>JACEFO010002022.1:0-1200000 GCA_015342445.1 Digitaria exilis | reverse complement strand
ACAGGGATACAGGTGCCAAACAGCACCACAGCACTGTGGAACAGGGGGGTAATGGAACACTCACCATCATAAGCCTCACGGACGTTCTGATAGCTCACATAACCTGAGAAGAGAGTTCTCTGTAATGGCAATCAGAGATCTTGTTGGATTAAAGAGTACAAATGGCATACAAATGCTATAAGACCAAGAAAACATGCACAAATTCTGAGAAACTAAATCCATTTTGCAGTACCAATGGGACCATGGAGAAACAGGACAATGTATTCGACTATTTATTTTCGTACAAAGCATAGATTCAGCAAATGCAATCACTTATGGCCTCACCTATGACCTGTATGTCAATTATGCAACCATTTACCGAGCTAATCCTTTTATTGCGGAACTAATAGAACTATTTATGAAATAGACATATTAATCAGAAGATGTATTCCTATCCTCTTCTAACAAAGTTAAAAAAAAGATAGATGCAGTCACTGATATGGGAAAGTGAAATCTTCATGCTTATGAAATATTAGAGAGGTAACCTTTGGTGGTTTTTCTTGGTTACTCCCAGAGGTGACTCCAGGCTGTACATTTGGCACTGTTACTTCAGGAAATGCTGCCCCATCATGTGCGTTGAGAATCACACAATAACAGTGTCCAGGATCTGACAAAACCTGCTCAAATTAAGAGGATTAAACTACTCAACAGTGTTAACTTGGGAAACTACATGAAAATGTCAAAGGAAAATCATGAAACATCAGAGTTCAGAGCATAAGCATCCACAGTATCTAGGACATTGGCAGGACTTTTTGTTGCTCAACTACAACTTGAGATAAAACTTACCACAGCATCAAAAGTATCATCAAAGTCATCCACTGAGAAACATATATTGGGATATGCAGGTACTGTTTCTATAGCCTGTCAACAGATACATGAGCTTCTACTAGAAACCCACCTCTTTCAAAAGATGGTGAAAAATTGAAGCCTACCTTCCTTCGGTCAAGATGAAAATTTACACGGCTAGGGGATGCATATACAGTTTTTGTAACCTGTTCCAGAGAATGAGATTGACATAAGGTTAGCTAATACAAACATAAATGCATTTGAACACCTCTGATGCAACTTTTAGAACACATAATGCAAATCATATATGACTTATCTCCCTATAAGATTATTATTATCTTTTCTTTTCAAATTGAAAACACAGGTAATGTTCAGTCAAACAGCAATAAATAAATGGAGAGGGCAATGGAATTAAGAAACTAGGGAGCACTCTGCAATTGCCAACTACTATACCAGAAGCATGTTCCAAGTATATCAATTAGCAGGTTTCACTTTTATATAGTTAGGCTAAATATTGGTATTAGTTTGAGCTGACATGTCCAATTTCCATATACTAAAGTAAATGCAATTTTTTGCAGGCATCTTTCAAAGAACAAATTTTTGTTTTTTTTTTGTGGGGATAAAGGATAAATCCAGGACATGTTTGGTTCGTGAATGCAAATGCAAACTGTAATGAAATCGAATTGCACTGGGACTGTAAATGATGTATTTCATTACGGTCTTTGTTTGGTCGCGGTCTGTAATGGAATGAAATAGCTTTCGCGTCCTCAGTCAGAGGCACGGGATCGCATTGGCAGCTCGATCTCCGTGGCCTGCGCGCTGCGCCCTGTGCATTGCTCTGCAGCTTCTACAAGCACACCGGTCTCTCATCTCCAGGCCAGATGCCAAGGATTCTCCATTGGACTCCTCTCAACACGCACAGATGCAACCCTGCTGGCCGCTGCTATCCCTAGAATTGCATCATATACGGAGGCGAATTCAGCAATCCAGAGCTTGATTCACCGGTGCCGACAGGTCTCTACCCCACTAATCATACTAATCATCAGTTAGCATGCCTCCAGATTCTTGATCTAATCGTGCATGGGATAAGATTACCACCTTGTGGAAGAAGAAAGGTTCCGTACGTACGCTAGGCATGACGATCCGTATGCTGGGCGTAGTTGCTACTCACGCAGGGCATAAGATAGATGAGGGGGCGGAAGAGATGACGATCGTCAGGCTGGGAATCGATTACGCCTGATTTGGTGCGGTATCGATCTCTCTACTAGCTGCGGTATCTAATTACACGGTATCGGATTACGGAGCGGTGAAACAAACAGACGATGGCGCTATCGGCTACCCTCCGTAAACAGGTTACATTACATTTAACCCAACCAAACACTTCCCCAGTATCATTCAGTCATTGCAAGGTGTAAATCAAGAAGTGTATAAATATAAAGTGCCACCCACCATACAAGATTGTATCGGCATATCATTTTGGTCCAACAAGTTGCTACATGTGCAAATGGATGCATTGTCAATACAGTGTGCATGTATGATCGGAGATGCACTACGGTGTGAACTGTAATCGAACAGCCAACGTCGACTGTGATGCACTACGGTGTGAACTGTAATCGAACAGCCAACGTCGACTGTGACTATGTCACAAGTATTAATTTTACAGAGGTAAAGGGGAAAAATGCAAAAATTGACATTCCTAACACCTTTCAAACCCCTAGTGGCGTCATTTGTTATGCATCTAGGATACAGGTGTAGTATCCAGTGGCACCATCTTTGTTTCTTTATGTGGTTAAGAAAATGTGAACTGGGAATCGACCCTAAGACCCTCTGGGAGGATAGAGTGATTGGAGTACTAGTGAAAATGGTGAAATTCGTGAAATTGCAACAAAAAAAAAACAGTAAAATTTTAAATCCTTCATGCCACCATGGCAAAATATGCTTGGGAGGCGAACATGTGACCACAAATGCACGTGTTTGACAAGTTCATATGTTTACACGTTCTAGAACTTGTCAGACCAGAGTGATACAACCATTGCAGCTATTGTATGGTCGATGCAATTTATTCTTAAATACATTGGTGAAAATAGCAGATGTGAAACAAAGCACAAGATGAGAACAACACAAGTCTGAAACAAAGAGGAATGCTTACTAATACCCTACCTTATAAACTGGAGTTAACTTCTTGCTTTTTGCTGCGCGATTGTGAAGATCACCTATGCTGTAGAAGCAGCTCATAAGAAACAATATACCAGATAGTATAAACCAAATACATCAATAAATAATGATGTAACGATATCACAACTAATTCTCATTTTCCGTGACAACTGATACTACTGGAATCTTGGATTTGCATTCCCTTCAACATGCAAACACAAATCATGAAGAACAGTTCATGTGATCCTAGTTGTTCAGTCAACTAATGAGCTATGTCAGGCCCAATCATCGATCAAAACCTGGACCAAAATAAATTGGTGCTCTAACTTACACAACACGAGTTATCATGTCACAACTGCGCCACATTTGAATAAAGGACGAGAATCGAGAGACAAAAAAGCTGGAGAGCATTATATTCCTTGAGGGCTACATTACATTTTAAGTAACATGGAATTTGTTTTTCAAAGCATTACATAATTGTTTATCCTTGTTCTTACACAGAAAAAATATTATGCAACTATTCAGAATAACTACTGAACACCAAACTTTAATGGAACTCGTGCAAAACATACCCAAATATTGCGACTGTAACAGTGTATGACGTGTGAGCGATTAAGTTCAAATAAAAGGAACGTTCCCAGTCAACCTCTGCTGTATTAGCATTAATGACCTTTTCAAGCTGCACATAAAACAGATGAGGTTACTTAGCACAGTAATTCAAAATAAAGTAACTTCTCATTATCTGACATTTGTTCTCCATCTCATAGGCACGAAAATTATAACTCTGCATACCCATGTGCTACATATACACATGCAAGTTGGATGACAGTTAATAAGGTAGGACTAAGTTTAGGACAAGAAAAATCCAATAACAGCATTGAAACCATAGTTCAATTCAAATTTCAATGTGAACTATTAACTAGGTATTTTGTCAGTGAAAGAAAAGGGACTAAAACCATTAAATTGCCTAAGTAAACACAAATCAATGAGTATGAAGGGTACATACTGAAGCTTTCAGTGAAGGGAAAAAACATTCAGAGCATGACTAAGTTCATTAGTCTTGTATGAAGTAGTATTAGGATTTACCGATTTAGGAATATATTTATCTTGAAAAAGCTCAAGAAGAGTGAAAAAAACTCATGTTTCGTAACAAGTAATGTAGATTAGTGCAACACACATATTTTCATAGTATCAAATGCTAGACTCAACTACAAACGCGACTAAAAAACAAACAAAAGAGCAAGAAACATGAAATATTTTATTGAACGAATTGCAACAGAGTAACAAGCATTATGTATTAGCTGATCTAACATAAAGTAGACCAGGTATTTGTTTATTTACCGTGGGAGCCCATCTTCGTACAAAGAATGGAGGCGGATCTTCCATGTTATCATTGAACCCATAACCATGTAATTTCTGCATCAACACCCAGTAACATCAAAGAAGAGTAGTGGATTTTTCATAGAGCAGGGACATAATAGGCAAGAATGAGGAATATATCAGCAGGACAATAGGAATACCATATTATTAACAAAGAAGACAAGGTCATCCTCTTCACTTCTCTTGGATAGCCCACCACGAACAAAGAAAAGATCAAGCATTTCATGCCAGAATTTATCATCCATTCCAGCATCCGATGCATCATCCTCAGCATCAACTATCGTCCACCCAATCAAATGTGAGTGTTTCTTCACCATACTCAACAACTCAGTCCTAAACAGAGCATGCAGAAGAGACAAGATTAACATTGTCTAAAGCTTGTCAAAGGGATATCTGGGCGCCATCAAAACATCTTTCCTTCCTTGTTTGTTGGACAGCTTGTTAAATCTACTGAGTAAATCATCAGAATGAAAATAATCTATAAAAAGATCATGGACCCAAGCAATTACTTGTGTCAACCAAATAACTTAGATGACTTCAGTCAGTAATAGACTTAGAAAAACTAACTTGTGCAAACATAACAAAAAGGGATACAAGTACCATGGACACATAAATGATTCTGATTTCCATCTTTGTACAGTCCAATAGGTCTACTAATGACACACATTAATGCCGAATTAGAAGGGCAAAGGCATAAGCATGCATGTTGGGTTGCGGAAGAGACGACTCATACAGATTGTTGGGCCAGGTCGTCAGTAGCAAGCTCCAACCCAATGTAGAATGTAAGCAATTAGATGATAAATGGTCGAGAGAGTAACAGAAGTCAACCATCAAAGGAAGGAAAACCACAAGCTTAATCTTCAATTTTACTAAGTTCCAGGCCTTTGAATTTCTACGAAACGTTTGCTCCATGTTAGCCAGCGGGGCGAGTTTAGTTTAGATACCAATAACTTTGTACAAGGAAGGAACGATTTTGATCACAGGCTAAAAATAACCCATCTCACACGGCTCTCCTACGGGACTATGCTTCATCATAGGTCAAATTTGGTTTCCTTTCTCTCGCTGCTTCCCTCTCTTCCTGTGGGCGTTGCACGGAGTGTCCATCCCCAACCCCCATTACAGAGGGGAAGAGGAAGGAAGACCAAGAGGGAGGGAGGGAGGCACATCGCACACATACCTAGAGGGCGACGGTGACGCATCCATGGCGCCGCTGAATCTGTGGACGGTGATCTCTCCGAACGGGGAGGGGGACGGAGAGGCAGCCGACGCCGCCACGGCGATGGGATTGGGGGGATCCGGCCGATTCCGAGGAGGGAGAGGGCACGCTCGTCTGAACTCGGAAGCGAAAGCAGAGCCGACCGCACCGCACGGCGCACCTCCTCGGCTCCTCCGCTCTCTTTCCTACACAGCGACAGCAAGGCACGGCACGGCACACGTGGCTTCAGAGAAGGCTGCTGGGCTGGGGGCCGAGGGGGGAATCCGCGGATGAAATCTTATGGGCCGAAGTCTTACTGGGCCGCTCAGGCTTCAGCAGCTCAGCACGTTCGTTACCTCTGGTCAGTTGGTCGTGGGCGCGCTCAACGTGGACTATTGTTTCCACGTGAAAAAATAATAAAGGAAAGGAAACAGCAGATCGTCATGGGCCTTTTCTAGCCATATGCTAATTGGGCTTTGGGCTTTAAAGATACAGCCTCTATCTACCTACCTTCCACAAGTTACTTTTACGATCGCTAAATGCCTATATATCGATCGATCGGCACACATGTATGTGACTAGTGGTTTCTAAAAAAAAAAAATGTATGTGACTAGTGTACACCGTATTACCTTCCATCTATATAGGTAGCTGATAGCACGATGTACATATAAAATATCTCAACGGCTTCCATGTGGTGAGCTTATTTCTTAAATTGACTTGTACTTGAGCTAGATCGGTCGAGGTCTTTTCAATAACTCGATTTTCGTCAAAGACGCGTTTCATTCATAAACAAATGGATGTCTTCATGTCTTCGTGCTCCTTTTTTTTACATGGCAAGTCGTCTATGCTTTGTGTCTTTTTATAATAACAAAAACGATGAACCGAAACCAGTTTGGCCAAACAAAACTTTCTTGCAAGCTTCCGCGTGATAGCATATTTGCAAGCTCTTCGCTAGTTTTCCAGACCTTTGATACATGGTTGTTGGGGTCGTGACTTTTGTAAACCTCACTCTGGTGTTCATTGTCATCCCGGTGAATTGACAGTAGCGAGATGAATTTGGGCAAGTTAAAACTAAACCTACCGCTTCAAGCCTTCAACTAAGACTTGATCAAGATAAGTCTACTTATATCCATCTAGATGCGTGCTTCTAAGATTTAGCAAGTGTGGTTGCATCACCTCTTAACACAATTGTCTAGAGCCAATCACATGGTGGGGAGCTCGTGAAGCGGCGTCGCCACAACACATCTTAGGCCTCGTTTAGTTCCCCAAATTTACAAAAAGTTTTGGTGTTTGAGTAGATAATTGCGTGTTTTCAACTTTACATTCGTCCCTCACAAAGATAATCACTTTATTGCATTTTGAATCCTCGAATATGCCGATGATAAAATACTACTTTCGCAAAATGATTTGGAGCAAGCTAAAAGCTTGAAAATAATGTTTGTGCCTTTGAAAAGTTATCTGGTCTCAAAAACAATTTCACGATAGCAAATTATTTTGCTTTGGGGATGCTAAGGATGTGGCACGAGAATAATGAAGGATCTTTCCCTTTTAGATATCTTGGCATACCAATGAATCACCAGAAGATTTCAAATAAAGAGTGAGCTTTGATTGAAGAACGATTTCATAAAAAAATGAGTAGTTGGAAGGGCAAGATGTCGTCAGTAGGAGGAAGACTAGTGCTAATAAACTCAATACTCTCCAGCTTGCCTATGTTCATGATATCCTTTTTTAGAGTACCTAAAGAAGTTCCTATGGTACATGCCTCGTTTCCTTTGGCAATGTGATGAACACAAGGAAAAGTACATATTGGCAAAATGGAGTATTTTGTGTCAACAAAAGAGTATGGCGGGTTGGGAATTATTAATCTAGAGCTTCATAATAGGTGTTTATTGAGAAAGCAGTTGAACTCCTAAACAAGGATGGTGTTTGGAAAAATTTGCTTAAGCGAAAGTACTTAACAATAGATGTTGACACAGGTTACTATTTAAGAAATCGGGGGACTCTCAATTATGGTCTAGCCTCATGGAGGTTAAAGATCAATTCATATATCCAAAGGTCATTTTAAAGTCCAAAGTGATAAGCAAACTAGATTTTGGGAGGATTTATGGGTTGCAAATGAGACTTTAAGGGATAGATATCCCTCTTTGTACAACATCACTAGAAATAAAAATGAATTTGTGTCCCGAAGTGCTAGGCACAATTCCTCTCAATGTGGCCTTTAGACGGGCATGCATTGACAGGAAATAAATTGGCTCAGTGGCTTCATCGGGTTGTAAGAGTGGCGAATCGTTTGCGGAACAAACAGAATGACATGTGTTGTTTGGAATATGAATAAGATCAACAAATTCAGAGTTAGGTCCATGTATATGAACCTAACGAGGGATGAGAGAACACAGGCACGGTGTGTGTGTCATGGAAGTTAAAAATACCACTCAAATTAAAGCTTTCTCGTGGTATTTGAAGGAGAGGGTCATTCTAACAAAGGGAAACCTGTTTAAAAGGAAGTGGCAAGGCAATACCAAATGTTGCTTCTATAGCTCTAATGAGATTTTACAACATTTTGTTTTTTTAAAGTCAAATGGCAATGTTTTTTTGGAATGTTGTGCGTATTACTTTTGCTATTCAACCACCATGTAGTGTCTAATCTTTTTAGGTTCTTGGCTTAAAAATTTCTCAATGAATCTTAGAAATCAAATTCTGAGCTACGAACCTACGACCCTATGATGTGCCATTTGGCTGAGTAGAAATGATGTTGGATTCAGCAAAAAATACACACCTCTTTTATGCAGGTCATTTTCAGTGGACCCGCTAGCTGCTGGACAAGAAGTTGGTCACAACTATTTAAAGAAAAATAGAAGATTAATGTAAAGAAAGCTGTAAAAAATTGGAAGCCACTGTGATAGAGATTTTCGGCAATTTCGGTTGGAAAGTCAAGAATAGGCTTCAGTGCTAGAATCTTCATTTTATCTTTGGTTTGATTGTTTTGTACTGCCATACACTGGCGATATCCTAAGTGCTACTCTATTTCTTTTCTGTTTATTTCTGTAGACATTCATTGGAAATGGTTGAGGTTGGATTTTTTCCTTATTCTGAAACAAAAGGAGCTACTAATTGCATTTCTAATAGTTCAAGTATTACAAAGGCAAATACTCCAACCTTTTTGTTTGTATATGCCACGAACTCTCCACTTGGTGTATCTTTTTCTTTAATTTGTGGGGAAAGAATATTCACGGCTGACTTGCGTGCAGATATTTCCACGAAAACGTCGAGCTATTCGTGCGGTGACGTTGGAAACGATGAAGGGAGCGGAGCACTGACGAGAGGGGCCGGCATACCTCCAGCTGCGGAAGATGCGAAGACTTCCCCTTGTGGAGATTGTTTGTCCCGGGAGCCAAGTAGCGGTGGGTCCCGTCTGCAGGCTACGTCTGTGCGATGTTGGAAAACCAGAAAAAGACAATAGTTTTACGCGGCAATTTCTGGTGTGAAAGTTGTGTCCACTCTCCTCTCGGTCCCCTTGTGATTTCTCCTACATAGAGGTGGGACATGGCCATCGAGGCTACGGTCATGCTCATGGTCCCGTAATAAAGTCGGGTCGGTCTTAAGTGTCCACAACAAACTGATCCACCCGTAAACTTCCCATCCCATGGTCTGCCTCTTTGCCCTACGCGGAATTATTGTCACGTACACGGAAGTATTGGCACGTACACCCAACACCCAGCAAAAAAAAAGTACCGAGTGTAAAATTGGGACAATTAAACTTTACTTGTTTTTGTTTGTTTTATTTACATTCAAACACTTAGGAATGTGCGATGATGCACTCGTTTGTCAAATGTTGTATAGCCTATATAACATGTCTTGCTAAAGGGTAAATACATAAATGAATATGTGTGAGAATAGATTGGAAAAAATAAATTAGAGAATTATCTCGACTTTATTCATCTTTAGGGCTTGTTTGAGAACTAATATGCCACAAGATCGGGGAAGAAATTAGTTTAATTTAGACCAATACGCTCTTTTTGTCTGAAATATAAGGTAGCTAAGCTTTTCAAATCTATCCTTAACTACAATGTATTATAATCATATGTGAGCAATTGCCATTAATTCGTTGGCATATATAGAAGTGTGATTGGAGATCGGACAACTAGATGAAGTGGCTCCTTAGTATGAATAACTACCATTAAAAACAATGAAATAGTAGTCCCAGTCTTTTGAAAAAATAAACACTCTTATTATATCGTATGGAAGATAAACTCTTTGAATCTGTAACTCCGTCTTACAGTGTGTTTAGATTGAGAAAAATTTCTAAAAAATACGCTATTCACTTAGAAAAACACTGATAGTGTTATATGAGTAGGAGGGAGCCGGATTCTGTGACTTGCCTCTGCCAAGTCGCAACGTAACTGGCGCCCCCATCTCCTCCCTTCATTCTCCATCGAACGGCCCACGTGAATTAAAGCATCTGACCCATAGACCCCACGCAGGTACGCACGCAACCGTGCTTCTTCTTCCTCCTTTTCTCCTTGCTTTCTCTCACTGCTTTGTCCAGAAAACTAGAGCACCGGCCAAATCCATCCCCGCTGGTCAACAGTTGGTACCAACAACTAAGTAAAATCGATTGCTCAAGACCTACTCCTATCTCATACGCTCTCAATTTCATTAGAGAATGCTTATTTTCCGTTAATTGCTGCTGCTCTCAATTTAGACTGCGCACCCTGTAGCTCTCGATTGGGGTCGCGATTCGCAAACGCCCACGGCGATGCCTCCAGCAGCCATGGACGCAGCCGCCGCGCTGCCCTCCCTTCCCAGTGCCGCGTGCCGCAGCCAAATCCGTCCGTTTGAACCCCAACCTCCCACCATCGTCGACAACTCGACATGGTCTTGTGTCAGCGGCAGCGCTCTCCGCCGCACAGACGGTGGCGGACATTGCCGCTGCACTCGTGCCGCACCGCCCTGTCTCCGCGGTCCTCCTCGGCACGTTCCTCTCCCGCCTCAGCAACCCACGCCCTCACGCAGCGGCGTCGCGCTGCTCGATTTCATCAGCCCTGCACCTTCAGGATTTCGAATTCTCTCTCTTTTGCAGCTGAGAGGTGCATGAACCAATTCATGCTCCGGTGCTTCTGCGCGCGCAGGCAGCCTCGAGCGCTCGCACGACTGGGATGAGCCGGAGGCACCGCCCACGGCCCTCACTGGCCGGTGCTATGATTTGTTGGCAAAGTAGAAAGAGACAAGGCAAGAGAACGAGGAAGACGAGAACCTGCGTGTGTGAGATGCTTTGAATTCTTGTTGACCGTTTGATGGACTACGGACGATGGATATAGAGGCGCCAAGGCAAGTCACTGAATCCAGCTCCCGACGGCTGCGATGACGTGACGATTAGGAAAAGTTGGAATGAATAGTAATTTTTAGGTTAATTTTTGGAAAAAGTAGGTGAATTGCCTTCCAAGTTACAAGATGGAGGAGGGAATAATAGCGCGCGTATTGTAACAGAGGCAAGCGAAAATGAACCGAAGACGGTGTGGTCAATGTTCGATGAGGCGGCCTCACTGTTAGAGACCTGCACGACTGGACACGACTATCCAGTCTCCTCTGCTCTTCCTCCTCCCCAGCGCCGGCGCGGCGCGAGGCAGGGAGGGAGGGAGCGAGCGAGCGTGACAACCCCCCGCTTCAATTCCAGACCGCAGCTTGCGCCGTCGCCTCCCCTCCCAGTCCCTCACCTCGATGGACTCACTAGCCGCCGCCTGCTTCTGCTCCCGCCGCCGCGCCGCGCGCCGACTGCTCCTGGCCGCTGCAGCGGCGACAGCCGGGTACGGCCTCTACCGTCTCTACCGACACCACCGCCGCCGTATTGTAGCCGCCCTCTCCCTTGCCGACGCCGTCTCCCAGGTCGGTTCCGACCTCGCTGAATTCCTCCGCTCTGACTCCGACCAAGTCCCACGGAGCCTCATCCAACTCTCCAAGCTCGCCGCCTCAGAACCCGTCTCCTCTGCCGCGTCTTGCCTCTCCGAATCCCTCGCCTCCGGCGTCCTCCGCGCCATCTGCTCTCACAAGCAACAATTACAGCAGCAACAAAACCCCCAAACCCCGCTCCAGGATCGGATCTTGGACCGCCTCCTCTCCCCTGAAGGTGCCGGATTTGCCTCCGCCGTCGTCGGAAGCTTCGCCAGGAACCTCGTCTTGTCCTCCTCCGACAACCGCACCGCGGAGGCCGGGGACCGCGAGGAGCCGCAGTGGCTGGCTGCGCTCTGCAGCGCCACGGGCAAGGAGGCCGCCGCGGACCTCGTCCGTGTTTTTGTCAGTACCGCCGTCTCTGCCTACCTCGACCGCACAGCCGCTGTGCGCACCAACGACCAGCTGCTCGCTGGCCTCTCCGACCCAAGGCATGAGGCCAAGGTCAAGGACCTGGCAGTCTCCGTCTGCAATGGCGCCGTCGAAACCTTCCTCAGGACGTCACGACAGCTGGCTAAGGAGGCCGCCGTTGCTCGCATTGAGGCAGTAGCAGTGGAGCGTGTGACGCACAATTCAGACACCAACGGCGTGATCCAGAAGGTGTCAAGCACGCTGGCCGTGCCGAGCAACAGGAGGTTTGTTCTGGACGTCACAGGCAGGGTCACGGCGGAGACTGTCAGGTCATTCCTTGACTTCCTAGCACAGCGGATGTCTGATGGGGCCAGGAAGAGCATTGTCATTGCCCGCGATGAGGTCGCTGAGAGGGGACTAGTTGCTGTCAAGTACCTCGGCACCAAATCCATGGCCATCTTTACCATCTCCTTGGCATTGTGCATGCACATTTTGATGGGAACAAGGTTTCTATTGCCGGCCTAGCTTACCTGGCTGGCTGGGAGCTGGAATTCCACTTCAGGTGATACTGTTTGTCCTGATTGTAGTTGCAGAGTAAATTATGTAGATTGCAAATTGATCTTATATATAATGCTAGTTGTCCTTGTCTTTTGTGTGTTGGTAAAAGTGTGAAAGTTTGTAAGCTAGAAATCAGCAAGGTTTGTAGTTGGTGTCTGGCTATTTTACAATTGTTTAGTTGGTTGAAGGAGGTATATATGCAGCTAAAATGACACTGGCTGAATACACTGGCTAATTCGGCAATGTCATTGTGAGGTTTGACACCTATAGTGTTTCTGTTGCTAGCTTGCAGTGCTGGTTGTTTTTTTAATTCTTAAGCTGCCAATCAGTGTAAAACAACCAGACACCACAGCAGGAGCTGGAAACTTGACTGCTTAGGCTTGAAATTCTCTCTTTTGTATGCTTTGTATTGAAGGTGGAGATGATGTTAATAGAGAAGTGTGAATGGATTTGGCATTTCCTGGTATCTCAACATGCCCATCTTGTCTTCTTTTCCTTTCCTTTTCTTTTCTTTTCTTAACTAATTGATTTCAGTTGAATGATGGATCAGTGCCACAATTTGTGTCAAGAAAATGTAAACAAGTTGTAGTATAATATATTGAGATTAAGTAGTTTTAATGTTGCTGCTGAGGCGCTACTTCACAATAATGGTTTTGCAGCGGTGTCACTTACCTACACACAACATATTTACCTTACTTTCCAAAGTTTCTGAAATCTCTAGTGGTCATCAGTTTTTGTCTCAGACATACTGTTAGAGTATTTTTCTTGCTAGTTAAAGTATACCATCTGCTATGCTTTTTTATGAGTAACAGGGGATGGAGTCAGATGAACTGATGACGAGTATGCCTTTGGTTTTCCATACTAAATTACTAATCCTTTCCTCCCATCCATGTTCTGGAGGAAAGTTTGCACACCTGCAACTGAAATCTAATTCCCTAAGGACTACCTGCTGGGCTCAATCAGGTGCTGCAATAAGATGATACAATAGTGCAACATTGGCTGCCCTATATAAAACCAGGCATCTCTCTTCCTCCTCGACAATTTAGGAGCATGAATCATCCAGATTCCAGAGCTGTTTCGAGACTAGTGGTTTATTTGTTTAGACGTTGCCGAGACTAGTGGTTTGATTGGTCTAGGGGCAGATAGTAAACCGGGTTTGGTAGTGGGTGGTGTCAGGAATGGAAAATCAATGTAAGCACATTTTGCTAGCTCCGTGAGTTAACCTGGGTGTGAGCTGAAATTTAATTTCTTGGTCATTGATTACTACTTGTCTTGATTGTAGTTTCAGAGTTAATTAACCTTACACTGCTAGTTGTCTTCTTTTTTGTTGGTGAAAAGTATGAAAATGCAATGAAGGAAAGCTATAAATCTGTGGGATAAGTTGGTTTGTGACTGTCTGGTTGGTTGATGGGGATATTATGTGCAGTAGCTAAAATCACACTGACACAATTTGGCTATGCTTTTAGACTAATAGTTTTGCTTCCTAGCAGTTGCCATTTGTTTCATGCAGCAGGTTGTTTATGTTATTATGCTGCTTGTCAGTGTGGCCTGGTAAAAGATCCATCTAAAGTAGCAGGGTCAAAACCTTATTTGTTCAGGCTTGACATTTTCTCTTAGTTGTGATTTATAACGGAGGGTCTTAAGTTAGTAGAGGAATTATGCGGCCATTAGACATTTCCTGGATTCTTAAAATGCCCCCTTTTATTCTCTCTTTCCAATTTTTTTATGAATGCATTAAACGGACACAATTAAAAGGAGAATTGGCATTTCTTTAGCTATGGTCTGTGGTGAGTGGCTTTTACTTAGCCTTAACCTTAGTCGATGCTACCATTTAATACTATGACTAAACATGTACTCCATTTGTCTTTCTTTTCCAGTTTTTAAGATTCTTGCTGAACATTTGTATTGGATCCACTATTAGAAAATGTACATAGTAGATCATTCCATCTGTGACTGTCGCACATGCAACTCAGCTCAGCACAAGTCTATTAGCTAAACAAATTAAGTTCCCTATCCAAGGAATAACTGTTGGGGGTTGAGTGCTGCAATAAGTTGCGACTTGTGACACCACTGCAAGGTTGGTTGGCCTTTTGTATAACCAGATTTGTGCCTTCTTCTCCTCTCTACTGATAGCAGAACTAGCAGCATGAGCCATCCAGTTTCCAAACCTGTTTAGAGCAAAGGTTTAATCTCTGTACTAACAAGAGGAACTGAATATTAACAATAATAGCTTGTGTCCGGATTGGGTGGTCACTGGAATGATTTTGTACCAGTGTGACTCTGACAAGTTGGGGGAATTCTGTCTATCCTAATGAAATTCCAGGTGCAAGCAATGGGCAACTAAGGAGATCTGCTTGTGTTTTTTTTTCCCCCCCGACTTTGATCTCAACAGGCAGAAGTGAGGCCCACTTTTGTTGCTATTTGACATTAGGGTTGTCGAAAAACTTCAGAGGTATATGTTACGCCCGTAGAATCAGAGAACTGAATAGTTAAGATACTGTTGTCTATTGCAGTTCACATTTTAGTTTTACTGTGCCTTGGATGATGGATAAAACAGTGGGTGTCAACTGTGTGAGCCATCAGTTGTGTGCTGAGTTTCATGCAGAAGTTGAAATCGTCCTAAGTAGTTGGAACATACATGCATACCATTTTTTACGGAAATGCTTATTTATCAGCACAAGTGTAAAGGATCAACATTAAGTATTGCCAATAAAAAGGTCGCTCGAGGTATATCTGAAGACCGATTAGCATAGTGAGGTATATGATACGCATAACTGCTTGAGATCCTTTGCGTGGTCTCCCAGTACCATTTCCTTGATTTTCCTTATGCTTCTGTTGAAAGGTTTTGGTAAGGAACTCTGATTCGATTTCATAGCAGTTATCACTTGGTAACAACTAGTTGGATGTTCTTCAGCTATCTTTGTGTCTGTAAATCATCTAACTAGTGATCAAGAAGGAATTTTGCCACGTCATTGAAAAAAGCTGGTAGTGCTTCATGATTTTCTATTACTTGTAGAAGTTGGGAGCGTAAATCTAGTCTTGTTTAAACGACAATGGCGAGCACAATAGTGGAGTCTGAATGTGTTCTGGCTTTGCTGTCGTAGCTTTGTCTGGGATTGGTTACTGACCTTTGGTCCCACCTTAGGACCAACAGATTTTGAGGTTTTTGAATGGCGATCATGCCATGACATGTCTGGTCATTTTATAACCATGCAAGTACTTGTTTGTTCGATCCACTTTCGAACATTTATAAGGAGAAACAAAGTGTTCCTGCCATTCCCATTCATTCACTGTCAACGAAAGAGAAGTTTTATCCATAGGTCTTCCCTATTTGAGCACACTGAGTGCACTGCCAAAGGGCAATGCCAACATTTAAGATGTACTTTCACCCAGGGTCATACTGAATGTGGAACCAAATCCACAGTTTCAGTTCTGAAATTTGGATATCAATTTTGCAGTATATGTTTACGGTGACATTGGAGAGGAATGCGAAGCTGGCTGGCCTATATGGATCCAGATCCCCTCACCCTTCCTCATCTGCCTGGTGGTGACAATAGTAATGGTCGCTTTTTTAAGCCACAACTCGGTAGTTTGGAAAGCTTGTAAAGTGGCTAGATTGGGCTGACCCGGAAAACTTACTGTGGACTTTGAATGGGTGGCATTAGAGCATCTCCAGCTACTTGAGCGGTTGAGCCCCTACTCAAACAGTAGAGATCAAAGGGAAAAAAAAATCAACTCCAACAGGGACCTTACTCAAACCTTAGTGGCATTATAGCATCTCCAGTAAAGCCCGTACTAGAGCCTCTACTCCTCCTGCGCGACGTTTTCTTCTCCTGCAGGAACGCCCTCTCCCCTCCGCCAGGTGGCTGGCGATTGCTCCCTTCATGAGGTGGCCGACGACTGCTTCCCTTCGCCAGGCGGTTGGTGACCAGGGCCGGCTCTTGGGCTATGCAACTGAGGCAGCCGCCGGGGGCCCATGGCCAAGAGGGGCCCAACATCAGGTATGCAGGAAGCCCACCACGCAAGTCCCAGCCCCAAATTCCCAACCGGCACCATCGTTAATGCGCACGAGCGAGGGAGTCGAGGAGTTCACCGCCGCCGCGCCTATCGCAAAGACGCCGAGTCGCCCTTGGCCCCTTCGCAGACGCCGCCGACGCCTGATGGTGGACGACGGACGGAGGCGTTTTTTGCTTCGCCGGCTCGCCGCCGACGACGACCTCACTCCTCGGCTCCTTGCTGGCTTGCTGCTGCAAGCAATGCCGGACGCCCTTTGTTGCTGTGCTGTGTGCTGTTGTTTTCTTCTTATCATGATTTTGTGATAAAAAATTCGGTGAGCATCTATTTAACATATCAAATATTCAATTCTAAATGCTAAATCTCAATTACTATTATTTACTTTGCTACATAATTTAGGCATTTAGCAGCTCTTGAATCTTGATGTTGCCGAAGAAGCATCTATCAGGTGCTCAGAAAAGAAAAAAAAAAGAAAACAAGATGATCAATTGGTTGAATCGCAAAGGGGTGCTTTGCTCAGGTTTTTAGGAGCTTCAAATAATGCCGGTCATGGCCAGGAGGAACCTGATCACGGGCAGGAGGAACATGACCGTGACTTAAATGCACTAGCACTAGTTGAGTTCGTTGAAGATGCTACTGCTACTGGGGAAGATGCTACTGGTGATAGTGCAAGGGAGGAAAATTTGCATCCATCACCTGTTCATGAAAATTCAAATGCCGATGAACAAGAATGTTCTAGTTTTTCAGTCTATGATCCTAGTACATGGGAGAATCTTGATAATAGCAAAAGGGATATCTTAATTGAAAAGGGGCCCGTGAGAGAATTGGATTTGGAGTTTCCTAAGGATGACATTGGCAGACATTTTTCATATTATTACTACTCCAGGAATTTAACTAATGGTGAGTCTGTTGATAGAAAGTGGTTGGTTTATTCCAAACATGTGAACAAAGTTTATTGTTTTTGCTGCAAATTATTCAAGTCAAATAAAAGCAAGTCTTTGTTAGCATCTGATGGAGTGAGGGACTGGCAGCGTCTCAGTACGAAACTCAGTGAACATGAGAGTAGTGTTGAGCATTTGACAAACATGAATACATGGAATGATCTTCGAGTGAGGCTGTGCAGAAATCAAACAATTGATGATGATATGCAACGGCAAATCACAAAAGAAAAGGAGCGTTGGAGGCAAGTTTTACTAAGAATAATTTCTGCTGTCAAGTTTCTTGCTAAACATAATTTGGCCTTTCGAGGATCAAATGAGAAGATTTATCAAGAAAATAATGGTAATTTTTTGGGCATAGTTGAAATGGTTGCTGAGTTTGATCCTGTGATGCAAGAACACATTAGGCGCATTCAAAGTACTGAAATTCATCATCATTATCTTGGCCACAATATTCAGAACGAGTTATTTCTACTCTTGCTGATGCCGTAAAGGAATATATCTTAAAGACCATCAAGACTACTAAGTATTTCTCTGTTATATTGGATTGTACCCCAGATGCAAGTCATGAAGAACAGATGACCCTTATTGTGCGTTGTGTCAATATGTCAAGTAACATTCCGAGAGTGGAGGAATTTTTTCTAGGGTTCTTACAGGTTAATGACACATCTGGATTGGGCCTTTTTAATGTATTGATAGATACACTGGGTGATATGGGTTTGAATGTTGCTGATGTGAGAGGCCAAGGTTATGACAATGGATCAAATATGAAGGGCCACGCCAAAGGTGTCCAGAATCGTTTGCTTCAAATTAACCCAAAAGCATTATACATGCCATGTGCGTGTCATAGTCTGAATCTTACTCTATGTGACATGGCAAAATCTTGCAGACAAGCTATTTCATTCTTCGGTGTTATACAACGGATATATGCATTGTTTGCACGTTCTACTAAAAGGTGGAAGGTTTTGCTTGACAATGTTCCAAAGCTGACTGTTAAGCCTTTATCTAATACTCGTTGGGAGAGTAGAATAAAGAGTGTGCAATCTATCAGGTATCAAACTCCCCAAATAAGATCAGCCTTGCAGAAAGTGGAGGAGGTTTGCATTGATGACGCATCAGCAGTAAGTGATGCTCAGTCTTTGGTCAGTGCACTTGAGAATTTTGAATTTCTAATTGGTATGGTTATTTGGCATGATATTTTATTTTCTATAAACATGGTGAGCAAAAAGTTACAGTCTAAGATTGTGTGCATGGATGCTGCTCTGAAACAAATTGAAGGGGTTATCTCATACTTTCAAAAGTACAGAGATGAGGGCTTCAGAACTAGTATTGAGGTTGCAAAAGCCATTGCATCTGATATTGGCATAGAGCCAAAATTTCCTACAAAACGCCAAGGTAATAGGAAGAAGCATTTTGACGAAATAAATGATCAAGATGAAGAAATACAATTGTCAGCTATGGAATCCTTTAGAATTAATTACTTTATTGCCATAGTTGACGCTGCAATTGCCTCATTGACTAGTCGATTTGAGCAGCTGAAGACATTTGAAAAGGTATTTGGTTTCCTATTCAACTCAGAAAATCTGAAATCCTTAAATGATAATGATCTACGGAGACATTGCACTCATTTTGCAGAAGTTTTTTCTGATGACAACTCATCTGATGTTGATCTAGATGATTTTTTCTCCGAATTAAAAGTGTTGCAACTAACTTTGCCAGATGGTAATATGTCAGCACCTGAGATTCTTCAGTTTGTTGCTGAGTTAGATTGCTATCCAAATGTCTCAGTTGCATATCAGATCCTTTTAACCGTACCGGTTATGGTAGCCTCAGCTGAAAGAAGCTTCTCAAAATTGAAACTAATGAAGAATTATTTGAGGACAACTATGTTGCAAATAAGGTTGAATGGCTTGGCTATGTGCAGCATTGAGAAGGATATCTTAGAAAAGATCAATCTTGATACTATTATTGATGATTTTTCATCAAGAAATGCTCGAAGGAGTTTTTTTCTAAAGGACTAAGCATCACTGTTGATGGAATCATGTGCCTTAGTTATTATTTGAGGTAATCATACTAGTCCTATTTTATGCTCGTTTAGATTGTGATATTATCATTGTATTCAAGAATTAAATATATAATTAGTATTATTATTTTTTTATTTAAAAAAATTCGGCTAAAGGGCCCATAACACTAGTTCGCTCGGGGGCCCTTCAAATCATAGAGCCGGCCCTGGGCGACCCCTCCGCTGCCTGCTGCTGCTCCCCCCCACCTTCCCCTACGCCTTCCTCTCCACTACCTCCACCACCCATGCCTATCGTTGTCGCCGCCCATGCCCGCCACCGCCAACCCACTCCTCCATGTCATGAATCGAGCCCCGACAACCTCGAATCAGGCCCCGACAATCTCAAATCGACCCCCAACGACCTTGATTCATGGCAATAATGCTCCTCCATGTGGCTACTGGAACCCGCGGCACCACCGCTCAGGTCACCGCCGGCCTACTCCTTCGTGCGCTGGTCGGGCTCTGCGCCCTCACTGGAGCTCCGGTGACCCTCAAGGGCCCCCACGTGGCCGGGATCCAGAGTTCAGGACTAGGAGGAGGAAGAAACAAAGGGAGATAGAGGGATCGAGAGAGAATATGTGGGGCCCACCTATCATGTAACAAAGGGGAAATAGACCTAACCTATGGGGCCCACCTATCATAGTAAAAGTAGGGGCTGAGTGTAGGGGCTGTTACTGGAGTTGAGCAAAAAATTAGAGGCTCAAGAAGTTAGGATCAACCTATTGTTGGAGAGGCTGTTAGGAATTGACTTGAGCATGTGACACCGCAAGGGCGCGCCGAGAAGTCATGATCCGGATACAAGCATCAGTGGCCTAGGATACACGTCCGCTACAAGCTTAGAGCTTACTCTGTTTGCTTACGCATGGCAGCAACTCTGTTCTTCATCAGTTCTTTATTCTTCGGTGCACTTTGTAACAAAGGGAAGATGAAGAATGCACATTTAGTTTCCATTCTGAATTTGACCTTCCCGTTCTCTAATAGAAGATTTGATCTGTGATTTGTAATTAGCTGTCACTTGATCTAGTTACGACTATTTTTAAGGAGAAACAATGAGTTGCTTGCCCTGCTATTCATTACTGCCAGTGAAAGAAAAGTTTTAGGGTGTGTTTAGATTGGGAAAGATTCCCCGAAAAATATTATAGACCCAAAAAAACATTGTAGATGAATAGTGTTTTGTGAGTGAGAAGGGTGTGATGAGGAGTTGAGGAAGGCAGAGCATGATGAGGAGTTGAGGAAGGCAGAGCATGATGAGGAGTTGAGGAAGGCAGAGCATGATGCAGGCCTTGAGGGCATCTAGTCCATCCCCAGCTCAGAGGATGAGTCCACTGACGACGAGTATATCCCCGTGCCTCCTATGCCACCACGTGCTCACGATGCAGAGGCCAGTGGATCAGGTTCAGCTCCTCTAGAGTCTGAGGGATCGTCAGCAGCTCCAGCAGAGCCCACTCCAGCTTCTACAGCTTCTTTTGAGCTCAGTCAGCTGACAACCACCGTCCGACTTCTCGCTGAGTCCCTCATTGCCACCAATGCTAGGGCAAAGCAGCGAGAACAGCGTGCAGAGGAGCGCTTCCAGTTTCTAGTTGAGCAGCAGCACCAGTATCTCTACCAGGCTACCAGCATCCCTCCACCTCAGTTTCCTCTGCCTGCTATGCCTCTCACTGGATACCCGACACCTCCTCAGCTTGGTCAGCAGGCTCCTGGGTCATTTGCACCTCCTCCACTTCCAGCTTTCAGTCCGCTGCGACCCATGGCCTAGTTCAGTCCCAGTCGTCCTCCGCTGAGTCCCTCGATGGCTCCTCCTCCTCCTGTGACGTCCGAGACACCGGTGCCTGAGGTTTCCACGTCTTTTCAGTGTCCGACGTCAGTCTTTGTGAGTCAGTTCGTGAGCACCCCTCTAGTGACTGCCGTGATGACAGAGACAGCTCCTATCATTGCTACAGACTCCAGTCACCTCGAGGCGAGCTACTCTGAGATCACCGGTGCTCCGACTCCTCCTGTCACAGTTTCGACTTCATTGGTAGATCATATCAGTGGTGCTCATCAAGCTCAGCTACGCTTCGTCACTATGTATCAGCAGTCGTCCGTGTCAGCTGCTCCCTCTTCAGTGTCTCAGGATCCACCTGCGAGCACTCCTCCAGCCTCCGACACTTAGCTTTTGGTGCTTGACGCCAAAGGGGGAGAGAGTGCGATATGAGAGATAGGGGGAGCTTGGGTAGCATAGGCTTTTGGTTCTTTGAGTGAAACTCATGCATCATATTTCTTTTGTGCACTTGTTTATATGTGTGATGCTTGTTATGCTACCCATGAAACTCTATGTGTTTGACATGTGCTTTTGCTAATACATATCATATCATGTCTCTCACATCTTGTGTGCGCTTGTTTTGAATACTTTATCCTTATATTGCACCTTGAGTAATCTTGTTTTGTATGAACTAATCCTTTTGCTTCCGCTATTCTTTACAAGTTCATACAATTCAAGTTTATCTCTTATTGTTTTACCTCAATTTTCTTCTCTCATATCCTTTTAGAGGTTGTGTTATCATCAATCACCAAAAAGGGGGAGACTGAAAGAGCATCTAGGCTCCTAATTCAGTTTTGGTGATTAATGACAACATAATCATTACGACTAACCAATGTTTTGCAGAGGCAAAGTTTAAGTTAGTGCAATGATGGGCTTTCACAGTATTCTTGGCCCCCATCATTCAAGAATGATTGTATTGGTGCAAAGGATATGCTCGAAGATTAAGGTTAAGCTAGGTCTAAGTGCCGTTTGGATGGTGAGAGGCACTTAGAGTAGTTTAGGTCTTTGTTTTACTTCGGCCGTACTATAAAGGGGGGGTCGAGGGTTGCTAGCTTGACCTAAGCAAGACTAGAAGTTAGGTGTGGTATACACTTGTAAAATCTAGTGCTAGGTAGCTGTATTGAAGCCCTTGAGAAGTTAAGAAACTCAAAGAAGTTGAATTGGACGAGTTTCGATCTCGAAAGAGAAGAAGACAGCACAAAACTCAGAGGCATCACCTATTTCGACGGGGTGCTGAGGCACCATCGAATTAGTCGATGGCCCCTGGTTTTCTCACACCAAAGCTGGGGCAGCGCTCTGGGTAGCATCGACTGATTTGGCGGTGAGACCGTCGAATTAGTCGATGACCCCTGGTTTCCACCCAGTAGCTGGTGCAGCATTCTATGGAGCATCGACTGATTCGATGGATAGGTGCGTCGAATTAGTCGATGGTCTCTAATCTATGAAGATTTTGTGGCACATGCCTCTGGGTAGCGTCGACTGTGTCGATGAGGTAAGCGTCAAAATAGTCGACGGGGGAACTAGCCGTTGCACTGTTCAAAGTTTGAATGGAAAGAGGGCGTCGAATGATTCGATGGTGTGTCCACTGAATTAGTCGACGGCTCCGTAAATTGCATAACGGTTGGATTTTGAGTGGGGGCTATTTATACCCCTTCACTCACCCCTTGAGACGCTCTTCCCACACGAGTTTCAATGTTCATCCAGCTGAGTTTGGAGAGTGTTAGAGGGCAAGAGAGGCACTTCATTTGATTGCTGTTCTTGGTCTCATGAAGATTAAGAACTCTCTTTAGTGCTTGAGAGTAGCAAGTGTGCATCCATCTAGCTCTTGGTCTAGTGTAGGTCAAGTGAAGATCTAAAGCTTGTTACTCTTGGTGATTCGGCATCACCATGACAGCTTGATGGTGTTGATCTTGGGAGCTCACGTGGAGATTGTGTGAAGTCCCAAGAAGGTGTACACGGTTTGGGAATCCGCCGTCCCGGAGTGGGAAATGGATATCCCCTACGAGAGTACTTGATCCTTGCGCAGATCAAGGGGGAGCTATACCCTTGCACGGGTGCTCCAATGAGGACTAGGGGCGAGTTGCCGACTCCAATACCTCGGGAAAAATCGGCTTCCTACTCTTCTCTTTACTTTGAGCAAGTTTACTTTCCGTATTTCAATTCCTAGACTTGCCATGCTAGAGTAGGATTGAAACTAGGTTGCAAAACTCTTTTCAATACTAGTTAGGCACAAACCACACTTGTAGGCACATGGGGTGAATTGGCTTATTGCATAGGATTGTTTTATTGCATAAAATTTTATAGAAGCCTAATTCACCCTCCTCTTAGGCATCTTGATCCTTTCATAGTTACTCTGCTTACGCATGACTCAGGCCTTGTTTAGTCCCCAACTTTCCACCAACTTGGCACATTGACAACCGTCCTCCTCTCACAGAAAACGTCAACTTGCCACCAACTTGACACCAACTTTTTAAACTAAACAAGCCCTCAGTTCTTTATTCACGGTTACACAAACCTCTTTCTGGTTCGTACTAGCCCGGGGGGAGGTGGAATAGAAAAAAACATTTCATGCACCTGGTGGGATTCAAACCATCGACCTTCCCCTCACACATAACCTCCTATACTCCTAGACTACACTATCTCTTGTGTATATACTTTATTTCGATTCATCACATAATGTACTAAACCGAGTGTAAATTGTTTGTTTAAGGGTCTAAATGAAGTCAAATTAATTACTCCATCTGAGGTTGTTTATAATTATGAATTTCAAATTTGACAAAATTCAAACATAGCTTTCGTTGACAAGATCAATTCAAATAAAAAGTTGTCTACTGCAAAATTTCATAACTTACTGAGATCTAGGCCATTTGAAAAACACTCCAATTTATATACGATGCACACAGAAGAGGGACCACTGAATTAATCGGTGGTGCCACCTCAGCTAACTGTTGAGTCTCTGACGCCTGGGCCCTCCTGCATCAACTGATTCGGTGCCTTCTCTTTAGTACCATCGAAATAATAAGTGGTCTCCACATAGGGAGGTCTTCAATATTCGCCTTGAACACCAACTGGTTGAATGCCATATTCTTGACACCATCGAATTGATCGGTGCATTCTAGTGCTGAACTAAACGTTCTAGGCACAATCACTGACTGATTTGATGTCGTTCTTTTGGCACCACCAAATTAGTCGGTGGTTCTACTGACCTTTTGCTTTCTTTGCCTTTGTTTACCGATTGATTCGGTGGTCTGAAAGAGTATCTAGGCCTCTCAATTGGTTTTGGTGATTAATGATAACATAATCATTGCAACAAAAGTGTGTTTTGCAATGACAATTCAAAGTTAGTGCAATGATGGGCTTTCATGGTATTCTTGGCCCCCATCATGTGAAATGATTGTATTGGATCAAAGGATGCGAAGGTGAAGGATAAGCTAGTTCTAAGCGTCGTTTTGATGATTAGAGACACTTGGAGTAGTTTAGGACCTTATTTTTCTTTGGTCGTACTATAAAGGGGGCTAATGGTTTTCACCTTGACATAGGTGAGACTAGAGTTAGGTATGGTACACACCAGTGTTAGCCTAAACGCTAAACGGTGAACGGTCGTTGACTTGTCGTTTAGCAAAAAGTCGGTCTACACGGCTGTTTAAACGGCCTTTTAAATGGCTGAAACGGGTTTACACGGCTAATCGGCCTACACGGCTTGCCATCGTGTATCGTTTACATGCTGTGTAAACGTTCTAAACGGCCGTGTAGGCGAACACTACACACTTATGAAATTCTAGTGCTATGTACTTCAGATAAAGCCCTTGTGAAGGTTGGAAACTCAAAGGAATTGAATTCAATGAGTTTCAACCTTGAGAAGATCGAAATCAGAAGATGATAGTAGGGACTGACTAATTCGGTGGTCACTAGTGAAGTGACCGAATCGGTAGTGACCGTGTTTACTTTGTGAAGTTAACAGGGGCACCGACTCATTCGGTCCATATTAGCAGGTGTAAGGAAAATGACACTATGCTATTATTTGTGATTTTAGCGATTGATTGACAGCATAACCATTGGGATTCACAATTTGTCTAGATGGTATTTGTAGATATTTCTAGGTCTCGATGATACTTTGGAAGCCATCAAAATGCTTAAATAATCAATATCCAAATAGAAGGAATCCAATTCACGTGAAAAAATATACTTAGTCATATTCTAATGTATCCAAAAGATGACAAAGAAGATAGATCAAAAGCCATGAAGAAAGAAGAAAATCAGTGTTCCGGAGTGACCACCTACTATTTTGGTGGTGGTCCAAGGAGATCAACGAATTGATCGGTGACCAGGGGCAGAGAAGATGAAGTCTAGTAGGACCACCGACTATTTTGATGGTGTAAAAAAGAAAGCACCGAATCAGTCGGTGCAAGCGAGAAGATGGAAGACCTCTCAGTCGATGGCTAGCATATCAGTGTTACTCGAGAGCAGGCACCAAATCAGTCGATGGCTAGCATATCAGAGACACAACGGCTAGCTGAGGTGGAACCACCGACTAATTCGGTGGTAGCTCTTCTATGTGCACCGAATTAGTCGGTGGTACGCGGAAGGTTGCAACGACTAGTTCCTTTGGTTGGGTCTATAAATACCCCATCCCATGGCCATTTCAAGTATGCTTGAGCTCAGGAAAGATATTGACAAGTGTTCTACACATTCTTAAGTGCTCAGTGCACCAAAGTGCTATTTAGAAGATCGAGGTAATTAGAAAATGTTTAGTGCTAATCTAGGCCGCTTAGCACATCTCTTAGGTGTTTAGCCTAGAGTTTAGCGAGGTTTGCATACCTCTTGCTCTATTCGGTGCTTGCGCGCACCAAATGTTAGTCCGAGGTTTGTAGTCTTGCGAGACCCTCCAATCAAGTTTGTGGAGTGACCTCAGGTGATTGTGAGAAGGAGGAGAGTCCCCAAGAAGGTGTACGCGGTATTGGAATCCGTCGTCCCGGGGTGGGGAATGGATATCTGCTAGAGAGCACTTGGTCCTTGCGGAGATCAAGGGGGAGCAATACCCTTGCACGGATGCTCCAACGAGGACTAAGGCAGAGTTGCCGACTCTTCGATACCTCGGGAAAACCCGGTCTTCTACTCTCTCTCTTTACTTTTTCGCAAGTTTACTTATTGTCATTTCAATTCTTAGATTTGTCATGTTAAAGTAGGGTCGGATCTAGGTTGCAATCCTTTTTATCGACTAGATAATCACACAAACTCATTAGTTGGCACATGGGGTGAATTGACTTGATTGCATAGGATTGTTTTATTCCATTAGAATTTGTATGGAATCCTAATTCACCCCCTCGTAGGCATCTTGATACCTTCATGGTCTTCATGACCACCACTGAAATAGTCGGTCGTAAGCTTCGACGCTCTATCTTGGTTGTTTCTTCGCGGGCTTCTTGTCCATCTTCTTTGCCCTTGTTCATCAATTGATTCGATGATCTTCAAGACTACCACCAAAAATAGTTGGTGGTAGGCTTCAACGCTCTGTCTTGTCTTTGTTGTTTCTTCACGGGCTTCTTGTCCATCTTCTTTGCCACCAATTTGGATGCTCTAAAATATGACCAATTAACTTTTTCTAGCCATTTGAGTGGCTTATATTTGGATGACCATCTTTTGGATATTGATCATTTGGATGTTGATAAACATTTATATGGCTTACAAAGTATCTTTGGGACCTAAAATATCTGCAAAGGTTAATCTAGACAATTATGTTAGTCTTAATGGCTATGTTACCAATTGACCACCAAAATAAAAAAAATCTAGACCCGACAGGGATAAGAGCCCCAGGGTTTTCATTAAGAAGAGAGACCTTCTCCGAGTCTAGAAAAACCACCGAACCCCAGCTACACCAACAAGGGGATTTTTTTTAAACCAACATATAAATCCACTTTCGTGAGGAATTAAACCTGAATTGGTGCGACCATACCACCAGTCCCTACCACTAGGCTAGAGGACCTTAGTTGATCATCAAAATCGCAGACAATAGTCTATAGACCATTTTAATTTTGGTGTACTAGACACTAGGGTGGCGACAGCCGTCAAGTAAAGGCAGCTCGTGGCGATGATGGCGCGTGTGGGGACCTCGTCGTCGGTCGTTGAGGATGGGCAGCTGTGAATCTGGAGGTCGGAGCAGCAGCGACCAATGCGCAGGGGAGGGGCTGATAGCTGATGACGGCGAAGATCGGGTGGCTCAAAAATTGAGCGCTGCAACGTTACCAATGGATAAGTACAGAGAGATACTGCAAACACAACGGGACCTCATGATATTGATATGTTTGTGATTTGTTTTGTCTTATATGTACTATTGATAATTTTACAAGCGTGATATTGATCTGTTTGTTTGGTCTGATGTTGATTTAACGTGCATGATTTTTTTTTCTTGAGGAAACAGCTAGCAGGAGAGACATCTAGTAAAAAAAAAAATTACATTGTTACATAGCCCCAAGAGCCGAAATCAAGAAAAATGACATAACCAGGTTCCAAGCTCTAGCTACTAGCTTCAGGTAGATGGCATATAAAGTGAAGTACCATGTTCCCGCATAGCATAAGACAAGTTCACATACATGTTCACACACACGATACCAGCATGATTTCACTAACACGGATAATATACCAGCAAATTAACCTAAATTCATGCAGACATTTCGATTAAGCACAATAGCACGACTCTCCATGGCTAAGACCCATACAACGCAATGAAGGAGGCCACCAAGCAGAAGAGCAAGACAGCAAACCCAACTACGGCGTCCAGGGTGACCACCGCATACCTCCAGCTTCCCAGGCAATGGAACATTGCAATCCTGATGAAGATTACGCTGTCCATGATCCAGATTACACACAGCGACGTTAACGCCACTACGATGATGGCTGCAGAGACCAGACGACGGCACCACCGGCCACTCGCTGCTGGCAGTTCATTGATATTCTCATTGCCACGTATGAGAATGGCACCTGTCGCCAAGAAGGCCTGAAGAATTGCTGTCATGGCCCCTGAAAAGCACATGAAGTACATTGTGTTGTACATGCTGGCGCCTGCAACACAATCGGTGGTGCGATCAACCACCGTGGGTTGAGGAATGCAGGAGATCCCAATGCAAGCCATGATAGCACCGATGTACAATAAAGTCATCCATAGAATTCACTCTTTGAGGACAACAAAAGTCCCTGAATTGAATCACAGACAGTTAGTCAGTCAGAAAGAAAATATTTGCAATAAAATCCTGCCTTGCTCAATTACAAGATGTCAACAAATGCTTTTTTGATGCCTTTCAAGACTCTGAATCCGTCCAATTAGCCAAATGGTTTCTATAAGTTATTCTGATTCATTGGAGAAAAAAACGTTTTTAGAAAGAAACTGGAACCGAAACATTTGGATCAGAAGGAGCAGAGCAGCTAAGGGGATAGCGATGGCGGACATACCACTGCCGAACAAGGATGCATACACAGCAAAATCCATTGATCCTTGGTCAGACACAGTAGCCCTCCCTCCCTCTGTTCCCCTTCTCGCAAATGAGGTTGCCTCTCGCTGATCTTTGTGTTTGCTGTGCTCAATGAGCCTCAGCTTCTCCTTTTATTCATGCAGCTGCCACCGCGTCCAGTTGATGCCGGGACAGGGTCATGCGATAAAAGGCTCCTCTGATTGCCATTGCCAGAAATGGCGGACAAATTCTGAGAGAAGTGTAGGCTTTTCCAGCTACAGCAGACTCTTTTGGTACGTTCTCCAAACCTTGAATTCCTGCCACAGTTAATAAAACAAAATTGAATTTAACAGCAAGGGAAGGCAGCAAGCACATACATGTCATTATGGAGAAACAGGTACCCAGCTTCTCACCTGAATCCTCTACACTGAGGCACAATTTTTGTTTTTTTTTCCTTTCTCTGGGTTCTCCACCATAGGAAGTTAACTAAATCGGGTGCCGTGAGCTGATGGACAAATTGCTACTTGCCCAAAATATCGGCTTATCTTCTTTGGTCAAGTGATACTTTTGGTTTCACAGCAAGGCTCATGGACTTTGGTATCCTAAAACATCAAATAAAGAAGAGAAACGAGACAGAACAAAGAAGACAATACCCTAACCACCTAAGGTGCACCTCCACCAACAAAGTGCCCATGCATTTTGTGATTCACATATAAGTAACACATGCATATTCAAAAGCATAGTGAGGTTTCAATTTCTGACAATCAAAATTCAGACATCTCCAGTTTCTCTTGCAAATGCAAGGCATTTCAAATGCTCAGCAACGATTCCTAATTTTACCCAAGGAACTATTCCTTGCACAAAGAAAGTATACATTTGCTATTTTAAGTTATTCTTCTGATGCTCATGTACACCCATGTTTGGTTATGCTATGCTGGAGGTGCTAGTTTAACCTATTACGAATAAAGCAAAAGATTCCTATCATCTGCAATGGCTGTTTAGCCCAAATTGTTTCTATAAGTCCATCTCTTTCCTGTGGCCATGCTACTATGTAAATGTGACTTAAGGTAATTTTGTAAGCACCTACAGAACCATAATAAGATGTTGTGTAATACAAAACCTGACTTTATTGTCATTTGGTTGAGTCATGTCCAAGTTTCTAACTGCAAACTTCAATAATATACAGTGGTTCTTGGTTGCACCATGAAGCATGCAGCATGGTGAAAAAGTTGAAGTTTCTGTACCTTTTTTTCAGTGAAAGGTCATATATTTTAAAGGAGATTCAAGATAAAAAAAAACACAAGATCTTATATTGAACTCTGACACATCAGAGTAGCAGTGAAAAGTATATATGGACACTTCTAATCGTTAGACTAATTAAGCCTTTAGTTGTTAAGCTGACAAAAAAAATAGCAGTTCCAGTTAAATACAGGGGTATGAAATAAGAACTTTTTACTTTAAGAACTGTAACTTCTGCTTTGTATTAATCAAATTTTACTGAGGAAAATTCTTCTTGCCACTCTGCCTTGTGCCTTGTTTAAGAACTTCACAAAAGAATTGTATCCTAAATCAGTCTGTTCAGTCAGAGGGGTATCAGTCAAGTAAAAAAAATATTATTTCATGTCACCACAACTTATATTTTCTAAAATTCTACAAATTGTTTGTGATTTCCTATAACTAACCATAAAAAATGATTAAATATAATAAATCTAATGGGTATGGATGTTAAGCTGCTCTAAGAAAAACAATAGAGGGCTTATGGTAAATATTTTCGAGCGAGTTCATCAGGGGGCTATTGCTGGTAGCTCCGGTGCTCCTTTTTTCTCTGGTCAACAAAAAATGGCATGTCACAGCTCAGAAATTGTAAGCAAAACTGCCAATCTAGGGAAAAGCAACATGTTCCAGGAACAGAGTTTATTTCTACAAATAGCATTGAAACAAGAATGCCACCCCATTTCCTGCATATGGATAGAGATGTAGATGAAGCTCCATTACGCACAAAGTTTGCAACTCAAAAGGTTTCATTGACATGAACACCTGCAAGGGTACAAAGTTTACACCAGTGAAACAAAATCTATGCTTATTTGCATTCTAAGGCTAAATGCAACAGTATATGACAAATCTAGCATCATGTTGATGAATGGATAACCAATCAAAGCTAGTTCTTGCCTGCATGATATCTGGCTGGGCCTCTGGTGAGGTACCCAACATAACTTTGATCAACCCTGCAACAGGAGTACCATACTTGTGTTCCTCAGGAATATGGTGCGTGCACTCAAAGTACATAAAACTTGTATTTTAAGTAAAACAGGCATTTTAATTCATATAATCAAAAAAAGGATACATGATACACCCCAGAACATGCCAATGGAAATGTATGAATGACTTCAACATACTTTGAATGCTCTCAAAATATATAGTGGAACTACAAAGATTAGATCAATGCGATCCAGCTACCTATTCTCTTCATTAGCCATTGCCCGGTAGCATAAAGATCCTTTTTGTTTAGCTGATTCTTAAGCTTTCTATCGATTATTCCAAAATGCACTTGTGTTATCCCCCAAAAAATACCTAAACTTAAAACCAAGCTTTCTATCGGTTCAGCCAACAGACTGACAATAATTTCATCTGAATCGCACCAGGTGCCCTTTGAACCTTTAGAACCATTAAAGGACACCGATTCAATCAGCCTGATTATTCAAAGTTGCTTAAAGGTTGGGGTCGGGTCGCAGCTTTAATAAGGAATAGAGTATATATAGGCAGACGACCTCTGCCCAACCACGTCATGTTTAAGAAAGAGAATTGTTTGAAAAAGGATGGTTGGCCTAGCTATCAAATAAAGACATAGGCAAACAGTTGCAGCCATCCTATGATTCTGTTTATAGGTTTTCGAGCAAGCACTGTTCAAATTACGCAGCACATGAAGTCAATAGTGGCAAAGGTAGAGGATAAGCCTCCTCACTGAAATGGGCATTTGTATTCAGATTGCAGGAAAATCGAAGTTCAGTTCAAAAAAAATTATTGATGAAAGTAACAGACTGTACATGAGTTTGTAATCTGATCCAGCCAATTAGCTAAGGCATACAGGAGAACATCTGGCCATACACTCAAGATGGTTTATAGCAGTGTTCCCCTACACGGCCGTTTACACGGCGTATAAACGCTACACGATGGCAAGCCGTGTAGGCGTGTAAACCCGTTTCAGCCGTTTAAAAGGCCGTTTAAACAGCCGTGTAGGCTAACTTTTTGCTAAACAATGGGTCACCGACTGTTCACCGTTTAGCGTTTAGGCTAACACTGGTTTATAGAACAAAATACCTTACATTTCTATATAACATTAAATGGACGATCAGAGGACGTGGAGAACGAAAGAATTTGGTAATAAAATGTACTAAAACCACCTATTATTCATGGAAGCTGATCTAGTGGATACATCAGGACTAAGTAGTAAGAAGTATGAGCCTCTTGCTCATGGAAAGCGGACCAAGTTGGATACACCCCCAGGGTCTCTGACCTTGATAAACATTAATCAACATTGAATTGACTATTTGCCAATGGAGTTTGATAGATGCAAATCTGATAGATGAATTTTTAAAATGGCACACCTCAAGTTAAAACTAACAAGTGCATCACCAAAACGAAACTGATGATGACAGCTACTGGAGTTGCCAGCCCAACCGCATTTCCAGGTTGAGCGTGAAGCGGAATGGCTTGTGGAGACTCTGGCAACAATGCGTTCCGTGCCTCAGTGAAATGCTTCTTAGGTACCTCCATTCCCAAACCCATGCTAATGTGCATAAACAGCACAATAAGCAGATAAAAGCCAACAGTCCCTACAAATCCAAATGATATGGAAATTTATTATTTTTTATTCCTGCAATATTTTACATTGACTTTGACTTGTCTAACTCAACTCCAACAATAACGACATAATAAAAAATCAATAAAACTGAATACAAGGGAAGTCATGAATCAAGGATAATACGATTCAGCCTGGAGGTAGCCATCGATGATGAGACTGGTCGCTTGCACTCCTCCACGACTTCTCCTAGACAGCTACCATACAGAAAATCATCAGTAGTCATGACTCATGAGGAAACATTTTATTGAAGTCCGGAACTTAATTTATCCTGCAATATTGTTCTTCAGAGAATCCTAGTCCCAACTCCCAACCATTTTATTAGCTGCATTGATATAGACAAGGATTACGGAGAGGTTAGATAATTAATCAACTGTGCTGTAAGGATTTGATTATAAGATAATTAATTTTGCCACAAGTTACATGCATTGTGCGTGTGGTTACGGCCTATAACTTACTCTACAATCTAGTTATGGCCTTATGTCTGCTATTACAGGGAAAAAACTGTTCAGTAATGATATTGCAGTTTGATTCTAGCAGTCTTGTTATTGCTGAACTTCCAGAAAATATGAATGGGCAGGAAAAAATACTAATTGTGGGATTTGTTCATTTTTATGCTTCAGCAAGAAATTTCATGGACATGGATTTCATCAAATACTTGGGGTGAGCAGAGATTTAGTTACTTCTGCTCCATGAGGAATTGAGGATTGGGCCTTGGCCTTCGGATCAAAACAGAAAGGCAGTTTTTGCTCTCTCAGTTCAGAATGACAAGGAATGGCAAGTTTTAGGTAGAACACTCTCAAAGTAATACAATTGCAATCCCCTTTTCTTCAGGACCAATACAATTTACAATCTTAGAACTGCAACACACATGTTTTAGCGATGGCTAGATAACAACAGAATATTTTTGGCTTGTATTACAATCAAAGAACGTCCCACTAGGCCATTTATTAAGATATTTTTGGCTTGTATTACATGTGATCTCCAGCGCAGAAGGGGGTTATTTACTTGACTATACATCAGAAGACGAAAGATTAAAAATCACATGGGACACAGAAGAAAGAAGCCCGTAAAGCAAACTAGATCTCACGGATGAATACCCTTTCGTAGAAGTTAAAATTTTCAGATAACCGGCCAACAATTTGGCAACTATAACTGGACATCTGGAATCCCTAGCGATCCCGCGTGCTCTCCCAGGGACTAGATACGGGCCTAAGGAAATCTAAGGAAAATGCGTTCCTCTGCGTGAGCCGTGAGGATGGACACGGCATAGAAGGAGCCCACAACAAAGAAAACGCACATCTTCCTTTCACCAAAATGAAAGTGAAAATTAGAAAACCCAAAGGGCTGATGGAAGCCCATGGAGACATACCAGCGCTGGTGTAGGCGTGTAGCTGTGTCCTGGGACGAACCGAGAAAGTTGCGACGTGCGCCGCCGCCGCCGCCGCCGTCGCCGCCGCGGGGGCTGAGCTCGTGTGTCGTGACTCGCGAGCACCGGGGGAGTCGGGACTACAAGGGACGGCGTGTGGCGAGTGCGCGTCCGTGTCGCAATTCGCAAAGTCCAAAGAAAGCATGGTTTCTTGGTGTAGTGAACTTAGGAAAATTTACCCGGAATACTCTTCAAATCTGACTTTTGTCATAAAAAACACTAAAAAAGTTACCTTTGCTAAAAAAACACTATAATTTAGTAATAATTTGTCATAGGATACTATCTATTTTATATTTGAGTTCAATAAATGAGATTGCTACCAGAACAGACAACTTGAGCCTTTGCTGCTGCGAGACTTGAAATGCCTATGGGATCAGCCGTCTTCCCCATCGCTATCTCCTGATATCTACGGACCTCACTGACACAGCGGGCCCGTGTCACTTAACCCTGATGGAGTGCGGATTGCGACAGTCGCACTTACTCCCTCAGTCCGGAGGTAGTTATAGATACGTGCACGTGTTATTTTCTCAACTTTGACTTAATTTATAAAAAAAACTAACAACATTTATATCTTCAAATAAATTTGTTAAAAATTAGATTCAAAGACCTTTCCAATGATACTAATAATATATTATAATATTAATTCATTTTATAATGTTGTAAAAGTTATTTTTTTAGAAGCGAGAACTACTATTTTTTTTTTTACGAAGAGAGCAGTGATATCGGCAATACGTGAGGCGATGGACCGAAGCCTGACGCAAAAAAGAGGTACGCTGGAGAGGTGCTTCACCTCCGGGCGGGCGGAGGGGCATCATGGAGCTTGTGGCGGCGGGAGGTGGTCGTGCTGGAAGATGGAGCTCCATCTCCCTGTGGCCGTCGGTGGATGCAGGATCGAGGTGCTCCTATTACTTGTCGATTTCGATTTTGCTGCTGTGAAGAGTTTGGTGTTGACTTAGAAATTTGGGAGATTGTTGGGAAAAGGGATCGAGCCCATGGGCCCGTTACGAAGGACCGGGAGCTTAGCCCATTCAGGGCTTGTTCGTTTGGGGGTATCCAATTCAGGGGGCAATTTAATTTTAATCCGTGCTTAGTATTGGATGGATCAATGTGGTGCCACCCAACCCCTTAGGTTGTTCCATTCCCTGTTTAGCACTAATCCCCTCCCTCCCCTTTCATGCTCGGTTACCCACCATGGATCAGAAGACCATACGCATCAAGTGATGGTAACATATACTCCCTCCGTCCCATAATAGATGACGTTATGTGATGCGTGCACGTGTTACTTTCTCCACTTTCGATTTGTAGAAAAATATGTGCAATATTTATATCTCTAATAAATTTGTTAAAAAACTAGATTCAAATATCTATCTAATGATACTAATGATGTATTATAAATATTAATATTATTTTATATATAATTAGTTAATGTTGAAAGGTGCTGTTTTTCTTGGAAGCAAGAACGACATCTATTTTGGGACGGAGGGAGTACTGGTAGAGCCATGCAGACCCTTTTCCTGGACAGAAGACAATACACAATATGATGAGCTCATAGTATAAACAGTGAGGAAACCAACGTGCTCTCCAAATTGACTTTTCATATCCCCTCGTGCCCGTCCGACGCCACCGCGACATCGCCTGGTCCCTGCTGGTCGCCTAGTGAGCTAACTCCAACAGCTTAGCTAAATTCATTTAATTAGATAAAAATAACAAACGTGGCTCGGACGTGCCTCAGCATCCACCTCCCCGTAGGCCATACGCATCTTCTGGTGCAGCTCCCTTCTCTTTCCTCCGTCAAACGCACACCAGCAAAATGTTCCCTAGCTAACTAGCTACTGCTCCGTCGACCTCCAGCTCGCTGGCCCTCTCGCCTGTTGGAATTTTATATGGGCAACGTATCCTATAGAAACTAAGCTCTTCGTGAAAACTATGGAAACTAAAATCTAGGCCACACAATGTTGATCCAAGGGTACGACCAGATCAGGTGGGAGGGGTGATTTGCAAAAACGTCTTGCAAATCAGGTGGCTATCGATACTGGGACATATATAGTTAAAACCAACTTCTCATGAAAACTATGAAAACTCTAATCTGGACCATATGATGTTGATCCAAGGGCTCACCCAGATGAGGTGGAATGAGTGATTTGTAAAACTCAAGGGAGTGGGAGGGGTGATTTGCAAGACGTTTTTGCAAATCACCCCTCCCACCTGATCTGGTTGCGCCCTTGGATCAACATCGTGTGGCCTAGATTTTAGTTTCCATAGTTTCCACAGAGAGGTTGGTTTCCATAGAATACGTTGCCGTCAATATTTATTTATATAATATATAATTATGGTTATTGTTTATTCACCTCAATGTGGAAATACTTATTGATCTAAGTGATGCAGTATTATTAATTATACTAACTTGAGGAATTTGTACTCAATGTGCCGAGGACATTTGTGCTGGAATACATTAGAGGAGTGTCGTGCTCCTAGGCACGACAGCACGGTAGTGCCCAGGAGCAGTCGGCGCAAAGCATGGGGGAGGAAGGGAAGGCGCCGGAGGAGGAGATGCTTGCAGCGGAGCCTGTGCAGGCGGCGATCGAGGGCGATGACGGCCTGCACAGTTAGGAGTGTCGCGCGTTGCAGGAGGGTGACGACGCGTGGAGGTGGGTGGGAGCAGGCGTGAGCCGGTGGCATCGCGCGACTCGCGTGGAGTCGCGGACTGGCAGAGGGGCGGCAACACTTGAAGATGTGGAGGAAGAGGGACCGGATAAGATAGGGTTTGTATGTTTTATGGGTTGTTGGTGGGCTAGATGGCCTTTTTTCGTGCCGCACCTGGGCCGTCCCATTAACCGTGTTGTGCCCGTGCTAGTGCCACGGGCCGAGATTACGGCCCAGGCACGGCACCAGGCCAGGCACTAGCATGGTACTAGCACTACAGATCGTGGGTCGGGCCATGTTAGGGTCGTGCCGGTGCCGGTCCAGCGGGCCTGGCCCGTTTGGCCACCTATAGTGCGGAGAGCCTTTTGTGATTCTCATCTGTATGTAGGACTGGGTTGGCGACAAGCTAGCTGAGCCGCCGTTCCAGCCCGACCCTTGCAGCACCCCCGGCAGCAGCAGGTCCCACGAGCTCAAGCACACGAGTTCGTCGATGCGGATCCTGGGGCGCTCGGTAAAGATGCCGAGCGGAGATAAGGGAATACCGAGTGAGATGTTTTTTTTTGAACAGATCGGCTTTCCGAATTTTTATTAGATGAAAATAAGGATTGAACCAGTTTATAAGGAAAACTAGGCCCGAAAATTATAAAACTTTGGTTCATAGACCATACAACTCGGTGCATAGACCTTACAACTCTGCCCCGGTCGGATTGGATCATCGATATGAGCCAACTTATCACAACTTACAACTCCTCCCAGTCGGATTGGGTCATTGACATGGACTAACTCATCACAACTCACAAGCTCCGTCCGGTCGGATTAAGTCATCGACACGAGCCAACTCACCAGTAACTCACAACCCAGATGATAATCGGTAGGTTGGATTGAGACATCAACATGCACTGCTCTCACTCAACTCAAACAACCCTAGCGAACTCCAAAGCACCATCAACTCTCAGCCGGTTGGACTGGGACACTCCAATCGATGGTCATCGCCGCCAGCTGGTAGCTTGACATCCCCAATAGAGATTGTTGGAGAGGTGCAAAGGACGCCTCCAATGAGGGAGCAACGTCCATAAACGTCTCCGTACAAGCTTTTGCCAACACCTCAGCCAAGCCACAGAGAAACGGCAGCAGTCCGCACACATCGCCTTTAGAAAGGAGAGGTCAAAGCAAGAAACAGTCAGCGCCTCCAGCCACAGCTTCAAGATGTCGCTGGTACACCCTCTTCGCGGCCACAGCCACCATCATCACCATGACGACGTTTGTGTGCACCTAAAGAAGCCGTTGTCGGCCATGCCACCACAACATCGCCGACCCACCGCCGCACAAACCAAGTTAGCTGGACCAGAACTCACCGGGCAGACAACGACGTCCCACCAAGACAACGGGCCACAACAGACCATGGACTACCGACGCACACCGTCAAGTGGTATGCCGGCCCCGAGCACAGCTGCACGCCGGCCACGACACCATAGAAGCTGCAGCCCCTGTGCGAGGGCGCAACCGACCGCGCGCTGACCTCGAGTGTCGCCAAGATAGACTGCGCGCCTTGGCTGTGGCGACGCCGGAGTTGAGCCCCGTCCCGCTTGGGCATCACCAAAGCACGCTGCCAAACCGGGACCCGCAGCTGCCACATAGCCCCGACGAGCCGAAGCCCCAATGGAGCAGATCTGGCGTACTACGGGGCAGATCTGAACCCACACTGGGTGGATTCGGCAGCAGCTCTCCGGAAGGCCGATGCCAACACCTTGCCCAACAGCCACCACCGCCATCGATGAGGAGTGCGAGAAGAGAGGAATGAAGTGATGGGACGGAGGCAGAGCCCCGCGGCCACCTTCCTTGCGGCCACATGAGCATCTGCGGGCGGGCGGCGGCCAGAGGGGGGCTCGGCGGCTGCGCTGGGCGGTTCCGCTTCCGCCCGAGCCGCCCATACCGAGCGAGATATGGAACCGAACGAGAAGGAGAGTCTGCTAGATGCAGTTTTTACTACCATTTCTTTAAGTTTACCTAGCCAAATCATTAATCTGGGCTGTTGGAGTTACTCTAAAACAGAGCTAACTAGTAGCTGTAGGATCTAAACCGGGTGCAAGTAAAAATAGCCCCACAATAGCATATCTTTATTGTTGTGGCCAAATATTCTCCAAACTTGGCAACTATTATAATAGTGGTTATCCCAAAAAATTAAATGATTTGGACCTTTCCATGCATGAAAGCATTTGTAAGAAAAACGAAATGTCATAAATTTCTGTTCATAATTGTTTTAGCGATGATATCTGTTGGTATTTATTTTACATGCATGCCAACCTGTAATAATTGATATCTGATAAATGCATGGTATCCGATTCTCTGAATGTCCGTTATTATATAGACCCTGCAGTCCTCATAGTTCACTAGCAGCGTCTTATTCAGTTCTCCTACATTTCTCCGGAGGTAGAGATGGATTTCCTCCTTGCTTTGCTTCAAGTGATCAGCCTGATGGCAGCAGTAACAAATATTCAGGGGGGCCATGTCGATCCCAAAGACATCAGAAAAACCATACAGGTATAGCAAGAAACTATGTGCCCGTCAATTGGAAAAAATTTCTTATACCGCTAAACCAGTCTTCTATCTCCTTGATTAAAAGAGCGGCTGTGGCGATATCATTGATTGTGTTGATATATACAAACGCTTCCCGAGCCTGAAGGAACAACTGCCGAAGGATAAGGGAATTAAGGTTTTTTCTCCTGTGAAGTTCTTATCACTGTATTTTTTTTTTTATGAAACAAGAGGGGTTACCCCCTAGCTACTTGATACACCTTCATAATCAGGGAGCACCATATTTTTCCGATTAAGCAAATCTCTTGTGCTAAACCTATTCTTTAAGAGAAGCTAGAAGAACACCTTATGCTCGTGCTGAACAGATGACTTCCATAGCAAAAAAAAACTGGGATGAATTATCACTGTATTATTGTGCAAAATATATATTACATAGTCTTCCCTATTTAAAGATACTGTAGTTGAACCGTGATTGGTGAAAAGGGTTATTGAAGAATCACTTTTAGCATCAATACTAGTTTCTTATGATAAATGATAGGGGAATGTCTATATATTTGCTTCAGATACATGACCAAAGCAACTCTCAAGTCTCAACTCATGGGGTTTGGGATACATTATGACTGAAATGCATGATTAAAAGGTTGCCTGAATAGACTAGGCTTAATCGAAGCAAGAATACTATACTTTTTTTTTTCTTTTTATAACAAACAAAGTAGCACACAACCATTTTTCGTTTCTCTTTTTACTTTCCAGATGCAACGGAAGAGAGACCACACGAAATTATTGGAGAGACTTGTGGAAAGAAATTACAAAATCCCTGAGCAAACATGGCGTAGAAATGGCAGTTGCCCTGATGGAACAGTCCCGATTCGGAGGATGCCTGCCAATGTTAACAGAGAGGTTGCCAGTACTAACCATTCATTCAGATTGTTTGGCCGTCCTACGGGTGAGACTGTCCAAAATGAAGCCAACGGCAAAGAAGAAGTAAGCCCCCTTGATTTTTTGTTGTTTTTTCATATGAACCCATATATTGTGCATTTTTTTTTTAGAAATTAGAGTCCAACAATACCTATGGTTTTGTAGATTGCAGCTGCATATAGTGTAGCCGGGCCGTATCATGGAGCCTATGCAGCGATACCAATTTGGAGAACACGTGTCGAGCCGAACGAGTTCTCCAAGAGTTATCTCCTAATAGGTGGTACAGTGGACAGGACCTACCGGCCAATCAGAGGCAAAGATCCACCAGACATCACTTATCAAATAGCTGTCGGAATGGCTGTATGTCAACTAACCTACTTTGACAAAATTCAAAACAAAAAAGCAAACATGTTTTTAATCTACCCTGTGAAAACAGTAATGAAATCGACAAAATTAGACTTCGTCTCTTGTGTTATATTTACGACAGTTCATGTCAATTGCATTGCAGGTCTGGCCTTCAGTCTTGGGGGATGACAATTCAAGATTTTTCATATATTATACTGTAAGTATCTTATTAGCTTTCCACTATATATGCGGCTGTCGATTGTTGAAACAAAATTCTGTGCACCTTTCTCAACAGATTTGAGCTTTTGTTTGACCTAATTGGAGCGCGAAACTATCATTATACCCCACAAGTATCAAACTAAATGTTTATTAAAAAACAACGTACACTGGCTCGTGTTGATATATATATATATATATATATATAAGTCTGAATATTGTAACAATGCATTGTTTTCATTCACACAGAATGATGGTGGCGTCAAGTCACGCTGCTTGAATCTTGAGTGTGGAGGGTTTATCCAGACAAATTCGAAATATGCACTTGGGACTAGTTTCAGGAACAGTGACTCTCAGGTTGGAGGTCAAACGTACTACATTACAGTCGGCATATACAGAGTAATTAACCTCTCCTTTTCTTAGTTGTTTTGTTGATTGTGATGTGTGGTGGTTAGGTAAATTTTGTTTCATTATTAGCCTATAAGATCGGTACTACTATAATTATGTTTTTCATGTGAGGATTTTATAGGTTCTCCTTTTTAAAAAAGGCAAAAACGTCAGAAAAAATGCATGGTCTTCCACCTGTGTACTTTAATATATCGTTTCTTCTTACAAAACATCTTGTTAATAATCTCCATAATCTATGTTCATAGATTCCGGGAGAACCAGTGTGGCGGGTATCACTAAATGGTGACGAGATAGGCCACATCCAAGAAGGCACATTCCCGATGGGATTTTTCGAGAGTCTGCACAATGAGATGGGTGGGCGCATCCTCAACACCAACCCTGGTGGGCGTCATACCATGACCCAAATGGGCAGCGGCATGTATGCCTCGTCAGGACCAAACAACGCAGCCACGATCGCCTTCTACATGGCGGTGAACAACAATGGTGGCGACCAGCTTGACAATCCTGTGAACTCCATAGTCACATCGCCTAAATGCTACGATGTCATGAATTACGGGAACGATAAAGTTCGGCCAGGATATGATGTTGGGTTTGGTGGGCCAGGCGGTTATTACTGCAATCAATCTTGATAAACTATATTTGTCATAGAGGGTATGTCGTTCCTGAGTTAAAGAGTCATGTATTTTTTTTCTGTCATGTTCGCTTAAACTTTGAAAAAATAATTGCAATTTTGCGAACAATATATATGGTGAAGGATTTAAGTGTGACTTATTGAAAAACATCTATCATGAATAATTGAATAACAAAATACTACACATCTATCACCAGAGATGTTTACGTCATGTTCGAATGTACTATCCTCCAAGTCGAAGATGACTTCAAAAGGAGGATGTTCTTCCTCTTCTGAGATGTATGGTTTCGAGGAGAGTTCCGAGGTTGACTCTAGACATGTTATATATGGAAAGTTGGCGTTCATACTCAATGATGGTGGTTTGTCTGTACCTCCAGCGGTGACATCCAGCAGTAGGACAGGTTGTTTAACCCAATCAAAAAGTGTTGTAATAATACATGATTAGGGAGTGACAAGTGTTGACCGCCATAATTACAGTTAACTGTCAACATCTCAGGTATAAAATGAGATCTTTGCATAAGGTTCCATGCATATTCTACTTTATTTTAACAAATTCCACGAGTTTTGTATAAGTTGTGACTACAGGAACAGATGGCAAAAAAAAAAAAACAGACAATGTCAGGCGCAAGGCCTAGCTGGCCGGCCCATCCTTGGTCGGCCGGCCGGCTCCCTCGGTCCCTCGACATGTCACTGATCCTTGTCTCAAGAGACACAACTTCCATCATCTTGAACCGTGGATTTGGTGTTGGTGCATCCAGCGGACTCGAGAGGATCAACCCACAAATCAAGAGGCCCATCTTCTAGCCTAAACCAGTCCAGCAACCACCAGCGTGACCGACATCAAGATGAAATCAAGACCATCGACAACAAAGGATGTGTCCAGGGACGGCTGATGGCTGGCTAGACAGGCTTAGGCCGGCTAGGCCACTCCTTGTGCCAAACATGCCCAATTTCCAGAGACAGTTGCCTAAGGCTGTTGGCTTATCCACTCAACGGAAAACCGCCTTAGGATAGCTATAAAAGGAGGTCATCCCTTCACTTCAACACACACGCCAAGGAGCTATTCTACCTTTTCTTTTTTAGTTCTAGAGTAGGATTAGAGTTGCGAGTAGGGTTGGGTCAAGCTTAGCTCAGAGGTTCTAGAGTTCTCTCGGAGTTCTGGTAAAGCTCTTGAATATTTTTCTTTACTTTGAATATTCTCAATATAGTTTCATCTTCTATATTTTTTTAGTAGAGTTTCATCTCCTATATTTTTGAGTTAGCTTTGCTCTAGTTCCCGCCTTTACCTTTCTCAAGTTCAAGTAACTTAACGGCAGTGTAGTTTTTTTTCCTCTAAGTTTAGTTTAGAGCTAGTTAGCTTGTCGGGTTTCTACCTTGCAGGTTTTCTCGCCCGGGCTAGAGAGCTTAAGATAGTTCTCTAAGTTGAGGGGTATTTCTCTCGAATGCCTTGAGAGAAATCCTAATATCAAGAGCAGACATGGTGTCTACCTTGGTGCTAGCTAGAAAGTGTGTTCCATCCCACGGTACCATTGTGGTAGGCGGAAGGTAGTGACAACCATGTCCGTCCCTTGTAGTTCATCACGTTTGGATGTTCTCATAACAGTAGTGTAGTTTACCGTTGGACCCGCTTCTCATCCCTTTTTGAGATTCTTCCCTTCCAACCATCGAAGCAAGTTCTTGGCTCCCGACAACTAGGTAGTCTTTTAGACTAAGGTTGGAGTGGCTTTATCTAAAGTTTAGAAGTGTTATAGGAATCTTTACCCTTAGTTATGTCCCATCTTCTTTCCTTTCCCTAAGCGTAGAATCTCCTGTGTTGCTGGTCGTTCCAGACCTTCTAGCGGCTTGTCGTGCTAGACTTGCTTGTCTCGGTCATAGCCTGGCTTGACCATTATCCTGTTGAACCCTTACCTTCCCTAAGTGAGTGATATCACTATAAAGGCTTATAATTCGTTTGAACCAATATGCTTTAACCATATTGTTTTCATGAGGAAAATTACGATACCCTTGAATATTCCAAGGTGAAATGCTACACTAAGTTATTATGTGGGCTTGCATAATACTCTTCTAGAGCCTAAGAAGGACCAACAACAAGCCGGGGCCTGAACATGTTAAACACATAAACCTAGCCCACGCTACACCTGTTGTCTCCTCATGCAGACGAAAGCTGATGATTTCTTGTTGTAGGGAGGCAATACAGGTCTAGGGAAGAAGGCAATACATGTCATAGGGAAGAAGGCAATACAAAAGCTTTCACATAAGTCTTTCCGGTCTTTGTTTACCCTTCCCACATTGTGGACGTACTATTGTTCTGCCCTATCTTCAAGGGAAGGGGAACGATTTCCACCTCAATGTTTCCGATGCCATGCCAGCTATGGTTCGGCAAGACCACAATTTTTCAAACTCTCGCAAGTGATGGTAAGGGTTTTCAACATCAAATGCTAAAAAAGGTTTTGTTCTCAAACCATCACGATGAAGCTTGGGCTAACTCATAGCTAAAAGCGATAATAGGCTTTGATGATGGAAGTGGCTCTAGGAGTTTGGCCTTGGGCGCTGAGAATTTTCTAATAGAATCAAGCTCCATTTATGGTAACTAAAGTTAGCAGGGGTGAAGGTAGAATAAAATGAAAAGGCTAAAGAAAGGTGTGTACGAGGATATCATTTTAGGGGTAGCAGGGGTAAAGGTAGAAGAAAAAAATGAGGGATACACATGCAACTAGGTAGAAGACAAATGTAGCAATTGTTCCCTGCGAATGGCGCTAGAAATGCTTGTTGGTATTCCTTAACGCTAATAGATTTTTCCGTAAGTGCACAGAAATACCGATGTAGCACTTCACTTGAAAGTATTCCGGGTATCAAATCCACAGGGAACAAAGGTACAATTGTTTGCTAACTAGAATTCCTTGAAGGATAAAGATGGGACGATGGATCTTTAATAGTGTGGTTTTATCTTAAGGTACAGTCTTCTCTATTGCTTAATATTGCTTCAACGGTCAGTTTGACCTAGATTCGAAGACCATCTAGTCATAAATATGGAAACTACCTTATATTCAACATGAGGAGCACACAAGTCCTGCAAAGCATGACGAATGACAAGCTATCTCTAGAAGTCACCTAGCCCACAATTCTAGTGAATATGCTGGGTACTAAAAAATTCTAAACCCAAACTCACGACTACACCCTCAATGACTTATTTTAGCACTGGCTTCCGATAGATTGGACACACCCTACTTAAGCAGCTACATATTCATGCATCCTTGCTCTTCTATGAACCATGTAGATCACCCGACTCCGTCCGCTCTCCTTGGGTTGCTCAGTCTAGGTCTACTCGTGTTCCTCAATAATTACCGGGAAGGTGAATACATTTTCATCCCCATAATATTAAAAACGCTTTTAATAAGTACGGTAATATGTTCCACGTTTCTCTCATTAATAGGGAACTTTTGTGACTATGTCGGATTAAACGGGTCAGCTCTCACTTGAGTATGCACGAGAGCATGCATCATAGCTAGCAAAATCAAATAGTACTACGCCTCTTAAATTGTAAAATGTTTTAGCTCAACTATTTAACTTTGATCAAGTTTACAAAAAAAAAATGTTAGCTACCAAATCCACAACATTTTTTTCTTGAAGTCCATCATGCATGAAATGCATTCTGACAGTATATTTATTTGGAACTACATATATAAATATATTTTTGTAGACTTAGCTAAAACAATAATATTTATATGCTGGAAAGAAATAAAATTTTAAAAAGATCGAATTTTAGATTGGAGAGAATACAATAATATTTATATGTTGGCAACACGCATGCATGAAAAAATAGACATAAAAATGCATAGAAACGATTTTTTGTCAAAAGCATGTTAGAGGCATACACTCATACACTTACGCATACTCACACTTCTAAATATTATAGGTACACAACTATACGTCTATGAGCATATCACGGAGGTCGACGAAGTGAACTTAGGGACATTGCTATTAATGGGAACATCGCCTAGGAGTGAAACAATAGAGTAGGTTAGATCAAAATATAAATTTAGGGGAAAAAAACAAGCATGGACCATATTCAATTGCTCAACCCTGGAGAAATTGTACCCTAGTCATGTAGAAATTGCCAAAAATGCAAAGGAATTAGATGGATGAAAATAGAGAATCACATTAAAAAGTACATAATAGTCACGACATTAGAAGTGACATGTCGGAATGAGACTTGTTTAGATTGAGAAGTTGTGTGAAAAGTTTCACACTGAGAAGCATGTCATGAGAGATGGGACACAATTCTCCGTATGAAAACTTTTCTCATGACTTTCACAATTAGATGGAGGAAAATAGAGAATCACTTAGGGTGTGTTTAGTTTACCCACATATTCTCTGAGAATACATTGTTCACCCCTTTTTGAAAAAAACACTGTTTACCAAAAAAATAATATAGATGAATAGTGTTCTGTGAGTGGGAGAGATAGGATGAATAGAAAAAGTTGGATAAATAGTGTTTTTTTAAGAAACATTTTGAATCTAAACGCACGCTTAAACTGGTAGTCTCGGAGGATTTACATGCAGCGTCAACCTCCCATGACATCTCGTCGTCGTCATAGACAAGCCAGCGTTGAGCAATCCATCACGTTTTGCCTTTACCGGCCCCACACGTCGGCCGGCGCTGCCGTGGCGGTGGACCCGCGCGCATCCTTGACCGGACAAGTCAAAATTTGGCTGACGGAGCTCGCCACGCACGCTCGTGTGGTGCAGAGACAACAACGAGCCGCCTGGCGCGCTCTCCTGCTCTTCCTCTTCACCTCAAGGCAGTCGCAGTCGCAGCCTGGTAGTAGGTCCGTGGGCGTCGCGTGTAATCCGATTCAATCAGACTCCATCTTTGCCTAACGTTGTTCAATTTTGCATAAACTTGGGCAATCATGGAAATTTTGTTTCGAAAATCCAAACGGGACGAAACAGGGTCTGATTTACGACCGACAAAGAAGGCTAACAAATTATACTATAATAAATAATAAACAAGTTGGCATGACGTTTACTTGGTAGTACGTACTAGTAGCACTCCTAATTTACAATAATCTAATAATTAGGGACGGACCCTAATGCTCCGATCGAAAACGGATTGATCTGTTGGTTGGAACGATGACAAGCCTCCGCTGGCGGAGTATGCATGTCTCTAGCAGTCGTCAGCGATGGTGTTGGCCCAGGCCATGCACTCCTGGTGCATCTGCCCCAGCGTCCGCCCGCTGCTTCTGTCCTCGCCTCTGCTACGCTGCTGCTGCTGCTGCTGCGCCGCCGCATTGGCACCACCACCGGCCGGGCCCGTGCCATTATTGCCGGCGACCGGAGGCGGCGACGATGCGGCTCCCGTGAGCTGCTGCACGACGGCGCGGAACTGGGTGGGGTGGACGACGTACACCGCCGTGGCCTCGGGGTCCCGGCGCCTCCAGTGCGGCGGCCGCTTCCCGGCGGCGGCGGAAGCGTCCTCCTTGCTGGCGGCGGTGGTGCTGCTGCTCTTCATCAAGGCCAGCCAGCTAGCTAGCGTCAACGACAATAATCAAAGCAGAGGTGGCTCGCTGCTTGTTTCAGCTTGAGAATCGGTTGGGTTAGATGTGCGGCGAGCGGGCGGCTATTTATACGTAACCCATCAACGGCAGCGACGAGGAAGGAGCGCAGGCACAGACGGGGGTGGCGTCACCGTGTTGGTCAGCGTGATGTGATGGTGGCGATCGATTTGCGCATCAACGGACGGGATCGGCTTCCTAAAACCCGGCCTGTTCCAACAAGCATTTAACTACCAGAATGGATGGGAAAATAGCAGACATCCACAAGAGAGAAGTGACTTTGGGTAGAGGTCAGCGCCAGAAACGCCACATGTACGGTGGGCCCTATTCCATTCAAGAAATTGTAAACAGCGAGTCCAGCTAAACGATGACGAACTGCTGACGCAAGGTACACCATATTCTCCAATCAGGCGTGCACGTAGCAATTGCAACGAAGCTCAGGAAGTATGACGTACGATATGCATCACGATTCAGTATTATTATTAATTTCTTCCTTTTTCTGCTCCATTTTTCCTTACTCTTAAAATTTATTAGATAACATTTTCTCTCGAGAAATTGGCTATAGATAACGTTCATGAAAAAGTAGTTATCACCATACTTTTTGGAAAAGTTATTAGAGTCAGCCTTACAATAAACGTGAGAGCCCTCCATATTTAGATGAGGAATACAATTAAAAGATGAACACGTAGGAAAAAAATTATGGTGATAAAATATTTCCCGATCGATTTGATGTTATGGGGACGTTCAAATATCACTCGCATTGGTTTTTTTAAGTGGTTTAGTGGTCCCAATAATCACACTCCAATAACAACTTAACTACCATATAGGGTGACTCATTTTTCTATTAGGAGAGAGTTTGGGTGGAAAACGATTTTTTGGCATTTATGGGAAACATATTAGGCTTAATTTGCAGGGAAAATAGGGAATAGGTTTCCTTAAAGAAGTTCCTGCCGCTTTGTTCCGGGTCCCATCTGACGAGTTTTTTTTTTGAAAAAAAAAGAATGGAGCTCTATTCCGCATTCTTATCCCATGATTGCCAGAGCATGATCACGTCATCCCTCCATTATTGTCTTTCCGTCCACCACCAGAACAAGGAACGCAGAACAAAGCCGCAGCAACACGAGCAGCTAGGGCGTGCACCTGTGGGCACCTTGAGGCTTTGACGACCTTCACAAGCAGTAGCATATGCAGGAAGACGATGCTGTTCTACCATTGCTGGAAAGTGAAGTGTATCTGATCTATGTTCGCCGGCAGACTGCGGCGGGGTTGACTGGTTGTCTGGTTGAGGTAGCCCGGCCAGTCCACGGAAGCGGCGATAGGTCCACCCCGTCATGAAGCACTCCTCGGGAGTACCAATGGCTATGGATCTGCCTGCCCACGAGGGCACAACGTAACGGGGCGGCACCTATGTACGGTTCGTGTACGCGTCACACCACCAGATCCGTTGGGTTGGGTGCGTGTCCACGGAGCGAGTGGCTAGCTGCTGTCGCGCACGGCCGTTCTTGGAAGTTGGAAGCCGGCAACATGCACATATAACAAATATTAATATATATGGTACATAATTAATATATATGGTACACATAACGACGGATGGGATAGTTGGATGGTAAAAAATAAACTTTTCCTTTACGAATATGAAAAAGTTCAGTTTTGCAAGGCCCATTTCTCTTTTCTGTGTGTGTTTAAGACTTTAATCACTTTGTTAATCGGTTCAACAATTAATTTGTCGCACAACCCACCTTGAAAGTTAAACGTTTGCTTCTCCCTTTGGGTGAGGAAACGTCAGAGTAATTATGTTTGTGGTTTAACAAGTGAAAATAAATGCCTTGGTCAGCCCAGTTTCCCCCCTTGGTTATAGGCCTTAGATAGATAATGGAGGGAGTATCTCAGTCTTCTTTTAAAAATATAGGTTCCTCTGCTAAGACATGATGTGTAAGAGATTTCGAACTTTGCTGTAGTTTAGGCTCCATCGATCTCCTTCAAGAAGTAGTTCTTCAAGAAGCCGCATTCGACAAACCGAAGGGGAATCGGGGTTGACCCGATCGGAAAACCGGACTCGTGCCTTCCTGATCGAGGGGAGGGGAGTCGGGCATTGCGGCAGGTGGGTTGGGACTTCCGCTCGGGACAGAGTCACCTGAAGCATCACGAGTCGGAGTAGAACTCTGCTTGGGCCTCCAAGTGCTCATATGAGTCGGAAATGACCCCGACATCGTGTAGGGGTTGGAGGTCTTGGACCCCGACATCCGCATGGGTGGAGAGGTCGTCGGTTGTGCTATTATCACTGACCGTTTATGTTAATAACTGGTGTTATAAGTGTTTCATAGTTACAACATCTACTACGTTCACTGCTCGCGAACCAAAGGTAAAAACACTGGCCGGCTTGGTTTAAACCAATAATGATAAGCAGTTTGAAAAAAATAGTTTCAGTAATGAGCGATCGAGGCACCGCCGCACAGGCCATGGTCAATGGGATCAAGACCACATGTTTGATAGGGGCAATAGTGTGACAATGCTTCACATGGCGACAGTGTGGTAAGGATAAGTACTTGCCGTGACAGCGGCCATCGCCGGGTCACTAAAAGCATATTTATTAGCATCTAAAAGAAGTACACTTTAGTTACTATATATTCTATTTCTTTAGTCTTTTCGTTCCATTGAAAACCGTGATTCTCCTCACTCATTTTTGTTAGGCCAGTCTTAATGGGGTTTCATGGGAGTTTCATGTGCATTAAATTCGCTGTCACATCACCAGTTTTGCTGACATGGCAGGGTAATTAATGGGGGGAGTTTCATGGGATGTGAAGGGAGTTTCATCACCATGAAACTTCTGTGGCACAGTTACCTAGTTTTAGGGCTGGCGTTCGGTAAGTACCGAACCGAACCGTTCGGTTCCTGGAAAATGGGTACCGATCGGTACCCCGCCAGAAACCAGAACCGAGGAAATTCGGTTCGGGTTCCTTCGGTTCGGTACTCGGTTTTACCCGAAAATACCCGGAGTTTAGAATTCAGAAAAAAGGCTCATTCAAACGGAAATTTCGATAACATTTCGCCTTGTTTTCTCATAAAACCAGCCGCCATTTTAACACAGAGATAACAACACATAGTTCAATGCAAAATCACTATAGTTTAGTTTACACACAAACATGATAACATGATAGGAAACAAATAAAACAGCAAGCAGCCAAGGGCCAAGGCCATGGCGCCATGCTGTTCTGTAGTTCTGTTGGCTGCTGCTGTCCATACCACATACAGCAAGCCAGCAAGCAGCAAGCACTCAAGCAGCATGCCTGATTGCCTGCCAGCACCCAGCATGGCTGGCAGCACGCAAGAGCAGCACGCCTGCACCACAGCATCCCTTGTCACATCTAGATTTTTGCACTTACATTACAGGCATCAATGATGTAGCCGTTGTGGAAGTAGACCAGGATGGCAGGACCTTGAATCAATGGACGGCTTGGACTGGGCGACAAGCCGACAACAGCCTGCAGCCGGAGCAGCACTGCAGCAGGGGCACGGGCGCCGCCCTCGCGCGTCAGGTCGTCGGTCGTTGGCTCGTCGCGCAAGGGCGTCCTGGTTCTGGCGTCCTGCCGCGGTGCAGCCTGGCGGCCTAGGTGGAGAGCCTCGGCGCCTGGCCGCCGGCCGGGGAGCGGGGCTGCGTGCCTGCGCAGCTGCGCCTGGCCGCCGACCGGTGGAGAGCGGTTGAGGGGTGGGGATGCGGCGGCGAGCCAGCGACTCCCTGGTGCGTGCGGTGCGGGCGCCTGGCGCTGGCGGGGTGGGAATGCGGTGCGGCGGCGACTTGCGAGGTGTGAGCCAGGAGGGAGGGAACGTGAGAGAAGCCTTAGGGTTTGCTGATGGGCTGACCGGCTGATGCCTAATGATCCAGATGGGCTGCAAAGTTCGGTTCTTCTCGGTTACCAACCGAGCCGAACCGAACCGAGAAATTCGGTCCCTCCAGAACAGGTACCGGTACCGAAAATCTCGGTTCCGGTTCTTTCGGTACCGGTTCCGGGTAAATTCGGTTCGGTTCTCGGTATTTCGTGCCCAGCCCTACCTAGTTTCCAGTCTAGGTAACTGTGTCCATGAAACCCCCATTGAGACTGGCCTTACAGTAAAGTTTCGCTATAGGAATTTTTCCTCAATCTCCACCAACTAAATACATTTTTTAAGACAAACTTGTACCATTAATTCATCCTAGAAATAATTGATTGTTATAAAATCAAACTACATTGAAGAAACTTGAAATTTGAACCTATTGATACAAATTTTAGCAAAAACTTCTGATGATTGAATTTCGTAATCCTAATACACCCTACATAAAAGAAAACAAGGGAGTAGTAAAATTAGCAAGCTCGGATATGTACAAATGCCACTCCTACAAACTATTCTTCCCGCGCTCAATCATTGCATTGTAGCGTGTACTTGTTTGCCTGTAACTACTAGGAGTACAAAACTAGTCAATCTCAGAGTTTGCCCAGGCTATGCATTCCTGCTGCATCTGCCCCAGCGTCCTGATGACATTGCCGGTGCCACCACCATCCTGCTGCGCCGCCGCATTGGCAGTGGTACCAGCAGAAGCCTGCTGGTGCGGCTGCTGCGGTGCTGTGGTGCGGACGTGGGCCGGCGGCGGTGGATCGGCGCCGGTGAGTTGCTGGACGACGGTGCGGAACTGGGTGGGATGGACGACGTACACCGCCGTGTCTGCAGGGTCCCGGCGCCTCCAGTGGGTCCTCGCCGGCTTCCCGCCGCCGCAAGCTGCGTCGGTGCCCGGCTGCTTCTTGCTGCTGCTGCCGCCGCCGCCGCCGCCCTCCATTAACCGCGCAAGCAAGCTAATCTTGCGACGTGAGGAGGATTGGTGACGGTGGTGGGCAGAGAGGTAGCTAATTCGAGCTGGTGAGTGACGGGCGGGCTTCAATTCGATGCGAGACTAGCCAAGTGGCGCGGGGTCAGCTATTTATAGTTTAGCGTTCGTTAAGCTGGCTGCTGGCGAGTGGTGACGTCGGCGATGTCGTCACTGCTACTGATTAGCGGCATCGATTGTATTCTGTAGCGGCTGAGCGAGGAACGAATAAAACAAAAATGCTACTGCTGGAAGTCTAGAACGGCTGGATCGAATAGTCCAGGCGTCCAGCACATCACCGGATGCACCCGCTACCGAATCGAAATTCTCGGTGGTCAAACCAAACCAATGATCCTTTAGCTCTTGGAAGGTCCGGGCCGGGTGTGCTTCACTCGACGACGGATCGATCGATCGAGGCCTGGTCGTCGAGAGCGCTCTCGATACATTGTGGCGCTATATGTTTGTGGCCCACGCAGGCATAACCATTTCACTATGAGATGTTCAAAAAAAACTATGAGATTATTTCCTAGTTAGCCCTAAAAAACTGTTTGTTTCTTTAATTTTTTGGCTCGAAAAAACTTTTCGTTTCCTGTTTGGAGTCCACTTCAACTTTCATCCTTCATTTGGCCTCGTCATCTATTTCAATGGTTAACACTGTTAACTGAGGCTCATTTGGCCCTGCCGTCTACTTCAATGGTTAACACCGTTAACTAGGGTGTGAAAAGACGTTTTTGCCCTGAACGTGAAAGGTTGTTGCTGGATGTTATTGCTGGACATGTTTTGATATTTGTTTCCTTGTTTTTTCCCTGATTTGCCAAGTAATTATTTTGAGCATTTTTGCTATGACATTTCATATTGTTTTTAACATACAAATCAGACATAATTTCTCCATACAGTAACTTCAAACTAGCATGGCCACCATAAAAATCAGACATAATATCTCCATACAATAACTTCAAAGTAGCATGACCACCATATAAATCAAACACAATTTCTCTACAAGAAAAATTAGCATGGCGACAGTAACTTGAAATACCTTACAATGGGTTAACACATAAATTTCTCCATATACCACACACCGGTAGCAAGTTCACGTATACATGGAGAGACATAACGTTCACACATTCATGGAGAGACAAAGTTACAGAGATCTACAAATACATAAGACAAGTTCACATGCTCAGCCTTCTTTTGCTCCTTGTGCTCATTGTAGGGTTACGAGGATTCACCCTTTTTCTTCTTGTGCCCATTGCAGGAAAGTGGTGCCATGGGAATGGATCTATACATTTTACTAGGCTCCTTCTTCCTTTTGGTCTTTGGCTTGCCTGGAGGACCTTCGAATATAGGCAACTCAATGGAGAGGGGCTCCAGTTGATTGAACTAGATCTTAATCTATGTATAGGAAGGATGCAGAAATTTGATGTCATTTTTGAACTGTTAGATTGCTAAGGTGATGGAAGTAAATAGAGATTGACGAGGACTATCGTTTTTTTTTTTACCTTTCTTCTATCTAGAAGCAGAGTTATCATTTTTCTCTCTTTGTCTTGAATGTAGTCTCCTAGCTGCAGTCATACTAAAATGTAAGATACTTCAACTATAGACAAATTTCGCATGATCAATTTTATATCAGACTACCTTTTTGAGGGTCCATGACTTGAAGTGGACTGATTGTCTTTTTTTATGCTTACTAGTGATCTCCAAGCTTTTGCTAAGTCAACAGAAGGAAGGCAAGTAATGGCTACTAGTATAAATTATTATAACAAAAGTAAAGTGCAAGTAATTTAAGATAACCTTGGTGGTAGAAAAGACATGGAGGCTGCTCGTCCATCATCCTCCAAAGGCACAACATATGACTCTGCTGTTTTGGTTTTCTTTGCCTTCTTTTTTTGTGGACCTCTACATGATAAAAAAAACGCAGTTAACATGCTTGCTTGTTGTTCAAAAAAGATAAGAATAGCAGCAGGATTTTACTGCCTGGTAGTCATCGCAGCAATGTCATCTCGGTTGCCCTTCTTGCATGTTTGCCAATAATGCCCATATTATCTTTTGTGTTTGTTTTCTCGCTACAATCTTTGTACCTCTGAGTTATAGGCCTACCATCTATTGCTTTCAATAGAGGTGAATGTATGAAAAATCTATGAATGAATTTAGGGCAATGGCGTTTGTCAGCCATAGCTGGAATTAAGTTTGCATATGCTGCTCTACACTTCTCAACAGAGTAATACATGTCCACATGCTTCTTTAGGGGAGAATTGGGAAGTGATGTGATAAATGATATGGCATGTTTGCAAGAAATTTGCCATTGTCTACAAGAGCATGTCTTGTCATCCAAGTTGACCACAAACCTAAAGCTACTACCCCCAATGTTGTAACTTCAGCAACTTCTTTGAGCATTCAGCCACCTCCAAGTTCAATTCTCTACTCTTTCCATACAATTTATTTATTATGTGGGGCATAATCAAGCCATCTAACTTCATTGTTATGTTTCTTCTTTGGTTCCACTTGATCATAAGCATTGTGTCCATCAAATTATCCAAGTTCAAGGACTTGTGGTGCTTAATCCAATTGTTAAAGCACTCCATCAAGTTGTTGGCTACATAGCCCACCTTGCATATGGTTGAGAATTAGCTCCTTCTCCACAACCTTGTGTGACACTTTCTAATATACTCCGTCTATCCTCTTTTGATAGTCCTATTTCAAAAACTCAAATGTTCAGAAATGATAGTCCTATTTACTATTGACATGGATCATAGAAATTAATAGCACCTGTAACGCGGAGTTTCTAGTTAAACTATAAGAGGACCAACTAAAAAGTCTATGTTGCATTAATGGATTGATAAGCAAGGTTTTTCTCTTGGACACTGTGTCAAGGAATCAAGGTGAAATAGGTCTATCAAAAGAGGATGGAGGGAGTAATTAGTTGTGGCCAGGCTTCTGGGATTCAAGATAGAAAAAAAAAATTAAAGCCCACCGAATTGGGTGAATTTTGGAAATTTCAAACCAGGATTCAAGTGAATTAACCCATCAAACAATTCATATTTTGAAAGAATTTTTCCAAACTATGACGAATCTTAACCAAAATTTTGACAAAAATATAAGAACCTATGATTTGAGCAAGAACCATAAAAAAAATGATAATACAAGCATCAAGTGCCATGGCACTGCTATCTCTTGGCGCATCATCACTCATCAGTTCATCACTAATTTTGAAGTGGTCATCGGCTTAATTGTCGATGCTGCTGCTGCAGCTGCCCAACACACTAGGTATACGGCCGCTGACCACCTGAATCCCTGAGGCCTCCACGGGCCCAACCAGCTACTATACACGATGCAACAACTATGATTCAGAGTAGTACACAGCCGGCATCAGAAAGTATTCCATCAGACAAAGAAGGCAGTTGCATATTGGAGGGAGACAGCGTAGGGGAATAGCAGGAAATGGTGGTACCTGAACAAGAGAATGAGAGGAGCTGATTAGGAGGAGGCCGACCAACGATCTGTGTTGGGCTGTTGTTGGAACGAACCAGATTTCCGTATTTAGAAATCCAACTCCCTGTACCCTTGCGGTAGTCCTTGGATCAGTAGCTACCGCGTACAGAACTCGGAACAGATGATAGTAGTTCCAAACCATTGATAAATTTTTGTTTTTAAAATAAAAAATTATATATATTTATTTGTCGTCTCGAAGATGGATTTCTTTTACTAACATGGTATATTTATCAGTCTAATTGGACATGGACAGCTTGGCATGCTCTATCATTAGATCTTCATAAATATTGTTTACTCGTATCTAGACTCTACTATGAAAAAGATGGTATGTCTTTATTGCGATTAACATGGTACGTATTTGACATGAAGTTTTTAGCCCGGTCTATCGCTAGCCGTTTTGGACATGAACTCTTATGGCTACTGTAAACCACTACTTCGTAAAATCCAACGGTCTAAATCCTTCTCTTATTGCCGATTAACATGGTAATAATTTTTTTGACATTCTCGACGAATGTGGTGGCTCTTTTTCATCTACTGTACTAATGTAATAGATGGTTCCATGCAAAGCAGTCGCCAAATCAATATAATCCCTCCGTCCCTAAATAATTGTCGCTTTGGATGCCCGTACCATAAGTTTGACTGGATTTGTAGAAAAATACACAGAACATTTATATCTCTAAATAAATTTTATCAAATATCTATCTAATGATATTAAATTTATAGGAAATGTTAAGGTGCGTAGGTAGGAAGTACCTAGAAGTGCCATGATTAAAGTACCTGTGGTACTCAAAATAATGTGCTAGCTTGGAAGGTTCAAAATGCCTAAGAGGGGGTGAATAGTGGGCTAGCATAGAAGGTTCAAAATACCTAAGAGGGGGTGAATTTGGATTCTAAATAGTTAATTGCAATGAAACAATCATATGCAAGCAAGCCTACTCACCCCATGTAACTAATAAGGACTTTGTGTGACTATCTCATCGATAAAAAGGTTTGCAACCTAGGTCCACCCTACTCTAACAAGGCAAGTCTAGGAATTCAAAACAAATAAGAAATAAACTTGCAGAAATGTAAATAAAGAGAAGAAGGCTGGTTTTTGCTGCGGTATCGAAGAGTCAGCAACTCTCCACTAGTCCTCGTTGGAGCACCGCGGAAAGGTATCGCTCCCCCTTGATTAGTGCAAGGATCGAGTACTCTCGTAGTGGATATCCATTCCCCACTCTGGGACGACGGGTTCGAATACCATGTACACCTTCTTGGGGCTTCACACATTGTCTTTGTGAGCTCACCAAGATCACCATCACTAAGCTGTCTATGTGATGCCGATCATGAGTAACAAGATAAAGATCTTGACTTGACCAACGCTAGCTCATGAGAGAAGGTGGGATGCACAATTGCTACTCTCCAAGGCTCTAAACATGCCCTTGACCTTCTTGATCAAAAACTGCCAATCAAGTCAAGTGTCTCTCTTGCCTTGCAAGCCTCAGCTATTTGCACAATGATTTTGGGTGGCAAGAGAGCTTCTTCGTGGGATAAGAAGGGGTATAAATAGCACCCTTAAAATCCCTTAGCCATTGATGCTGATGCAGGAGCAACGACTACTTCGGTGATCACTTTTGGTCACCATTGAAAGAGTCGGTGATCACTTCTCCTTTGAGTTCCCACGGCTACTGACAACCATCGACTATTTCGGTTCCACCTTTTATACACCACCGAAACAATCGACAGTTTTACATAGAGAGAATGTCAAGTGACTTGGTTCAAAACGTGACCATCGAGTATTTTGATGTGACCATCTAAATAATCAATGTTTTTTACATAGGGAGCATGCCATTAACCTGGCTCACCCAAGGGTCCTTGACTATTTCGATGGTCCATGCATGCACCCGTAGAAATAGCCAGTACTCACGGTCTCAACAGTGAGTCTTAGGTCACTGACTAATTCTGTGATACCTGGGAGCACCCACCAAAATAATGGTGACTGTTGAATCAGAGGAGATTCAACTACTGAATCTCCTCTGATTCAGCAGTCACCGATTATTTCGGTATCTTGCTTTAGGCACCATCGAAATAATCAGTGTCTCTGTGCATCTTCTTCTTTTTTAGTCTTTTGAAGTTGAAACTCGTCCAATTCAAATTAAGTTTCCCAACTTCACTTGGGCTTTATTTGAGCTGCATAGTATTATAATTTTATAAGTGTGCGCCACCTAAACTCTAGGCAACTGTAGGTCAAGCTACCAAACTTAGCCCCCATTTATAGTACGACCAAAGAAAAATAAAGAACTAAACTACTCTAGGCGCCTCTCATCATCCAAACAGCAGTTAGAACTAGCTTATTCTTAATCTTTGAGCATATCCTTTGCACCAATACAATCATACCACCATGCTAGGGCCAAGAATACCATGAAAACACATCATTGCACTAACTTAAGAATTCACTACTACAAATAGGATTTTAGGAGACACTGCAACAAAAATTTTAGAGGCGGACACAAATCCTGTCCGCCTCCGTTAATGTCTGGCATCAATGGAGGCGGATATTTTTTTTATTTACAGAGGCGTTTAAATCTGACCGCCTCCGAAAATCGATTTACGGAAGCGGGCATTTTAAAACAACCGCCTCGGAAAATCATTTATTTTCGGAGGCGGTTGTCTTAAGGTGTCCACTTCCATAAATCAATTTTCGGAAGCAGATGACTTATATGGCCCGACTCCTAAAATCGTGCGGCCCAAACTAGGCCCATGAGGTCCGATAACCATACCCCATATATACCGCACTCTAACCCTAACTAGAGTTATTTTTTGGGAAATGAAAACTAGAGTTATTTAGGGATGGAGGAGTGCAATTACATTAGCTGATCCGAAAGTGATGAATGTGTCAATACAACTAAACACTAATAACTGTTGGAATTAGGCCCCATGCAGCTAACTGGCTTTGCGTTTGCGCAGCAATTGGGCTGTACTCATTGGGCCACTATTCCATATAGGAAAGCCAATGTGGTGTGTAGAGATGGCATGAGGTTTAGTACCACCTTGTCAATCTATGGTGGTGACAACCAAGATAAAGGGGAGCTCTAGTGGCTGCCTTCAAGTTGTGAAGTTGGGCAGCAAAACACACCCACGCGCAGGCGCGCATTTCGTGTATTTTTCGCATGATGATCGCGTGACTTGTGACTTGCGACATGTGTGGGGCTGATTCTTTCTTCTTTTTGCCGTTCTCTATGGCTGAGATATCGTGAGATTCCAAAGGGTGGCGGCCGAGGTAGGGGCAGAGGCAGAAAATTGTATCGCCGGTGTCAGTAGAGTGTCAGGATGATTTTTTACCGGTGTCAAAGCATATAAGCAATACACATACAAGAGCTACAGCAAAATCATCGTTGTCAGCTGACAACATGAATTGCACGTAGCTCCGCCACTGGGCTGAGGCCTTGCCTTGCTCTTTAAGGGGAGACATCCTCTTGATGAGAAGACACGCCACAACCCACATGGTGTCCATCTTCTCCACTGCACGCCGCCTCCAGAGCTACTGCCGCCCCTCCATCTGCCGTGCTGCGGATCGAAGGAGAGCGGTGTCTCCAAACCTTGCTGGCCACTTGCACGGGGTGCCGGCGATCAAGTTTCTGGGAAGCGTACTCGTGACCGCTCGCCACTGCTTCCTCTACGTCGATCTCGTCTACGTCTACGACCTCTCCGTCTAGCTGTTCTCGATCTCCCACGTGACGCACTGTGGATATTCTGATTGCACATCTATATCCCTACTCATGAGATGGATGTTTGGATGGGTTCATTCATCGAGTTCCTAGCATGTGTAGGGTTTGGGATTATATTCAAAGAACATACGTTAGTAGCATGTGTAGGGTTTGCGAGTGCCATCACTGGAATCAAATTAATGTTACACCATGTTAATTTTGTACCAATAACTACAAATGAGAAATCATGTACACACATATATAACTCCTGACTTTGCAAAACGGTTGCAAGCTTGGATATTTAAATATGTTGCAGACTATTGTTTCCATGCTCAATCGATGATAGGTCAACGACGGATGGATCAAATATGTGGATGATAGACTAGCTAGTGTAACTAGTCGTCGGCGTTGGCCCAGGCCATGCACTCGTCATATATCTGTCCGAGCGTCTTTCCCTTGCTGCTGCAGTTCTCCTCGCCCCCGCCAGCATGCTGCTGCTGGCCCTGGGCATTGGTACCCGCCGTGCCAGCAGTAGCTTGGGTCGTCTGCTGTGCTTCGGCTTTGCCATCATTGACGCCTTGTTGATGATGAGATGCCGTCGCCGGAGACGACGAAGCGGCGGTGGCGCCGGTGAGTTGCTGGACGACGGCGCGGAACTGGTCGGGAGGGACGACGTACACCGACGTGTCCGCGGGGTTTCGGCGCCTCCAGTGCGTCCTCGCCGGCTTCCCGCCGCCGCATGCTTCACCGGCGGCTGGCTTCTTCTTCTTGCTGCTGCCTTCCATTAGCTGTGCTGCTAGTTTACTGGGACTGGGAGACTCGATCGCGAGGAGCTGCTTGAGCTTTTCACGAGCTTAACTTGGAGCGGATGAATCGAAGATCAAGCTTGACGGCCTGGCGGGAGGGATTCAAATCCGATGCAACCTGCGGCGGGCGCGTGGCTATTTATAGTTTTGCAGCGACGAGGAGTCGAGGTCTCGAGGACCCACCGACCCAGGAAGCACGCGCATAGGCTTCATGACATCAGCGTGGTCGTCACTGCGAGGGATCTTCTACACAGGCAACGGCCGACTGGCAGATGATTAATGATTTAAGATAACGGTACTACTGGAAGTCTAGAACCACCGGGGACGAATAGTCCAGCGCATGCATCCCATATGCACCCACTAGAAAAAGGAGAGTAGTGTATATAGTAGGGGAGTCAAAGCAAGGGGTGGGTGGTCAAATAAATAATCCTTCACAATCGGGCCAGGTACTCCAACCACCAGCATAACGGGTGATGCAGCTATTGGAAGCATCGAGATAGAGGCGCCTTGGGCACCGCGGTATTGACGAGCCGGCCGGTGACGCATTGGACAATTAGACAGACATCAGCAGGTGTGTCCAGGTTCAGTGCATGATATATTGTGGCGCTAAATAAGAGCGCATGCTCGCCTCGCAGAACATGTGCTCAGATGTTTGCTCTGTGTCACACGCGCCTGTTTGATTAATTGTCAACTAAATCCAAATTCCAACTTTCCTGATACTTGAATAAAATAATGATTCCATAAAGAAATGTACTTTTATCTTCTAATGTTTTTATTTGATGGGAGTTGGAGGGTGAATTTGGCTAACCCCTTCATTTCAAAATGTAGACCATTTTAGTACTTTGCTATGTCAGACTTCCCTAATTTAACCAAATATAAAAGTAGACAAGTTCTAAGGTGATTAGAAAATTAAAATGAGAACCATTAATTCCTAAAGATCTAGTGGTAGTAGAGTTGGCGGCACATGAATATACCCAAAGAAAGGTCTAATATTAGCATGATAAGGCTCAGATTAGGCTAAATAGCATGAATATCATTGTTCTGTTCATTTTATTCCACTATTGGAATCAACCTTATCTCTAATTTGATGAGGAATTTTACAATGCTTGGAAGGTACCACGGGGTACTTTTGTGGCTGATTAATTCTAGCCATTGATCTACCTGAATATTTAGCTAAGTATTATTTTAATATAAAAAATATATTTAGTTAGTACCTCCAGATACCTTTCTTTGGGTACCTCCTGGTACCTCCCATTTTACGATCATTGGATCTTAAAAAATGGACGGTTCTCTATTTTTCCAAGCATTATAAAACTCCTCTTGATGCCACAAATCCTAGAAATGAATTAATTAAATAAATATAGCAAACAATTCAAGAAAGTTACTAGATTACAGTATGTTGTCCTACGTACTTTATGAGTAGAGCAGAAAAAGTTTGGGGAGGGTTGGATGAAAAGAATGTAACATTTGCTTAGTGTCGAGGAAAAAACTCGGCAAACCGCAAGTTTGCCGAGTGTTTTTCTCAGAAACACTCGGCAAACTATATATTTACCGATTGTCATGCTAAATGCTTGATAAAGATGGTGTAGTCGAGACGACCAGCCCATGGCCGCGGTGACGTGGCAAGGCTTTGCGAAGTTTGCATTGTAGAACTAGACAAACACCTAACGTCCACCATCCCGTGGGTCGACGGCCAGGTGAAGCTTTGCCGAGTGCTTTTGATGCGCCACTCGGCAAACCTCTTTTTTGCCGAAAGCTATCGATACAACGCTCGGCAAGCCTCCTTTTTGTCATGTGCTTTTGTTATGCCCGGAGTTTTCTGGTATCGACACGACAAATAGGAGTTTTGCCGAGTGCTCAACAAAAAGATCTCGGCAATTGTCGGGCACACCGCATATTAGCCCTTTCCAGTAGTGGGTACCGGGAGGTACTAAACATATTTTTGTATATTAAAATAAATAATCAGTTAAATACTTAGCCAAATCAACTGCTAGCATTAATCGGCCAAAAGAACCGTGTGGTGCCTTTTAACCACCGTAAAACTCCTTATGTATAATACATTGTAAAAGTCCTCAAATAGAATACATCAACGACTACAATATTCGAAAAGCACTATAAAATCATAAATCCATAATTATTGAACAGTATCAATGCAGAACTGTCATTTTCTAATAATTAATAGACATGAGAGTTCCGTGCCTTTTCATCATCATTGAACTAACAAGAGAAAGAATGTCTGCCTACAGTATACATATATGTCGTCGTTTCCATCACCATCGTATCATGACTGTCGTCGAGTCCATAAGGTGAATTGTATACATTAAAGGTTTATATGACAATGCTAAAACAACCTAAGAAATATGAGGCACTAGCGCATTGTCACAGAAGCATCATCATATACATGTATCTAGTCAGATGAGGCAAAAAGGAGCAGTCTAGCGTTGGTTATTGCAGGGGGTGCTCTGTGAATGACAACTCTGCCATGGTTCCGGGGCTGAGCAGGATATCATTGGAGGAACACCACGCCATATAAGCCTCCTGCATCGATCTCCGAGTGACGTTGAGGCATCCTGATCCAGTCGCTGCATCACCGTCGCCAATAGCAGCAACGTCTGGTGGTGTTTGCAGGAGGTTGGCCGTTGCCGAGGCGGCGGCGGAGGCCGTGGTGGCGTCGTCGGAATTATTGGAAGCGCACGGCGGCGCGTTGGGTTGCGGCAGCATCGAGCCGCAGGTGCGTCTCTGGACGAAGCGGCGAAAGCGAGCTGGGTGGACGTGGTGGACCTTGGCCGGCGGCGGCTTGATCCTCCTCCTGTAAGGCCTCTCCTCCGGCGCCTTCAAGTTTGACCTCTGCAGGAGCCACCGTTGCTGCTCCCGCAGGAGCTGCAGGTTCTCGCCCTGACTGTCGTCTTCCTTCTTCGTGCTGTTATCCATGAGGATATTTGTATGTATCTTTTGCCAGCCAGCCGAACAGGCTGTTTAACTCTTTATGAATAATCAGTTTAATTTGAGTGTGTGGCAAGTTCTTGTATGAAGGAAATTTGCACTGATTGATGCAATGCCTGGCAATCGGGATGCATATATAACCTATCCCAATCCGGTGCCTTTGTCCTAGGATCATGAGACAAATATCCGTAGCGCTTGCCCTGTGGAAGCATCGAGCAGTTACCAGTTGATTAGAAGAAACAGCGGACACACCGTGATGTCACCGTATATGTATGCTGATTAGGATGGACTAGTTACCGCCTAACCGGTACTCCAGTACAAGCAGCGTTCTAGTATTCAGGCGCACCGTCGACTCAACTGATGACCTCAGCTCGGCTTGGCATTGTGTCATGTCGCTTTCGAGTGGGACCCACTCTATTAGATATCCAATTATATACACGCCGACGCGTGCCAATCATGTTTGCTAGTTCGTGGCTGGTTTGTAACCCAGTATGGGGTTAGGATCGCCTGCGGCTCAGAGCTGAGCTTCCGTTATAGATGTACAAATACGTGGCCCGGCCCGGCCCGGGCCCGCCGGGCTCGGGCTAGGCCGGGCCCAGGTGACGGCCCAAGCCCAGGCTTGTGGGCCGTTTTTTTGGGCCGGGCCAGCCTGGAAAGCCTGGCCACAAATAAAGGGTCGGGCTGGCCCATAGCCCGCGAATAGAAAAAAAATCAAAGTTTCAGTGTTCAACATTCTAAATTTATAGTTTCAACATTTATTAATTTCTACGTCAACATCTTATATGTGCAGTTTCAATATTTTGAGTTTCAAATGTTGAACATGTTCAAATCTAATGTTGAGATATTTCATTCACGTTGTTGAGTTAGCACAATTAAAATGTTGAAAATAGATAGTAGCCCCGGATGGAGGAGATACCGGGCCCTGACTGGCCCGTTCTCTTTCCAGCGGGCCAGGCCAGGCTGGCCTGCAGGCCGAGGTGACGGCCCAGGCCCGGCACCAGGTAACGGGCTGGGCTAGCCCGAGCCCGCAAAAGGCCGGGCCTGGCCGGGCTTGGGCCGGGCCAAAAATCCGAGCTTCTGGGCGGGCCACCGGGCTGCGGGCTTTTTGCACATCTATAGCTTCCCTGCGCTTTGCTCACCCGCAAGCAAGTACGATTTTCCCGAAAAAAGTGATTATACGATTGAATCGGTCTACCGGTGTGGTTTTTTACTTTATTATTTTTCTCAAGTTAAATAAATTATTAACGTGAAATCTAAAACGAGAGCACTCAGTTTTCCTAAAGGAGAGAACTCTTAATTTTAAGCATAATATGAGAGCCTCCATAAAAAGAACGACAAAGTAACATGATTGGTTGGTAAAGTACATCTTGACCTTCGGGTCCCGGATTCTGGGTTTATAGTTTCCTGCGGTGCTACGTATAGAGGGAACTTCAGCGTTGCCTGGTGTCAAGCGGGCTGGGTGCAGGAAGACGACGGGAGAGCGGGTGGATGACTGGAGGAGGACAGACAACATGGTGGGCGGGCAATGAAAGATGTTGGGGTCTTTTTTTTCTCGGCGACAGAAAGTGGATAAGATGGTGGCACTCCATGAATGCCTAAATGGGAGATGCCTCAAAGAGCTAATCTTATTGTTGAGTAGATTCAAGCATTAACTAATTTGACTGTAACTTTTCTGATTCCAAAGAGCAACACAAAAGAACTGGTCCATGGAGTTGATTGACCATTCGCCTTCGTTGGGACTGTGTATAGATGGCCATATGGGCCGCCTAGCCCGACACGGCCCGGGCCCGACGCAGCCCGGCCTGATACGGCCCAGCCCGACGCGGCACGACGGCACTTTCGTGCCGGGCTGGGCGGCACTACGTGCCGTGGATCGACGTAGCCCACGCACGGCACGCCGACCTTTTGGCTGTGTCGTGCCGGCACGAGGCACGAAGGTGGCCCGGCGTGCCGTGCCAGCCCGTCGCCCGAGCAGACGGGGCAAGCAGCCATCAAGGAGCTGGCGGTGGCGACGACGGCGGCAGAGGAGCTAGCGGCGACGGCGGAGGAGGAGCTTGCGGCGACGACGTAGGGGAGGGCGATGGCGACGGTGGCGGAGGAGCTGGCGGCGACAGCGCAGGAGAGGGGGCTGGGAGGAGGCAGCGACGGCGTAGAAGGGGAGAGCAAGGAGGTTGCGGCCTGCAGAAAGGTGGGAGAGCGAGGCGGCGGCGGCACAGGGGAGGGAGAGAGAGAAGGCGACGGCGGCGCAGAGCGAGCCAGCGAGGAGGAGGGGCGGCGGCGCTGGGGAGGGAAACTGGGAAGAGGTAGGGTTTCTGAAGGTTATATACGCCTGCAGTTGGGCCAGGTGGGCCGCGTGCCATGGGCCGGCCCACCGTGCCACCTCGGGCCGTCTCCCGTCGGGCCGTGCCTGGGCGGCACGCCGTGCCGGTGTTACGGCCCAGGCCCGACACTACAGGTGGGGCGGGCTGGCACGGGCACGACGAGGGTCGTGCTGGGCCGTGCTCGTGTCAGGCCAAAAGTCCGTGCTTTGGGCCGGCCCATGGGCCTCGTGCCATATGGCCAACTATAGGACCGTGTTTGGATTACTAAAGATACTTTATATTAGAGGGTTGCCATAATCAAATAGAAAAATAGACCAGAACATACTCCTACACATGAACACAGGCATTTTACATTGTTGCAAAAGAAAGACAAAACACGTAGTACCACTCAGAATCCCTGCTACTATTAGTACCACTCAGAATCCCTGACCACACCAATGATATGAATCAATCTCTTCGCTGTTCCATCAGTACTAATGTTTACTCATAATACTGCCAAATGAACAAATATTCATCGGAGGAAGAAATGCACTTTTAGTTCCACCATCTGAGTCACACCATACAATGTACTGCTACTAGTAGAGGAATAGTCATCATTAGTTTCTCATGAATAAGAAAGCCCCTGCATTATTGCCTCATTAACTAAGTACTACAGTACTAGCTAGGTACTTGTAAGGATCAGCAGCAGAGGCTTCCCAAGATTGAGAACGAATGAACCTCTACTACTGCTCACGCTAGGTGTCTCATCTCATCACTTCATCAGTAACTCCTACCACGATGAGAAGAAGGATGCAGAACAGGTCGCACACTACGAAGACGATGGCGAGCACGAAGCTGCTGATGATGCTGCCGTCTCCCGCGTAGGCGGCGAGGAGGAGCCACTGGCTCCTACCGTACACGCAGTGCGCGGCGGTGGTGGTGGCCACTGCAGCGTAGGCGAGGAGGGTCCGGCGGCGGCGGCCGGAGAGCAGCAACGCCAGCACGGCTGCGGTTGCCTGGAGCACGCTGCAGCATAGCAGCCAGTAGAGGAACTGGCTGGTGCTTGGTCCAAAAATGTCGAGGACGCAGTGAAAGCAGGCGGACAAGATTGCCCACAGACAGACAGCAGGGATGTACAGCAAAAGCTGCATCTTCTTCATGTCCGCTAGACGCAGCTTCTCCTTCTTGATGTTCACCAGAAGAACCATCTCCCTAGTGATGGATTCTCTTCGCCTTCTCACGCTGTATGGAGGAGGCGGTACCATGGATCCAACAGGGCTAGCCATCGGGTTACAGCCTAGCTAGAGACGGAGAAACAATTGTAAGACACTTTTCTGATATGACGCCAAAGTCAAGTCTCAAGATACGAAACAGAAAACCGCTGCTTTAACTAGTTTAGTTCCTTGAGTACTTTAGGGGGGATGATAAGCATGCGAGAAAAGAAACTAAAGAGAAATTAAAGCAGGACACTCACCACGGATCGATTCAACAACTGACCGGCAGCTCGGGGAATCGAAGGCAGTGAGCGACTTCAAGTGGGAGGAGAGATCAAGCAGGGAAGAAGAAAGGAGAAAGGCGATGGGATGAAGAGTGAGGGACTGAGAGGAGCAGAGCGTGTGGGAACAAATGTAAAGCAAAGCGTCCATTTGATCTGCCGTCGCTTTCCCCACTAATATCTCGTCCCATCTATTACTTTCCAACAGCTCGTGACCTCCACGGATGCAGCACAGAAATAGTATACTAGTCTGCAGTGTATGTTTGCTACTGATGATTCAAATAATTAGCAAAATGATCTCATATGTTGCTTCTTGTATCTCAGAGCGAGATGGAAATACAATGGACCATTAAAACTTAATTAGAATGACCAAGTAGCACTCCAGTACTCTACTTATTGCTTGGACGATGCTTGCTTTTGGTTTGGATTGACTGGCAGGGTGAGTAAGGGTGCGTTTAGTTTCACCCATTCCCAAAAAAAAAAACACTATTCATCTAACTTTTTCTTATTCATCTCACCCCTCCCACTCACAAAACACTATTCATTTACAGTGTATTTTTGGGTCTACAGTGTTTTTCGAGGAATCTTTCCCAATCTAAACACCCCCTAAGTGATAACGCGCTCATCGATCTCAAGGTATTCTCTCTTTTATTTTCCTTGCAAAAACGCTTAATGTGTCTTATGATTGTTGAAGTCGTGTATATGTGATGACCAAATAAATGAGTTTGAAGTTGGAACCTCTGCTTTCGTACATGCACGAGCAAAGGTGCAACTAACTGCTGGCTCGCTGGACCATGAGCCTTCAAGAGGACGCATGCTCCTTACCAGTTTGGGCAAAACACCTAGTATTGCTCAGTCCTTGCTCTCTAGTTTGCTTAATAGAGGTGGTGGGGCCACAACGGTTAGCCTGCTGTTCCTTTGGCTAAACTAGGAAGCAGGTACCTCTCCAACCCTGCACCGGGCGAATGCAATAAAATGCAATGATGCAAACGGTTGTTGTTGCAAGCATGTGACCGCTGCCTCACAGTAAGACGGTTCGCGCATACAGCTACCAGATGTTGGACTGCAATACTAGAACGATACATGTATCTACAAAAAAAAAACTTATATCCACGCATAACTATTCATATATCTTTAACTCTTTATGAATAGTCAGTTTAATTTGAGTATACTAGTCTATCAACCCGTGCTATTGCACGTGCTAATTAGAAATAGTTTACAATTATATGTCTATGTGAGGCTCTCTTTCATCGGTGTTAAATATTCTAATAATACTCTAATATACATTCATCATTATATGTTTGTATTGGATTTAATCACTAACATTTGTTTTACATCACATCACATTGTTTGATATTTACTTAATTGAACATTTTATTTGAGCTATGTAAATATGAAAAATTATTTTTTATCTCTTCCGAACCCTCAAACGTGAATGCATGGTGACACATATCATCAGTATTTTTATATAATAATAACAAAAACAATATGTTAAAAACTAAAAATAATAATTTAGAACTTTATATTGGTATATTTTTATTTAACAAAAATAAAGTTATATAATTTTTATTAGATTTAGTGGTTATTTAACTTTTAAACGACATAATTTGTATTACTTTTAGGGAGTTATTTGGTATTATTTTCAAGGGAGTTTTTTTATATTATTTTTATGATGGTACAGCTAGATAATTTACATAAAAATTAGGGGGTTATTTAAATTATTTTTACAATAGCAGAGGTGGGTAATTTAGGTACATGTTTAGAGGGTTACTTTAGTCTATTTTCGTAATGGCAAGGTGGGTAATTTATTAGAAAAGATCACAGATCCAATGGCTATTATGATTAGAGTTGTTGGATTGATGGCCGGATGTTTCTATTTTTGTGAGTTTTTCTAGGATTTCTTTAATTTTTTAGAGTGTCCACTTAGAATTCTAGGTGGCTTCACGTAGAGGCCTCAAAAAGGAGCCTCAAATTAGTAATAGTAAGATAAGATGTGGTACGTAAATTCTTGTACCAAGGAAATTTGCACAGATTGATGCAATGCGCGGCAATCGGGATGCATGCATATATAAAAGGCAACCCATCCCAATCCGATGCCTTTGTCCTAGGATCATGAGACAAATATCCCGTAGCCCGAAGGAAGCATCGATCAGTTACCAGTTGATTAGAAGAAGAGAAACACCGTCGTCTCAACTGATGACCTCAGCTCGGCTGGCATTTTCATGTCGCTTTCTAGTGGGACCTACTCTATTTGATATCCTAACACTACTACATGCAAATATACACGTCGACGCGCAGATGATGTTGGCTAGTTCGTGGCTGGTTTGGTAGCCCCCCGTTATGGGATTGGATTGATTGCGGCTCTGAGCTGAGCTTCCATGCTACTCTGCTCACCCGTCACCATCCTTTATATCTTGAGCTCTTTTATAATGATTGGCAAGCACTATGGTACTACCACGATATATAATCCAATGGTAGGAAAAATGTCTAGTACCTAAAAGTATCCATCCAAAAGTATCAAAAAGTACCAAAATTGTGGGACCAAGTACCGGATAAATGGGTCCACCTAATTATTTTATTTTATTTTTAAATTAAAAAGAAAGGGTATATACGTCTTTTTCCGCAGATGTGGGGAGGAGGCGGCGGGAAAAAATTATCATGATATGTTGTGGGAGGGTATATTCTAATCAGGGTATATGAAAGTACCAATATACCCTTATTATTATTTATTTATTTTTCAAAATTCTAGTTAAAAGTACCGGTAAGTATCAGGAAAAGTACTTAAAGTACCTACAAGTACCTTGTAGTATCAGCTGGTACTTGCCAATCATTGTAAAAAAGCTCTTATATCTTACTGTAAGTGAGTACGATTTTCCCGTAACAAAAAAGTGAGCACACGATTGAATTGATCTACTACTGTGGTTTTTATTTACTTTATTATTTTTCTCAAGTTAAATAAATTATTAACATGAAATCTAAAACAAAAGCACTCAGTTTTCCTAAACAAGAGCACCCTCGGTTTTCCTAGACAAGAGCACTCTCAATTTTAAGCATAACTTGAGAGCCTCCATAAAAGAACGATAAAGTAACATGATGCGTTGGTGAAGTACATCTTGACCTTCAGGTCCGGGACGTATAGAGGGAACTTCACGAGCGCCGCCAGAGCCAAGCCTTAGATACCCTAGGTTGATGGTGAAGGCAGCAGGGCATATGAGCCCAATCAATTAGTGTCAGCCGTGGTAGTGGGCTGCGCCGGAGGAGATGTTGGGCATTCAGAACAAGGCGGGAGCTGCCGGACCTTTAGGCCAAGAGATTGATGCGGATCGGCGAGATGAAGGCCGTGGTATTCTCAAATCCAAATGTGTTGGACGAGGGCAAGGGAAAGAGAGGGCTGACCTTGCAGGCGTTGCTTGATGGCAGGTGGGCTGGGTGGAGGAAGACAACGGGAGAGCGGGTGGATGAGTGGAGAAAGACTGACAGCAGGTTGGACAGACAAAGAAAGATGTTGGTTTTTTTTCGGGACAAGAAGTGGATAAAGACGGTGGCTTTTGATGGATGTCTAAATGGGAGATGCCTCAAATGTATAATCTGATTGTCGACTAGAATCAAGCATTGACTAATTTTATGTTATATCTCTACTATAAATGTTTTGTTTCCGAAGAGCAACACGAAAGAACCAGACCATCGAGTTGATTGACCATTCTCCTTCGTTGGGCCCGTGTTAGGATTACTAAAGGTCCTTTATCTAAGAGGGTTACCATAATCAAATAGACAAACAGTAGTGGGCAGTAGTTATCCACACTTATGACTTGTATTTTTGTTTTTGTTGGAGAAGTAGGCCTTGTTTCTGGCAGCACAAATTGAGGCCTATCCCACACATACGGATGGCCCAGATGAAATTCTTTAACCCATCTCCCTGAAATGGGCCGAGATTTGAGCCATCTTAGTCTGAATCAATTCAAGTTATGATTGTTGGATCCATCCAAATCAGTTCATGGAAACAAAACGTGTTGTTTCTGTTCCTGTGGCGAGACGATACACCATCTCTTTATTGATTGCCATATAGCAAAATTCCTTTGGAGAGCTGTACAGTTTGCCTTCGATTTACCACCACCAACTAGCATTACTCATATGTTTGGTAATTGGCTTAGAGGCGTTGGCATTAAAATGAAAAGGCAACTGTTAGTAGGAGATTCTGCTTTATACTGGGCTATATGGCTTAGTAGGAATGACATTGTTTTTTATAAATCTCCGATGAAAACATATTTGCAGGTACTCTTCCGGGGAACATACTGGCTCCGGTTTTGGGCGCAGCTACAAAAGTGTGAAGAAGATAAGGAGATGATGAAGAAGGCAAGCCAAGCCATAGAGGTCTTGGTTATGCATATTTTTGCCAACCATGGATGGAGGTTTAGTAATAGGATTGGTCCTTAAATAAACGTCTTCATCAAATTTTGTTGGCTCTTCTGGCACGCTTTTTATGTTTGTGAGTGTTATCGCAGACATTTGTGCTGCTTTTTATGTAATCGCTGGTCGTAGTCTCATGTGATGTGAGGTCAAGACTGGGTACTCTTTCCCATTATCTAAAAAAAAAAATCCAAATCAGTTCATGGTTTATAGTGGAAAAACTATAACATGAGAAGACACCTTAAATTCCAAGACCGAAATCATTTTTTATTGGATTTAAAAACTCAATATTTCTTATCTTATCCAATTTAACTTCGTCTTTTATTATAGTTGTACAAACAATATGCCCATGCGACATCCAAATGGAACATGTGGGTAGTAAACTGGATTAGTCTTAACGAACTCTACGTATTCATATCCTCATTGCCAATACAAGTTATCATTAAAACAACTCAATTTTTTGTCGTTTTTATGCTCTCGGTCAATGACTATACATCAATTTATCAGGTGTTATAGTTCGTTGTTGGGCTTGGGCCTGACTGACAGTGGCTCAAGATTAAGCATGCCTTCTCATGTCTTATGGCCGCGAGTTTCTTGAGATTCGCCTGGGCGCTTAGTTTGCCGTCAGAGTGACAACTTCTTCCTAATCTTTTTTGCCTGCACCAGCGAAGAGTTGATGTGTTCATCATCAGAGACTTCTTCCTCATCTTCTTTGCCTGCGCCAACGAAGAGTTGATGTTCGGGGTTGAAGCTCTTGGCGCTTTCGTTGGTGATGTTGGTGATAAGCTCGGTTGGCATTCCTTAAGGGGAGATTTCTTTTCCTCTTGGAATAGGAGCTCTGTGATCACGATGTAGACGAGACATGATTCATCATGTTCCTCGAGTACTGAAGAGAGGTCGGTATCACGTCAATGAACGATGACTCCCGAGGGAGTTGTACTGTTGTCCTAGCAAGGCCCTAATTCCTTCCATGGAGCGAGAGTGATCCTGTCTTGGGCGGAATTGTTTCCACCTTGGACGAGATCATCATCCTCTGAAGAAGCATATGTGTGTTGTGTCAAAGCAAAGTTCGACATACTATAAGTAAAATAGTATATTCTATCTTGAAGATGAAGGAAGACCAGCGACACCTACGTTATGGGTGGTCTTGAATTGGCCCTACATCAAACCGCGAGGTTGTTTTGGGCTTGACCTCCCACGAAGGGGTGGTCACAATCCTGGTGACGACCCCTTGGTTGATGCTAGCAGTGATCTTGGGCCCGGTAGGAAGCCATGCTTGGCGATGGGTGTGTGGGTCATTTTGCTCGGAACCGATGTTGCCTGACCCAACACATATCAGAGTAGAACTCCGTTTGAGCCTCCAGGTACTCCGCTGAGTTGGATACAATTGTGAAGCGTGTCAGGGTTAGAACTCATGGGGGCTTGGCATGGCGTGATCCACGTAGGTGAAGAGATCGCTGGCACTGCATCATCGCGAAGCCCATCTGGGTACTTTTATCCACGAGGATATCAATACCATCAATCCCCTCATCAATGTCTTCAGCAAAAAAGGAATCTAACAGACCTTGCTCAAGATATTAATTATTTGATCTCAAACACTTCATAGTTGATTCAAATTATACAAGGTGATTCACATTTTTTGAAAGGTCTTTTAAAGGGCGGTGTGGTATTTTTGAGAAAAATATTGCACACAAAACCTTTTCTATGAAGACAAGTGGGTCAGCTACAAACCTTCTGTTTAAGAACCAACCCTGACCTTCATAATATGCGTTAATACCCTCACACCAAAGTGGCCAATGTCTTAAATATTGAATGTTGCTTATCGAAGAGCTAGAGTTGGGGACACAATGTAAGTTGATTGCTTGGCAAAAACTAGTAGCTAAAATTTCCATTGACCTAATAATGAGAAGGGCACTTTTACTTGGGATCTGCATTGTCATGGACAATTTTAGAGTCGCTCTATGTATGAATACTAGATGGACTAGGGAATTTCATTCTCTAATAAAATTAATTGAATGCAAGAACTATGTGTAAAGGTACAAAAATCCCATTGGCATTACAACCTAGAGTTATATTAACAAAGGATATTCTTGCAAAGCCTAATTGGCATGCAGATCTAAGATGTTGTTTTTGTGATTGTAATGAAATAAGTAAACACCTTTCTCAAATTGTCATCGTGCAAGATCACCTGAAATAGTTATACAAACATGCTATTGGATTAATACCACAAAAATCGGACCTCTTGTATGCTTGGGAATTGGCTAACTAGCATAGGAAATAAGGGAAGAGGGATCTTTGTGGTATAGTGGCAACTAATTTTGGGCACTTATGCGCTGTCCTATCTATTGTCGAGGAAAAACTATATAAATGTTTTGTGCAGGCTCCTTTTACGGGAACCTAGATCTTCTTTTTGCATGGAGTGGTAAGGGAACCCATCGAAACAACATGCAAGGCATTGGAAATAGTTGCTATGGACATTTCCCAAGAGCAGGATGAGGAGCAATAAGTGGCTTTGCTTATGATTTGATCTTTTTTGTTCTTAGGTTTACATTTGCCTATTGATATTATCTTCTCTTTAGCTGAATTATTACTTCAAAAAAACCTGATGCACGTGGCCCCAGAGGTTGAAAATATTTCCATCAGTTTAAAAAATCATGCTGAAATGAAATGTATATCAGAGGACAGGAATTTTTTAAAAAAAGAGCTCGGAGAAATAAAGCAGGTTCTTCACATAAAGTTTTGTGTAATTAATTTGTTTCTGTACGCACCTAATTGTTTCTAGGACATCTTTGGTCAGGACATCCCTTCTCTCCCTGGTTCCATGGTATCAGCAATAATTTCAGACAAGAATGAAAAAGCCAACGAGATCACTTCCATCTGTTTTTGCTCAGTTTAGGAATTTAGCTGTCAAGAAATGTTCTCACATGCTAAACTGAAGTCAAGTTATCCAGAGGCATCGCTAAATTGAAGCCATGGACAAGAAAATGCAGTAAACATCATTAACCGGATTATCAAATCACCCAATGTTACTAAACTGAAGGTGCCTATACTTCTCATTAAAGTTTCTCGGATATGTGTTGTCAGCTGACCCCAAAGCACTATCAGTTACCAAATGACTTCGCTTGACGAAGCCGGGCTAGCTCTGGTGGCCTCCGCGATCCATCTCTGCCATTGTCCCGGGGCTGAGGAGGACGTTGTTGGAGGCACACCACGCGAGGTAGGCTTCCTGCATGGACCTCGGCGTGGAGACGAGCAGTGCTGGAGCTGGCGGTGGCCCAGTCGTCGACGGCGGCGGAGGAGATGCTTCAGCTGCAAGGCCAAGTGATGATCTGCTGCTGCTGCTTGTTGTTGATGGAGCTTGCTGGGAGGTTGTGCTTGTGCCAGTGAGTTTCTGCACGGTATGCGCGAAGTCCTGGGGCGGCACTCTGTAGACTTCATCCTGGCTGGGGTCTCGCCTCGTCCTGCTCCTCCTCGCCGGCGGCGCCGGCGAGCCCCCACGATCATGGCTAGGGTTTGCCATTGCTACTACTCTGCTAGCTAGGTGGACTGAACGCTGTATTAATTGGCAGCTAGGCACATAAGTTTAGTGTTGTAAGCACACACATTTCAAATGTTATATATAGAGCATCTTTACATGTGCAGGGTCTTTGCTGGGGTCGGACGGTGACCCACTCAAGTGGCCACATACGAGATGATGTCAGCAGGCGGCTGGTCTCCATCAGTTCTCTGACTTGGTATGCTGGATTGATTGCATCTCGACCAGAACGGAAGCCTGGAAGCTACCTCGAACCTACCCGAGCCCAACCTGAATGCTGCAAATGCATGTTTGTTGGGTGATGGAAACAGAATCCTAAAGACTGAAGACAACCAACAGAAGAAGTTGCGTACGTCGTATAATTCTTTGGCTCAGAAAGAATTATTCTTTTTTTGAAGAAAAGAAAGAATTACTCTGAATGGTAGGTAAATGGACAAACATACGCAACGTGAAAGCTGGCGCCTGGTAATTCTGATGTGTTGCTTGTGTTCATGCTCATGAAGTCAGGTTTAATTGAATGAAGAGAACAGGCGTAATTTGATCTGTATTTTCAGTACCTCAATTATTACATTGCCCATATGCATGATGCAGTACTGCTAGTGATGACGGACCAAAAAGAGCGTGGATTTGGCTTCTTTTTGTTAATTTTTCACCCACGTGCAGATATATTTATGGAGCTATGTATGACAGACTAATGGACCAATCTAGGTCAACTTTATGCGCTTTCTATTGGAAAGGAACTTTGAGTACAAAATAATCAGCACCTCAGATTTCTTGGCTGCATGACTTTTTCCCCCACGAATGAGGATGGTGCATATATGTGCCTCCCCAGGATAAGACATGCATTTCCAAGGCATCACTTCACTCAACTGAATTCATCTTACTGGTGACAATAGCGACATCGACAGGGGTCCGGTTCGTCTCCCGGCAGCCAAGTCTTGGCGAGGAGGAGTTGGACTCAAGGTGAAGAAGGACGTGCACGGCGTGCGATCATCAGGCACGAGGCATGGCTCGTCGTGAAGGGGTTCACGTGAATTTTCTGTGCGTGTTGTGTAAATTGTTGAGCTCGATCGCCGGCCTTGCGGACAGCGACGTTTCTCCCGCGATCTCAGACACACACTAGGGACGATATTTCATATAAGGGGAGATCGCCTATCTCCAATGGTGTATACAGTGTCCAAAGGACCAGGTCGGGTCTGCTTTAATTGATCGTTGACGTATCCATTTCTCCGAGCGACATGGAAAAACCATGCGGTGATTTTTATTTTGTTATGTATATTAGGCTGGGAAACATGCATATTCACGTCCAGGTGGTGATGGTTCAGCTCAGGTTAACCAGAGTTATCCACACGTACTAGCGCCATATTCAGACCCTGGTAAGATGGACAGATTGGTAGAATTTAGATAATTGTTATTAATTACAAATAGTAATACATATTATAAATAGCTGGCCTGCTTGGATCCTTTGGATTACAAGGTGGTCCGAGGATGAGTTGTGTCTGCAATCTCAATAACTAGGTGGAGGGATAGTAGAATGGATTCTATAATCTGCAAAATCATTTTTGGTTTTTGGACTTACTGTAGATTTTTCTAGTTAGTTTTTGCGACTAGTATCTTGGCACGTGCGGCACGCACGTGCTATTTAAAAAATAGAATAAAAAAAACTAATTTAAAATAGCGGCATGTGTTAGTAAAAATAGAATAAAAAACTAACTTAGAATAGTTCATCAAGAAATAAACAAAGTATTTAGAGCCAACATTTAACCACTATTGTTGCCTTGTAGTCTATGAATTAATACGGACACTGATGGCACCAAAATCGAGCGAACAATACAACCACATATACTTAGATGTATTACTCTCTATGTGTGTCCCCTATAGAGCGAAGAGCAGCTTTTAAATCTTCAGGAATGTTTGGTGCACAGTCATCCCACATGAATTTCAGGGCTTCAATGACGATCCATTTTCGCAGTATTCTTGCATCCTTATAGTTTTGAAAAAAAACAATTATCAGCATAGAGAAATTTCAATAACGATGGGAATACTTTAATAAGCATATTACTAATATAAAGTAATGAGATGTTATTGCTAACCGCATGAAGCAAACAATGGAACAGTTGACCATCCCAATTGTTGAGTTCTAAAACTATAAACCCCGTCAAGCAACTGCGAATTAAAACACATCCCATGTGAAGATTTATTACGCAAAAAATGACACTCGTCATTGGATGCACAACTTTATAGTTACATGTCCGGTGTTTTAAGAACAAAGCTCGGAAATATATGACGCCAATCACAAATATCGTCATTCCACAATGGATCAACTTCTTCCATAGCTCGCTCATACGTCTTTGCAATTTTCTGTATTTTAGGAAGATAGTAAAAGGACAGATGACTATAATAATCCCACTGGCTAAATGGTGTAGGATCGATTATAGCTATAATCCTATCCTTCCTGTCCAATGCGAACATGTCATAATTTTCACAGGAACGGTAAGTCACAAAAACCTACAATGACTGTGTTAGTATATATATCCCTGAAATTCTTTTTATTACATTTATGAAGCACCAAAACAGGTTGAGTAAAACGTACCAGTTGACATTATGAAAACGTAACTCCACTATTGGGCCAAACATCAAAGTAGGTGGCCAGTTTTTTGGGTTCAGAATTTACACGACGCGAAGGATGGTGTCATTAATTACATGCCCTTTTTATATGCATCCGGATTATCTCCCATCTCAGAAGGCATGGTTCCTTTTTTTTTTGTAGGCATGCGCATCAGCCCAATAACCAATCTTTTATAGTGCACGGATATCATATATATTACTATAATGTTGCATGCTTTTTTTTTCTTTTTATAACATGAGATATCCTTTATTTAGGAGACAACAAGAATGTTTCTTTTTTTGTATGGTAGGCGAATCAGCTGATTCTATCTCGGCCAATCATCTAAGACTAACTCTAGTCTTTCATCGATTTTATTGCTCTTTCTTTTTTTCATTGTTTCCCCCAACCATGGAGATATCTAATATCTATTTCCTTTTTTTTCATTGCAATTGTGGACATGGATGTGTTTTATGTCTTTGGTTTTAGGAATAGAAGATACACGTGATTTGTGACTCAACATTATAGTTCCACGGTGCACATGCAAATATTACATTTATTATCGTTCTTTATAGACTGGCAACATTATCTTTTATTTATTTTCCTTTCAACAGATCAGCTCACATAGGAAACAAGAATGTTTCTTGTTTTTAGGCAGTCGAATCAGTTGATTATTCTTTTTTCCTTTTAACGGCCATACATGCACCCACCCAGTTTATATGTTCAATTCGATATATATAGGAAGTATAGAGAAGCATCCTCCATGTCTATGGTGTCTCCTTTAATTGTTCTAAGACACTTTACAAGCGAGAGGTCACTGCATCTAAGCAAAATATGAGCTCCACCAACCACTTATTCAGACCTAACCAAGGACTGCTTCTATTCTACAAAGAAGATGCTCAGAATCATATCGCTAAATATATCACATCCTCTGTTATAGACTTGCACTATCAAATGGCTCTCCACATTGCCTTCATTCACGTAGCTGCATGGAAGGTTCCAGCAGCTCCTTCTGCAAGTAGGCAACAACAGGGTCACCAATCCGTCATACATGAGCTGTTAGCTAGCTGCGCAAGCAATGGAAATTTTTAAGGTAGAAGTCGCATGTAATTTTGTTTAATTGAAGGAAAGAAATTACCTCACGATCTTGTACTGGCTCCATCGTCCGAGGGGATTCAACGCAGAAGTGGCTTTGGGTTCTCCCACATTGAGGACCCAGTTCAAGAAATATTCAGAAATCCAAGGTTAAACAAAATGCAGAAAGACCAACTTGTTCTTCAAAAATAAAATATTCTTCTAGAGCAAACTTGTCTGTTCGTTGCACATTAAATTAAACAACATTAAGATAACTAAAAGTGACCACACCAAACAAAATTCAGATAACAAAATTGTTCTTCAAAGTAAAATATTCTTCCAAACGTTCCTCCACTATCACTCTCATGCGCATACAAGATAATTAAATGTCCAAGTCCCGTCCGCTGTTGATCATGTACTAGCATCGTGGTTGAGTCGGAGCAATATTTATTTTAATCCTCACGTGAATCCATGCAATCCTGGTTTCTTGTTGATTGGTATTTCCGTGAATCACCTATATCAGTATAGCCCTATGATTGGTTGGCCGATTAAATTATTCTCAATTGGTTCTGAATGTGTACATTGAGGCTGCGATAATATTGCTTCGGTTGTTCTGATTGGCTGCTATTTGGTAACGACAACTGATTAGTTCGTGCATCTGGTTTGCTTTATATACTAGCATCGTGGTTGAGTCGGAGCAATATTTGTGTATTGTTTAATTGCACAAATTTGGACAGATATATTTTTTATTTTGGCCATTCAAGAATACTATGCCATGAAATTAGATACATAATTTCAACTGGTAGATTGTGTATGTATGCCGTTTTCTCAAGCAACACTTATGATCAGGTACAATTAGAATATTCCTAATTATTTTTACTTAGTAACAGGTTATTTCTAATCTAGAAGCTACTCAAGGCCAATTAGATAATATTACTTACAATCAATATTGCACTCATATGTGTTGTTTATTCTAACCAATAATATATAGTGAGCACAAGGAGATAACAAGAAGAACTAGTGCACACGGTGTTGATACGCGTCATAGGGAGCATTTTGTTGGTTGGTTTGAACGTAAGGTGAGTAATGTTGTAATATATATATATGCTAAAAAATAGCAATTGTCTTATTTATTTATTGTATTATTTATTTATTTATTTATTTGAATTGAGTGCAGATGAAGGCCCTTTATGCAGAACGGAAGATTAGTGATGATCTATATGCCCTGTCTCAGGGTCCCCATTACTTGGCTCGTGTTTTCAGCAGATGCTCCATCCATGATTTTTTTTCCGAACAGCTTCTACAGAGGTCAACTTCAGTACACAAAATTCTGGAGTTTTAGTGAAGGGTGATGATAGTACGGGCAATATTGATTGGTATGGTGTCCTTAAAAAGATAATCACACTAGATGTCCCTGGTGAGAAAGAAGTCATATTGTTTGAGTGTGATTGGTACGACGTTCCTGCCACTACTAAGAACAAAAGTAGAGGGTACTGTAGGGATCAATATGGGATTATAGATATTGACACAACTCGTCGTCGATATTTAAATGATCCTTATGTTCTAGGGACTCAAGTTGAGCAAGTTTTTTATGTCAAATGTGCAAAAAAACCTAACTGGAGCAGTATTGTTAGAATGAAGCCTAGGACTTTGTTTTCCATGCCAGAACAAGAAAACATTGAACAGCAGGGACAGATTGATATTGACTCACTTGACATTGGTGTGGAGACCATGGACATTTCGAGCCAACATGAAGAGTTGACAAATTGGACAAGTAATGACCTTGATGGAGTGACTGGAGATGGTAGCATCATTGAAAAAGCTATACCTATGCCAGAACCAAATGATGAAGAGCTAGATGATGAACATGATGAAAATGATGACACATACATCGACGATGGGCATGTTGCACCTGTCAACTCTTTAGGTCAAGGACAGGATGATGAGTTTTTTACCTAAATGTGATTCTATATGTATTGGTGTGAATGCCTTCTCATCGATGAGTTTCTCGTTGCCATGTCCTTTCCTATGTACTAGGCTTATTAGATATAGCTTGTCTAGGCACATTCCTGTATCAATCCATGCTTAGTGCTATTGATAATTTCCACTAAATGGATTTTGCTTGATTTATAGCTTATCTCATATATATTGTCATGGCTGATTTAGGCAAACCTTTTGTTGTAATCAAACATGCTACTATTTTTATTGCAGCATAAAATAAAATTATTTATTGCCTTTTTTGTGGTGTTGGTGCAAACATAGTCCTAGTTTGTGGTCCAAACATAATTCCAGTGATATAGCTGTGATATGGGATAAATAGTAACTGAATAGAGTTAAAATAAATAGTTTGTCAGCATCATCATGTTCTATTTATTTTTGGAAACTTCTGCAAGGATCTAGTTTTTCTACAGTTGTTCGTCCTTTCAAGTATTGATAGTATGTTGCCTACTGTATTTGTCTAACATCCAATGTCTAAATTTCAATTGTCTTGTTAACGCCAACAATTTAATAAGGGGGGTGTACTACACTATAGTTTCTTTAGAGTTAAGAGTGTGGACATTTTCTTTCATGCAAATTAAGTCTAAATTTCAGTATATAATATACTTAAATATGTAAATGTACAACACTGAGAGTTGCACTTAATTATATAACATGGTAATTTATTTCATGCTTTGCAGCTGAGGCCATAAGGAAATTTTGGGACATAAATCTGAAGCAGGATGCAAAAGGCTCATGTATTGCAATGTGATTTAAATTATGAAGACCCAGTTGGAACTACGCTTCAGGCATCTCTTTTTTTAGTGTTGTGATTTTCAAAGTTTATTAATTCAGACACTACATAAGTTGTGATGACTAATTATACCTTTTTGAAATTTTTAAATATTTTGGATATTTTTATTAAATCTTGAGCATCTCGTCTGCTTGCCTTGGATGTCTCAGTGCCGCAGGCTCCTTTTGAATAATCTAAGCTGCATGTATTGAGTGTATTTGTTCTCATTAAGTCTTGTAGGTGCCTCCCTGACTGGCTATTTTTTGAGGGTGGGCAACAAAAAACAATATCGCTCAAAAAAAATATCAAAATTTCAATTTATGTGCGCATATATTCTATTAGGAGTCAACATAACCACATGAACGGTTGTGGTGTGGTGGTGGTCCTTCTTTCACAGGAGGTCCGAAGTTCAAATCTTACGTTGGCACATATTTTTTCCCTATTTTTGTGCTCAAAGAGAAGTGGGATCCACACGTTACGCAGAATAAAAAAAAGAAAAAAGGACATGCATATGTCCTTCGAACCCAGGTCTCCATCCATGGCAAAATTGAACTCACCACTGTCCATCCACGGCAAAATTGAACTCGCCACTGTACTACGCATGTTCCAGTGAAGACATGTTGTGTATACCTTTTATCAACATTTGAGTAATTGAAATTGGTAAAAAAAAATTAAATTTGCCGAGTTTTAAAAATTTTGTGTTTTTCGTAGGGTCGATATTGTTTGAAAACCAAATGGAATACAAATACTTTAATGGCAATACAAATATTTTGGGAATCAAATATACTCAAATATAGAGACATATGATGGTGGTGGCAATAGAATCTCAACAAATGCAACGAATGCCTTTTCGATGCAATATGATAAGTTTTTTTGCAACACACGGTACGATTAAAGCCACATAGTTTCAATGTGGCTATATTCACAACCACTTGCAACTAACTATTTTATTGATGCATTATAGCAGATGCTATGGCAACGCGCACCAAGATTGAGACAACGTAATTACATCGTAGCCATAAGTGCTGCTACTTGCAACCAATTTTGCAAACGTGGCAACAACTACTAGCTATTGTAACACAAAATCAATCATATCACAACTCAAGACTCGTCGTGGCAATAGGACACCATACTCGCAACCACCTTTTCCACGGTAGTATTAGCACCTCCCTCTTGCAACAGAGCTTATGATTAAGGCAATAAATAATTTTGGTGGCCATAAAGCCTATATATCACTACCAATAATGTAGTGGGTTGCCATAGAACAAAATATTGCAACCAAATGTGTGGTGTTGTAGAAACAAGTGGTGCTAAAAGGGTCATATCCTTGTAGTGACTCATAGACGTATTGTAGGAAACGTACGACCGGTGGCCTTGCACAATCTTCTCTTGCGTTCATCGTTGTACGATCGTGCGCAGCTACCACAACGTTGACCGCATCATGAGCCATCACGTCCGTACGCAGTTCTTCCCTCACCGCTGCACGAGAATAAACCATAAATAAAAAAACTTTCAATAAATACTTCAATATTTTTATAGAAGAACAATCACATATATATGGTACCTTCGAGATCCGGAATCCTAGGATATACCTCACTTTCAATCAATGTGATTGAAGTGTTAGCGGTCTCCTCAAAGCACCCTGCAAAACATTAAAGTTAAAAAATTAAAAATATTATATCTATCTCTTATAGCTCTTCTCTATCCTATAAAGAGCCAGAAAATTTTGCAACGAACCTCTGTCGCGGTTTACGCGAACTCTCGTCGCCATCATGTAGTTGTTTTGATGCTCGGCATCAATCAGCCTACCACCAGTAACCTAGCAGTAATTCGTGATGATGCGAAGGAATGCGATGCGGCTACACCAAGATCCATTAAATTGTTAAGAGCACAGTGAGAGCAAACAAAATTACAAAATAAGGACAATGATGATACACACACAAACCTTTTGTCCTGTAAGCATATCTCCCTAGTACTGTATGGATGCAATGAACATCGGTGACTTACTGGCCCAACGCTAGCAACAACGGCAAATAGATCGACCTCAAATCCATGAACCATCTCAAGACCATCAGCTAGAGTCACGAAAAACGTTGAATAAACCATGGTCTCTTGCTGAACAGCTTTCGTAGAAAAATCTCAAAGAATATGAGGCGAGGTATGTACTGGTAGGCAAGGGGCATGATGGCATTGAGGCAGTGGCTAAAAGAGACATATATATAGATGGGGCGTGGTGGCTTATTTCCTTTTTTTCTATTTGGTTTCCTTTTTCTACCACAAGAGACGGAAGGGAACTGCACCAGGGAAAAAAAAGGAAGGGATCAGGCGACGTGATTAGGGGGATTAAATGGTTTATTCTATTTTAATGTTGTTTCCTTTTTTCCCTATGGTGGGAAGGAAGGGATCAGGCGACATGATCAGGGGATCAAAGGGTTTATCCAACATGGGGTTATTTCCTTGTTTGTCGTGGGGGATATTAATTTTCTTTCTTTTTTTGCCGCGGTGGATATTGGCCATGGGGACATTCCTTTTGTTTTCCCGTGGGGACATTCCATTTTGTTTACTGTGGGGGTAGATTTGATGGTGAAAAAAGATTGGAGAAGAGGAGGTGGGATGGGAGTATTTGAACAGGGGAGGACGGCCAAATCAATCTCTCCCCCCCCTTTGGTCGTGCTAGGCCCACCGTTCAGCCCTGGTAGGTGGGTCCGTTGTGAGGGGTAAAGGGGTGTGTTTTTGGATGAGAAGTGTCCTCAATTTAATTTCCATCTACTTTAATGTATACTGATCCAGACACGGCGAGGTTAACATTATCAACTTACAATAGACACATAGCTAGCATCATGTAAGCTATTGTTTTGATAGTTCCTCATATATGATCCATATTTAATGATACAACGGTTGGATGGCATGCATAGAAGAAAAGATGAACGCAATGGCGACCCTTTTTATAAAGGTAACGTATAAGGTGGAAACCAACCTTTCCATTGAAACTATGAAAATTTCAACACGACCACACGATGTTGATACAAAGGGGCACTCGGGGAGGTGTGGGAGGGGTGATTTGCAAAAGCGTCTCTAATCACCCTTTGTAAATCAGCCTCCCATCTTGCAAAACATAAATCACCCATCTCACCTTGCAAAACGCAAATCACCCCTCTCACCTTGCAAAAGGCAAATCACCCCTCACACCTTGCAAAATGCAAATCACCCCTCTCACCTTGCAAAACGCAAATCACCCCTCTCACCTTGCAAAATGTAAATCACCCTCACACCTCCCTGAATGCCCCCTTGGACCAACGTCGTGTTGCCCATAGTGAAGTTTTCATAGTTTCGACGGTGAAGTTGGTTTCCACCTGATATGTTGTCTTTTATATATTCGTTGACATTATTATATAAAGGCATGGTAGGTTGGTTTCCACCTGATAAGTTTTCATATGAAGGCCTCATTATGGGGCACCTTTATCTGGCCTCCCTTCCTCCCTATGCTCTGCACCGGCCGCCATTGGGCACCATGTAGGCCGCCTCTAACGGCCCTCTGGCCGTGAGGGGTGCTGACCCAAAAAGGGACTAAACATGTCGTGTCCTGACGTTTAGTCCCTTTTAGGGCTGTGTCTCGGCTTCTGCCTCGGCACAACATCACTACGAGAGGCACGGCATGAGTAACTGGAGTGCTATGTATAGTGACGTGACGTGATGTGATTGTGCTAGTGTCGTGCAGCCCGTTTCGCCACACACGCGCGCGCGCACACCCCCTTCATCTCCATCATGGCCATTTTCCCTCAGGACCTCTCGGGCCCCTGCATGATGTCTTGGAACCTGACCTCGATCCGAACACAAGGGCAAAATGGTCTTCTACCCTTGTCCTAGCTGGAGGGCGTGATCGACTTTTACCTCTCCATGTAAACATTATCTATAAATAAAGAGCTCCAATGCCCTTAAAGGTGGATCAAATTTACACTCCGAGCCACTCAGTCCCCCTAGAAAGCCCTCATAGACTCTCTGTCTAGGGGCATTCTCTTATTGTTTGGCATAACTGCATATTAGTGTGGTTAGATAGACACATGGACTTCAAATCCAAAGCCAGAATCTACAAATAATTTTTAGCAAATTTAATTAAAATTAGTTGGATATATATCTGGACACACCCTCCGTCCAAAAAAAAGTCATTATAGGATTCTATTTTGCACTAAAAAACAAGTCACCTTACCCTTTTTAGTATATGCATGTAAGAATCAATTAGTGCCAAATTAAATATAGCTAATTAATGAGGTCAAATAAGGTAATTTTACCACTTTCTTAATTTGTCAAAAAAATTCTAGAGTGACTTATTTTCTGGGACGTATGGAATATATTGCATAAATTATCAGTGTACACATTGGTCCCATGCCGAAAGCGAACTGTATGTGATACATCAGGTAAACTTGGTGTCGGCGGGTGGCACACGGGGTACCTCACGCCGGCTAGTGTCGATCACAGAACACGCACGTCTCGGTAGAGAATGGTTCAAGAGACGCAAGACAGAGGGTTTATACTAGTTTGGGAGTGATCCCTACGTCCAGTGCAACGGGCTCCTGATTGTATTGCTCTCTTGGCGGCGGATTACAACGAAGGCCGGTTCAAGTGTGTGTGGAATGTGCGTGTAGGGGACTAAGTGCTCTAGAGATCGAGAGTCCAGAAATTGGAATCCGGATTGCAGGGGGATGCCCTCCTCTTTTATAGCTCAAGAGGAGGGCAGCTTTACAATGTCGTTTTACCCATCTACCCTCGAAGGCCGGACGCCCCCGACGGTTGCTCGCTTTCGGCCTAGTGCGCCTTGGCGACCCCTTCCTTGCTTGTCGTGTGTCCTTCACCTTCCCACCGGCAGCTTCGCGGTAGCTTCCTTCTTGGCCGCTAGCGCAACAGCGCGCATGCAGCTACCTTTTCCCAAGCGCAGGGCTGCAGATCAGGTGGTACCCAGAGTAGGCGTCGAGGAAACATAGGGCTTCACACCCTGCTGTAGAATCTACGACCTGATCGATGCGAGGGAGGGGATAGGGAAACTTTTCGCAAGCTTTATTGAGACTAGTGTAGTCGATACACATTCTCCATTTCCCATTCTTTTTCTCAACAAGTACAGGATTTGCCAACCACTCTGGGTAGCGTACCTCCCTAATGAACCCTGCATCTAACAACTTGGCTACTTCTTCGATGATGATCTTTCGCTTGAACCCGTTGCAGCGCCTTGTGGGCTGCCTGACAGGCTTCGCGCCTTTGCGAATGTCCAAGGAATGCTCGGCGACTTCCCGGGGGATTCCTGGCATGTCTGCGGGAACCCATGCGAACATGCCGATGTTCGCCCGGAGGCAGTCGACGAGCGCGCTTTCCTACCTTTCCGTGAGGGTGGAGGAGATGATGACCGTCTTGCTCCCAGAGCCCTGGGGGTCAAGGAGCACCTTCTTCATGTCGCTCGATGGCTGGAACTGCCTCTCGGCCTCCAGCTCGAGCATCGCCCTCTTGCTTGCGGGACCGTCATCATCCCTGGCATCGCGCGCTTCCCGACCCTCAGGAGTGGAAGCCAGTACTGCCATGGCGTCGACCGCCGATTGAGAGACGGCAAGCTCTTTGGAGGCCTCCACGGCCGCCTTGGCCTTGGCGAGCTGGCAAGACGCGACGAGAGCGCAGCTCTCCTTCTCGCATTCGTACGCCACCTGGGGGGATGTTCCTACCACAATGACGCCGTTGGGACCCGGCATATTGAGCTTGAGGTAGACGTAGTTTGGGACGGCTATGAACTTAGTGTAGCACGGCCTTCCCAGGATAGCATGGTAGGAGCCGTCGAAGTACACCACTTCAAAGCAGAGCGTCTCGGTGCGGAAATTCTCCCGATCTCCGAAGGTGACCGGGAGGGTGATCTGTCCTAACGGGACAGCCTCCTTCCCCGGGACTACTCCGCAGAAGGGAGCCCGTTCCGGGCGCACGTGGGATCTCGGGACACCCAAGGCTCCAGTGTGCTTGCGTATAGGATGTTGAGGCCGCTCCCTCCATCCATCAACACCTTGGAGACGCGCTTCCTCCTGATTATCGGAGCTACAACCAGTGGAAGCTTCCCCGGGTACGGGACGTACTTTGGGTGGTCGGACTGGTCGAAGGTGATCGCGGCCTCAGACCACCGGAGGAACTCCTGGTTGGTGGGATGAGCCGTGAACACATCCCGCTCCATCAGCTTGGTGCGTCGCTTTGACGCCTGCGCCTCTGGGCCTCCGAAGATCATGAGGCACTCGTCGGGTTCGGGAAACGAGTCGGTCACCGCCCCCTTCCCTTGTGGTTGTGAGGTCGGGCTGACCCCATCCAGCCTACCCATGAGGAATTTTCTCATGAGTCCGTACTCGCGGTACTTGTGCTTGACGGGGGTCACGTGGTTTGGGCACGGACCCTCGAGCAGCTGCTCGAAGTAGTTGGGGGTCTGGCCCTCGTTGGGTCATCACCCATGGGGTCGGTCGTCTTGTCTCTGACCTTGTGGCACCCGTCCTTGGGGTCGGGAGGGTTTTGGGTCTGCGACGGTGACGAACTCGACCCTACTTTCCTTCTTCTTCTTCTTCTTCTTCTTCTTCTTCTTCTTCTTCTTCTTCTTCTTCTTCTTCTTCTTCTTCTTCTTCTTCTTCTTCTTCTTCTTCTTCTCGCGATAGTCCGACGGCCCTGCCTCGTCGGCAGTCTCCTTGCGCTTCTTTTTCCCTCCGTCTTCAGGAAAATGGGCCAGCACGGCTTCCTCTCCGTGCGCTTCCTCAGCGGCCATGTTGAGGACCTCCTTGATCGTCTTCGGGCACTCCCTGCCGATCCGGTTGACCAAGGGTCGGCTCTTGGTGCCTCCCATCAGCGCAACGATGGCGTCGGCATCAGTGGCGTCCGGGAGGTTGTTGTATTGTCGAGAGAACCAGCATAGGTAATCGTGCAGGGTCTCCCCATGCTTCTGCCTGCACCTTTTGAGGTCCCAGACCTTGCCTGGGCGCGCACAGGTGCCCTGGAAGTTCCCAACGAAAATACTCCTCAGATCTGCCCAGCTTCGGATCTTCCCGTTTGGCAAGCGCTCGAGCCACGCGCGGGCTGGCTCCGCCAAGTATAGGGGAAGGTTGCGTATGATGACTTTGTCATCGAAAGCTCCACCCGCTCGGCACGCAAGCCAGAAGTCATCCAGCCAGACCGAAGGGTCTGTCTCTCCATCGTACTTGCTGAAGTTGGTGGGGAGACGGAACCGTGGGGGAATTGCGACGGTACGAATCTCGTGAGAGAAGGCGGCCGGGCCGGGGCAATCGGAGTCAGAGTTCGAGTCCCAGTCTTCCTCCGTCTCAACGTGCGCCTCGCGCCGACGGTGCCTGATGCGTGGGACACGATCTTCCGGCTCTTCCGACTTGTCCCGGCGCCGAGCCTCGATGGTGTGTCGTACGTCATGATCAGGACCCAGCCTATCCTGAACCTTCGCGGCGTCCGTGTTCGGGGCGTTCCGTCGTGAGCCGACGACCGGCCTTTTCCTGTCGACGGGGCTGGGAGACCGCGAGTTTCCAGCAGATTGCCGCCTTCTTCCCGCGGAGCTCGCCGCCTGCCGCACCGCGCCGCATTCGAGGAGCATTCTCAGCCCGTTCTAGACTCGGCGTTCCTCCGGGGTGGACGGCTGTGGCAGCTGCCGGCTGAGCAGCGTAGCCGCTGCGATGCACTGGCTCGCTCGGTCGAAAAGAGGGTAGCCATCGGCGTTGGTCTCGATCCTCTGGCCCACCTCACGGGCCCGCGCCCGAGCCGAGGGCTCCATGTTCGCGTCGAGCTGAGCTTGCTCTATCTCGATGGCGAGCCGCATGTCCTCCAGCTCTTGTTGCTTCGCCTCGATCTGCTCCGGCGTGAGCCGGATCTCGGCCCCGTTCGCCCCGTTCGTCGCGTTGTCCGGGGGAACCACGGTGAAGCACTCCCGCGTGGGACAGTGCGTGCCCATCCTCGGGGGGATGTGCACTTCCAGATCCTTCTCCCGTCCAGGCTCGCTCTGGCTGGTCATGGTGCTCGAGGCCGAGTAGCGCCCCAAGATGCCTTCGTACCTTAGCAGGCACACCCTGGCGTGCGCCCTTTCGAGGCCTTTCCAAGCCTGGCGTCGCGCCGAGTCGGAGAAAGTTTGTGACGCGTTCCTCAGCCCAAAAGGAAAGGCTGACGCCTCGCCTTTTCGTGAGCTCGCGTCGACCTTCTTGGCCATTTGGCTTTTGGAGCCGCGTGACGAAGACGGACCCGAACGCTTCATCTGGAGCGCTTGGGTTGAGTTGTCGCTCCCACCAAGACGGTGCACGATCTGCTCGCGCCCCACCCTGGACACTGCGATGGAGTTCCGAGAGACGACGCTCACGGCCCGCGTGGCCGTCGCGACCTCTTCCGAGGCGGTCGAGGACACTGCCGGGCCACCACAGGGGACTTGTCCCGCGCGGGTAGCCGGGCAGTCGGGGTTGTCGACGAGGACGAGGCGGAGCGCGCCGCCGCGAGCGTTCGGCATCTCGTTCACGAGGAACTCGAGGCTGCCGAAGTGGATGGTCGCGTCCGACTTGAACTGATGGTCACCAGAACCAGCCATCTCGCACCGGGTGTCGATGAAGACGTAGACGTGCGCAGGCCCCTACCTGGCGCGCTAACTGTCGGCGGGTGGCACACGAGGTACCTCACGCCGGCTAGTGTCGATCACAGAACACGCACGTCTCGGTGGAGAATGGTTCAAGAGACGCAAGACAGAGGGTTTATACTGGTTCGGGAGTGATCCCTACGTCCAGTGCAATGGGCTCCTGATTGTATTGCTCTCTTGGCGGCGGATTACAACGAAGGCCGGTTCAAGTCTTGTGTGTGGAATGTGCGTGTAGGGGACTAAGTGCTATAGAGATCGAGAGTCCAGAAATTGGAATCCGGATCGCGGGGGGATGCCCTCCTCTTTTATAGCTCAAGAGGAGGGCAGCTTTACAATGTCGTTTTACCCATCTACCCTCGAAGGCCGGACGCCCCCGACGGTTGCTCGCTGTCGGCCTAGTGCGCCTTGGCGACCCCTTCCTTGGTTGCCACATGTCCTTCACCTTCCCACCGGCAGCTTCGTGGTAGCTTCCTTTTTGGCCGCTAGCGCAGCAGCGCGCATGCAGCTACCTTTTCCCAAGCGTAGGGCTGTAGATCAATTTTTTCAGTTGGCAGACGGGCAGGTGATGTCGGGTGTCGGTCGGGAGAAGGCGTAGGCCGCACGCCTTCTCCTTCACAAGCCAGATTTGACTTGGGGAGGGTCTCCGGGACTCCCCCTTTTCTACTGTGCGTGCTCACCGATGGACGGGACCCCTCGAGGGGGTCTACGCTTTCGACCCGAGGGGTCGGGGGTCGGGGGAGACGGACGTGCCCGACCCCTTCCACCCCTAGTCGTCTGGAGGGGACCGGGGTCGGACGAGACGGAGGCTTATATCCTCACGTTCCCCGGGTCCTTTGTAGGTCGAGCGAGACGGAGCCTTCTGACCAGTCGAAACTAGCGCTGTCAGGATTTTCCTCCGTCCGCGCGCCGTTAGCAGGCGCCCTGACAGTGGGCCCCCTAGTGCATGACCCCACACTAGGTTTTATATGGCCAAAAACTTGTTTGAGATATATGGTATGGTTTGGTGTAGGATTTACTTTTTTTAGCATGGTGTAGGATTTACTGTACCATTGGACCATATTGGTTTGAATTTTTTAGAGTAATGGGGTGGGTTGGATTGGTTGTAATTGACTTCTATCGATACGTGATTTGGTTTGGTTTTGGGCCTTCACAGCCCGTTATGAATTTATAGCCTGTCGGTAGCCTTCGAGGTTTTTTTTCCTTGACCCAAAGTAGTCGAGGCTTTCTTCTTAAGCAAGGGCCGTAGGGCAATCTTTGCCGGGTCCTTTTTTTTTTTGGAACTGGAGAATTAGTAGGATACACAATCAACGGATGGAAAAAAAAAATAAGTGTCAGTTGTCACTATTGTTACATAGCATTAGGAAAGGACTATATGCATCTATGATTGTCAAGCGGCAAGTGCTTATCCGTGATCTACCAATATGCTCTAATCATGATACAAAATAATCGTTGTAGCTAGCTTGCTGAAAAATCAATGCAAGCGTCAGCAGCATAATGACAGTGACAGGGAATGTTTTAATCGTTACGGCAGTTAAAATAAAGAGGCACAACTACTAGCAGTACAACATTTTTTCACGGATTGATGAATGGACTAATTATTAGGGCGTAGTATAGCATTGATAATTACTGCAAGCGCACGATCATCCACGAGGAGGCCTGTGTGCGACACATTGCGCAGCTTCACCATACTGAAATCAGCCGCAGGACGCCTCCACGCCGGGTCGACGGCGACGAGGCTCGCCAAGTTCACCAGCCCGTCACCGTCTCCCATGACCATCCTCGGCGCCACATCAAAGTTATCTCCCGGGTAAGCCAGCATCTCCGGCGTGTCCACCCCAACCCCAACAACACATGCCACGGGCACCCGTGGAGACGGCAGCTCACGGAACAGCGGCAGCACGCGGGTCTCGTACGGCCCCACGGCCTCGCCCATCCCGGTGGCCTCGAGGAACCCAACCATGCCGTGCGCCGTGTAGCTCCGAACACGCCCGGGCTCGGCAACGCCCAGAGGCTGCTCTGCAGGCTCCGGTACTCGCCCTTGAGCGCCACCGTGTCGACGAACGGCAGGCCGAGGTTGTTGCCGGAGACGAGCGTGAGCATGCCCAGCACGACGCCTCCCCACGGCGCGGCCACGGGCACGAACCGCCTCCGGCGCCACGGCAGGGGTCGCCGGAGCAGGAACTGGTACGCCAGCGTGGCGCCGTAGCTGTGCGCCAGGACGGTGACCGGCGTTGCGCCGGCTCGCCTTCTCCACCAGCCCCTTGAGCCCCGCGAAGAAGGCGTCGCCGGCGATGGACGGGACGGCATACCGGAAGTCGTAGGGCGCGCCGAACAGGGTCTCGCCGTCGCGGTACCCGACCCGCTCCAGCCGGGACACGAACGCGTCCGTGTAGGAGAAGTTGCCGCGGTCCGGGTCCGGGTGGCGGATGGCACGGGTGCACCCGAAGAACGGGACGCGGGTCTCCACGCCGGGGACGTTGTGGTAGTCGCCGGACGCGGCGTCGTACACGGAGCTCATCTGCTCGGCGAAGCAGCGCACGCCGGCGGGGTCATTGTTGAGGGACGCGTGGTCGAGGTAGAGGCGGAACCAGCCTTGTCCCTTGTGCGCGGCGCACCGTGGGGACGATGGGCGGTAGAGCTCGGTGAGGCGCGCGTCGAGCTCGTTGGTGGCGTAGCCGGGCACCAACACCACGGGAGGGAGCAGGCCAGGGATTGAGCTCCTCGAGTATTTGGACAGGATTACTGACAAAGCTGGGACAAGAAGCAAGGCAGCCCAGCGCAACCGCGCTGCCATGGCCATCACAGGCTTTTTCTTGATGTTATTTGGGGCTACTTCTTACTTCTGCACACGATCGCTAAATGCCTATATCGATCGACACACATGGATGTGAGTACCTGAATATGTGTAGACCGTATTATACCTTCGATGTATATATATACGTAATTGTAGCACGACGTACATATAATACGCCTCAACGGCTTCCATGTGGTGACCTTTTATTTCTTAAATTGACTTGTAATTGAGCTGGAACCGGTCGAGGTCTTTTCAATAACTCGATGTTCGTCAAAGACGCGTTTCTCGTTTCATTCATACACAAATGGCTGTGTCTTCATGTCTATGTTTTTTTTTTGACATGTTAAGTCGTCTATGCTTTGTGTTTTATAACAACAAAAACGATGAACCAAAACCAGTTTGACCAAACAAAACGATAAAAGCATTCGCACGAAAAAAAAAATAAAAAACAGAGGCGGGGAGGGAGGAGTACAAAAGTTACGGAAGCAAACAGGCCCAACCGATATGCATCTGCCTGCCCGTTAAATGGGCTGCAACCTAGGTATTGGGCTGAATTTTGCCATCTGCCTGTCCGTTAAATGGGCTGCCCTACGTCGTTTATTGTTAGCATTTCCCTTTACTTGGATTTCTTTATTTGGGTTGTGTTATTACACAGTAACACAGCTTAGGGTGTCACACTATCGGTAAAAACCCAAGTTGTCTATGGATATGAACCAAGGCACTTTGGTATATTGGGCTATGATTCTTTTTTTTTGCGGTTGATTATTCATGTGCAGTTCCTGATCTAGAAGAGTAGCTGCAAGAAATAAAGGCCATGATGAACTTGCTACAGCAGCAACTGTTACGAACTCAGAACAAAATGAAACAGCAAGCTGATCGAAAGAGAACTGCCAGATTTTTTCAACATGGCGACGACCTTATGTGCAAAGTTCAGTGGCTCCCAGAGCTAATCACTTGCTTTCCTTTTGCTATTTTGGACCATATGAAGTTGACAGCAAAATTGGCAAGATTGCATAAAAATAAAAACTGAAACTAACTCCTTCAAGCTCTGTTCATCCAGTGTTTCATGTTTCATTGTTGAAGCAGTTGTGGGTAATTTTCAACTTTCTTCTTTTTCTCCTTTACCACACAGTGTAACTGATGTGCAGATAGATACCTGAAATGGTGTTGGGTCGACGCCTACACACAAAGGGCAAGAGAGTTGTTCATCAAGTGCTTGTCAAATGGAAGGGTCAGCCTCCTGAACTTGCTACATGGGAAGATGAAGCGCCATTCGTTCAAGGATTTCATCATCAACAACTTGCCGGATAATTCGTCACTCAAGGAGAGGGGAATGTCAGGAATGTACCTGATGGCGGGAAGCAGCTGGAGGAAGGAGCAACCAAGGTTTCTTCTGGACAGGCCGTCGTCAGGGGCGAATCCAGTGGGCTACACGGGTATGGTGTGGCATACCCTAAGCCCACTAGCCCAGCCCAACAAGTGTTGTGTAGTCTGTTTAAAAAATAAAAATTTCACGAAAAGTACGAGCAGAGGTCCTAACCACTAGGATATGTTGATGTGGTTGTTATTGGAGACGAACTTAATATATTTAAACTACTACTCGTCGGCGTCTACCCAACTGAACCCAAAATAGCCAAAGGTTTTGCTGATTCTATGTGAGTCCGATCCTAATAACTATGGCGCTCGGCTCTCAACCCTAGTGGAGAAGTAAAGTGAGTGATTATCTCTTTGATGATTCCCATGTCATGTTCATTGAAAGAGAAATTTTCGAATATGTGAATGGAGATGATTTAGTCCATATTTTCTTGGTCATTGGAAAACGTAGGCCTGACAACTATTGTTGTAATCCTATTTGTTATTTAAACTTGTGTTTTTTATATTCCAAACTATTAGTGTGTTATTTTAAACTATTTGGATTATAATTTAATACCTTTTTCCATTAAGTAGTTGCGTACCAAATTTTTGGGTAATTTTTTATAAAACTTTACCAAAATTTTAAATATATTTTACTGATTTGCATTTGAATATTTTGGTTGGCGTACCCCGTCCAAAAATCCTAGCTCTGCCACTGCCGTCCGTGTCACGAAGCCCAACACTCGCGTTAGTAGGCCAAAGTGGGAAGCGAAGTGAACATGAACCCATGTAACGGGTAGTTATTGCCGTGTTAGCACAACTTATATGGGATATAAGCAATTTGTAGAGGGGGACGAACTCGATTTGGAACCCGGTGGGGACGGCGGCGGCATGTGAAAGCTCGGTTTTCCCGGTGAGTTTCCTCGTCCTTGTATCGTGAACACCAAATTCCAGTAAAGCACCTACGGAGTAGTAGACACTATTGTTCCTACTAGTATCATAACAGGTTGCCCCCTCCGCCGCTGTGAGCTTTCGTGGTCTGTGCTTTGGCTGAGGGAGCCGTCCGTGGACGGCTGGCGTGGAAGATGCAGGCTGCAGCTATGCGGTTCGATGCCGGGACCGGGAAAAGGTGGAGCAATCCATGCTTGAGAAGGTGCATGGCGATAGGGGTGGTCGGGTGGACCGCGGGGCGTGTGGAGGCTCGCTCTTTCGCGGCTGGCCAGGCTGCTGGAGATAGCGATTGCAAACTTATGAGCCCTAGTTCACCGATGCCAAGAGGTGTACATGTGCAAATCTCTCCTAATCTCTAGACTAAGAACTAAAATAATACGTAGGTATGCTACACGGTCTCTAATCAAAGTCTAAGCCTTGTGCTAATTTTCTAATGTTCTCTTGATTACTTTGGAGTATATGTATCTAGTTGAAGCTTTACACCTTGCTAGTTTCGAGTTCTTGGTAAGCCTTCCTGTTTCGGAGTGCAGTGTTACCAGCAGGTGATAATTCATACACGTTGTACCATCGTTCCGGGTACGAAATATGGCGTGCCTGTAGAAATCAGAGGGCAGTAGGAGGAACGGTGTCACCCTATCTTGGGTCGATACACCGGCTGCGTGTTAATTCAATTATCAGAGAAAAGCCCTCCGCATGGCATTACATATATACGTGAAACAACAGGAGGTTCAGCTAGGACTCCTTTACAAGAAAATCTAATATTAACAATTCTATCTATAGGAGTCCTAGGCCAATACATGTCCTTGGTGTTTCACGTTTACAATCAATGGGACATATCTAATTAGTTCCTAACAGCCTCCCTCAATCATAACCTTCTGAGGTTAAGATTGGCATTGAAATTTTCCAATAATCTTACAGATAAAGGTTTTGTAAAACCATCTGCAATTTGATCTCCAGACAGGATGAACTCAATCTCCAAAAGTTTCTGAGTTACCCATTCTCTGACAAAATGAAAATCAACCTCAATATGTTTGGTTCTAGCATGAAACCCTGGATTAGATGACAAATATGTAGCACCAAGATTGTCACACCATAGTTTTGCTGCATGTGGACTTTTAACTCCCAATTCTCTGAGTAAAGTTTGTATCCACATAATTTCTGCAGTTGCATTAGCCATAGCTTTATATTCGGACTCTGTACTAGATCTTGATACTGTAGCTTGCTTACGAGCACTCCAGGATACTAAGTTTGATCTAATAAATACAGCAAATCCGCCTGTAGATTTTCTATCAACATTACCAGCCCAGTCGGCATCTGAGAATGCACTTACTAATGTTGACATTGAGCGATGTATATTTAATCCAAGCTGAGTATATTGTTTAATATACCTTAATATTCGCTTCACAGCTGCCCAATGAACAGTAGTAGGTGCATGCAAAAACTGACATACTTTATTTACTGAGTAAGCAATGTCCGGCCTTGTAAGAGTCAAATATTGTAACACCCCAACTATACTTCTGTACTTTATAGCATCTTCTGGACCTAACAGTGATCCTTCATGTAAGGATAATTTCTCACTGGTAGATAAAGGGGTAGATACAGCTTTACAATCTGCCATTCCAACTTTCTTCAAGAGATCAGTAGCATATTTATGCTGAGTCAAAAGAATACCATTTTGTACCTTGTTCACTTCTATGCCCAACAAATAATGAAGATCACCTAGATCTTTCAAAGCAAAATCCTGTTGTAAATCTTTGAGTAGAGCTATCGTAGCCTGTTCTGTCGAGCTGACCACTATAATATTATCAACATATACAAGAATATACATAAAGATTCCTCCCTTGTTGAAAATAAACAATGATGTATCAGCTCTTGAAGGCCGAAAACCAAGATCAATAAGTTTAGTGCTCAGACGAGAATACCATGCTCTTTGCGCTTGTTTTAATCCATACAAAGCTTTGTCCAATTTACAAACATAATTTTCCTTGGATTTTTCTTCTTCTTCTTCTAATATACCATGCAGAAAGGCATTTTGAACATCAAGCTGGCGTAAGCTCCATCCTCTAGACACAGCTATAGACAAGACAGTATGAATAGTAGCTGCTTTTACCACCGGACTAAAAGTATCCTCATAATCAAGACCATATCTTTGCTTGAAACCTTGAGCTACCAATCGAGCTTTATATCTATCTAGACTGCCATCAGCTTTACGTTTGATTTTATACACCCATTTGCATCCTATAATATTAATACCTTTCTGAGGAGGAACCAAGTGCCAGGTTTTATTTTTAATCAAAGCATCATATTCAGTTTGCATAGCTGCTTTCCAATGCGAATTACTCAATGCTTCTTCAACAGTATATGGTTCACCAGTAGAAGAAAATAAATTGTATCTAACAGTGCCATCAGTATATACCTTATCTTTGCGAATTCCACTTTGCAATCTTGTTCTGGGTCGCTGAGGAGGAACATCAACGTGCTGTGGCACAGGAGATCCTGATGGTGTCCCTGTTGGCGCTGAACCGGCCGATCCTGTCGGCAACGCTGAATATTCGCCGCTAGTTCCCCCCGTCCACGCAGGAGGAGGCAACGCGGCAGCGCCAGTACCGCTTGATCGGGCTGTTGTCGGAGCCAGGGGTGTGATGGCAGGTGCTGATTCGCCCAGGATAAGTTCGCTCGCACCTGATGCTGCGCCAGATGCCTGACCAGCTGACGATCCCAAGGCAGATTCACCAGCCATATCAGCCTTGTGTCCTGCACCTGGTGAACATCCGTCATTTGATGTGTTCCCTGCAATCAAATTAAAATTTTCTCCCTGCTGCACTACAACAAGATCATTAGCAATATCTGCTGGATGATTAGTAAATTGACCTACTAAATGTTCTTCTCCATGAGTCGGATTTAAGAGAGTTGGATGGAGACAATGGATTTCAGATTGAAGACGAGCTCCTGCATTGGGATGAAGTTTTGAAAAGGGGAAAACTGTTTCATCAAAGATGACATCCCTCGAAATATAGACACGACCAGTGGACACATCTAAGCACTTGTATCCTTTGTGAAGAGTGCTATAGCCAAGAAAGACACATTGTTTAGATCGAAACTGAAGTTTGTGAGCATTATATGGACGAAGATTAGGCCAACAAGCACAGCCAAAAACTCTAATGGACGTGTAGTCTGGTTTTTGCTAAAAAAGTAATTCGAGAGGTGTACGATATCCAGTGGTTCTACTAGGAACACGATTTATCAAATATGCTGCAGAAAGAAATGCTTCATCCCAAAATTTAAGTGGCATTGATGCATGAGCGAGAAGGGAGAGCCCTACTTCAACAATATGACGATGCTTTCTTTCAGCAGACCCGTTTTGCTGGTGAGCATAAGGACAAGAGACATGATGAACTATGCCTGCTTTAGTAAAAAATGAGTTAAGCTTTTGATATTCACCACCCCAATCTGTTTGCATGGCCAAGATTTTTCTATTAAAGAGACGTTCAACTAAAGCTTGAAACTCTTGAAATTTCTGAAAAACTTCTGACTTAAATTTTAGAAGATATATCCAAGTAAATTTACTAAAATCATCAATAAAGCTCACGTAATATTTTTTTCTACCAACTGATTCTGGCGCATCACCCCAAACATCAGAGAAGACAAGTTCCAAAGGAAATTTTGAAGTACTAGATGACACAGGGTAGGGAAGTTGATGACTTTTGCCCTGTTGACATGCATCACAAACTGTTTCACTAGAAGATTCTCCTAAACATGGGAGATTATTGCTACTGATAACTTGTTTAACAATAACGGAGGACGGATGACAAAGACGGTTGTGCCACCTTGACTCAGATAGCTTGGTGGCGCTCATGGCTTGTTTTATTGAAGATGCAGGAAGAGGATATAGGCCTTTGTGACATCGTCCCTTAAGAAGTATATTCTTCGTTGCCTGATCCTTGATCAAAAAGAAATTGGGGTGAAATTCAAGAAAGGTTGAGTTATCAGTAGTAAGACGATGAACAGAAACGAGATTTTTCTTGGCTTGTGGAACATAAAGAACACTTTTTAGATAAATATCACGACTAGGAGTATGAACAGTAGTATGGCCAATATGACTAATATCCATACCTGTCCCATTGGCTGTGTGAATCTGATCAGACCCATGGTACTTGTTCTTCACCGTCAGCTTTTCTAACTCGCTTGTCACATTGTCGGTGGCACCAGTATCCATATACCAATTTGTGTCCACCCCATAAGAGTTTGTGGCCGCAGCCACCATTCTCTGATCTGGCACATAATCTTCATCGAACATGTGCCAACATTCAGCAGCAGTATGCCTTCTTTTGAAGCATACCTGACACATGGGCTCTTCATCGGATGAAGCTCTTTGATTGTTGGTGTAGTTGCGGTTGAAGTTGTAGCCACCGCCACGCCCTTGGCGTCCTCCAGGGCTTCCACGGCCACCATAGCCGCCGCGGCTTCCATTGTTTCCTCGGCCTCCTTGCTGCATGTAGCCTCCACGAGACTGGCCACGTCCACGGATATTTTTCCCGCGACCACATCCGCGACTAGCTGCGTTGGCCGATCCTCCCTGGTTCCCTCCATAGATAAGATCCATACGAGTTTCAAAACTGAGGAGGTGTGAATAAAACTCACCAAGAGTGATTGACCCCACTCTAGTGCAGAGAGACGTGACGAGCGGATTGAAATCTTCGCCAAGCCCCATGATGATGTACTCGATCAATTTTTCATCTTCTAGCGGCATTCCTGACACTTTCATCTCGTCGCCTAGGGCCTTCATCTTGCCGAAGTACTCCGCGAAGGACGAACTCCCTCTTTGGGTAGTCGCCAATGCAATCCGTGTGTTCACGGTTCTTGCCCGCGTCTGTGACGCGAACATATCTTCTATGATCTTCCATGCTTCTGCTGCTGTTGCACATGTAGCAACCTGCGTGAGGATGTCCTTGGACAGGGAATTAAGAAGATAGCTAAGGACCTGCTGGTCCGTTGCTTCCCAATCCTCTAGTGCTGGATTTGGCACTCTGATCTCCTTGCCATCGGCACCTTTGGTGACAACTTCTGCAGCGGGTGGTTGAGCGGCGCCGGTGAGATATCCTTGAAGACGAGCACCACGTACTGCAGCCCGAACTTGCGCCTTCCATAGCGCATGGTTGGACTTCGTCAATTTCTCGGCAACAGGCTGGCCGAGAAGAAGGTTGGAGGCGGCAGAGGAGCTAGCCATGGCAGATCAATGAGATGCAATCTATTTGACTTGATGGCTCTGATTACCATGTAGAAATCAGAGGGCAGTAGGAGGAACGGTCTCGCCCTATCTTGGGTCGATGCACCGGCTGCGTGTTAATTCAATGATCAGAGAAAAGCCCTACGCATGGCATTACATATATAAGTGAAATAACAGGAGGTTCAGCCAGGACTCCTTTACAAGGAAATCTAATATTAACAATTCTATCTATAGGAGTTCTAGGCCAATACATGTCCTTGGTGTTTCACGTTTACAATCAATGAGACATATCTCATTATTTCCTAACAGTGCCTATGGCTGCCATGGATAGAATTGCCACGGAGAAGACAGGCGGCAGCGTGGACGGCCTTGTCGTCGGTTGTCATGGGTTTTCAGCGACGCCTCGTCCTCGCTTACCCCACAGAGGAGGTGACTCTTAACAGCGCCGCCCCTGGTTTGAGCCTACGGCAGGCCAGGAGGCTCATATGACTCTTCTGGCGACGTGAGAGAGTTATTGCCGTGTGGAGCACTCGTTCATCCGATCCCGTTACCTGCTTCATGTAGAGGGTCAGGCGCCAGCTCTAGCAAGTAACGGACCTGCTGCAGCAAGAGGGTTTGCTTCACGACGTACTGGAACCACACATACCCTATCTATTCATGTCCATCATCGTTGCGTTAGTCGTCCATGTCTATTTATATTACTCCGTATCAAAATATTTGTTATTATTTACTATTTTAACCATTCGTTCTATTCAAAAAATTATGTAAATACCATTCATTTTGCTTGTAATATGCCTTTTACTACCATATGTATTCTAAGTATGACTTAACTTTTTGTATGTTTATAATAAATTTTTAATAAGACGAATGATTAAAGTCATAAAAATAAACCAACAACGATAAATAACTCTACTATTAATAAAGGAGATTAGTCTTCACGCTTCGTGTCCGTAGAAAGGTAGTACATGTCAACTTCGTCCGCCGATTTGGCCTCCTGCTACCAGCTATTCGCCTATTCCTTCCCATTCGCTGTAATTTCCTTCAACCAATCGTCGTTTCTGGATTTTCTCTATCTCTATCTGTCTTGTAGCTACGCTGCATATGCTGTTTTTTCTTGCGTTGAACTATCCAATTTTACTTTCAGAATGACTACAATATGGCAAAGACCAGCAAATACATCCTACTGCAGTAGTGCTTGTCGCCGTCCCAGAAGCCTCCCTCCCTAGTTCGTCGCTAGAGCTTTTTTTTTTTTTTTTTTGATACTATAGAGCTTGGTTGTATGTCCAGTGCCGCGACGCGACGCGACGCACGCTAGACGACATGCGCATCATCACGTACGTAGCTCTCGTCGACGCTCATCATCTATCGTCGTTTTCCAAGAGCGCGCCGATTTCTCCGAAGACTATCTTTAAGAAAAAACAACAAGGAGCGAGCGAGCTTACGCAATCAGTGACCGCATGTCCGCATGCATGATGATCCACGTTTGTATCAGTAATCTATACTTTTGTTACACAGCTCCAGCTACTAGCAGATTAATTCAACGTTATCATCAACATTAGCAAACGTTATCAGCATGATGGTCGATCTCATCAGCCAATGAACTATCGATTCAACCTTGTCCACCTACCCTGGTTGTTATTTCGTTATAGCCTTATAGGCAGATGACAAACATCAAACATGGTTGCATTATTCGTAGCTGTCACGATATAACCAAAAGCCCCAGAAGGTCAGTTTCGTGTACAGAGGCTCGATTCGGTTCTAGAAGAAGTGAAGAACTTAACCTGGGTGGACAGGAATTTCAGTTCGACTTCTCTGTTTAGCTAGTACAGATCTTCGAAGATTGTGTGCATGCAAGGACCCAAAAATCCGTACGGAAAATCAATAGTACCCTATATACTTGCTTCCTATGGGAGAAATATAAATATACTTCCAACACTATTATATTCCTGATCAAACTGTACTTTTGCTATTTTATTAATCATAGTATAATCAAAGACGCTCACATAAACATGCATATGGTACACTCCCCCCTATGAAAAGGAAGCTGAGTCAGGTGATCTGAAAATTGACGAAATCACTATGAGTGCCTCGCAATTGACGGGTATGTCTCTATCACTAAAAGAATAACGACTGTTAAATGCTAGAACAAATCTAAAAAATTGGCTATTGAGTTCATTCACACCCCTTGAGCACATTTTTTGTCCTGTTATGCGTAGCCACCAAACTTTTTGTTTGCTAAATATGTTTAATTAGCAAAAAAAACTTTAATACTTTCATGGATTCACTTTATCAATCTAACACCCCAAACAAAATTTAGGCTCTAACCAAATTAGATTTCTCTTTTTTCGTTTCTTCACATACAAATTGAGCATTCATTTATAAATATTTGGCAATTACTTTTCATGCATTGTTTTGCATCTCTAGGACCAGTAAATGTACCAACTAATGAAATAAATATGAAAAAATATTAATGTGGTTTTCTAACATAAGAAATTGTCTTTTCTATTGACTCAAAGATTTAAACTCAAAACTTAACTTTGTACATGAAGGAAAACAAAAACAAATAATGTATGATTAGCCAAAGCAAAATAATTCTAGGAAGTAAATTAAATATAAATTTTGAAAGGGGGTGTGGATAGTAAGATATATGGATATTTTCCTATTAAATTATATTCTAACGTATATTTCATAGATATAGATCTTTCTAGTCTATAATAATCTAAGTTGAAAAGGCCTTCATTGTATGCACGGCCCAGGGTACTAGGCTGACGTACACTCTATAGAAACTAGCTAGAACCGCCGCGGCCGGCTCAGGCGACAAATACAAATCAAGCTCCAACTTGATCATCAGGTTTGTGGCCAGAGAGTCGGAGGGAGACAACTCCCGCAAATGTATCCAACACTACAATATATATCTATCACGTGTAGCGCAGCATATAACAAGAAGCTAGGTAGCGAGCGAGCTGGGCGAGAGTGACGGACGGACAAAGGGAGAAAATAAAGAATCAAATAAAGCCTACGAGCCGAGGCGGCAGGGATGGGGCGAACGAGGAACAACATGCTGCTGAACGGTGCAGCGGTTGCGATGGTTGCTGCATCCTCTGCCTTGTCGTCATCTTCTCCCGGCGCCCGGCGCCGCCGCTCGCCGGTGCTTCTTCCCATGGCGGCGGCGGCGCTGCTCATCATCGCAACCAGCAGCTTGTGGTGTTCGGCTGCCGCAGAGGGGAAGGGGGCGGGTAGGAATGTGATCACACACATCAAGGGCTTCGAAGGCCCGCTGCCCTTCCACCTCGAGACAGGGTGGGTAATAACTATTAGCTTGTATAGTTGTAATACGACCACCATGGCTGCTGCTCATAAGGATCCATCGATCGATGACGATGCTGTTCTTACTTATTTGGTGATATATAATTATATATGTATATATACATATATAGGTACGTGGAGGTGGACGAGGAGCACGGCGCGCGGCTCTTCTACTACTTCATCGAGTCGGAGAGGAACCCGGCGGAGGACCCGCTGATCCTTTGGATCACCGGCGGCCCCGGATGCTCTGCGCTCTCCGGACTCCTCTTCGAGATCGGTCAGTTCTGCTCACATGGACACTGCCGCTACACAAAACATTTCTTTTTTCGCACACCTTCAATTTTTACCCCGGCGATACTTTTAATTTGCAGCCTACTATATATCAGTTGTGCGTTTATAGAACGGATACGCATGCATGGCTGTGGCTATATCTCGTGCGCTCGTCAATTTCTTCTTCTCCTTCGCCTGCTATCTACACATAGCTCGATGATGCTCATGCTCACAACTCATCCATTCTCACGCTGATATGGCCGGCCGGCACACAAACATGATAGCCAACTGTAGTATAATAAGATAATTTTGTTAGCCGGACGGCCGGCCGCCGGCGGCCTGCACACATACGCGTACGATCCCATCGTATGTATTGTCGTCGTAATTGCTGCCTCTGAGTCGTTAATTGTGATTATTAATATGTATTGCACCTAGCTTAACAAAATACTAGTATAAATTTAAGGAATCGCAGGCTAGTTAACTCTGTATGAACGCGTCATATAACTGTGTTCGAGTCGGTTTTATCAAAAAAGAAGAAGAAGAAGAAAATGCATGCACACAAGTCATATAGCATGACCGTGACCGAGCAGTGCAGAGTGATGAGGGACGTGCGGATCGGAGAACACAGCGAACATCATAGCGTACATCAGTTCCGAGCGGTGCCAAAACGCATGACGCCGACGATGACCGCATGGGTTTCTTGTCGTGCCCAACCTTAGCCTACCATATAGCATAGCACACCAGCCAAAACCATAGTCCTAGCTGTGGACTACGGCTTCCTTCTCTTTGAAAGCAACAGGCGTTGCCTTTTTCTTTCGATCGGTAACAATCGCTCAAATCATCTGGCTTGTACTAGCACTTGTCTATTCAGAACCAAACATTTGTGGCTCCGTATCCATACTGTTGGAGGAGGTGGGGAATAAGCCGAGACAACTTTTTGAAGAGAGCGGTCTTTTTTAAAAAAATTAAACAATTTGCTAAAAAAACATGCTGAAACTTTCCTTTCAGAATTGAACCCAAGCTAATAGTATTTTAGGAGATTTTTTAAAATAAAATTGGTATGAAATTTAGGTGCATATTAGGGGGGTTAGTTTAGGTGCATATAAATGATATTGAAGGCGAGTAGTTTTATGAAAATTTATTTAAGTTTTTTAATGGCATATACGCACATGGATATGTTTAGATGTATATTAGGGTTTAATTTAAATTATTTTTTCTTAATGATTTGAAGGGAAGTAGTTTAGGTACAGATTTATATGGTACTCAAAACAATTTTTGAAATAACAGATCTGGTTTTTTTAATGCTCTTAGCCCATATAGGAAAACTTGTATTTCTATGTTGGTAACCGTAGAAGCACAATTTTAAATTTGTATGAAACTTTTGGCTGGATGGTGACTGTTTTAGGTGGTGATTAGTTGAAGCTTCGTACCGTAAACGCAAACGAATCACATCGGTAAAGAATAATTAGTAACACATACCAGAATTTGTTTGGTTATGCAACGGTGAGAGAATCAGCAGCTCCTCTGCAGTCACTCGTTGCTGAGCGGAAGCGCGTGACCGCTTGCCGCTGACCGTCGTGTGGCATCCGGCCGATTACATCACGCGCATGATGAAGCAAACAAAAAAAAAACTAACACAATCAACTAACAGTACATGTGATCCAATAAAAAAACTAACAGTGTGGTCAGATTCGGATCACACTGAAAATTTTACCAACCAAACAGTTCATCATTATCTCCGCATACATTGGTGCAGGCCCTCTCAAGTTCGATGTGGCGGGGTACACGGAAGGGTTCCCGCGCCTGGTCTACTTCGAAGACTCATGGACCAAGGTGGCCAACGTCATCTTCCTCGACGCGCCGGTGGGCACGGGCTTCTCCTACTCACTCGAAGAGGCCGGCCTCAACGTGAGCCTCACGGGCTCCGGCCACCAGCACCACACCTTCCTCCGCAAGTGGCTGGCCGATCACCCGGAGTTCGCGTCCAACCCTCTCTACATCGGCGGCGACTCCTACTCCGGCTACACCGTGCCCGTCACGGCTCTCGACATCGCCACCCACAACGACCACGAGCCCAAGCTGAACCTTGTGGGGTACCTCGTCGGCAACGCGGCGACGGACGACCGGTACGACACGGGCGGCAAGGTGCCGTTCATGCACGGCATGGGGCTCATCTCCGACGAGCTCTACGAGGACGCCAGGGCCGGGTGCGGCGGCGACTTCTACGCGCCGGCCGACCCCACCAACGCGCGGTGCGCCGGCGCGATGATGGCCATCAACATGGTCACCTTCGCCGTCAACCCCGTCCACATCCTCGAGCCATTCTGCGGCGCGGCGGTGCGCGCCGTGCCGAGCATCTTCCATGGCTACGGCGGCGGAAGGCGGTCGATGCTGGTGAGGGATGACGTGGACCACCCGGGGTTCTTGGCGAAGGAGAGGCTGAACATGGATGTGGAGTGCAGGGACAATGGGTATAGGTTGTCCTATATTTGGGCAGATGATCCGGAGGTGAGGGAGACGCTGGGGATTCATGAGGGGTCTATTGGTTCATGGAGTCGCTGCACGATGTTGATACACTTCAGGCACGACCTCACCACTGTCATCCCGCACCATGTCAACCTCACCAAGGCAGGTTACAGGGCGCTCGTCTACAAGTAAGTAACCATCATCACTGATCCTGATTTTTCAAGCTTTTATCACTGGACAGATTGATCATCTGTGAGCTAATTATTGTCGGATGAACTCAGCGGCGACCATGACATGGACATGACCTATGTGGGCACCCAAGAATGGATCAGGTCGATTGGCTACCCCATCGTCGGTGACTGGAGGCCATGGTTCGCTAACCGACAGGTCGCCGGGTGAGTAACTTGCTCACTCTGTTATACTCTGCACACACAGTACACTACTTTCTTCTTTCAATTCAAATCCAATTGCTCATGCTTATGCCATCTCAATCCTATTTCGTTTTGGTAGGTTCACAAGGACTTACGCCCACAACCTCACTTTCGCCACTGTAAAGGTATGGATGAACTCACTTGTATGTGTTGTCTATGTTTACATAACACCCACATACTTATTTGTTCTCCAAAAATTGCATAACGTAACTTCAGGGAGGAGGGCACACGGCTCCGGAGTACAGGCCCAAGGAGTGCCAGGCCATGTTGGATCGGTGGACCTCAGCAGCAGGACAGCTCTGATCATGGGCATCGGAATCAGCACACTGTAGTGATGGACGTCCTTCCATCATATTGCCAAAGATGTAATAAGATTGAACCCGGCTTAAATTCATTGGGGAGAGGCGCAGCATTAGGAGCAGCTTATATTTAACTGCACAGGACGAGATTATTAGCTCACTATACTACTTGGAACCTTTTGAGCAAGATATGGTTCTCCAAACACTTGGCACTTTAATATATGCATCTCGGATTCTCAAATCTCAATGCATGATATTTTTCACTCAACTTATATGATTGTGGGTCCTATTTGGCCAGTCAAAAGGGATCATACAAGCTTAAAAGCTACATGGTATTCAGAACCCCGCAAGCAAGATTATGGAACATTTCTATTAGTTGTCCAATCACAATGCATGATGCCATGCGTGCCCCATAGATTCAGAGAACTAGCTTACTCAATGCAGGCGATGCTAGACAGCCAAAGATCACGACGAGCACGAGCATGATCCTCAGGTGCTCCAAGCTCCATGGCTCCATGCATCCTGCTGCTGTCCCTCGTATCAGAAATTTACAGCTAAATCTGTGATGAGGCCATGAGGTGTTGGGATGTAAGCACTGACACTAGGGTGTTCGTCTTCCCATTGATATACATATAGTGGGTAATCCTTGCGTGATTTGATTTATTCGAGGAACAGTAAATGTTTTATATGGAGGAGCAAAGTGCACACCCGGTCCTTGTACTTGTTGGGGTGTGTCAACCCGGTTCATAAACTCTCAAAACAACTAATTAGGTCTATAATCTCAGTTCATGTGTCAGTTAAGTCCATAAAAGCGGTAACGAAGTGTTGTATACGTAGTTATAATTTCAGAAAGCCCTCTAAGATTGTTGTAGACATACAAATTCATCCATTGAATCTTCGTGGTGAGCTCAAGTCTGCAATCGCCGTGGTGAGTGGCTGGCTGAGACCGTGGTGCTGAGATTCCCGGAACCGATGAATCTCTATTGTGAATTAATCTCTATGATCACCTACAGAATAGACAAAATAATCAAGGAAATAAGGTACATTGCAGTGAACAGGAAAAATGCCAAAACCATACTCAAATACGTATAGAAATTGTTGCCTTTGTAACTCATGTGCATCCTCGTAACCAACTGAATCCAGCAAAACCAATGAACCGAGAAGAGAAAGGAATGATTAAACCCACCGTAGGCAGGTGCAGGTGCTCCTTGTGGCCCCAGCCCACCGCACGAACATGCCTCTCTGCAATCAACGCCCTCGCCGCACCTGGCACTAGTGCGGCGATCCTTGCCGTCGTCGCTGCAATCACCAGACCCTCTGGTCTCGCACCTCGACGCCTTCACGGCCACCGGCTAGGTCCCTGCCTTGACGCCCACCGAGGCCCGTGAGTATGGAACGTCGTACGCAGCCCATGATGACGGAGGATAAAAAAGAGGATTTGACATTAACGTGGGATACATAAAGGGCCTAATGGCAATAAGATGCCACATCATCCTCTTTTACGGACTTAAATGACACAGGAACTGAGATTATGGACCTAATGGGTTGTTTTGAGAGTTTACGGACCGGGTTGACACACCCAAACAAGTATAAGGACCGGGTGTGGACTTTGCTCTATTTTTTTTTACCAAACTTGGAGAGTAATATTGAACCAGTCTTAGGGCCTTAGGGGTAATCTCCATTGTATGGACAGTTTAAGGTTAAATGTACACGATTTAAGAGTACAAAGGGGTAATCTACTCTTTGGTAACCTTTTAGGGGCAATCTACACTTTTTCCGCAATTTTTAATGGGTCTTGCTTGTACCTTATCAGGATTCTATTGGAGAGCTCTTTTCCAGTGCACTAGTACAAAAACATTCGACGGTCAAAATCAATTGTATACTACTGAAAGCTTCACTAATGGTATGAGTAGTTTACATATGTAGTATATGTAGTATAAGGATATTATAAGAAAAGAACAAAAATGACATCGCACTAATATATGTTTTACACTAATAATCCAACCCTTGTAAAAGAGTCCATTAATACATATGTAATTATTACTAAATTATCCTTAACAATGGTGGTTTAATCTGCTCTATACTATATACTATTGGATTAGAATTGTGCAACAATTGGCATGGTTCCTTTTCATCCAAGAACAGGATAAACACTAAAGTAGATATAAGAATGTGTTCTCTTGTCACGATACTTGCTAGTTTAGACTTTGATGCCCTTACACATTGAGTTGTACTTTTTCACACTTTACACAACCTATTACATTGAGTTGCAATAGTTGCTGCTCTACCATGTACACATCTAAAATAATCCATAGTTATAACATGGACTCACTGAATAAACAGTTTGCATGTCTTTCATTTCTCACAAATTAATGTGAGATTTTTCTTTACCACTTGATTCAAGTAGGTTGTCAAAGGGGGTCACCAGAAAGCCACCTTTCAAACATAGCAAAGCACTGCCTTGGCATGTACTCTGGAGCAGTATGTCCACCACCCTATGATGCAAACCATAATATACAGATAAATGTATGAAGGTCAATCTTCCTGGTTATCACATGATCTCAGACACCAATCTTCCAACTAACATAGAGAAACAAGACTTCTACAGAATGGATAATTGGGGATTTAAGAGATATCCAGCTTTCTTACCTTCACCGTTGCGAATGTGAGGTTATTAGAGTATGACCTCGTAAATCTGTATACAACATGAATCTTAAAAATCGGAATCGGAGCAAGCTTCAGGACAGATTAGGGTTTAGGGGCATTAAAAATATTTTTTACTTTATTAAAAATGATAATTTTTGCCCTGAAATCAATAGTTTGATATTTAGACAGTAGTTAACCTATAAGTATACTTATTCCATGTTCTATACCAATCATTGCAGTAATTTGGACTCACCCTGCTACTTGTCCGCCGACGAACCATGGCCTCCACTCATCCACAATAGAGAAATTAAGAGACTTAATCCAGGCTTGTGTACCAATAAAAGGTACAACCAAGTCATGGTCACCGCTGTAAACAAGGCTCCTGTATCCTCTAGTGGTCACATCCAGATGGTACTTAACTGTACTTGGAATATCATACGCGTAAGATATGTCGAAGTCGCATCTTGACCACGAAGGAACAGTTCCCTACATTGTAGAGTCAATGGGTTATATTTTCAGGTTATTAGAAAGCAAAGACGGATAGTTCAAGACAAGAGACCGTGTTGCATCCAAGTGATACCTTGTGAATGCCAAGAGCCTCTCTTACTTTGCCATTGTTTGCCCATGTCGTGGACATCATGTATCCTGCTGTCTGCCAAGAATGGCGTGAGATGATCATTTAAACATGTCAAGATAAGATCACACACAAGTTAGGTATATGTAAGCCATAAAGTATGATAGCCTAAACTGATGTAAAAGGAAAAGGAGAAAAAAACAGAGCACATTTGGTCACTGATTCTGCATTGTGATGAAATCTCAGACAAGCGAATCTCTGCGTCTGCAATGTGCTCCTGGTGCTGGAGCATCTCACGCGCACCTGAATTTAGCTTCGGCTTGAGCTTGAGACGACGAATACTGTCATCGTCGCAGAGGGGCTCCAGAACATGATTCGTGCATATATCCCCTATACACTTCACAAAGAAGTCATTTTTCAGATATTCTGTTGCAGAGTCACCGGGGATGTGAATAGAAATGTTGTGACTGGAAAATAAGTAGAATTTGATAGTAGCATTCATGTATGTGCCTCGTCTATGGCGTCAATGCTGTTTGTGCAATCAATGCTTTGGTAACTGTTTTCCTCCACGCTGCATGTCTTCATGTACGCCTGACCAAAGTAGCAAGATGCATGTAAATAAAAAGGGAGAAAGTATCCATTTGGCATTATAATAACCCGTTGAAAGATATTCAGAAAATTGGTGAACTGGGTATATTACATTACTACCAGAGTCCAGAGTATTTCATTGGAGTATAGTTCAGCATTTTGATAACCAAGCAATACCTCGGCTGGTAGAGCCTCCAGATTAGAGGCAGTAAAACTGGGCTCAAACCAGCATGCTTGCTGGTCATATTGGTTTGGCACTCCCATTGTCAAAGCCAGGGGATGCTCCATAGATTTTTTTCTTTTATGATGTTAGAATTTTGTCCATTCTTACCTCATACATTTCGTCTGATATGAGACCCATCCCATGAGCAAATGGAATTTTCGATGGCTTGTCGAACTTAGAATCTGTGACTGGATTCCCCACAAGGTATCCCTGAACATGATATTCCATAAATACTCTCAAAACCTTTATCATATTTAGAATTTGGGAGTTATATATGCTCAGCTAATTGTACAATTGTCAAACCTTTAGATTATAATTTGGTTCACTGCCAACTTCTTTACCTGGAAAAGGCACTATCAAATTAAGTAATTTGTTGAGAGCATGCAGAAGGTGATGTGAAAGAATGCCGGTGCACAAATAAGAATAAGAATAATGAAAAAAATGAAGTAATGAGAAACATTACCTCTGGCGATTTCAGATGTGACAGTAGGCACGATCTTACCAGAGTATGAATCACCAGCGATGTAAAGAGGATTTGCCAAGAACTCTGGATGCTCATCAAACCACTGGAAAATTAAATATTAGGATGCGTCAATGCATGTTAAGTAGTTATTTATAAATGAAATTGAAATTAATTGGAGGAGAACTGACCTTTTTGAGAAAGAAGAGAATTTGGTTGACAGCTTTTGTATCACTTGACTGGTATCCTTGCTCTGTGCCGGAATATGAGAAGCCAGTGCCAACAGGGGAATCAAGAAAAATGACATTGCTCACCTACGAAATTGTAAAGAGCAATCAGAAGATGCATTTTTTGACATATGCAAGGAATGGAGGATTGAGATATCGACGAAGTTATTAACCTTGGTCCATGAATCCTCTTTGTGCACCAACCTAGGCACACCGTCAGTGTAGCTGTTGAGGTCGAAACGGAGAGGGCCTGCAAATTATAGTAGTAACGTGCACACATCATCTCCTTAATTCTCCCCTTTTGTTGAATGAATGAACAAGGTAATGATAGCAACTACCAAGGCAAAAGAAGAAAATGGCGACGTTGTTTAGGTTATTCTTTTTTTTCAGTGGGACAGTAAGTAATTTTGTTGGCAAATAAAAGAAAATAAAACCAAAAGTTGCTCGATCAATCACAATTGCGTTGGAGAAAAAATAAGATAGCAGTAGCATGCATACCGATCTCGTAGGCGAGAGCTGTGAGGACAGAGCATCCGGGGCCGCCAGTGACCCAGAGCATGAGAGGGTCGTCGGTGGGGCTTCGCTCGGAGCGGATGAAGTAGTAGAACAGGCGAACGCCATTGCTATCATCCACCTCCACATACCTGCAGGATGAACACGAGAAAGGCTGATGCTTTGCAGGACGCGAAGCAATAAAAGGAACGAAAGAATCAGTACGTGCCCTGTCTGGAGGTCAAAGGGGAGGCGTCCCTGGAAGCCTGGGAGATGGGTGATGACGCCTCTGCTGCTGTTGGCGGAGACCGGGTGGCGCAGCGAGGAAGAAGAAGAGGAGCAGCAGAGGAAGATGAAGGTCCACCAGAGTTTCCAGGGGGAGCGTGGAAGTGCCATTTTTCAGCAAGGGTCGATGTAGCCCTGGCTTCTAGTTTATAGCCAATCCTATCACTGTCTCCTTTTCTCTCCCTCTCGCTTTCCTGAATTCCTGCTTGGTGTTTGTGTGTTTGTCTGAACATATGTAATGTGCATCTTGCTTTGCCGGGTGGATTTATCCCTGCTTTCTGCATTGTTTGCAGCAGCTGCTGAAGCAGAGGATCACTCCCACTTTATCCATACCTGCTTGCAAATGATGCACGTTGCACATTTCCATCTTGACTCCGATAGATATTTTTTCTCGGCGCCCAACTACGGTTGACGGGATGAACTGCGTGTGGCAGAGGACAAGTAGATCTCCCTTGGTATCTAACTTGAAAGCCATGGTGGGCTTTCCACAGCCACTTTCGTCTTATCTGCTACCTTTACAAACTTCATAATCAAATTTCTGAAGATGGTCAAGTTAAAAGTGCACCAAGAATTTCAACAAAAATACAATAGATAAATCATTTGAATCAATCTTGTGCATGCAAAATTAATCTAAAACAAAAACATATATAATGGAAAAAAATTAGCAAACGAATACTTGCGATTATTTGATTCACACATGAATATTCACATGCAATCCATGTGATGATTTTTTTAATTTGTTTTTTCTCAAATATGGATATAGATAATATATAATATAAATATGTAGAGATAATTTCCTAACATTTAAATGCGAGTAAAATTTATTACCAGAATATATGCATGGCAAGGATCCAAATTGTTAGTATGGGTTAGAATTAATTTCTATCTATATTTTTAGGATGCTTAGGATCCAAACCACCTACTATAAAATTAGTCCACCTGCTCAATGACCTAAAGACTACCTACAATTCTCAGCATTTAATTTTCTCACTCACATAATATGGATCCAATGCCATTCTAACCCATCATCCCCACAGCCACAGCTTACACCGTGCTGGCCCCCAAGAGATGATCCCATCTCTCTGCCTATGGGCGCAACAATTGCTACAGCAAACCAACACCGTGACACAAAGCAACAATAGAACCAACGACACACACCGCACAACACCGCCTCACCACTGCACGTCACTGCTAGCTAGTTGCCATTTTGCCGAAGTGTTCCACCATCACTGAGGACAAAGACATCAATCCCATAAGCCATAGTCACCGTTCGTACCATTGTAGCGGACGAGACGTCCCACACCAAGCCAACCACTACCATGGGCTAACCGCCATAGCCCACATCATGACTCTAAAAAAGACTACACCCAGTGGGGCACAAAACCCTCTATTTTTTCATTAAGAAGGGGAAACTTTCTCCGGGTGTAGAAAATCCTTGAACCCCGGCTACATCGGCGAGGAGATTTTTTTGAGTAAGTTACACCACCATACAACAACTTGTATGGTTGTATCACTTTAGTCCAACAAGTTGCAAAGTGTGCAAGCAGATACACGAACTTGTCAATTGTGTGCATATACGGTCATATACATGCCCGTAGATGTATTTTGTCTCTGTGATAGGTGAAATGAATGTGTTTATACGTGTAACCTCCTATTTTGTGTCCATTCTCATATGTATGGTAACCGCGATGCGGATGTAATATAATAGTTTCCAACAATATTGTATAAATATAATAATATAAATTTCATTTGAACATAGTTATAGTGAGAAGTGGTTTCCAGTGAGAATTAAGTATGGATAAAAGTGACCAAAAAGTATGTAAAGCTCAAAATTTCAACGCACTAATAATAATGAATTTTCTTTTTTTAATGAAAGGTACCAGTGAATATTGCTGACGTGGAAAAAATAACTAATCAGGTTGTACGAAAGATATATTATTGTACATTGAATCAATAGCCAATACAATATTTTCTTTACTTGTATACCTACCTCATCTTCTATGGAATACGGGGATATTCCATACATAGTTAATGTATTTTTTTGCGATACAATGTTTAGCCGTCTATTAATAAAATGCATAACCTTTTGTCAAGAAAAATAAATATAGGAGGTAACATGAAAAAAAATCATCCGACTCACCTGCTATGTTGACAAAATACATCTACGGGCATATATATATGGCCGTATATGCACACAATTGACAAGTTCGTGTATCTGCTTGTACACTTTGCAACTTGTTGGACTAAAGTGATACAACCATACAAGTTGTTGTATGGTGGGTGCTATTTACTCTTTTTTTTAAAAAAAAAACCAGTTCTATAAATCCGCTTTCGTAAGGAATTAAACCCGGGTCTACGGATTGCGACCATAGTGTTCGGCCCCCTCTAGCCCACATCATGACTCTTGTTGACAGGGTTGCTTCTACAGCACCAATCCGAGTGCTGCAACAATATTATACAACAATATTATTCTTCCAAATGCGAGCATAATTATGAGCCAGCCTGTGATATTATTTCTGAATGGGATCCCAATTGATCACAATATGTTAATTAATGATATACAACAGGGTAGACTCTGACCATGGGAAGTCCATGATATCCGTGCAATCTTTCCTATGGTAACTAGCAAATAGCAATAGCCGTAGCCTCCATATAGAGCAAAGTGCACACCCGGTCCATATACTTGTTTTGGTGTGTCACCCTAGTCCATAAACTCTCAAAACAACCCATTAGGTCTATAATCTCAATTCCTGTGTCATTTAAGTCCGTAAAAGAGGATGACGTGGCATCTTATTGCCATTAGGCCCTTTATGTATCCCACGTTAATGTCAAATCCTCTTTTTTATCCTCCGTCATCATGGGCTGCGGACGACGTTCCATCCTCATGGGCCTCGGTGGGCGTCGAGGCAGGGACCTGGCCGGTGGCCGCGAAGGCGTCGAGGCGCGAGACCAGAGGGTCTGGAGATTGCAGCGACGACGGCGAGGATCGTCGCACTAGTGCCAGGTGCGGCGAGGGCGTTGATTGCAGAGAGCCATGTTCGTGCGGTGGGTTGGGGCCACAAGGAGCACCTGCACCTGCCTACGGTGGGTTTAATCATTCCTTTCTCTTCTCGGTTCATTGGTTTTGCTGGATTCAGTTGGCTACGAGGATGCACATGAGTTACAAAGGCAACAATTTCTATACGTATTTGAGTAGGGTTTTGGCATTTTTCCTGTTCACTGCAATGTACCTTATTTCCTTGATTATTTTGTCTATTCTGTAGGTGATCATAGAGATTAATTCACAATAGAGATTCATCGGTTCCGGGAATCTCAGCACCACGGTCTCAGCCAGCCACTCACCACGGCGATTGCAGACTTGAGCTCACCACGAAGATTCAATGGATGAATTTATATGTCTACAACAATCTTAGGGGGCTTTCTGAAATTTTAACTACGTATACAACACTTCGTTACCGCTTTTATGGACTTAAATGACACATGAACTGAGATTATGGACCTAATTAGTTGTTTTGAGAATTTATGGACCGGGTTGACACACCCCAACAAGTACAAGGACCGGGTGTGCACTTTGCTCAAAAAATATTACTCTCCAAGGAATGGGTTAGTTATTAATCTTGGACACAATAGTGCTTTAATAGCTAAGCAATCATCGATTTATATCGCGAAGACGTGGACACAATAATGCCTTCTCATCCAGATAATCCAATCAATTTATATCCATTCCAAATAATCCAGCATGGTATTTGTCTCTCTCCCTCACTCTCGAATAACTGCATGAGGCCTGCTAATTCTTGGTGGCAACAAATGCGATCAGTCAGAGGTTTTGAAGATGTGGTACTTGTAATTTTGGTGGACAACTAGACCTCATCTAAGTATATCTCACAACTGGAAGCGTACATGATCCTAAAATGCCTAGTTCCTTATTATTTAGATATGGCAACGACATGAACAAAGAAGCCTACGCGATCCTATAGTGCTCAGTTAGTGTGAGTCAAAGAAAACTATATGGAACAAAACGGTCTAAAGGCCTTGGAGGAAGGGGAGGATCTCCATGGTTTAGAGAGGTTCATGTTAAAAGTACTCGATCTAAGAGTTTAGGGGGTAGTGTACTCTTCTGAAAGAATTTAGTGGGATAATCTATACTTTTTCCAAAAATTGAAGTACTATCCTCCTCACCAGCTTTCCCCACCCACCTTGTGGACATGCAAGCATTTATTGTCCCTAAGCGTAGGGTCTCTTTTGTTTCTTTGCACCGGGGTTCAAACAAGCTTCACATGCTAGTATAGTGTCGATTGCAAGTTTTACTTCATCTTATTGCACCTATGACATTTATTTCTCATGTCTCCTAGCACCACCTAAGAGTTTAGCTACTCTTAGTCCGTCTTCAATAATATAATAATTTGAGAAATCTTATTTTTCTAGTTCATATTATATTTTGGGAGGAATTTATAAGACGACAGCCTCAACCGAAAGCATCTACTAAGGTTGTCCGCAGTGGGTGTGGTAAACCCAAACTGCAGCACGGGATAACATAGGAAACGCCTGCCCCGAGTACTCTAACAGCGTGCCCTATCTTGCTGCACGCAGAGACGGAGGCCAAGCCGGCAGCTCTGCTGCCCGCCGGAGATATGGAGGGCGGCGGCGGGGAGAGCGAGAGGGACTGAAGAGTGAGAGAGGCAGGAGGGCGGCAAATAGAGCGAGAGAAACGGAGAGCCCCAACAAATATCTGGAGGCGTAGGATGGGGAAAAAAGAAAAGAGAGAGAGGAAAAAAAAGAGCAAGGAAAAAAGGAAAAGGAAAAAATATTTAGAAAGAGAAGAAAAAAGAAAGAAATAAAAATATGGGAGGAGCAGAAAAAATGAGAGGATAGAAGAGATGGTAGTGAGGGATGGTTGCATAAAATATATATTAGTTGGTATATAGTATGACGGGTGTGGGATAAATTGAGATAAGGTAGAAAATCTCGATGATGAGACAGAAGTATTCTTTTTAGAAGATGAAAATAGAGTACCACAGGTGTGGATAGCCTAATGTGCAACTCTTTTAGAAAAATAAAATTTATTCCCTCAATACATTAGCTTATCCATGCGGCTATAGCGTTATAATTACTTATATCCAAAATCTTCTAAAATAAAATGGAGACTTTGATTTAGAGCACATAAAGGTTAGTATGATACTTCCTCACACCGGACGATAGTTTGGGATAACATGTTACCGATACGTTACATAGGTGAAAATACACAGAGAAAGAAACAAGAAAAGAAGAAATACATAAAAGGATATGCTATTGGGATGTCATTTAGAAGCCCACGCAACCCAGCATGACTTCCTCTAACCTTTAAGTCCACTACGCATGAACCAAACACGCTTCTGCCTCTTGTTTTCATGTTCTTGCTATCCTAATTCTTCACCACAAATCTTGAAATCTACTAATCTAGGACTATCAAAATTGGTTGCCCTTGCTCTTCTCTTCCATTCAGTGCACTCTAATAATGTCAAATCAGAAGTAGAGCTGATACGAAGGTTCTATATCCCGGAACTAATATTAGGCGTCAAACCATATAATTTTCCCCTTCGGAACGAAGTGACTGATTGTGGCAGATACTTGTGGAGCCATATCTACTATTCCTAAGAAAATCCTAGTACTGGATGGTCCGGCGCCTAGGCTTTACGGGTCGTCGTTATTTTAGGTTTGATTATTGGAGGTGCATCTATAATCAGCCAATGAGCGAGCTAAGTTAGATGGCGTCCATGATCTGCAAGGAGGGTAATCAGATGAACTTGGAGCTAAATCAACAAAGCCTTCTGGTACGGTCAAAATCAATGTTATCATCTGCACGGCGCGTGAGACTGAAAGGTACCCTTCATTGATTTGATTTGCTACGGGATACGCTACACACTTCGGCTCTAGCAGTTTGGCTCTATCATGCAGTCCATCCTCCTTTCGCATTCCTAGCTGAAATATAGCCCGGGATCGTAAAGGAAGCAACGGGCTGACGGAGGAGGAACAAACACCCTGTCCCTCTTCCTCTGATTCTCCTCTGCTCCTGTCAATCGACATATGCAGCTGCTGCAACCAGAACAGAGCAGCGAAGAACAAAAAAAACAAGAACGGAATTGACCGGTGGAATTCTAGTAATGCAAGAAAGCACATATGTGGACAAACAAACTAACCAACAAACCAACAAGCAGAAAAAGTTGGAGAGAAGAGAGAGAGAAACACACGACTAGAAGAGTGGACGTAGTAGCAGGGCCACCAAACATTGGGGGCTCGGCCAAGATGGAAGGGACAAGGCTCCCTGGAGAACTCCGCTGGTGCATCTTCTTCACCTTGCTCTTCGTCTCCTCTGCGTCCTCGCCGTACCCTCTGATCTCCAACGGCAGCGGCGTGATCACCCATCTCCCTGGCTTCCAGGGACCCCTCCCCTTCCACCTCCAGACAGGGTGCGTACCATATCTTTCAATTCAATTGGCTGTTTCATTCTATTCCCTTCGTTTCAATTCTGCACGCATGAATGCATAAACAATCTGCCTGTGTGTGTGTTCTTTCTTGGCTGGTCTGCGGTGTACGAGCATCAGGTACGTTGAGGTGGACAATAGCAATGGCGTTCGCCTGTTCTACTACTTCATCCGCTCCGAGCGCAGCCCGGCCGACGACCCTCTCATGCTGTGGCTTACAGGTGGCCCTGGGTGCTCCGTGCTCACCGGCCTCGCCTACGAGATCGGTATGCACCATGCACGCTACAACTAGTGATCCATGGAGCTCCCCTTCGTTTTCTTCCCTATTTTGCCCCCCAAATCATTGCATTATTTTCTTTTCGTTCCCTCGTTTCTTTACTTTCTTTTTTTTTTTTGCTTTTACGCTGCATACATAATCAGGAACGGAACGCGTCATGCTCTGCCCTTCGATGCACCCGAGGGCATTCGCTTGTTTCTCCATTAGATATGCCCGAGCTTGTCTTTTTCATATGTAGTTATATGCAGTTGCAACCTATATGTATCTATCTGGCTATCTGCGTTGTCGTATGTGGTTTGCAACGTCATGCCTTGGTACTTGCTATCGTTATATTGTTGCGTTCATTTTTTTTTTCTTTTTGTCGAGGGGAGTATCTTGTTCATTCAATAAAAAAGTAAAAATGTGTATTATACTATTTTTGCAGGCCCTATTAGTTTCGACGCTAACAGTTATGTTGATGGCTTGCCTAAGTTGGTGTACAATCAAGATTCATGGACCAAGGTTACTCTCTCTCTCTCTCTCTCTCCATGCACATAACAAAATGCAACTTCTCATTGCTTCATCAATCGCTTTTGAATAATCCAGGTATGCAATATCATTTTTCTTGATTCTCCAGTTGGTGCTGGGTTTTCATATTCCAACACGTGGCAAGGATACATGTCAAGTGATACCAAAGCTGTCAGCCAAATTCACATCTTCCTAAAAAAGGTCACATCTCATCTAGCAGTTAATTTATTTTTAATCCTTAAACATCTCTGCATTCTAAAGTTAATAATTTTTGCAGTGGTTTGGTGAGCATCCAGAGTTCTTGTCAAATCCTCTTTACATCGCCGGTGATTCGTACTCTGGCAAGATAGTGCCAACTGTCACCTCTGAAATCGCCAGAGGTAACTTACATGGGGACATATCTGGTGGAAACCAACCTCCCGTGGAAATTATGGAAACTTCAATCTGTGTCACACGATGTTGATCCAAGGGCGCGTTCAGGGAAGGTGGGATGGGTAATTTGCAAAGCTCGGGGGAGGTGGGAGGGTGATTTGCAAAGACACTTTTGCAAATCACCCCTTTCACCTCATCTGAATATGCCCTTGGATCAACATCGTGCAGCCCAGATTATAGTTTCCACGGGAGGTTGGTTTTCCCCCACTCCCCCTCTTTTTTTTTCATGCACAACAATTTATCTTTGTCTATGCAATGAATAACTAGAGTAACTTCACAGGTAAAGAAGATGGCCGTGAACCAAATTTCAATATAAAGGTTTGAGCATTATAGTACAATTAGCTAGCTGAGCATAATAGGTCTCAATATAAAGGTTTCGTAATGTTTTTTGTTATCATGTTCAGGGATACCTCGTAGGCAATCCAGTCACAGATTCTAACTTTGATGATCCATCCAAAATTCCATTTGCTCATGGAATGGGTATCATACCGGACGAAATATATGAGGTGAGAGTGGGAACATCATCATATGATACTCTTGCGTTTAAAAGGCTTAATGTAGTACAACTTTTACTTTGCAAATTTTGGAAGAATTTTCTGCTCGTATCCTTGTTTTATGATCTCAAAAAGTATCAAACTAATCCCTCCGGCAATAAAATTGTTCTTAAGTGGAATGGTATAACAGCAAAAGGATAATAGTTTTCACCCTTTTTAATAATTTGTTTGTTTGCATCTTGCTATTTTCAGTCCTACAAGGAGAGCTGCAGCGTTGGCAACAACAGCCACCAAATCATTCAATGCATAAAGAGCCTTAACGCCATAGAAGAGGCACATATATTTAAAACTGCTCTCTCATTCTTGTTTCCAAGCATGACATTTATATTCCAATGATGCAGCTATAGTGACTAACAAATTAAATGGTTTATTTTCAAAGTGTCTCAGAGGCATATGCCCAAACCATGTTCTGGAGCCCCTCTGCGCTTTTGCAAGTCCTCATGCTCTAAAGCTAAATTTAGGCGTCAGAGAGATGCTCCAGCTCCAGGAGTACACTGCAGATGCAGAACTTCACTTGTCTGAGATTTCATTGCAGTGCAGAGTCAGTAGCCCAATGTGCTCCCACTATTTTTTTTGCTCCCTCGTTCTTGGTGTATTTTTTGGCTTATGTGCAACTTTCAAGAGATCTTATTTGATATCTCAAAATTATCACACGATTCTTGGCAGACTGCAGGATACATAATGTCCAGCATATGGGCAAACAATGCCTCAGTAAGAGAGACTCTCGGTATTCACAAGGTTTGACAGTTTAAACTGAATTTAGACAAATCCAGCATATATATTCTCTTGTACAATATTTTTATAATTGAATAATCATGGCTATGGCTATGTTTCGAAGCACTAATGGTCAACGATAATTTACATAGTACGATTCCAAGTCTCTTTAAACAGGACTTGTCCTCCATTTGATTTCAGAATAACCCTTCAATTATACAACACAGAGAACGGTTGCTTCATGGTCAAGGTGCAATTACTACATACCTTATACTAGTGATATTCCAAGTACGGTGAAGTACCATCTGGACGTGACCACGAAAGGCTACAGGAGCCTTGTTTATAGTGGTGATCATGACATGGTTGTACCATATATCGGCACGCAAGCCTGGATTAAGTCTCTTAATTTCTCTATTGTGGATGGCTGGAGGCCATGGTTTGTCGACGGGCAAGTTGCTGGGTGAGTCCATATAATCATTTTAACAGCACAATTACATGTTATTCAGACTGCAGCCTGAATATAAAACTACTAACTTAAGAACTAAAATAATATATATAACTTTTTTGGCATGTCCCTTGATCTAACCCAAAAGATTTGTTCTCAGAAATATCTCATGCATCAGTCTGCCTGACCAGATATTCAATCTATGCAGATTTACAAGGTCATACTCTAATAACCTTACATTCGCTACTGTGAAGGTAAGAAGACCAGATGAAAGTTTTCAAATCTCAAATATTCATTCACGGAGAAAGCCTTTCTTGTTTTACTATGTCAGTTTGAAAGTTCTTGTCTGATATTAATTATGTGATGGCCAAGAAGGTTGATCTTGATGCATTTAGATGTATATTAACGTTTGTGTAGGGAGGTGGACATACTGCTCCGGAGTACATGCCAAGGCAGTGTTTTGCTATGTTTGCAAGGTGGATTTCTGATGACCCCCTTTGATGGCATGGCTTCGAGCTTCAAGTTTAGTCAATTAGTTACTCAGCGCAATATATTGAGCAAAATTAATGTGCCGACTTGGATATATTTTTGCAAGAAGCTACTTGTAGACAGGAACAAGGGAACAAAAACTGTGAAAGGAAGCCTTATTTTAATGCAAATTACCATTATTAGTATTAGGTGTGTAATTCCTGTCCTCATGAACTCCTATGAAAAAAGCATGAAAAAAATATTAGGTATCAGGGTGTGAGTTTTTTTTCTAGACAGAAAAAAGTGGACTTGTCATCTGAAAGTTTACATGCCAATCTGTAGTATACAAATCTGATTTTCTAACTAAACAAATCATACTCCAAAAATAAGTTGAAGCGGTGGTTGAATGTCATATCAGATCATGCTCTCACTGCATTCCTTATTGGATCATAAAAGAATATCCCATGTACAAAATCCAGTCCCGTTAAGTTTCTGCTTCCCCTGGTAGAATAAAATGTATGGTTCTATGGAATAAGGTCTTTTATGGTGCATCATAATGGCCCATACTACTATAAAAAAAGAACCGGTATAAAAGCATCAAATGGTCCAGAATAAGTATATACTATTAGCAACTCCACTGATAGAAGTTCAAAAATAAAAAGGAATTCCATTGATAGTATAGCTAGTATAATGAGTAAGTACAGGTAGTATAAAAATATTATGGACCAAGAATTAGAAGGGTAATTGGGTAATATTTTGGTGATGGTAAGAGTATTGTGGGAAAAAATTACATCAGCAACTAGACCAGACCAGAGACTAGCGAGCCGACGGCGGAGGGGCAGCACTAGATCGGTGGCAACGCCGTCCCACGATGCACCGGTCCTCCCGCATGGCATTCTCAGTGATGCTTCCTTCTCTGATTCTGCCGCATCTCCACCACGTGCGGGATCCCGCTCTGATGGTGTAACTTATCCATGGAAGATAATGAGGTTATAGAAGCATGATGTATACTGATTGTTTATTGAAACTGATGAGCATTTAGCTAGCTTTTATTTAATCTGCAATTGATCCTCTGCAACTATAAATCCAGTATGTTTGATAATGAACACTGTTACAATTCAAATAAGTATTGACATGTACCAATTTACTACCGGATCACATCAAAGGCTAGTGACACTAATCGAGCCTTGCTAGTACTGCCTGATGTTGTGTTTTCATGACAAGCAAAACCTTGATGGGAGATAGCATTGATGGTGTTATTGCCAATGCAGGCGACTAAAGAGTCTACCACGAGAGGCAAACAACATTCACACGTAATGGCAATGTTTTCAAATCACTCGATTAATCACAATTATTCAATGATTAATCAACATATCATTTTCTCGACATCGATTAGGTAAATCGATTCGATTTTACTGGCTAGTCGAGCGATCAGGAAACTAATCGATGATTAATCACGACTAGTCGAGGTACTCTAGTCAAACGACTAGCCTTGGACCTTTCACATGTGGTTGGTTTTCAGCACTTCTGCCAACCTAGGATTCAAGAAGGAGGGGAATTCGAGTTGGATCCAGTTTTGGATGGCTAAACAATCTAGAATCAATAATTATCTATTCATGTCTTGCGTTTATGCTGCTATGCACTATGAGATTTGAGATTGGACTTTGGATTTGAAGAACTTATGTTTTATTGCACTTTATGTGTTCTCCATTCAAAACGAAGAAACCCATAATGGAAACTATATGTTGGCCTTAAATCAAGTATGTGCTCAACGCAATCTTTCTGTCATTCTCTTCTACTAGTGGCCGATTTGGCTATAAAACTGCTCTAGATCGACCGGACGACTAGGTTGACTAGCTCGGAACTAATCACGATTAATCGATACCTAGTCGCGATTAATCACCTAGTCGGTACCCCTGCGACTAGAAGCGACTTAACGATTTGAAAACATTGCATAATGGTCTCAGTGGTTTCATAAAGTAATCTGACAATAGTGTTCAGCACTTCCGCAAAAATGAACTACATAGGTGAGCTGACATACACAGCTGGAAACTGGAATCAACAAGCAAATGGATGAATTTTGCAAACCACTTAAATGTTGAATTATTGGATAAATAAAGCATAAGAGCTCCTACAAAATGAAAGCCAAAACGAAACACAAGGATGCCAACAAATCTGCATGGTAGGTCCGGGTCTTTAAGTGTAAGTTTTTGGGTCAGGCCGGGTCAAGCTTTTTTCGGTGGGTCGGATCGGGTTTGTTTTGTTGGTCATCCCATGATCAGGTTTACCCTCCATGCACCGACTGATTTGATGCCTTCTCTCATGTACCACCGAAATAATCGGTTGTAGCCACACCGAGGTCTCAAAAAGCTTGCAAGATTCCCAATAGTCCTTGTTGTTGGAGCCCCTCTCAAGGGAATGCTCACACAAGGACCAAGCTCCTCAGTCGAGTAACTTTGTGAATGACCACGAGACCTCCCCACATGCAAGTGGGTCTTTGCTCGCCCCTCGCAGATGCTCCTAGCCGCCTTTCACCATGGTAGAGTTTTGGCCAACTAGCCGAGGGCCTCTCCTCCCTCTAACAAGCAATGACGGCCACTCCACAAACTTAGTTGGACGGTTTCGCAAGATTGCAAGCCCCGAATTTACAACACTTGGTGCATGCAAGCACTGGTAAGCAAATAGGTGTGCAAACCTCACTAAAACCTAGGCTAATCATCTAAAAGATGCGCTAATAGGTCTAAAGTAACACTAAACACTTTTGCTACTTGCCTTGATCTTCTAATTAGCACTTTTGTGGATTTACAACACTTGATGCATCCAAGCACAATAAGCACAGAGGTGTGCAAACCTCGCTAAACCCAAGGCTAATCACCTAAAAAATGTGCTAGTAGGCCTTAAGTAGCACTAAAAACTTTTGCTAATTGACTTAATCTTTTAATTAACACCTTGGTCGATTGAGAACTCAAATGCATGTCGACACACCAGCAAAGTCTTACAGAGCTCAAGCACACTCGAAATGGCCGGGTTGTGTGGCTTTTATAGCCCCAACAAAAGAAACTAGTCATTACATAGCCATTGTAACTTTCTATGACCAACTAATTTAGTGCCCACAGGGGTGCTACTAACGAATTAGTTGGTGGTGTCACCTTAGCTAGTCGTTGAGCCTCTGACTCCTGGGCCCACCATGCATCGACTGATTCGGTGCATTCTCCCATGTAGCACTAAATTAATCGGTGGTATCCACACAGAGAGGTCTTCTTCTCTATCCTGGAGCACTGATTGTTTTGGTGCCTCCTCCTTGTCACCACCGAATTGATCATTGCACCCCAAAATCATACAGTACCAAACTGCATGTTCCAGGCAAATTGACAAACTAATTCGGTGCCCTCCATGTGGCACCACCAAATTGATCAGTGGCTCTGTTTTCCTTCTTTCTTTTGCCCTTTGATCAACGATTGGTTCGGTGCTTCAGAAATGCTTTCGTGCAATAGTCGGTGATGTTGTCTACATTGTCTCTTCATGGGCTTTTTTTTCCAATCTTCTTTGCCATCATTGGATACCTTATAAGGATACTTTTTCCATGATTTGGATGCCTTCTATTTGTATGTCCATTTTTTAATGTTGATCATATGGATGTTGACTACCATTTGAATATTGATCAATTATATGTTGATAACCATTGGATGGCTTCCAAAATATTCTTGGGACCTAAAATACCTTCAAAGATACATCTAAATAATTTTGTTAGTCCCAATAGCCATGTTGTCAATCAATCACCAAGATATGGAGATCCTGCCTGAGCCTGTACTGGCCCTGGGTCCTCGCAAGAGAAGGAACCCTAAGCTGAAAGAGCCAATAGATGAAAGGTTCCTACGTCGTAGCAAACGCCGCAATCCATCTCGTCAGGGCATTAAAGATGAGGCCAGCAAGATTGAATCTGCTGACTTCCCCAACATCTACAAGGGCAGTGCAAGGATGGAGGCAAATGATCCTGCACCTCACCTGTCCTCCTCGGTGCTGCATGGAATTGGAACTGGCTTCCTCCAGATTCAGCCTTCGGCTGTTTCGGCTACTATCTTAGTTGATCATGATGATGATGAGCACAATGTGTAATAGGACTAGGGGGGTTCTAGTGTTGTGCACTGTTTTGTCGTGGGAGGGCCTTTTGTATTATGCACTGGTTGACTTTGCTTGCACAATAACTAAACCTTAGATGCTATGGTAATGAGATGATGCCCTGGATGGCTGCTTTTGATTATTCTCTTTGGATGTTTGCATGTTATCCATCCTTCTCTTTTCAATCTGGCCCTCTATATCTGGTTCTCTGTGCTAGGCTCAGAGATGCTTTTTCCTTTCTCCAATCTGTTTATAAATGCATCACAACTGAGCCATAAATGTTCTTGTTTGGAATATAAGAGGTATCAATTCTCAAAATAAGTAGGATGCTGGGATAAGATATCTGAGAGTGCGGCCCTGATTGTTTGCCTCCAGGAAACTAAGCTGGAAGTTTTTGATGCAGCTAACTTAAGAAAGTTTTGTCCCAAAAATCTTACTCAGTTTTCTTTTTCCCTTATGTGAAGGGTTCTGGAGGCTTGATTGTCATCTTGAATGCCAACTTATATAAGGGCACGATGGTGGATTTTAACTCTTATTCAATCACCATAAAGTTTGAATGTAATCTGTCTGAGAAATGCTTTCATCTAACCAATATTTATGGGCCCTTGAATGCAGTGGATAAAAGTGCTTTCATCGTTTGGCTTTATAATTTGGATACTTCATCTTTTGATTATTGGATTTTGACAGGAGACTTTAATCTCATCAGATATTGGAGGATAGAAATAGGCCTGGTGCTAATACCGATGATATTATTCTTTTTAATGATTTAATTCAGCACTTTGATCTCGTGGAAATCCCCTTTCAAGGTCAAAATTTCACGTGGAGTAACATGAAGGAAGATCCATTGCTTGAGAAGCTTGATTGGGTGTTTACCACAGGATCATGGACTCTGATCTATTCTAGTACTGAGGTATAAACTTTGGTGAAGCCAATTTCAGATCTATGCCCTTTTTGTGGTGAAGATAGGTACCTCTATCCCCAAAGCTAACACTTTTTGGTTTGAAAATTATTGGATTGACTTCCCTGGTTTCATGGATGTTGTTAGTCTCCATTGGAATACTTCACCATATCATTCTAATGCAGCAAAGACTTTGAATGGCAAGTTCAAGCGAGTAAGATATGGTCTTAGAAAATGGAGCAAAGAGTTCTCGAGGCTTGGCAAATTGATTCATAACTGTAACTTTGTGCTAGCCATGCTGGATGGCTTAGAAGATCAGAGACCACTTTCTAGGGTGGAGCATTCTTTCAGAAACCTTATGGAGTAACACCTGGGAACTCTTTTGGAAACAAAAATAAATTACTAGAAACAAAGGAATACAGCTATATGGGTCAAATTTGGTGATGAAAATACTGGGGGTCTATCAGGCCATGGCTACTCATTCTTATTGAAGGAATCTTATTGCATCTATTGCCCAGGCTGATGGAACTTGTTTATATGATCATGAAATAAAGGCTTGGGATCTTTGGGCATCTTTTAAAGAAAGGCTAGGCACCTCTGAATTTTCTAATAGTATCTAATATGACTTGGCTTCTCTTTTCAGCATCAACAATTAGATCCACTGGAAGATCTGAACAGCCCAATTACAATGGAAAAAATCCTTGCAGTTCTAAAAGACATGCCAAAAGATCATGCTCCAGGTCCGGATGGTTTCAATGGTGCCTTCATTAAAAAAACGTTGGGGCGTTATTAAGGATGATTTTGTGAGGTTATCCCATGACTTTGAGACTGGTAATTTGGATATACTGAGTATCAATGGGTCTCTCATCACTGTGATCCCAAAGAAAGGAGGCAATGTATCCTATGAGAACTTTCTTCGTGTGAGAACTATGATAACTCCAACCAGGATCATAGGATCCTCATCCGATGACAAGTGGTAGAGGTGGGTTATTTTAGCACTTAAATCCCCCCACTCATCCAACCTTAATCCCTTGTTTTGCAAATAAACCCTCAACTAAACCGACACATAATTGCATTTCTTGTTTCCTGTTTGCATAATTGCATATGGAAGCCTTTGTGTTATTGCATTTGAGTGACCTTGTGAGTGTGTTAATCAACCCAGCTCTGCTAACAATGGTTGTTTCAACCTCTGAATAAGAACTAGTAGTCCTTTTGTAACTTTGAGTGTTCCGCTCTTTTTGAGATTTAAGCCATATCCTAGAGTTGGGTTGATAGAGTGAGATTGTGTGAGCATTTGTGAGCTGAGAAGAGCAATCCATAGCTTGACCACTTGTAATTCTTGTCAAGAAGGTGTTGTTACATTTGTTACTCATGGAGGTTTGCCTCCTAGACGGCTAGGTGTCGCTGGCTAGATCCCAATGGTGTGGTGAGCAGCGGCAAGTTTGTGAGGACTGCGATCTAGCCTTCGGAAGGAAAAAAAATCAACTAGTGGAAGTGAGGAAGTGGTTGAAAAAAGACCTGATTTAGTGTTAGGAGTTGAAAGATACTCTCTCCCTTAAGTCTTACTCAATGAAGAGAAAAATCTTCGTGCTATGAGTAGCACATGGTGAATTCTAACTTCAGTAAAACAAATCCTCGCTCGTGTCTCCACTTTGGTTTGCCTCATCTGTTGATTTCTAGCTTTCTTTGTGCTTCTGCTTCGATCTACTTGGGTGTGTTTACATGTGTGTAGGGATAGTTTTTCTTTGCTAGATATCATCTACAGTAGTCACTCTTCAAGTTGTATTTGTGCTAGAAGTCAAGGAGAAGCTTAACCTTCTGTGACATACGGTCAGACCACCTATGCTGGTAGCCAACTTAAAGGGGAGGATTTCAAAGAATTTGTTTGTAACGTCTATTTACTACCATCTAGATGGCATCTTGATCCTTGCACCCTCTTTCCCCACCACCACTACCCCACTTGTGTGAGCAGGTGAGATCCCAGCAGAGCTCCACGCCAGTCTCGGCAGAACCTAGCCCACTTGTGCTAGCCATCACCTCTCACCACCATTGTTGGCACTATGGATGCCCCCACCCAACCGTTGTCCACCGCTACCTCGCACGACGGCGTCCCTGACGCCACAACTCACCACCCCACGCTATCGACCGCCTCCGTCGAGCTAATGAAATAGAAAGCTCCACGCGGAGAGAGGCAGCCACCAGGGCTAGAGAGGCGGAGTCAGTGGACTACGGGTCAGTAAGTACCTGGTCATGATCAAAGATGGGTGTGATCAGATGGGATGAGAACCAGGGAGAAGAGCATCACCACAGGGACAACGAGAAGAAAAAGCGGTGGTGACGAAATCTTGTTAAAATTCGTTGTCATGTACCATGTGACTGCCGTACTACTTGTCTATGTCCCACCTACATAGTTCCCAACTTTATTGTCATCGAGGTTGGGCCAGATCTTGCTAGGCATATATATATTCATACTCTATTGCATGTTAGTACGTATTATCACAGCTCCCATGATGTTGACAATATGATATATTTTTTTTCTTCGATAAGGAAAGATTTTATTAATCAAGACCAATACATTGAGTTGATACGTAGACCTTGAAGCACTCCCAATCTTTGCATAGTCAGGATGCACACAGCCTTACAAAGCAAAAAGGACACACTCTGACACACTAATTGATATTCAACCCTATGACTAGAGTGTCACCCATGTGCTTGGGTAAAAAACTCCTTGGCCACCTAGCCCAAACGTTCTTTTTTAGTAGAACATGCTTTCACTCACAGAAGATAAGTGTTGTTACATTCTACATATATAATACCTCCTGGCAATCAGTTTTTATAATTTACTTACTGAATACCCAGATTTCTAGCAAGCTTTATTCCTTTTTTTTCCTGGCCCAAACGTTGAGATGTCGTCGTAACCAAAGCTAGTAAGCTTCTACAGGATAGCCCAAATACGAAGCTAATGTGTAACTGAGAAAATAACCTGCCAAGGAGACGATAAATTCTTCCTTTCAAACACCTCATTACGACATAGCCAAATGGCTCAACACGTACCTGCCGCACCTAGCAAGACTATATGATGCATACTGAGCGAGGAGCCCAATACTGATGCAATCCACATCTTGGGCCTGATCGCGCCAGCCCGGCAATGACGTGTGTGGCCAGGAGGAGCCAGAAGGTGACCAAGTCGAAGAGTGCGATGGTGGTGATGCCGATCCAGCCACGAAGTGGAGGCTCATCAGGTCCTGCACACACGGCCCATGGCCACGGCGTGAAACTTTAACGTTGTGTACACGCCGAAGATGCCTAGGATCAGTGTACACTCCAGGTCGCCAGCAGTATCATCATGTGCACCATCTTCTACGTTTGGTGGTCCACCAGGATCGTCGAGTACGCCATATAGCTGCAATTTTTTAATCCACATTATTGTTCAGCACGTACAATTGTACAAACCACGGTAGAAAGAAATCTACTCAGAAGAACAATCGTGGTCACTTTCAATCTTCATCGGAGAACAATCAATGCATGGCACGGTTGCAACAGTGATTGATGTTAGGACAATTCGTATATGCATATATAATCGTATTGCGTGCTTTGGAACAATTACATTAGGCTGGAGCTGGGCACACCCTACCTTCTCCAAAAAGAAGAATGAACCCCCAGGACATCACAAACGGATGAACCTGCAAACAATACAAAAAAGTTCTTGTGCGAATTTGCATCCGACTAATTTTTTATGAATAAGGAGGGGTTTCCCCCTATTTTTTATATATTATATATTGTAAACAAAGTTTATCAAATACAGAGTGTTCACGAAATGTAAAAGGAAACAAAAATAAATCCACAAGGTTACATCATACCGTCTCTACACATTGTCATCACCTAGGGGAAGTTTTTCTTTGCTCTGAGAATAACTAGAGCAAATACTTACTTAAAGTGATCCTTGCAACCTTGAATACTAGGCTGGATATTCTTGAATATGAAATAATTTCACGTACCCTCCATATAGCCCAGCATATTAGTATGATAACACCAACAAAAAAAAAGGAACTTGATGCTGGGCTTTGAGCTTGCTTGCAATGGATCGCTCGGTGATGATATCTGCAATTGTAATATGTTGGTGATGATATCTGCAATTGTAATATGTTTCAGCACTGCTGAGCAAAAGAGCACTCCAAGAAGAGATGATCTCTACTTTCCACCAGTGAATTCACACAGAAGACACAATCATAATCATCCAAAGCCATATTTCTTCTTTCCAATAGACCTCTTGTACTGAGCCTATCCTTGAGAAGGAGCCAAAAAAAACCTTATGTTTATTCTGGATCGAAGATTTCCGAAGCCAGGAGAAGATTGGTGGGGGCGCGGGGGGGGGGGGGGTAAATTGAAATCCACTTAACTTCTTATAGGCTCTGGAGGCTGGAAAGGATGTGGACCCCAGATATAATTTCATACATCAAAATCATCACAATCTGCAGAATTCTCAGCCAAGTGCAGCAGCTCATTTAATTGCATATGGGCAATTGTTGATAAAGGGTGATGGAAATGCTGCTCTAGATTCTACATTTGCTTGAATTCTTGGACAGATACCCCTTTTTTCTTTGCAAAAGAGAATAGCTCGAGGTAAACTTAGAGGGGACTTGGCCGTGCCACAGCCCTTAGGTCTGCCCATAGGTAACAGGTTTTAAGATATCTCGCCACCAAAAAGAGCCTCGCTCGATATGGCTTGGCAACTTACCATTGCAATAGTATTTTTTCCCATACTAAATGGACCCAAGGAATATCTGCCCTATTAAAGAACTTGTCTAGATATTTTAAAAGCAAGGACTCATTCTGTGTTTTCAAATTCGACACACCCAAGCCACCCTCCTTTTTTGGCACACATACTAATTTCCATGGTGCTTTAGGAGGATTCTTTGCATCCACATCACCCCCTCTCCACAATGTGTGCTTCCTGTATTTGTCTACCTGCTTAATTATTGCCTTGTGCATAAGGAATGTGCACAAGTAGAACATTGGTAAAGCTGTGAAAACAACATTTGTCATCTCCAGCCTACCTGCTTGATTTAGATATATGGAGTCTTCTCTCACACCGTGTTACTAGTGGCAAAAATTCCTCAACTTTGGGCTTGGTTAGCCCCAAAGGCAAGCCCAAGTATGTGAATGGTAATTGACCAACCGTGCATCCAAATGTTTGAGATAATGAAAGACATCTCTCCTCAATCATATTAATTGGTATCATCATTGACTTGGAATAATTCACCTTTAGTCCTGTCGAAACTACATACTCCTGTAGTACAACTATGACGTGTGTCAATTGGTTTGGGCAACCCCCCATTATTATCAACGTGTCATCTGCATACTGGAGGATGGGGAAATCGTAGAGAGGTGGCTTTATTAATCTTACTCTGCAGCAAATCGACAGCTAAAACAAAAAGGAGAGGTGTGTTGGTGTTTCTTAACTCTTACTAATCCGCAGGCGCACGGAAATACTGATGTAGCACTTCACTCGGAAGTATTCACGGTATTGAATCGATAGAGAATATAGTCTAATTACTTTCTTACTAAATTACCTCTAGGGGATGGGAAAGAGAGTTGAACTTAAGATAGTGTCGTTCTTCTAATTATATATTCTAATAATAATGTATTTCCATCTACCTCTTACTTGCTTCAGTGACCTATTGGATCTTAACTAAGACCCTTTAGGCATGAGCCATTGTTATAGAATCTTAGCAGAGAGCGGTAGAAAACTGATTATATGCCAAGTTGTCACCCTTGACACCATCCTCGTGCTACTGGTAAGATTCCTAACAAAAGAATGATATTCCTAATTCTAGACACCACGTCTACACTTGAAATACGTATTCACAGTGACGGCCGGGGTTGCCCTACCGCGAGGGTCCCGTACACAAGAATAGCGAACACTCTAACCCGCAAGCTATCAATATCAAGAAATAACTGTGCAATTAAGTACTCAAAAGTAGAACTTGGAGACTTACTCAAGTGTATGAATCCAATTAGATCAAGTATTAGGAGCCGAAAACAATCCAATCAAGTATGAATCCTCTTCTAATCAAGCTCTAATTACCCTCTAATCTCCTTCTAATCTCTCTCTAAAGCACTTCTAATTCTAATACATCAGTGGAATTCTCTCCTCTTCCTTACCCCCTAGGACTGCCTCTTCTTTTTAATGATTTACAACTGATTACAAAACAGGGGGTACCCACACTTATATAGGGGGGTTAGGTTGGTTCCCGGGCTCCAATTATGGCATTGCATTGAAACCGACCTAGAGGAACTGCCTAGAAGCCGCCATGAAAAGGAGGTGATCGGCAACATTCACTTGGTGGAGCGGTCGGGCCCTTGTTGGGCCCGTTCAGGCCCAGCTTTGGACGGTAGATCTCTTGTGGGCTTCCTTCGCCAATTCTGCCTGCAAGGGCCGAAGTTGTGTTGGTCTTCTGGGTTGTAAGCCCATGGCTATCGTCAAGAGTTGTCGGAAGTGATGGGGACATATTCATGCTATATCCATATGGACCGGCTTCATTACCGAGCTGCGAATCGATACCGACTTGGATACTGGGCCTGGTTTGGATTCAGCCAGCAGCCTTGCACCAAAACGGCAATATCTCCTTCGTTTGGAATCTGATTGAGGTGTTCTTTGATGCGTTAGAAAATAGACGAGGAGGAGCTTATTTTGGTTGTGGTCGACCTTTTTGGGCCTTTGAGTGGGATTTCTCTCCATTTGCATGTGTGGTCTCCTGAAATCAATACTTCACCAAAACTTGTGGAAATGATTAGATATAAACTCCTAACATAAGTTTGATGGTTGTTTCCAGTGAATGTTGATGGTTAAATATGGTAGTTAACGACCGTCAACAAGGTGACAAGAGATCACCCTGCCTCACACCCCTTCTACAGTGGAAAGTCTTTCCTGGAACCCCATTAAGGAGCACAGATGAAGTTCTAGAATTAAATATCATCTTCATCCGAGATATCCATTTAGTGCCAAAACCTTTATGCTCTATAATCTATAGCATAGTGTCAAATGCTTTCTCAAAATCTAGCTTAAGAATGACAATTTCCTTCTTTGAAGTGTGGCACAGGTGCAAGTACTCAAAGGACCAAGCGAGGCAATCCTGAATTGTCCTGGTTTTTATAAATCCATACTGATTATGATGCGCTAGAGAAATGATCATTATTTGCAACCTATTAGCCAATAGTTTGGTTATAATCTTAACGGATATGTTGAGCAGGGAATTTGGTTTGAATTGAGAAGCTTGATATAGTTATCGACTTTGGGGATGAGCGTGATGTAGGACCCATTAATACTATACAAGCAGACTTGTCCTAAGTAAAAAGCATCCGACTAATTGGAAGGCGATCACTGACGATATATCATCAGACCAATGGGAACACAAATAAAGAGAAGAAATCATAGAATGTGCATTGAAGATATGCTCGGTGTCCTCGGACTATATGTAGATGCCTCCACAGCAGTGCAGCAGCCAGATAAGCATGAGCACGGTGGTGGTCAAGAACAGAGCAGCGTGTGTGCGACCATGGAAATTTAGTGCACTAATTAACTTGTTTTTGGTTAATTAAGCAGCGGACAAATGAAGCAGAAAGCTCCATGCGGACTCGCGGAGAGAGGTGGACGCCGGAGCCAGAGAGGCGGAGCCAGCAAGCTGGGATTCAGTAAGTAGATGGTCAAGGTCGAAGATGGGTATGGTCAGATGGATGAGAAACAGGGAGAAGAGCAAGAGCATCATCACCACAAGGACCTTGAGAAGGAGCAACGGCGGCAGCCACAAGAGGATCACGGTCGCGGCTAGCACTCCCTTGTCCCTCATCACCGTCATGCGTGTGTTGTGATGAATCTCTTGCCTCCTCCAGTGGCCAGCTGGCTCCGGTCTTTCTTTTTAGGCTTTCACGTTTGTTGTGACTTGTGAGGAAGTCGTCGTATGCATGTGTTGAAAAGTGCTGTAGAAATCAGATGAAATTGAACTGGTAAGCTATAGTATACATCTAGGCGACGTCATCATGATCCTTTCACCCCCCACCCTACCTCACCCACACACGCACCCACCTCCACCCCCACGACAGTCGCCCGCCACTCAACAGGTGCAAGCGGGCGAGATCCCAAAAGAGCTTCACACCGGCCCCAGCAGTACCTAGCACACCCGTGCTAGCTGCTGTCGGTGCTATGGATGCCTCCACCCTACTACCTGGTACGGTGGCACCCCCGATGCTAAACCTCACCACCCCACCACCTCCTTTGTCCGGCCATCCTGCCACCACCGGTCCTCTCTCTAAAGCCAACGGTGAGTAGCCATCCCCGGCAATCCTGGAACCATAACCCCAACCCTTAGCCACCATCGGTAAGGAGGAGCCACGGCCGCGCGGGGGCACCACTAGCGAGATCAGGTCGTATGATATTTTTTTCTAGTGTAAGACGTCTTACGATTAGCATTACTGAAAAACATTTTGTGGCCGTCCAAAATTTAATGAGATGAAAAAATTGACCGCTTGTAACAAATAGAATTTATGTAAAAAAAAATTGAATAAAATAGCTAGCGCCCGGACGTCCGATCCGGGTGCTGGCGTCGGACGGTGGTCGGAACCGAAAAATCCCACCGCAACATTGAGTTCGTGTTGCATGCAATATCACCTACGCCCGTACCCTTCGATTTGAAAAACTCCCACCGCAACATTGGGTCGTGTTGCATGCAACATCGCCGCGGACCTGCTGAAACACTGAGGAGATGCCCTCGCAACATAGGGAGCCGATGCCTGCAACGCCAAAGGGGACGCGCCGAGCGGTCAGGCCACGGAGGGAAAATTTCCGCCGCAACATCTGGCCTATGTCCCGTGCAACATCCGTTCAGGCCACAACATCACGAGACCGCTGCCGCAACATCACGAGACCACAACTGCAACATCGTGGATCCACACTAGTCGATTCGGAGGCGACAACAATGGGGAAGAGCGAGCAGATGACCAGGTGTTTTCTAGATGTTGTATGCACTGGCTTCGTATGTTTCAAAAGCATTCTATCGATGTTTCGACAGGTCTGCGCCGATGTTCCGGGACCGTCCGATGGGAAAGTTTGCGAGGAAGGATTTTGTCTTGACTAGGTATGCCCGTGCGTTGCCACGGGTTATCAGAAATTCTAATACCACAAAAGGAGCACGGAAAGACTTGTTTTAATATCCACAAATTGAAGTAAGACGGCCCACTTGTGGCGGCAGGATCCCATTAGCACATATGTAGGTAAGATAACTGAATATAAACATGTAGTCAGTTTAAGCAACAAAACTTATATGTCAAATATAAACACCGGTAATTGTATGTAACATAACACTAATCACTAATTCATAAATGACAATAAAAAAAATACTAAGATATTATTCCTTGGCATGCAGCGGGTTGCCCTCTAGCTTGTGAAGAGAGGACAGAGGAGCCTTAACGTTTATGAACAAGTAGCCAACCACTGCTGCTATGGCTTGTAACTTCTCAAAGTAGACTGAAATGAGAACCAATAAACTTCAGTAGTATTAGATTTTCATGAAAACAATCTAAATGATCAAATTTCTAAATATAAATAGAACGTAGGTAAATATAATGCCACATGATATGCTTTTATTATGAGTAATTGACATCAAAGTGCATCAAAAACACTATTCCGGCAATATTGATGTTAAGATTACCGAAAGTCTAACCATATCGTCCAAAGCTAAGCATTTTCTATCTTAAACAACTTCAAGCAGGTTATACTTTGTTTAGTCTATTGGAAAGAGAGAGAAAAAAAAAGAACACTTGAGAAAATTATTGATCTATAGGGAGTAACATTTTTTTGAGAAGTTGATAATCATTCAAACTGAAATATGGTTTGATTTTTCAAATTAACCAGAGATCAAGTGGATTCATACTGCAATCTGGGTTCGACTCAAGAGCCTCAAGCCTGTTAGGATCGACAGAAAGGTCTTCGTCTTATGACTCCCTACTCCTTAGGTGTTCGATATAACAGGACATTTTTTCCAAGTTGACGGTCATTCAAACTGAAATATGGTTTGATTTTCTGAATTAACCAGATTGAGTGGATTCATATTATTCCAACCTGGGTTCGACTCGAGAGCCTCAAGCCCGTGAAGTAGATACCAATAGCAACAGTGATGAGGTTTGTTATACTGAAAGATTGCAAATAATATTAGATCTTAACGTCAACGTTGAAGACTAATAGCAACAGTGATGAGGTTTGCTATATACTGAAAGGCAGTTCAACTTCAAAAGAAGGATCTGTTCAGATTGGGACAGATGGAAATTATCAGGAAAACAGATTCAACATCCGTATGAATTTTAAGTGAAGGGTCAATTTACATAGGGTTAATTTTCTGCCTTTAGTCTAGAAGGTAATAACCATGCCAATTGATGGCGACAAAGAAATTAAAGCGTACCAGCACATTGGCCTGCCATCATTCCCTGCCTAAATACTTCTGAGCTCATATTTCCTGTCAGGATGAAACAACAGAACTATGTGAGGCCAATACAATTTAATTTCATGCACCTGACATGCTATTATTCACAATGTTAAAATTCCTTGAACCTGCTAAAATAAGGAATCGTGCTGCTCTTTGGTCTGAACCATTAATATATTTCGGCCATTAAACCTATGGACGAAGCAATAATATCATGAATGCGCAACAATATCATGCAGCAGCTCAGCATGCGACAAAAGGACGCTGTTTTGAGCAACCATTAATATATTTCGGCCATTAAACCTACGGATCAGCAGCCATTCGATGTCGAGCTAGTGTCCATGTTTTGAGCCTCTAGTACACTAACTAATCAATCTCCGACAGCGGATGCTTGTAGTTTTACTCCTGTCAGTTAATCACAGGCTAATAGTTGAGCGTTAGATGTATTAATATGTGAGCGTTTTAGCTGTAAAACAAACACCGCTGGATCTGGAAATTGGAAAAGCATAATCGAAAATGACTAAAGCAAACACGTATTGTTGGAAAAACTAATCAGGCAGGCGAGTTTGATGTGCAGATTCCATGAGAAGAAGCCATCCCACGATGTCAAATTTGCCTGTAGACGTCGTCGCAACAGTCTCAGGTCCGGCGTGAGCGTCAGAGCGTGATCGACCGCGACGTGCGACATCGTACGACGTCCACGGGGACTGGCGGCTGGCGGCCGGCATCGTCCGCTGCGCGTCGCGAGGGCGTAGGCGGCTTCGCGTGGCCTGAATGGCAGCAACGTGGATGCCCTCGTGTCGTCGTGATCTACCACGACGGCGGCGACGTGGATGGAAGGGGCGTCGTGGACGTCCTCGTGTTGTGGCAGATCGACGGCGACGACGTGGATCGGATCCCAGGAGCGTCGTGAAGGTCCCGAACTCCCGCTCGCCGAGTGGAGGAAGGCGGCGCCGGTGGATGATCCAGTAGGTCGACGGTCGTGGTGGATGCCGATCGCCGCGTCGAGTGGAGATGTCCTCCATGCGGGAGGGAAGGGACACTGGACGGGGGGGGGGGGGGGAGGGGGTGGTGGGGTGGTGGCAAGGGCACCGTGAGCCCTTTTGCGTCCCTGGACAACTAGGGGAGAAGCCGTGATGGAAGTGATGCCAATCGACGCGGACTGCGTGATTGACGCGGCGGCTTCCTTCTCCTGCGATCGGTAGGTTCCTGCGACGGCGGCGGCGTCGCGGTTTCCCTTCTACTGCAACCGTCATGCGGAAAAGGGTTGTGGGGCGATAGATCGTGCGAGATCAGCGCAGGGTTCACAAATCCGGTCCGGTAGTTCGAACCGCCGCCCGGCGGTAGCGGTTTACCGGACCGGTTTGACCGGTAACCGGTGGAAACCGGTCAAATTCAAATTTTGAATTCAAATCCCCCGTGCAATCGGTTTTTGGCGGCTAACCGCTCGGTTTGACCGGTTACCGACCGGTTTGAGCCGGTTTTGTGGACACCCCAAACCACTCGGTTTGGGTCGGTAACCGACCGGTTTGAACCGGTTCGATGGACAGCAAAAATTTGGCATGAAATATGCGTAAATTAAGGAAAAAAATAACTAAAAATATAGACAAACATCCATACATATAATTGTACATACAAACATAGTACAAATGTCCATGCAAATAGTTCAGTAGTCCTCTCATACAAATAATTGTTCAACGGTAGCATCGCGAGGCCATTTCATACTCCGCGGTGGACATCACATTCAAACCCTGCCTTACAAGCAACTCAGCTTTGAACTCCTGCCAAGTTTGGCCCGTCCAGGCCGATGTCGTCTGCCATTCCTGAAGTATCATATTATACCAATGAGGATCTTGCCATTCGTACACCCATCTCATCGGTGGCTGCATGCTCAACTCCGGTATAGGATAGTGATAACTAGACTGTGAGGATTCCCTGTAGGAGGAGCTAGAAGAGAACTGTGGAGAGTCGTAATCCGTCGGTCCAACCGTTCTCCTCTGCGACATCGGTGCTCCATGGTCAATGTCCTGGGTTGCATGTGTGAACTCAGTCTCCCCTGCAATGAACCACATAGTATAATTAATACTCATAAGTCAAAATAATAAAAACATGTTCATATATACGTACACTTGGTACCTGTAAAATGGAGACCAGCAGGTGGGTTTGAAGGTGACACGCCTCCGCCCCCGCCACCGCCAGTAGCACCGCCACTGCCGCCACCACTGCCACCACCATCATTGCTATCATCACCATCACTGCTACCATCACCATCCTTACTACCATCACCATCATCGCCAGAGCTGCTGTCCTGAGACTCCTGATACTCTGGGCTTTTATCACCCTCACCATCATCAATGTCTTCATCGCTCAGGACTTCTATTTCTTTCTGTTTCCCTTTTCCCGTTGCCTGGCCTCGTTGGCGCTTCGGGATAACCTTGCTAGGCGCGATGTGGTACTTCCGCTTCCCTACATGAGTGTCACCCACATGTCGCCGTGCCCAATCACTGATGCAATCTTCCCCTGTAGAAGTACGGAGGTCCGCCGGATTTATTTTATCAGAGACAATATTAGAGGGAAGCGGTGTGTCACCTTCATCGTCGTCCTCGTCTAGAACAGGAGCTTTGTTTGACCTTTCATATTCCATCCATTCCCGCACTGGATTTTTAGGCTCATAGAATGAAAGATGGGCTAGCTGGTCAATGAAATCTTCTTGATCCCGTGGAGGATCGGCAACATCCGCAAGTCGCAGGCGTAGGTTGTAGTTGACATAGACAAGCTTGTTCAGTTTTTTGTGTGACAACCGATTGCGAACCTTTGTATGCAGCAAGGCAAAAGTACTCCAGTTCCGCTCGCATCCACTTGACGAACAACATTGAGCAACAAGCCGCAAAGCAAGGGCCTGCAGCCTGGGAGTTTTGTTCCCGTTCATCATCCACCAAGAAGATGCAGTTGTCTTTGGGTCATGCGCCATTTGTTGTGCCAATTGTGTGCCAAAGTCACCACGTTTCTGTCGAAACAGCTCAGCCTCTAGCAATGCCTGGACGGCGCTCGAGATATCGGTCATGCGCTGAAAAGCATCCTTCAGTGTACTCCACATTTCTGGACTTGGAATAAACGTATAGGCATACCTCGGATTCAGGACAGAAGCTGCAAAATAGAAAGTACCACGAATGAGCATAAGGTGTATGGAACATGAAAGTATAAACTTTTGTTCACAATGAGCAGAATCTGTCTTACCTGGAACCACATAAGTGTCATAGAAGATGTCCTTCAACCTTGCGTTGTAAATCGCTTCATACTCTTTGTACATGGAAACATTGCGGCCAAAGAAAGATTGCATTTCATTTCTCACACTCTGTACGTTGTGACATACCTCGCACATGTTCGGCCGCTTGTCCTGATCAGCAAAGCGAAGTAAGCTGTATATTGGTTGGACTGAGTCAATGACAAATTTCATTCCCTCCCACCACTGTAGACTTGAAAATCTCGTATGAGTAAATCTACCCATATTTGAATTGGCCCATTTGCTCTGCAAAAATTCAGGAGATCCCATCCACTGCATGAAACGATCACGTTTCCGATACATGCTGTCTAGGAACATGTAGTTGGTCCCAAAGCGAGTTGCACACCACTTCACCAACTCACCACCAATCGCCTGCCTCATCATTGCATTCAACCGACCATGATTGTGTAACCACGTTGATATTTTCTTGCATTGTTTGATCAAATCTTGATGTCCGTACCTTTCACCGATATCCTTTAACATCAAGTTGACAGTGTGTGCTAGACAAGGTGTCCAAGTAATGTGTTCGTATGTTTCTTGAATCCCCTTGCAGGCTTTCTTGTAGTTGGAGCCGTTGTCCGTGATCACATGAACGACATGCTCTGGTCCAATTTCGTCCACCACCTTCAGAATTTCCTGCAAATACACATATTCTTTAGCAACATCCAAATTATATTCGGATCGAAATGAACTAGGTACGGGGTTACCTTCCGCAAATATGCAGAATCTTGAGATCTTCCAGTCGCATCAATAGACTTGTGGAACCACATGACCCCATTGCAATATATCAAAAAGTTAATGACACTCATCTTTGTCGGCCCAGTCCACGAATCACACATCAACGTGACGCCGAACATAGGCCACTCTGCCTGAAACTTTGCGTACTGAACCTGCAAGTCTCGCTCGTTTTGATCCAGGTACTTGCCATCAATATCCCGTCCAGTGGGTGACGCGATACCTTCACCTGCAAAACATATGGCACTCATGAGATTAGATCTAAACATGTAGTTGCGTAGCTATTATTTCAGCTGCAAAGAAAACATACCCCACTTCTGTGTCTCTCTGACCGCACTGACAAAGTATGGACTGTCAGCTTGTCTTCCAGGAACTCCCGCAGTATGGAAAAACTTTGACCAAGCTTTCCCAATAGCTTCCTTTGCATTCTTACCCTTCTGCGTCCATGAGCCTGTGTCAATCCTTGGCTGCGTCGATCCACGCGCCGAACCTAAGTTGTAGTCCGTCACCCCAGGAGTCTGCCTCGCTGAAGTTGCCCTTCGAAGCATCCTCTGCAACGTACCCTCTCCCCTCGTACCACTACCCCCTCCATGCTCGTATGCACCTCCTCTCTGTTGCACCCCGCGACGGAACTCCTCTTCCGCTCTTGATTGGTTCAGGGCACGCTGCAGCTCAGCCTCCTCATCATACGCTTCACCTCCACCAGGATAGTTACCTTCCGCTGCAGCCTTCTCCTTTCTCAACTTCTCTTGAGCACGTTGAGCAGTTAGCTTCTTTGTCCTTTCAAGCTCACGCTGAAAGTACTCACGCACCTCCTTTGAAACCTTCTCACAATGGGCGACCTCCGTCCCCCGGCCTGCCAAATGTTGTTTCAATCTAGTTGCACCACCGCCTCCCTTGGACTTATGACAATAGTTGCATCTCCAACCGGGGTGAAGATTTTCACCGTGTTCCCATACAACATCTCTATCTCTGCCAGACATTGCGTATCTGCAAACATGGAACGAACATAAACATATCAATGTCAACTTGACAACACATAGCTATATCACAATACTTAAATACTACATCCATTTCCTTATTTCCAAAATCACAATACCCTACATCAAAATGTACATACATTGCTACAAATCACTAGATCCACTTCATACATTCTAAAATCACTTGGATGCAATCAAAATATACCTAAATATCTCCATCACTACATCCATTTCATAATTTCATAGATCACAATAGCCTAAATCATTGAAACCCGCATCAAATCCATACCTTACCCACGGTCGAGCGGTTACCGCCGCTACCGAACGGTAACCGACGAAACCGGAACGGTTACCGCGGGTCGAGAGCCGGGAACCGCGGCGTCGGGAACCGGGGCGGCTTGCCGCTCAAACCGAGCAGTAACCGCTCGTACCGGAGCGGGATCCGGGCGCGCGCGGCGGTTGCGCAGCTGGAGGCGATTTTTCGCCCGCTGAGAAGCTACGCTGCGCGGGGGGGGAGTGAGGGGGTGTTCTGGGGGGTGAGGGGGGCGAGGGGGGGTGGTTATTAGGGTTTACGCGAGTTGGGCCGAGTTGGGCCGAGTTGGGCCGAGCTGGTTTTTTTCTTTTTCTTTTTTTATTTAACTTGTATTTCGCGAAAAAATAGCAAATGACCAAATATTTGAGAAATTTTGACACCAATAGATCCAGCACACCATGAAGTATTTTTAAGAATTTTTATCCGATTTTTCAAATTTTTAAATTCAAATTTGAAATTTTTGAATTCAACCGGTTTGAAACCGCCCCGAACCGCTACCGGTCCGGGGCGGTTCGACCGGTTACCGCGGTTACCGGACCGGTAACCGCGGATTTGTGAACCCTGGATCAGCGAGGTGGGGGGCGACGTACGTCGATGCGGCGGTAGGTGGGGACGTAGGGGATAAGTACCACAATTTTGACCCCTTACATGCGTTTTAGAAGTAGAGATGAGATAGAAGATGCAACACAATTAGGATGCGCTATTTGCATCAAACATTGGGCAAATGTTGTGGTGGGAATTTGCTCCGTCCTAGCCGTGACCGTCCGACGGGGGTCGCTGGTGTCGGACGTCCGGGGAGGAGCATTACCGAATGGAATCAGGTAAAGAAACCCGATATGGCCAGATGGAGACACGAATGATCAGCGAAATCATACGGATGGTATCGATCCGCCCATTCGTATTGCGGCACTCACATGCTCGCATGTGAATACCATGTGCTTCGTCTTGTTGCTAAAAAGAAAGGTGCGATTTCTTTTTCCTGAATGCTGAGCTTTCGTGAGAAGTTTCTGACCTGGCGCAAGGTGGATTTAATATATGTAACAAAAGCAAACAGTATGTCACGTGGTTGACCCATCAAAGTCAACCAACGCCGTCCGTGTTTGACGGGTATAGAGAAAGGAACACGTTTGGGATCTTGAGGAAATTGACGAGGCAAGAGGACCAGATAACAGAGTGATTTCCTGGGACCCTTCTCATGGCAGATAAAACTCTGTTTTGCCTCCTGTTCTGTTTCTCCCCAGACCAGCACAAAGATGAGTTTCTCTTCCATCAGGGAACTCCTTTTTTTTGCCCCCTAGTCAATTTACATAGGGAACTCGATATGCAGATGCTGCAGTAGTAATAAGTACAGTACTACAGTAACTAGTAGTACTAATTCTAATGGGAATTGACATCTCACATCTAAGACATCTGGAAATGATGGCCAAGCAATGGGGACTCGACTAGTCGTCCTGGACGCAGAAGATGGTTGGCTTGACGGGCTCGGTGATCTCGACAGATCCCTCGAGCATCTTGGCCACTTTCCCCATAGACGGGCGCATCTCGGCGCGGTCCTGCAGGCACCACATGGCCGTCTTGACCATCCGCTCGACGGTGGCGACGCTGGCGGCGTCGTCGTAGGACGCGGCGATGCGCGGGTCAAGGATGTCATCGATGCGCCGCTCCACGTACACCTTCTCGTACGCCCACTTGGGGAAGTACCAGTCCTCGCTGCCCAGGGACTCCTGCCGGAACCCATAGTTTCGCCTCCCGGAGACGATCTCCAGCAGCACCATGCCGAAGCTGTACACGTCGGCCTTGGCCGTGATGGGCTCCCGGTGGATCACCCACTCGGGCGCCATGTACCCTCGCGTGCCACGGATCCGCGACATGGTCACCTTGTCCCGCTTGCTCGTCAGCTTGGACAGCCCGAAGTCGGACACCTTGGGGCAGAAGTCGTCTTCCAGGAGGATGTTCTCCGGCTTGATGTCGCAGTGCAGCACCCACTCCAGGCACTCCTCGTGGAGGTACGCGATGGCGCGCGCCACGCCGAGGGCGATCCGGTACCGAGTGTGGAGGTCGAGCAGTGGCTGCTGCTGCTGCTCCGACGATGACGACGAGCTCTCCTCTTCCCCATCTCCTCCATTCGAGCCACCGCCACCGGCACCGGCACCGGCGAAGAGGTACTTGTCGAGGGAGCCATTGGGCACGTACTCATAGACAAGCATCCTCTTGTCCCGATCGGCGCAGAACCCCCACATGCGAACGAGGTTGAGGTGATGCATCCTGGCGATGATGGTGACCTCAGCCCAGAACTCAGCCTCGCCGCCACCGACGCTATGGAGCTGCTTGACGGCCACGGCGCGGCGATCGGGGAGCTCGCCGCGGTAGACCGTGCCGTACCCGCCGCGGCCAACCACGTCGGAGAAGTCCTTGGTGGCAGCCTTGAGCTCGGCGTACGAGAACCGGCGTGGCCCACCGGCGGGGAGGTACTCGAGCCCCAGCGTTCGCGCCATCTCGCGGTACTGCGAGTACTTGCGCAGGAACGCCCAGAACGAGAGCACCCCGGCGAGGAGCTCCACGGCGAACAGCGTCGTGATGATGGCCACGTTCCGGATCGTCGTCTCCAAACTGCCTCGGCGGGACGGGCAGCGCCAGCGTCACAGGGCACACCGTCTGGATCATGTCCGTCATCCCGGTGAAGGGGTTCGTGTCGTTGTCAGATGACACCACGCGGAGGTACGTCGACATCTCCGTCGCCGGCGACCAGTACCCGTCCTGCAGCGCCGTGTAGGTCTGGCACGTACGGTCGCCGCCGAACTTGTACCCGAACGCCACGCACTTGGGGTCGTCCCGGCAGGTGCTCTCGCAGTCGGCGAGGTTCTTGGGTGGCAGCTTCGACATCAGTGGGCCCGGGTCCGTCGCCGTGGTGGCCGCGCCGCCGGAGAAGGAGACGAAGTCCATGCGCACGAACTTGTCGTCTTTGCCGCTGCCGGTGTACATCTTCTTGGGCGTGCAGGGGCCCTTGAGGGTGGCGTTGCGGTAGCCCGGCGGGCAGACGCAGTCGACGCTGTCAGCGCCGACGGGGACGCAGATTCGGCCATGGTCGCAGGTGCCACGGATGGTGCAGAGCTCCTGCACGAGCTGCCACACCACTTTCCAGCTACGGGTCTTGGGGATCAGGCTGTAGAGCCGGAGGTTGCCGTCGTCGTCGAGGGTGAGACGCCGCACGCGGCCGGTGGTGCCCTGGTCGGAGGCGATGAGCTGCGTCGCGCCGCTGAGCTTGAGGATGCCGTCGTCGGTGAGGTTGAGCAGGGCGCTGCCGCTGCTGACGTTGGCGTAGAACAAGGACGCGTTGAACTGCAGCGTGGCGGAGTTGACGAGCCTGTAGAGCCCGTTGGCGGACTGGAGCGTGGTGTTGTTGCCTCCGTCAGGTATGGCCTGCCCCGCCATGAGCGTGTCTGTGGGCTCGCCGAAGCTCGACCATGCCGCCGCGCCGTAGAGAAGGCTCCCCGAGTCGTTGAGCAGCAGCGCCGCGGTGGTCGTGGCGGAGGAATTCAAGGCGGGTCCGGGTGACCAGATGACGGCGGAGGAGGAATTCGCCGCGCCGTCGGACCAGGAGAGGCTGCCCGCGGCGTCGACGGCCAGCGAGGAGGCGGCGCCGGCCTCGAAGGGGGAGTAGTTTGTATGGTGGGCGTACCAGATGACGGCCCTGTCGGTGGAGTTGGCGCCGACGACCCAGACGGCGAAGCAGTAGGTGGCCGGAGAGGAAGCCGCCACCGCCAAGAAGCCGGCGGCGAAGTCCCCTTTCGGCGAGACGAGGGTGCGGTTGCTATCGGTGGGGCGCCAGGGCTTGTCTGTGGCGGAGAAGGAGCTCATCTGCTGCGCGGCGGCGAGAAGCGGGACGACGAGGAGGAGGCAGAGGAAAAGGGGGAGCGAGAGGGGCACCATGGATGATGGCCGGTGGCAACCGCTGGGCTAGCCGGAGGAGACGATGGGCGCTCGGTCTCCCTGCCGCTGCGAATTGAGCATCCGACGGGAGGAAGCTCCTCCTCCTCTTCTTCTTCCCGACGCGGCTTCCCCCCTCTTTTGGTGTGGATTGGGAATCAATGGCGATTGCGAAGGAGCAGAAAAACAACGCCACGCGACGGGAGGAGGCTGCTAACAGTAAACTAATCACATCACATTAGGGAGGACGAACTTGGCCAGCTGATTGCGAAGACTACTAGCAGTCAGTCAAGTACTCAAGTCCTAGTTTTGTGCAGTCGCCGCTGCGAATTGGAATGGACCAACCTGTTCGATTTCTTCCCTTCTCCCTCTCCCTCCCGTGTCCCGTCCGGTGATGCGCCTACGGGTCATTGCCATGTGGGCCCAAAGGAGGAGGGGATTGAATCGAATCGGAGCCTGGCTAGCGTTTTGTGGACTTGTCCACACACTTGTTTAGCGCCAAGGACAGCGAGCACTCATGTTTGGTGGCCCCACGGCGGCCGGTGTGGGGTTGGGGGGAGACCGATGACTTTGACTTGTATTTTTATTTCAGGTTGCATCACTCAATTTCTTATGAACCGACTTGCAAATGCTACGTCGCTCTTCAAGTTGGATTATATTGCTCGCAGAAAACCGTGGGTTCTGCCAGTTTGTTCAGAGGTGAAACGAACGAAGTAAACAACTCCTTAATTACTTTTTTCTCGTTTTTTTCTTACTCCCTCCGTCTCAGAAAGAATGCAAGGTTTGGGCTGAGTTAAACTTTCTAAAGTTTGACTAAGATTATAAAAAATATTAATAATTTTTATAATATAAAATTATATGTCACGATAAACGTAATTATAATTGTTCGGCATCATAAATAGCATTAATTTATTATACACACTTGGTCAAAATTGAGAGTGACTGCCTTCTCAGGATACTTAGAATTGTATTTTTTGGGACAAAGAGAGTAGTCATCTTGCTCACTCTAAACGTTATTAAGATTTGGAGAATCCAATAACTCATAATGTATCCAGCACCATATTGCGTGGGAATGAGGTCTCTCATTTAGCCCTATTAACTTTACCTAAGCTTGGTGGAGCCGGTATGGAAGTGACTCTAAGTTAGAGGTTGAATATTAGTTATGAGAGTGTCTATCCCTATCCTAAATGTTTGAGCCCTCTTCACTCGATTTTTTATACTATTGGATCTGAAATTAGTAGCTCAGATCTCAAATCGAGTTGAGCAGAGATTGCATGAGCGAGGTCACGGTCGACGTCGTCAGTGCAAAGGATGCAGCAGCTGATGCTACAGCCACGACAGGAACTACCCCCATTGGTGTTCAGCATTGGGTGCCGAAGCAGCTGGTTCTTGCTATCCACAGCGAGGGGGCTGCCGAGGGCGCTCAGTGCTGGACGTAGCCCTGACCGTGACTGTCGTGCTCTCGACGAACAAGCGCCTAGGCGTTGAGATGGTGGAGGTGGCGAGGTGGTGTTAAATAGGACAATGAAGTGACGTAGGGACCAGAGGAGGAAGAAGAGAGATAGGGAGAAGATCGCATATGGGACCCACCCTAATATATGGGCTCCACTACCATATCATCTAAAAATGCCTTTAAAACTAGTGACAGATTAGATAAACAAGGGACGCTTGCGGTTGAGGGATGAAAGCTAGGCCTCCGGAATAGATGAGGGAGGTGAAAAAAGAAAAAAAAAGACTTTTTCCTATAAAAAAAAGGACCAAGAGCACCTTCAGTGGGAGCTCCTAAATGGGCTCATACTCTAAATTTTAGGAGCTAAAACAAAAAAAAACCTTCTCCAGTGGGGCTCTTAAACTCTCTCCTATTTTACATGCCCTCCAAAATTGCCCCTCCAAGACACTAGATTTGGGAGCCTCTCATCCTCCCTCTCAAACCATATCCTTCTTCTCAAACCATGGATCCCACCATTTTTCATGCCTCACTAGTGTATGGATGTATGCCTCACTGGAGTTGGATGTAAATTTAGGCCCTTAAATTTTACATGTGGCCTTGTAAAATGGATTTGTAAGCCCAAATTTACATGTCCCTCTGAAAGCCCAAATTTGACGAAAATAATGAGGCCCATTTCAGATGTGGTTCGTCTAGTAGGCCGCCGGTTGAGGCCCTTTTCTCCTTTCTGCTTCCACGTTTTAACCCACTAACCCAGAGGCTTTTGTTCCGAACCTCCGACGACTCCAGAGGCCCAGACAGATGGGGAGGCGACGCGGCGGCGGCGCCAGCGGCGCCGGCGGTGGCCGCGGAGGCGGAAGAGGGCGTGGGCGAGATGACGAAGAGGATCTCCATCTGCACAAGGCTGCGAGGTCTGGCGATGCGGCCGCGGCGGAGTCGCTGTGCGAGTCCAACCCTCTCGCCGTCAACTCCAGGGACCGCCTCTCCCGCACCCCGTACGTACCACAATCCCTGCACCCCCCCCCCCTATCCCTCTCCCTCCCTGCTTCCCCATCTGAGCAGACGAGAGCCGAGTGCCATGCCTTGTGTTGTGGATAGTTGTTTTCATCATTATATTGTTCTGTTGCCCCACTGTCACGAACCCTAATCCAACTAGCATGTGTGTTGCGCTTGCGCCTCACCTCTTCTGACATATAATGGGTTCCTCATTATTGTTCTGTTAAGCCTGTTGCAGCTGACTTGCCATTGCCATTTTATTCAAGAAATCGACGAGTATGTAGAATAAATTTTTTTCTGCTAATTCATGGATAACATAGGCTACCAAATTTCATATCTCTACTTGTTATTTTAAGACTTAAGAGCTAGTTACAAAACGAGTTGTATGTCCACTGCTGTTCATACCCAAAGGTTTTGCGACCTTGCATATGAGTTGAATGTCTTTATCAAATCCAATTCAGGCCCAATTGGAATGACTTAATATTTGCAGGCATGAGTAAGGTTCTGTGGTTTACAAATGGGGCCTCGGTAAGACCGTAAGGCCCCTGGTGGTGGTGGCTGGGCATAGCATCCCTTCCCACACCCGGGTTCAAGTTCTACAGAACATGACCAACTCTGGGAAAAAACAGATCCATTGCGGTTATAATTCGCTGTTACTGCATAAATGAATAGTTTGCGTTGTGGTGAAACTTGTCGTATCTCTCTCGCTATCATATCCAGCCAATGCCTTCTGTTTATGTCTGCAAGAGCTGAGAGGGGTTTGGCATAGTGTAACTTTCGCTTCAGTGAAGTATATTTACATCTGGCATCTAGAGATGTACATGCTGACTGATTATGTTCTTTGTCATACTGTATCATTGCCATCATATTTGTATGTTCCACTTTCTTGCAGCATGTATTTTGATAGATATCGTAAGGTATTCATTGTTACTGAAATTCCACCTTACCAAGTTGTGATAACCTTTCTTCCTTCTGAAACTAAACTAGTCTGTGCTAGTTTATAGTAGTTCCTGAACTTTGTTGCTAATTAAGGGTAACAAGCAATTGTTTTATCTCGTGGTTTGGGTTTTGGTAAGGGATATACTAGACAAAAATGTGTTTAATATATGTTGTTGCAATAGTCTCAACATTTTGCTAGCATTGATGGGGTTCATTATGGCTTTCTTTGTGTACCATGTTCTTGCTGAATAAAGTGTCAGTGGGCAGGATATGATGTTTCTGCATTAGTATTCTCAATCACATTTTTTCTGTAATTTTGCAATCTCCTTGACACAATTTTTTTTTTCTTTTTTTTCATTTAGACTCCACTTGGCTGCATGGGCTGGGCATGTTGAGGTTGTGAGATGCCTTTGCAAGCACAAAGCTGACGTCGGAGCTGCAGCAATGGACGACACCGCGGCAATTCATTTTGCTTCCCAGAAAGGCCATATTGAAGTGGTCCGTGAGCTGCTGGCGTCTGGGGCCACTGTGAAAGCGAAGAACAGGAAAGGCTTCACGGCACTGCATTTCGCTGCCCAGAACTCCCACCTGGATCTTGTGAAATACCTTGTGAAGAAAGGTGTCGATGTCACGGCCAAGACAAAAGGTGGCCAGACAGCTCTACATGTCGCGGAGAATGATGATGTGCGTGCATTCCTGAAAGAGTGCGAGCAGTCCTTGAAGAAGGGAACAGAGCTACCATCATCTGAGAAGAAGGATGATTCTGCCGAGGACGGTGGCGGTGGCAGCAGCAAGTCTTCAGGTGAGGGTAAGAAAGAGGGCGATGATGCAGGCCAGGGTGAGAAGAGGAAAACCGAGGGGGGTGCTGCGTCGAGTTCGCCACAGGTGAAAAAGGCCAAGGTTTCACTTGGTCATCTCGTTAGTGCAAATGACATGGATGAGGAGGAGGAACAGGAGTAATATACATTGAACAGGCTTTACCTTGAGGATACAAGAGAAGTGACAGTTCGATGGTGCCAACCTTTGTATGTTTTCTTATCCCTGGTCTGTACGTGGACGGCATTCTTGAATGTGAAGACAAGTGCAGGTTTTAGTTGCTCTCATGGGTTATTACATTGAAAATTCTAATTCATCAAGTCAACACTCTGAGATTGTGGTACGACCAGCTCTACGATTTGGTTATGACCCCAAGCGTCGTATGTACCGATCAACTTAAGTCGTAACAAAAATCGTACTAGGAGCCGTATGCGTACCAAATTTCCGCTCCCTTCTCTGAAAGCCAGGAGTCGGAGAATAGTTGTGTTATGAAATTTAATGGAAAATACAAGTTAGGTTAAGCGGTATTCCAGAGAAATCAGGAAAAAAAATTGCCACGGGATCATAAGACAGTAGAAAAAGCTCTGGTTAAGCAAAAATATATATATACTATGAAAACAAGTAGAATATATATACTATGAGAACGAGTAGAAGTGAAAACGTTTTTCATGACCCACCACAGCTGCAAGGGAGGTGGCACAAATCCATCAAAATTATGAGTTAGAGAATGTTTCTACCAAATATTAAATATTTTTTTACTACACGGGTTGTTTACTCCGGTTATATCATTTTTATTTGTGTGTGTGGCACGTACGTCTCCACTTTTCACAAAAACAATTTAGCTTAATATTTTGGTAACCAAATAATGTGCTAGAATGTTTCAAACTGTAAAATATGGAAAAGTAAAACGAGAAGCATAGTGATATCTACTTTTAACAAGAAGGTTTATTTAATTAACTTTATCATCTTATAATAAAGTCACAAATCTTTATACACACTACTTTACGCACCGATGCTTAGCTTTGGTGCATGATAGTAATCCACGTTGTGTTCTTTTTCAGCTGTGCCAGTGACGTTCATGCATTGCAAAAAGAAAGAAAGAAAAGAAATATTAGCAGTCGCTGTCGTGGATTGCCATTTGTCCAATCGATCTAGATCACCACCATCGTTTAAAAAACTTTTTTTTTTCAAATCACGGTGTTGTCAAAGACGGTTGCACACATATCCTAACAAAAACAACATTTCCCACCACATGCTAATATCCTAACAAAACAAACTTACGTGAGTTGCGCTTAAGACACACTTTTAATAGTTGAATCAGAGAATATATATTAAATAACACTCCCTCCGTTCCAAATTATTAGTAATTCTAGATGTCATTTTCAGTGTCTAAATTAATGACATCTTTCTATGAATCTAGATATATCCTTGCCTAAATGTATAGCATCTTCAATGAATCTGGTAAAATGCTAGGATTACTGATAATTTGGAACGGATGGGGTAGTTATTAAACGACAATGCCGTTTAATCTGTTTAGACACCGCGTGTAATCATGTCTATGACTTTAATCAATTTTTAATCTTGTTTACCGACATCATTTAGCCGGAAGAAATAGCTAAAGAGTAAACACGGACCCCTCAGTGTTAACATGCTAATTTTTTAATAAAAAATGCTTGTAATAAAACGTTAATATGCTAAAGAGGTATATTTTGCGGGTGAATATGCTAAAAAGTTTGATATGCGATTTTGATTGGTTATTAAATGATGTATGCAAAATCACAATTTGTTGGGAAGAGAATACAGTAGCAAACTTATGAGAAAATGTGGCCATTTATATTATATATAGTAGCAAGAACAAACGAAAAACGAAAATATAGTGGCCCCAAACTAAACGTGTGCCCAAAGGGAGCGGAACGGAAACGCCACCACATCAACCGCGCTCGGCAGATCGGTGTTTCTCGATGCCGCCGGCGCAAGCGGCCTCCGGCGGCGGCGCCGCGTGGCGCCGCCTTCTCGTGCTCCTCACGGTCCTCCCGCTCACGCTCGCCGCGGCGGCCTTCGTGCTCCAGTGGCGCGGCGGCGGCGTCGATGACCCCACCGCTCGCTGGCCCCCACACGCCTTCCCCGGCATGGCCGAGCCCACGCGGGTATCCCTCCCCTCGTCCGACTGCACCGACGTCCTCGCCGGCTCCTCCGTCCCCTCCTTCCCCTACCTCCGCAACTGGTCCTTCCCCTCCGACAAGGGCGCGAGCCCCAAGGTGTGCGTGCAGACGAGCACCTCCGCGGGGCTTGAGCAGATCCTGCCTTGGCTCTTCTATCACAAGGTCGTCGGCGTCGCACAGTTCCTGATCTTCGTGGAGGGAAAGGCGGCCAAACCCAAAGTCGCCGGAGTCCTCGAGTCTATTCCTGTGGGTGACAATTTCTGGGTACATTTATGTTCTTCAGTCTTGCTGATTCAGTACTAATTTGAGCGCCTTTATGTTCCTGATTCTTCAAGGGGGTAAAAGTGGTGTACAGAACAAAAGATCTTGAGGAGCAGCAGGCGAGGAGGTGTGTTCTTTTCTGCTACTAACCAGACAAATTTTCTGCACTCTTTTCATTTTTTAAAATCAGGAACCACACGGTCCTTGGTTCAGACAAAATTTAGTCAGAGCACATCAAACCAATGATGGGCGAAGAAGAGTTTTTTACTCATGTGGAATGCCATTGGACATTTCTATGAACATAACTGTATAAAGAAAGCCTATATTTCTAAAACCCACACTGAGGCGTTGCTATCTATAGTTTAAAACTGTTGTTTTAGGGCAAAGAATGCTGAATATCTCCAGCCTACCATTTTTTATTCATATGGAAAGTAAAACCTTTGTAGATTTGTATTTGCTGTTACAAAGCTCCATGCCTAAATAGTGAACCACTATCAGGACATAGCATCGCACGATATCCTTGGGTTGGCATGCTTGTTGATTGATTTTCTGTGACTCACTTTTTCACTTTCCCGATTTATTTTGTGGTTTGGCATGAAGTCGAATCTGGAACGAAACTTGGCTTTCAAGTTTTTTCTACAAACCCTGCAACTATGAACTCTTTGTGAAACAATCACTCAACATGGAGATGGCTATTATAATGGCTCGGGTATGTCTTGTTTGTTATCTCCTCTGTCAATTCTGTTACATGAATGATTGAACTTCTTTTTTAGTTTTTTTTTTTCTTGTCAATGAGACTGCTATGCAATAGTTTAGGCTTCTTGTTTTTCTGTAGGCATTTATACACTAACTACAATGTCATTCGTTGAAGGATCTTGGCATGGATTGGATCATACATCTAGACACTGACGAGTTACTATATCCTGGTGGAGCTGCTGAGTATTCTGTTAGACATTTGTTAGCCGAGGTTCCTCATGACGTTGACATGGTTATCTTTCCAAACTATGTAAGTTAAACAAAGATAAGAATTAAATTTGGACTGCTATTCATATCTCTGTCTTTCTACAAAACTTCTATCTTGTAATTAATGTAACTATCTGCACTTCTGCAGGAAAGCAGTGTTGAGCGTGACAATATAAAAGATCCATTCAGTGAAGTAAGCCCCCTTCTTTATCCTTTTTTTGGCCCTTAAGCTCCAGCCTACAGATCATTGGTTGCAAGCCTAGTCACAACCTTGTGCATCTGATAACATTACGTTTACTGATCCTTATTTTTTATACACAATTTAGTTTTGCATTCATTTTATTCTCATTCAACAAGCACATTGTTCAAGGACAACTTTATTCCTCTTATTGTGCTGGCCACTTAACTGGTTTATGTTGTAAACAGAAATTTAATTTAGTTCCTGAATGATCACATATTGTTGTTTCTGGCCACCTTTGTAAGACATCTATGATGCAGTCCAATTATTGTTTAAATATTCTTGAATGTTTTATATTATTTTCTTTGTTCCTTGCTTGCTCATTCCTGCTTGAGGTTACTCCTAGTGTAGTACTATACGATTTTCTGGTTTTGCCTGTAAACTAGTTTATACTTGCATTCCTTGTTTGGTGAGTCTTTCATCTAGGAATATTATGAACACTTTGTTAAGTTCCTTTGTCGGTTGCTGTTAGGGATGCAATGCAAGAGGGTACCAAATACTGCTTCTTGGGTCAACTAAATAATTACGATGGCATGCCACTCTATTTCATTTCCACTTAAATTTATTACGGACAATGCCATCCTAGTTCATTTTATCAAGTTTTTAGGTCGATCCAATGACCCAAAGTATATATAACTTGCATCCCTGTTGCCATCCATAATTATTGAAGTCTCTTTTAGTGTATATCAATTGGACATAGAACTTAGCCAGTTCAGCAAGTTGTTAACTGTTACAAAAGATTTAGTTGGGCCTCTTTGGCAGAGCTCCCATAGCAGATTCTTGGCTGAATCCAGGAGGAGCTCTACCAAACAGCTTTTTGTGGAAGGCTGATTCTGCGAAGTGATTCTCTGAAATGTAAAGGGCTAGGAGCTGAAAAGTAGCTTCTCCTGATTCACTTCTTGCTGATTCTCACATCATACTTAAAATTTTACTTAGAGAATCATGGAGAATCACTTTCAGACTCAGTTCTCTCAGAGAATCACTTCTCATAGTGAATCAGAATCAGAAAGAGCTCCACCAAAGAGACCCTTAGTTGGATGTGGCAATTCTGGGTTCACTATGGATAAGGTTGGGGTCATAGATCCCTAGCACATGAGTTGTAATATGATTTTCAAATGCACACAGTTGTAATGCATATTTGCTAAACTATTTTATATTCAAGGATAATTACTGATGCATTATGGACTATCCACGGCTGCTTTATCTCCTTATTTAGCCTTTTGGTTTCTTTTGAAAGCACCAAAAGAAATCTAGGTTTATGTGTGTATTGTGTGTGCGAGGGGGGACCAATTCAAGGTCAGTCATACAGCATGTAGTCATGCTATTATATGACCAGTATCACTGAAGAATGAAGTTACATTTGTATTTCAGACTTGTTAAAGTTATTATGATCTTATCATGACAAAATCTTTTGTGCATTGCAATATCTTGCCAGGTATCTATGTTCAAGAAGAATTATGATCATCTCCCTAAAGATACTTATTTTGGCATGTATAAGGAAGCAACACGAGGAAATCCTAATTATTTTCTCACTTATGGTAATGGAAAATCTGCTGCACGAATTCAAGATAATCTCCGTCCTAATGGCGCACACAGATGGCATAATTATGCAAAGAGCCCAAAGTAAAGATCTTTTGCTAATATATGTTTTTTTTACATTACAGTTTACAAGATGTATTCATTATTACTACACCCGATCACAAAGATGGCATAATTATGCGAAGAGCCCAAAGTAAAGATCTTTTGCTAATATATGTTTTTTTTTACATTACAGTTTACAAGATGTATTCATTATTACTACACCCGATCACAAATTCTTGTGCAGTAAACTGTTGTTTGAGCCATACATTATTTGGGGTTGAGAAAATAAACCTTTCTGCATATTTATCTTGAAAACTTGTAATTTGGACGCTTGTCCATGTCCAAAATGTAAATTATTTGTGACTAGAGAGGGCGCGTCTTGTTTGTTTGTTATAGATGTTTCAGAGTGGATTTAGTCTTACAATATTTTTGTCACGTTACTAACAGTGAGATCAAGTTGGAGGAGGCTGCAGTTCTGCACTATACATACACTAAATTTTCAGATTTGACATCCAGACGTGATCGCTGTGGATGCAAGCCTACGAAAGAAGATGTTAAAAGATGTTTTATGTTGGATTTTGACAGAGCAGTAAGTAAAAGATGCTCCTATTAGTAATTCTGAAGCTCAAAAACAAATATATGTTGTTGGATGATAACGTAATTTCGATTTATAGTGCTTTTACTGTTAGGAATGTAGGAATTGTACCCTTGTTGGTGCTTTTCATTGAGCAACTCAGTTACCATCTCTTCTACCATCTAACTTCAATGTTTCATATGCAGGCTTTTATAATTGCATCAACTGCTAGTGAAGAGGAAATGCTTCGCTGGTAAATTTTCATAATTTTCCTTGCTTGGTTTTCGTATGTTATGCTGTAGAGGCACTGGCCTGCTGTTAACTCAGGCCAGAGTGGCGCTTTAATGGCTGGAACTTGGCAGTTGATGTTACAAGAAAATAGTTTTTAAGATTATTCTTTTCCTTTAGAGATTTAGTCTATGTGCTGGGAAGTTCCTTAAACTTCAGAGATTATTTCTTTAGGGAAACTTCAGATATTATTTCTTTAGGAATCAGTTACAATTCCCTTAAAAAGGGATCACATTGGATTATTGTTTTCGTTTAAATAAAGATTTAGGGTTGTAGGAGGTTAAAATAGCCCTTTGATCTCATCTTCGATCTTCTTCCTCACTTATGGTCCATCTCAAGCTGAGTGGTCCGCAGTGTTGTGGTTACTCATTCATGAACAATAACATGACTTGCTTAGCTTTAAGCACATGGCAACAAGTAGATGATGCATAATGATCCCATGTTGCGACCTATAGGGTCAAGGTACTAAGCCCAATGAGATCACATGCTGAGGTTTTCAGACTCTTGGGCAGTCATTAAATGCCTGGCACAGAAACACATGGCTGAAGTCCGGCCCAGCTTATCAAGGCTTGGCTCTACTCAATGGGCCCGACAACATAGAGGTCTCATTAGATGTTTAAATAAATATTGTTGTTTTATTACTTTTTCTGAGGGAATACATGGAGCATAATTTATTACCTTGAGCCCTTGAGGTGAACTGCACTTGGCCTAGACCACATTGGTTTGAAACATAAACCAGAACTTACCCTGAATCTGGAATTATCAGACTACACTGAACCATGTTCATTCAAAGATCTGATATGTATAAACCTGCTGCTTCGTGATGTCAGTTAAACGCGTTAAATTCTGGTGCTCTATTTCTGTCTGCAGAGATATGGATGCTCAATGATCGATCTGCTGTTTCCCCCCCTGTAATGTTTCTTATCTATTTGCTGGCTAGGTACAACGAGCGGGTTGTGTGGAATGATAAGCAGCTGAATCTGAAGCTTCTGAGGAAAGGGGTGTTAACTCGCATTTACACCCCAATGGTGCGTAATAATGCTCATGTCAAGTCGTCATCAGTTTCATGCTATCTAATGCTTAATTGTTCTCGGTTCTTGGTCAGGCAATTGTTCAAGGCCTGCGGGAATCTGGTGTCTTCACTTCAGTCATTGCATCTGGCCAACCTTCTGTGAATGAGAAACTCTTACGGATGAAAACCGATGCCCAGGGCCAAAATGTTACTAAGCTTGGAAACTTGCCGACTAAGCAAATCAGATCTTCTGATTCTACGGCATCTGCCAGGAAAATACTGCAAGCTGCTGAGCTTGCCTTCAGGGATAGGGATGTAACTGCTGTCCCACCATTGTCACCGCCCAGTTTGGACGATGTACACAGACACCACAGTGAATAATATCATACGGAAATTAGCTTAGTTGGACATATAAGTTCCCAAAAAAAAAAGGTTTCGACATCTTGTAGAAAAGGGGTGCTAACATCAGCTTGGATTGTCTAACCTTTTTGCAATCTGAGAGCTGAGTTTGGGCAACATTGAGAGATAGGTACATAGAGTGCTTTCTTGGGCACAATACAATTTTCAGCGATTTTGTATATGAGCTTTACAGTTATTAACATTGAGTTAACGAGAGGTGATTCAGGTTGGATTTTTCTTTTGACGGCGTACAGACACATGCTATAACTGTACTTGATTCCTCCAGATTTTCAGAATGCATTTGAGATATGTAGTGCTGATGTGCTAGTAGTAGTACTCGAAGTGCAGTGATACGGTATATCTAGCTGTGATCGCCCATCGCAGTCGCGGCGCCTGGCATTCGCACTGAGTACGTAACTGTGCGCATCAACTATGGACGCTGCCTGTGTTTTAGCCACTGAGGATGCAATTAAATTGAGTCATGTGGTAAAAGGTAATCTTGAACCATGATATTAAATATTGATATGAAATACGTTAAGTTACCATGTGATATTTTATTTTCAGATTATTTCAGTGGTCCAAGGTGGCTATATATTATGATATTATATATTCCATTCGCTCGGAGAATGCATGTAATTCATTAACAGACTTTCTAAAATGGTGGCCAGAAGTTAGTTCTGTGATATGCAAAACAGATATAAAACTTAATTAGGTATAATTGTCTGTATTTGTTGTGAGATTTTTTTACCCCAATGCTAGAATTGCACTCTTCGTATGACACAAAGAGTAAGTTACATTATGTAATTTAACAGGCAAACAAACAATGAAAGACATACTGTTTTAGTACTCGTTAGTTCCTCATGTTTGCATGGTCCTGTTTAGCTCCATTTTCCTTTTCTACGAAACATGTTATTTTTTCCAAAAATTAAATGCTCCTTTTCTATGAAACATATTTTTTTTAAAAAATAAAGATGCTAATAACAAACATGTATGAACCCTTATCTTTACAGTACACTCACAACATAACTCTACCGCTCCAGAGAATAAGCTGATAAATATTCGTGGCAGGCACGTTTAAAAGGAAAAAGCGCCGCTCAATGCCCACTGGGGCACCGCTCTGACGTGGAGGGAATGGGCTCCAATGAGTACCAGCCGAAGAGGGGAGGGAGGTCTGGGTCGCCGGCGTAGGAGCAAGCGCTAGTGCGTGTCCGGCGACCCGGCATCTTGGACGAGCAGCGGCTCATGGCCGCAGATGGACCCCTCTGCCGCCGCCTCGGCACAGTAGAGGTCACATGTGATCTGATCACGGAAGAGGGGACACCATTACACCAGGGAGAAGTCGGTTATTAGGACTTAGGAGGAGCAGCACGCTATATGAGCGCTTTATTTCCTAATCTCCATTGGTGGTTCATTCGATGACACGAAGGCGTATTTATGGGTTTACGCCAGGAGTGGTTGCGTGCAGCAGAGAGCTGATGACGCAGCCCTCGTGCGTGTGGGTGATCCAAGCCGGTCGGCATGGTGAAAATAGGACGTGCGGGCCACATGCTCTAGCATGGCGCACGTTATCGTACCGGCCGGCATGGAGCCGTAAGATTGTAAGAAAGATGGATAACATTATTTCAAATTCGGGCAGGAAGGATCCATAATATATACTCCATTCATTCTAGATTATAATTATTTTATGTTTAACCAAAATTATAGAGGGAGCCACAAAACTTTATCACACTAAATTATATACTATGAAAGTATTTAATGAAGAAACTAATGGTCTTTATCTGGCATCATTAATGTTAGTACTTTGTTGTATAAGCTTAGTTAGACATGAGATGCTTTGACTCCCTAAGAAATAATTTAGAACAGAGAGAGTATTTATTAAAAGCTAAAAATGAACAGGGATTTATCCTACAATGAGTCTTTTCTCTCCCCTGACCAATTTTTTTTTTGTCTAAGGCCACGTTTAGTTTATGAAAATAGTTTGCAAACTTATCACATCGAATGTTTAAACACTAATTAAGAATATGAAATATAGACTAATTACAAAACTAATTATACACATGGAGTGTAAATTGAAACGTGTAGAGGGAGTCACACGAGAAACGTGTGGGACAACTCGAGGGTATTTTGGTCATGTAAAGTTGAGTTTGGGCCCTATAAAAGGGAGTCTTACCTCCAATGAGAGGAGCATGTAATCTTGAAATCAAGAAAAGTATAGTAAAGTGATTGCATCATCCTGTATGTTCTCAATATTAACCTTCGATTGTATTGAGCGACAAGAGTTAGCACTCAGGAGGTTCTTAAAATTGCCACTAGAATCCAATTGCAAACTCATTTATCAGTTTCCAATGGAACTATATGACAATCAGACACATCAATAAACTAATTTATACATTTTCATGAGGAATTTTCCATGCATGGTCCAAATAAAAAAGATCCGAGCTTCTCCATACCCACATGTTTGACAACTATAGAAGTCACTAATAAAAAGCAAAAAACTCTATGGACACATTGTATCTACGTAGTACATACTAGGCAAATATGATTTTTCGTAACTTCATTTGACTATTCATGTACGTCCCTCTCTATATTCTAGCATACTACTCCAGACTTGTCCACGTGGGTTCTTTGAGTGAAAACTCGGTCCACTCCTAAACAAGCGACAGCGGCGCCATTGGCGTCATCACCTCCTTTGAGGTGTCATTTGTAGAGACTTATCTCGTCCTACGGCATTGCCGGTGTCACCGCTTTTTTGGAACCTTTTGCCGGTGGCACGGCAAGGGAAAGCTTGATGTAGATGGCAAGCTCAACGGTGGGTTGCGGAACTCACATGGATGAGAGGATCTTATAGATGCCTAGAGGGGGCATAGGTGAATAGGTGTACGTAAATACATGAAATTCTTTTCGAGCAAATATCATATTTGTCGGAACTTCCGAAGATCCGACATTTTTTGAAACCTTCAGACGGTGAAATACACCTTACTTGCAATTTATGATTGAATTGCCTTTTCACTATTCTACTTGAATAGAAAGCTTGTAATAGATGTTTAGATTCTAGTAAATATGATCTTTAACAGCAGAAACTTATGAGCTTATAGTTATTGCAAGGTAAATAGCCAATATGAACAAAATAGAGCACAAGAAACACAAGGAGACACAAGATTTGTTCCCAAAGTTCACTGCACAAAGGAACAACATCTCCGTTGAGGCACCCACAAAGGGTAGAGTCTCTCTCGGCTCGTTTCCTCCCTTAATTGAACACACAGCTCAAGATTGAGCTACTTACTCAATGCTCTTACACAAGAGAGGGTAATACAAACTTCCCAAGACAATGAAGGTGTTGTACTTGGGCAATGCCTAAGCCTAACTAGACCTGAGCATTTTGCGGCCCGGGCCAAATTCGGGCCGGGCCGGCAAAAAGCCTGGTTTGTTTCGGGCCTAAAATTTGTGCCGACGCCCATCCCATGGGCAAGGTCAGGCCTAGTTTTCGGTCCGGGCTCAGGCCGGGCCGTGGCCAGGCTCGGGCTTCCCGCTCTTTTTAGTTGAAATATAAATGAAATAAATCGTTTGGGCGGGCTCTGGCCGGCCCGGATTTTTTTCGGGCTTGGTTTTCGCTGCCCATACCCATCCCATTAGGAGACGTGGGCGGGCCAACACCCACCGGGCTCGGACCAAGCCCACGGGCCAGGCCGGGCCAGAAATGCTTAGGTCTATGCCTAACCATCTAAGAGCGAAGTTCTAAGAGTAACAAATACGAATCCAGGCCAAAGATGCTTCAAGTGCTTCTTGATACGAACAAGTGCCTCTCTTCACTCAAAGTCAACTCACTCTCCTCAAATCTTTTCTCCTACTAAAACCCCAAATGAATCCTTGCAAGGAATGGCTCTAGAAGGGAGTGGAGGCGGATTGAATTCTTGAGAGAGTGTTTTGGCGCTGGTTAGGTCAGTGAGTTATGAGGAGAGAGGTGAGAGGGTATTTATAACAACCCCTAGAACCTAACTGTTATGTTGAAATTTGAGGTCACCAAACCTTCCGACTCATCACCGGATCTTCCGGAAAATAAAAGAATTAACGTTCAAACCAAAACCCCACCAGATCTTCCAACTCGGAGCTGGATTTCCCGAAAAGCCACAGAGCGTGCCAGATCTTCTTGTCGGATGATCCGACCATAATGCCAGGCACTCACTATATCTCATCAAATCTTTCAGTAAAGCTGAAAATTGTGAGTCAATTGAGTGCAAGTGTGTCTCTCAAAGGTAGTTAGTTATGTCAAAATAGCATTTTCACATCTTTAGCTTATGTGGCATGTCCCCCTTGATAGTACGACATTTCTTGTACTCAATTTCAAAATATAAATGATTTTAATCCATAATTGAGCTTCACACCATCCAAATTAGAACAGGGACTTTCAATGATTCGTTTTCACATTATTTTCTTTTAATTTCTGCATATATCTCAATAGAAATGTGAAACCTTCAAAGTGTGGTTGTTATCGACACCAAAATCAACTAGGGGGCCATATGCAGTTTTCAGTGGCAGTGACCAAAGTTATGATGGTGACCAATGGTTGCACATTGGTGTCGATTTGGTTGCTTGCAGCGGATTATGGTGGTTGGCGTTGTTTGGAAGAACTACGACAGAGGATGGCGCTGGCATCAACAACATCATGTGCTGACTAGGCATGCAACGGACCATGGCAGGATGGTTAGCCTTGCTCGGCAACTCCGATATACTACATCATCGGAAGACGACGCAAGAGACACCTTGGTTTGCTGGGCGGCAGCTATGTGCGCGAGTGATGCAACGAGAGGCTGTCAACTAGTGGGGTGTGGTTCGACTGCTTGATGGAGATCTTCGAAATGGGGCTGCGCTACTCGTCATCTTGATGGTGATATAATATGGATCCGTGACACGGAATATTGTGGCAGATGAGGCGAGGCCCCTGCATGTGGTGTCTTCTGCCTGGACACAAGACCAGGGTGGAGTTCAGCGGTGGGCATGGCGCAACCCTCGCACATTGTCTTTTGGCGGTGGCAACTACGAGGCAGCTTTGTGAGCGGTCCCACATGCATGTTGCCTGCTCAATGCGGTGCGGTCCATTCCCTAGTTTCCTCTTCGGCCCGAAAGTTGCGCCTTAGCGGCGACTTCATATGCGAGACAAGGTTATTTTCCGCAGTTGCTTGGTTTCGTTCTACCTCCTTGCCCGGAAGAATGGCTTCGATTGTGTTGATGCCCCAATCCAACCAGTCGAGCTTTTTGTGATAGTTTTGAGTGCTTACCCATATTGATGTCCCAATCCAAATAGGTGCGTTGAGTTGAGGTCCTACTTTTTGCGAACTTCCACGTCCTTAGCCTCGTACTTTTTTTGATATTACTCGCACTATCTTGTACGGTTCATTAAAAAAGATATGTTGATCATATTTTATTAGTACTCAAATATTATGAATTTTTATGTTTTACCTAATTTTTAAAATTAAATCAATACCTTAAATGTTCAAATACGTTCAAATAACAATTAACCTTTAGGAATTTTAATTAAAAATCATAAGAGATTTTGTGTCAGCCACGGTTAAAATGGGTCCTTAGTTATGTATCTCATATCTTTACAAAGTTTGTATAGTATTAGGAGCTCCACTAGTCATCTTTGAATTTAATGGAAGAGAAGAAGAAAAATAGAATTTCGAAGCCAAGTAACATCAGTGAATATACTGGTCCTATAGTAACATTTCACCTTATGAAAGCCGGCCCATGCGCCGGCCGGAGAGGCTGGCCACGTCGCCGGCTTTTTCCGCCGTCCGATCAGCCGGTCGGACGGCCCAGATCATGCCATTTTTCGTCAATTTAAAAAAAAACCCTGAACTTTATGGAAATACAACCCGCCGTCCACTCATTTAACAAAAAACCCCCCTAATTTTATAGATATACAACCCGCCGTCCACCCCTCTTTCAGGATTTTTTTAAAAAAAACCCTCGGATTTCCTCGGAATTAACCCGCAATCCACCCCCAACCGGCCAATCAAAATTTTTAAAAAAACTCATAAACTTCCTTAGAATCAACCCGCTAGCCTTTTCTCTGCCCCATAAATATTCTTAAAGAACCCTCAAATTTTACTAAAATTACGTAACAACTCATTCTATTAATTAATTCTCTACAACCAATACTATACGTACAAGTCAACCACCAAAACGTGTTCCAACCAAAAAAACCCTACATAAAATTTGTTCTAATTTCAAAACCTACAGCTTTATTATATAACATATTTTTAAACCCAAAAGCACTTTCCACATTCCTTCACGCACACATTTATCTATGACCCGTCGTATCTATGATTCAGATACCAAAACGTCCTCAAATTAAGAAGTGTTCAATACAAAAAAAACAATCAAAATTCAAAAACAAAAACCTTCGGACCGTACCAAAATTTTAAATTCAAAATGCCTCAGTAATTAGTTCCTATAAATGATTATATAAGATCCGTAGGTCGATCATTTATAATATATATTCATTTTCCTCACCTACACAAAACTATACGTTACTTAATATTGATAATCTTTCGTTTGTAAATAAATAGTGAACAACCAAATAATCTAAGAATTCTCATAACATATAACCATCTATTAGACAGCTGCATAATAAACACCTTACAACATCTGTATAATAGGAATCTACAATGTATGCACCTACCCTCATGAACAGACTTTAACTGCCAAGTAATGCATAGAGAATGCAATTACGGTGTCACACATGAAATTAGTTCTACGAGTTAATCTATGTGTTTAAATGATTCCAACTACGATGCTCTTCTACTGTATGATAACATGATATCGTGCACTATGTTATTCAAATGCCGATTGTATATCATCAGTAAAGGCAAATAGGCAATTACTAAGGATCGACTTGGTTTTTGCTCGAGAACAAAAAGCAATACGAGGAGAGCTTTTTTTACTAATATGTTGCCAAAAGACATGGAGTGATGGCCTCTTAATTGTTGGATGTCAACCAAAAAAGTCATCTATTTTATTTTATTTATTTAGTCAAATATTAAGCCGCGTGCCAAGGCGCGCGCAAATCACTAGTCAGTGAATATAGCGGTCAAATTTGGCTGCTCACTCTCGTAGGAGCGAGACAACATAGATAGCGAAGTTGCTGATTATACGCCTGTAGCCCTGTACTGCTGGATACGTGATTTATTGCGGAATCACTGAATAGCGATTGCTAGTTGTACGCCGTTTCCACACGAGATGCTCCGAGCCTCTGAGGGGGAGAAGAGAACCGTCGTTGAGCACAGGTCGACGAAGACTAATCAGCAGTTCAGCACGTGTCGGGGAGTGGCAAATTCAATAAACATGTCGTTCTAGGAAAAAAAAATGACATTACTTCCCCGCGAATCGTCTGGTTAGTTATCAGCATAGCATTAACGACCGATCGTCTAAAGTATTGATCATAGCCCATGCTCCTTCTGTGCATAACAACAGTTGAACGTACGCTTGCTTAATTGAAGTATCAGTCAAGCAGTCTAAGGATATGTTTAGATTGGAAAAGATTCCTAAAAAAACACTATAGACTAAAAAACCATTGTAGATAAATAGTGTTCTGTGAATGGGTGAGATGAGATGAATAAGAAAAAGTTAGATGAATAGTGTTTCTTTCGGAAAAGTTTTGTATCTAAACGCACCCTAAGCTGGCTACGCAGTGGCTAGAGGAAACGGCGACACCTACACACTGGGCTACGACCGTGCCACCGTGATTTGATATGTACTAGCTACTCGATGGTATGAAGACGCCAGTGGTATTGGTTGACAAATTCTCAGCCATCGATTCCTCATATATTACATCAAATTAAATTGAGACCATGCTTTGCACACGTCTCCATCGTAGTAAGTCGTTTGCATAAACCTTCATTGTTTTTCGTAGTGGATGCACACCTACACCGATACACATATACAAAGGGTGACTGTAAATCTAGAGGAAATTTTGGAAAACATGCTAATGTGGATCGAGCTGAGCCACGCGACGCTCATATGTTAATTTGTGATTTAATTTTGCAGCTACAATTGACGTGACGTGTCACTCAACAGCAACATGTTCATAATATAATGGCTTGGATGACATTCCTGGCTAGCGGTATAGTTTGCATGTACCTTCCTCTTTTCTTTTTTTTTTTTGAACAACAACGACATTTCTACCATTCATATATTCATAAAGCAGTGAGAAAAGTACATATAAAAAGAACTAAGCTAGACAAAATTGCAAAGGAAACAACTCGAATTGAGCGAAAAGCCTCAATCGCTCGACACACAGATGAGTCATAGCATAAAAAGTGCCCCTACTGCAGACACACGGATGAGTCGACCCTGCACTTATTTGCACATAATGTATACACAAGAAGGGTGTGAAACGAATTAGGGAGGTCGATTGCGACAGAGATCTTCAGTACTTCAGCTCGGAGAGCTTGTGATGACACTTCACAATGGTGGAAGCAATCGAACACTGCAATAACTTTGAAAAGCAACAGATGCAGTGTCTCTTGGGAAAGCAACACAGTAAATTCGAATGTTTAGATGCGAATTAAGAGTATTAGATATGGATAACTGATAAAACTCATTCCATACCCCTGGGTGAGTTTACGAGACAAACCTATTAAACCTCAATAGGTCATTATTAGACAATGTCGTGCTAAAGTACGTAAACAATCTCTTATGACCGATTAGTTGGGCTTAGTAGATTCATCTCGTGATTTTGCGTCCATCTATACAATTAATTTTATAATTAGATCATTTAGTCCTCATAATCTTTGGTTTATAATTGCTACAGTAAAGTTTCACAAACTCAGGCCTGATTCCTCGTATATTTACATCAAATTAAATTTGAACCCTGCTTTGCACATGTGTCTCCATCGTAAGTCGTGGCATATATACACCTTTATTTTATTGTCGTAGTGAACGAACACCTACACCGATACACATATAGAATGGGTGACCAACTCTTACAAGAATTTTTTGGAAAACATGCTAATGTGGATCGAGGGAACCCAAATATATTGGGGAAAGAAATGTCAACTATAGGGTTTGACATTCAAAATAAGATAAGTTGAAGTGTGGTCGGCCACAAGCGTTGCCTAAAGCTATTCAAACGAAAATGCATGTTGACCTATTCACGTTCCAACGAAAACCCAACCAGGAATAATCTCCGCGGCCGCTTGTACAACTGGGGAGTGGGGACGCATTTCTGCATACCCTGTACCGGCCAAGCTGAGCTCAGAGCAGCCACGGCGCCGTGCACCACATACATTTGTACCATTCATATATTAATAACAGTAGGGGGAGCAAAGTACAGATTAGAAAGGCCGCTAAACTAGACAAAATTGCGAAGAAAACAACTTGAATAGAGCGAAAAGCTTCAATCGCTCAACACGCAGGTGAGTCGTATCGTAGCGTAAAAAGTGTCCCATCTGCACACACATACAGATGAGTCGGTCCTACACTTATTTTCACATAATAGATAAATTAGAAAGGTGTGGAACGAATTAGAAGGTCCATAACGACACAAATCCTCGACGCTTCAGTTTGGAGAGCTTGTGATGATATTCCACAATGGGAGCAATCGAACACTGAAATAACTTTGAAAGAAACACATCCAGGTCGTTATAGCTACTTGTCTCTTGAGAAATTTGGAAACAATTTTTCAAAGAAAAAGACAGCCGTTCAGAACTTGCTAATAAAATTCAAAGATGAGGTCAAGCCCCGAGTTTTGAGCCTGGCGGGTTGCCGTAGCCTTGGAGAACACGTTCCTTCCTTTGTACGAGAAAGACTAATAATATAGCCTTTTGTTGACGGTATATATGTAATAACCTATCTCTCAGTCCACTTATATAGTAATTATATCTTTACTGTAAATATATAGCTCATATGTCTATCTCAGTATTTAGCTTTCTCTCATTATATTTCTGTCCATCTCAGTATTTAGCTTCCTCTCATCATACTTATGTGCGTAAACATCTGGTTTGTGATTGGAGTAATGATGGGTGGATTGAGGTCGTTGGGTCGATCAATGTCCCAATGTAGCGTAAAGAGTACTATAAAAGCACGTCCACCCTCGGCTGCTCCTCAGCTTGTGAGCTAAAGTACATACCCCAGCCAAGCTGAACTCAGAGCAGCCTCTGCCCTGCACCACGCACATGATGATGGCGATGACGCCCGGACAAGCTGCCTGCTGTGTTCGTGCACCCACGCCATCCTCATGCGAGCCCCGGCGTCATGTCGCCTTCCTCCACCGCCGTCCCCGCCGTGTGACGAGCACCACCGCCACGGCCACGTCCAACCACACCATCAGAAACAGCCGCGAGCCGGCGGAGATGACGCCGCCGGAGAAGGCCGACGTGCTCCGTTCGCTGGACGGCTGGGCGGAGACGAACCTCCTCCCACTTCTGAAACCAGTGGAGCGTTCGTGGCAGCCACACGACCTGCTCCCGGACTCTTCGTCTCCGGCGTTCCGCGACGAGGTCAACGAGCTCCGCGCCCACGCCATGGAGATCCCCGACGACTACTACGTCTGCCTCGTCGGCAACATGGTGACCGAGGAGGCCCTCCCAACCTACCACGCCGCGCTCAACAGCTTCGTGGGCAACGACGACCCTTCCTCGTCTTCCTCCTCCGACGCGTGGGCACGGTGGTCGCGCGGCTGGACGGCCGAGGAGAACCGCCACGGCGACCTCCTCAACCGCTACCTCTACCTCTGCGGCCGCGTCGACCTCCGCCGCGTGGAGCAGACGATCCACCACCTCATCGCCGCCGGGATGCACCTCGACGCCGGGAGGTGCCCGTACAGAGGGTTCATCTACACGGCGTTCCAGGAGCGCGCCACGGCGATCTCGCACGGCAACACGGCGCGCCGCGCCGGGGAGCTCGGGGACGCACGGCTCGCCAGGATCTGCGGCGCCATCGCCGGGGACGAGAAGAGGCACGAGGCGGCGTACACGAGGGTGGTGGACGAGCTGTTCAGGCTCACCCCCGACGCCGCCGTGCGCGCGCTCGAGCACATGATGAGGGAGCGGATCGTGATGCCGGCGTGCTACATGTTTGATGGCACGGACGCCGAGCTGTTCCGGCACTACGCCGCCGTGGCGGAGAGGCTCGGCGTGTACACGACGGGGGATTACGCCGAGCTCGTGGAGTTCTTCGTGGAGAGGTGGGGCGTCGCGGGGCTCGGCGATGGGCTCGCCGGCGAAGGGAGGCGCGCGCAGGAGTATGTTTGCAGGTTGCCGGAGAGGGTGCGGAAGGTGGAGGAGTACGCGCGGCGGCGGCGGGGACAGATTCAGAGGGTGCCGTTCTCGTGGGTGTTCGACAGGGAGGTTGAGGTGCAGCTCTGACTGACCACTGACGGTGATGCTGGTTATTGATGCTGCAATGAATCTTGTGTACTGCACACAGTGCACTCCAATTACTCCTCAGCTCGTCCTATGCATGTGTCGCCGGTCGCCCCGGCCCGGCTACATTCTCCCGTGTGCTTCTATGTGGTGATAGATGGAATTGAATGGCATGTGTTGTGTTGCGTAGTACGGAGTAAACTAGTAGTACCTTCGTGTCAGTCCGCCGTATGTGGCTAGCTATTGTTTTACCACAGCGGTATGGTGCACTGTTTTATGGTGGGGCTTTGTTACGGTACTTAAAATAAGTGTGGACTGTTCATTTACATCAATTAAGATGAACTATTATTATGTATTATCTCCTAGGAGGTAATAGAAGAAATATGCAAAGGTGACATAAGCAAAGGTGTGTATAGTATCTACCTGACTAAAATCCAACATGATTTTGTTTAATATTCTTTGATATGTGACATTGTAGAGATGTGTATGCTACGGTCACTTTATTGTGTAGCATTTCCTTAATGTGAAAAAGGCGAAGGTGACAGGCCCAGGTTTTTAACAAATATTATAATTGCAATATAAACGATGTTTGGTATATATGAGTACACAAGTATATCGACACACACAACTATGATATTGCCAGAATATGGATGTCTTGGAGAAGAAACATGGGTCCTTAAACAATTTTTATCTAATAAAATATGATTTAGTTGTATTGCGTATCTTTCCTAACATGATTTTTTTTCCTAGCGGTGTTTCTCTAAGATTTATCCACCTCCCCATAGAAGTAAAGAACTATATATCTCCTAATACAATTTCCTTATTTTTCTTGTGAACAAACCTGTGTAGTTTGTCCGCTACGTATGAATTTTGCTTTGCGTGTGCTTTCTCCTAGATCCTCGAAAAATATAATTGAAAGCAATCCTGTCAAACTGCGTGCACACATGCAAATCACGTCCAGGGGCGGACGCAGCACAAAAACTGAGTTGGGCCACCCTCCTAAAGAGACAATCACCATGTGTACACTAACAAATAATTATATGCTATAAGGGGCTGTTTGGTTGGGAGCCACAACTCGCCACAGCTACAGTATCCGCGCCACACTACAGTGCCGCCACGCTACAGTCAACAGCAGAACGAGCAGCTTGTTGTGGCGGTCAAAAAGCTCGCGCACTCTGTGGCCGCCATGGCCGTGGCGTGGCTAGCACTGGCTGGCTACCAAACAGCCCCTAAATCTTGTGTGAACAGTAAATCAACCTTCTCAAAATGACTTTTAGTTGGGAATTATAATACATAATAAAGTGCTATTAGTACCTTTGGAGAGGTAAATGAAACAATCATCTAGATCATATGATTCATATCTCCAAAATATTATACCCTCAAATTGGATAGCTAGTTTGGTGTTGAGTAGCCAAAATTTTGCTAGTGAAGCTGTTTCGCTAATCTCTTCGAGATACTCTAATTCTTCGGCTTTTTTCTGTCTTTCATTCTTTGCTGGTATCAACGGGTGAAACATAAAAGGTACCAAGAAAGACCTAGAAAAATGTAAGCTGGGACAAATATCAAAATAGGAAAAGTATTCCAACCACCACAAAACAAACATGTGGCATGGCTCAGATACTCACCACCGTGTACATATGGCATTTTTTTGAACAATTTTTATAGCTGGAATGCACCTTGCAACTCAATGCGTTTTTTACTTTATTTAATATTGTAGTGCTTCGGCTGCGTAGCTAAGGATTGGACGAGCAACCAGATGAAACTTGGAATCAATTATCAGATTAATCCTGGGGGAAACTGATACATGTAATCTCTAATCATAGAGCTAATCTCTAAAAACTTTACGCAACCGTATAACTAACAATATGGTTGCTTAGCTTGCAATTAGACTACCGGCACTCATTTTGACGATGTAGTTGGAGGCTTGCCGTTGCTGACCTTTTGAACGATGCTTGTGTTCGTAATGAAATTTGCAAGCGACAAGGGCAGGAGAGGATGTCAGCCTGCTAGCCTAGGACGCACAAGCCGGAGCAGAGAGAGAGTTACGGCCTTACGGGGGTTAAATGATTCTCTCACGGCCAGAGATCATGTTGTTGGGCTTTCTCCTAGAGTTCTTTGAGACCTTGACACGAGCTTAGCTGGGCCAGCGAGGGCACTCATTCCATCTGACCTGGGGCCTTAATGGTGAAAAATTAGGCCATATAACTTGAAACCGAAAACTAAGTGAGGGCCTAGGCCCTCTCTGGGGCCTCTTTGGGTCCGCCCCTGATCACGTCCTCCTGAATCCACGGACGCAGTTGGCAGCTATTTCTTTCTTTTGTCTTTATAGTTACGGATTTATTTGAATCTTTACCTTTTACTAGTATAGTGCCCGTGCGTTGCTACGGGACTGAAACAATTGTATAACAAATCACATTGAACATTCCAGAAGACAATAATTCACTGTTATAAGTTTTTTGTTGCAAAATAGAACAGCTTACTCTATTAAAAATTTAAACCAAAGATGTGATTAAGATATTTTTTTATATCTTCTAGAACTTTCGATATATATTTGCTTCATTCGACAAGACTTTAGTAACGAAATTCTGTCACATTGCGGTCGGGTCTGTAAACACGAGGAATACATGCGTAATATTACAAATACAAAATGCAACCAATAAGGATGTGTTACCATCATTAATTATTGTAGACTGTGTCGGAATATGCAATCCATCGATGTCTTCATCTACATATCTATTAGCCATTCTTGAACAAGTTGTTTCAAACTTCTGATTTTGCCGTCCCAACGGTGCATGCCTCTCACCATGTGTCACATGACGTCTGTGTGTCATGCTACCAGCATGTTCTGATGGGGTCTCGGCATCCATATTCATTTCTTCCTTTGTCTGGATGTAAACAGGTGTTCTGCTTATTTCAGGAATAGTCCAATCACGGCTGCTTATGTTGGTCGCACCCTCCGCATGCAACACATCCTCAGTAGGGAGTACAAGCTCTGGCATATAGTGAGGGTATTCCATTACGATAGACTCAGGGTGCAAATTGTTTGACTGGAACTCTTTCATTCTTTTTTTTATAGGCTCTTCCCCTGAATCGAAGATGGTGTCGTATTGTTTACTCTACGACGTTCACTCCTTGCAACCTTTGCATCAGGTGTTTTTGTATGGTATGCTGCACGACGCTTCTTATTTGATTCGTCCCTTTGTTCATCAATCATCACCGTGCGTCTATATGCACCTCGCAATCTCTCTCTCTCTCTCTTTGTTATTTTTGTCTGGCTCAAGCAATAGTGATGTTGAATTCGACACAGTTGGAGCACCTAATGTCATTTTAGCACAAATATAAATAACGATAATAAGTATTTTTTGGTACAGATATGGTAATACATATATCAATTACATGGGACAATCTAGAATCAACTCTACTGACCATAATACAAAAATGTTGCTTCATGTTTACATAACCCATAAATTTGAGGAGAGCCAACACAATAAGTCACCGTACCAGAACCACAGGTGGAAAGATGTGGCTCCACATCAGTCCTATGCAACCAATCTTCATTGTCGTCTGGATCCACATTTTCCTTGTCCTTTGTGGCACTCCTGTCTTATTCAATGCGATTGGACGATTCAAATTAGTAAGTTTAAAAAATATATTATTATAATTAGACAACTAATCTAGGTCAGCCAAAGATACAGTTGGCATAATACAACTACAATAATACCTGGCAAGGATGCATGATTTTGTTGGTGATATGCTTCACGACGTTTCTTATTCACCTCCAACCTATGCTCTTCTTATATTGATGCACGCCGAGCCCTTTGTTGTTCTCGCTTACATTCTTTAGGATCAACATTGTCTAAAATTTACAATAATTGACATGTTATGAACGTATATATGTGCTTCAAATTCTTTTGCAAATATAAGCATGAGGTGCCACATATCATCATTGGAAATAACTGGCTGTGATCCATGATTTTGTTGGTGATATGCTTCACGACGTTTCCTATTCACCTCTGCCCTCTGTTCTTCTGACAATAATGCTCGTCGAGCCCTTTGTTGTTCCCACCTATGCTCTTTAGGATCTAGTTTGTCTATATCCAATTTATAATGGCCATGTAAGCAATATTAGGTGCGAAATACATATAATGTGCCAATACATGTGTAAAATAAATTGATACCTCCATTTGTGTTGTTTGTCAGATCACTGAACGGCGTTCTTCCCATATATGATACACTGACAAAGGAGCCCTGCTATTATCCCTTTAATTTAATGAATGATTTGTAGTAAACATAAATAAATCTACCCTGTACTCTTAAGAGAAGCCAAAATCAACCACAGAATACTATATTTATAACAGACAAAAACTATATCACTGATCTTGCTTTTTATTTTAAATGAAGGTACCCTGACATATATTGTGCACAAGATACATATTCAAACACCCATAAAAAATGTACAGCACATCATTAAGAAACTAACATGTCCATCCAGTAATCCTTTGGTTACATATGAAATCAATGTATGCTTACAGATTGTGCAGGTGTTTGAGGGCAGCAAAAGATATTGGATTTCAATAGATCAAGCGAAGTAAGGAAATGAAGCCAACGCTTAAGAAAGTATGAGTTCACAAAGGAAAATCAGACTATGAAACATGCATTTAGGTATTTTCCATTAAGTTACCAATTGTTGTAGCTTTCATAGATTGCAGTAAACGAATCATCTAGCTGTCATAGATTGATCTGAACGGGCACTATCAATTGATGAAATCAATCTCTTAGGATCCTAGTGGGTGTCATAGATTGCAGTCACCCAAGCATCTAGCTGTCATAAATTGCAGACAACCCAGCATTGTATAAATAAGGGACAACCAAGCATCTAGCTGCCATAGATTGCAGACCCCCAAGCATTACAACCAAACAGACAGTGAGCCATGTTTTAATCAAATTTAATCAGGATCAAATCTTTCTTTTACACATGATACTGGAAGGCACTATATAAATAAAGGTGGAACGCACGGGCACAGAAGTGATTGGTGGCATAACATAATCTCAACCGGCAAAGACTCGTCAACACATGCCCCATTGCTCTGACAGAACTGAGGGGGTTTGTGAATCATACCTGATGGTATTGGGTATGCAGAGAGATCTTGATGGAGTTACCTGCACAAAATTGGGCACCACACCAATGGATGTAGACAGTATTAGTAAATTTTGGCAAATATTAGTTTTTTTTCGAAAGACCCAGCAAATATTAGTTTGTTGTTCGCATCAGGACTTTTATAGCTGCTTATAAGTGCATGGCGCAAATTCACCTCAGTAACATTTGCATCGAATATCTTTGAAGCAAAGTTTTGATAACCTCAATGGCAATCAGTTGATATGGCATAAAGCAATGGCAATCAGTTGATATGACATGACAGAAAGGGTAGTGTAGTTTTATTACCTATGAAGCAGGCAGAGAGCACAAAGAGGCACAAATCAGAATTTCTCAGGGACACGCAAATGTTCAAAGGAATTGTCAGCAACCTGCATTATGGATAACGAAAAATTTGTCACAATTAGAGAGGGCGTGAGGAACTATCATTATGGGTGTAATCAGATCGAAAAAGATTTCTGGAAAAAAAAACTACAGAAGCAAGGTACAGATGTATTTGCATTATGGATAACGAAAAATTGTCACAATTAGAGAGGGCGTGAGGAACTATCATTATGGGTGTAATCAGATCGAAAAGGATTTCTGGGGAAAAAAGCTATAATGGGATGCACCACAACATTTTTTTATACCTCCATCAATGTTTCAGCAAGGTACAGAGAACACATCAATTAGCATCGAAGAACGATACAAACAGAAATACGAAATCTCCATATATCAAGCTTTCATGACCGAGCAGTTCACTTAACTCAATTTGTACCAAAAGTTACTTGCAATGATGTCTAATTGTTAAAAAAACAATAAACTTTCCTACAGGGTACGTCCCTAAATTAAAATGAGAAGGTGTGGACAAAATCACTCTAAGAAACATAATACATTTGATTCATCTGTAGTACGGAGGCCTCATAATATGTGAAATCCAGCTTGTCCTGGAAGTTCACCTTGATGACGTTTTTTATCTCTGGTATTACATTGCTCGAATAACTGAATTTACCATACTTCTCTTTTCAATTGTGATATCCAGTTTTTTTTATAAAAAAAATAAACAACCTAAAAGATCATTTCATCAGTATGGCAATTTATGTGCAAATGAAGATGAATCAGAACGCAACAATACTCGAAAGGAATAGTCTAGCATGTTTTCAATCAACAAATCTGATGACACAAGCGGCCGGCGGATGGTGGCGTCGCGAGGACAGCGGAGAGCAGCATCGCGGATGGCAGCGTCGCGACTCACGAGGACAGTGGACAGCGGCGGTCCTGCCTCCATGCTTCGAACCTTGGACGGTGACGGGTAGGAAGGGTTTTTATTTGGCAATTGTGCAACTTACAATCGACATTTTGATAAGGTTTGAACCGGCAAGAATTGTACTCACAGGCATTTGCTCAAGCAGGTTACCTGCACAGACATGGACGGCTAATGGGTTAGGCGCTTAGCTGCCAGGGTGCTGCATGTTGCTCCGGTGTTCCTCAAAGGTTGAAGCAAGACGCCATCATGCAAATTCATTCTGTAACAACCAAAAGGCATTGTTGCTTGTACTTGGACGCGAAATCAGTCGGCCAAAATTCATTTTGGGACGAACAACGTCTTCTTACCTTCCGTCGCCAGCCAGCTGCTTCCACCCGCGCTCCTCTGCTTACCTCGCTACCACCAGCGAGTGATGCAATGCCTTGAAGGTAGATGCGCAGGACAGGACGGGATCGCTGCAAGCACACGGATTGTAGGGCGCGGACGACTGGACGGGAGGGACGAGGCTTCGCGGGAGACGCAGTGGCCGTGCTGATGCGGATCTCCTCGAGGACTGGAGTGTAAGTGTAAAATGAAGGCTAACAATCCTTACAACTTAACTAAATAGGATCACCTAGCCTATACAAGATCACATCTAGCTCAGATATAACACGGAAGTAAATGGAGTCGGATCCGGTCTTATACCAGCGGTGGTGTTGTCCATCGCGACGGTGAAGGCCGGAGAGGCGGTGCTCAAGTTGACGTTGAGGGCGACGTCGGGCTTGTAGTGAAGTCTCTCCTTCAGAGACTTCGGTGGATGATGGCGGCCTTCTGGACGCCAACAGGATTGGCCTGCGACGGGAGGAACTCGAGCTTCCAGGCCTTCCAGTGCGTCTGATTGATCGGTGTAGAGTGGATGGTTCCGGAGAACCTTGGGAAGCGTGAAGGGTACCTTTTGGGGTGGTACGACCTCAGCTTATATAGCACTGTAGCCCCGGGGCCGAGCCCTAGGTTTCCTTAGCGTTGCCTCACGATCACGGCAACAGATTAGGCTCTGTTGGAGTCAATCCCGAGATCTGGGGGATAAGGATTACTCCCCCTATCTCGGGTAGGTTTGTTATCCTGACGGTCACAAAATATCCAACATTCTCCCCCTTGACCAAAGGTCAAACAACTTAAAACATAATTTCAACTTATACTTAATCTAAAACCCTTCCTCAGTAATTCAGCTAGTACCAGACCAATGCGTCGTCAGCAGAGCCTCCTCATACTGGGACAACATTACCCATAGTCTTCACTGAAAACTTTGTCAGGATTCTTAATCCTATTTGGGGAAACTAATGGCCCTGGATCAGGACCTTTTCAAAGGTATCAACCAAACCCATGTAATATACATGTTTATCAAATAGCGATGGTGAAATGTCTTTAGTGAGCGGATCCGCTATATTGTCCTTAGTGCTTATATGCTCAAGCTTAAGTGTTTGGTCCTGATTTTGTACTTTTACGATACGATACTTAAGCTCAATGTGCTTACCAGCTCTTGTTATTTTATCGTTTTCGCAAAAGAATATTGTGGCTTTATTGTCGCAATACATTGTGATAGGTCTCGAGATACTATCAACAACTCTTAGTGCCGGAATAAAACTCTTAAGCCACAACGCCTGCCCAACAGCATCATAACATGCTACAAATTCAGCTTGCATCGTTGATGCAGCCGTTACACCTTGTTTAGCGCTCCTCCATGAAATTCTCCCCCTGCTAGCATGTAGATATATCCAGACGTGGATTTTCTATCATTCTCATCGCCAACAAGGTCGGCATCAGTGTAACATTCAACCTGAAGGTGTGTCTGATCTTCTATATGTAAGCATGTAATCTTTAGTGCCTTGGCAATATCTTAATGCCTTCTTGACACCTACCCAGTGAGCCCATCCTGGCTTATCCTGATATCTTGTAAAGACGTTGATTGCAAACGCTAAGTCCGGACGCGTACAGACTAGTGCATACATCAAGCTTCCGACTGCTGATGCATAGGGAACCTTCCTCATTTTCTCTCTTTTCAAATCATTCTTAGGGCATTGTCCTAAATTAAACTTATCGCCCTTTTAAATTGGAACAGGTGATGTGCTATTCTTATCCATCTTATATATTTTAAGCATTTTCTCAATATATGCTTTCTGAGATAATCCTAGTATTCCTTGGGCTTTATCCTAGTGTATCTCAATGCCAAGTACATACGAGGCTTCACCGAGATCCTTCATATCGAAATGTGACGATAAGAAGTTATTAGTCTCATGCAACATGTTCTTATCGTTGCAAGCTAACAGTATGTCATCTACATACAGTACTAGGATCATCAACTTTCCACCCTTTTCTTTGACATAGATGCATTTGTCTACCTGAGTTTTCCTAAATCCGAATCTCTTAATGACTTCATCGAATTTACGGTTCCACTGCCTGGATGCTTGCTTAAGTCCATAAATGGACTTTCTTAATCTGCATCCCATGTGTTCCTTACCCTTAATGGTAAAACCTTCCGGTTGAGCCATATAAATAGTCTCATCTATGTCACCATTAAGTAATGCAGTCTTAACATCCATCTGATGTAACTCCATATCAAAATGGGCTACAAGTGCCATGACAATTCTGAATGAATCTTTGGTAGACACAGGAGAGAAGGTCTCTTTGTAATCGATCCCTTCCTTTTGTGTAAACCCTTTGCTACAAGTCTAGCTTTGAATCGTTCGACATTCCCTTTGGAATCACGTTTAGTCTTGTAGACCCACTTACAGCCTACTGGTTTGACTCCATTAGGAATTTCTACTAAATCCCATACCTTATTGGAACTCATAGACTTTAGCTCTTCTTCCATGGCTTCTATCCATTTAGTAGAATTCTCACTTTGTACTGCCTCTTTGAAAGTGGCAGGATCATCAACTTTCCCAACATTATACAAGTGCTCAGTTAAATAAGTCTCGTATGACAAGTCCTCAGTTAAATAAGTCTCATATAAGTCTGGATTAATTGCAGGCTTCCTTGTTCGTTGTGGTCTTACTATTGGCTCATTCACAACTGGTTCAGGAACCGCAGGAGGTACTTGTTGCGGAATTTCTTCCGCCTGCTTATCATCTGCAGGCGCCTGAGCAACAGCAGCAATTGGAGCCTGAATAACAGGGACAGCTGGCACTGGAACAACAGGGGCCTGCGCCACGTGTTCCTGCTGAATGATAGTAGTAGGCGTGGTGTTGCTAATTTGAGGAATCACAGGTGGTACAAATTGATATGTCTCTGTGAACTCAGGAATTTCCAAAGCGGGTAACTCAACGTGCAACTCTTCAAGACTTATATCCCTCTTCGGAAAACCTCCACTAATCTCTGAGTCCTCTAGGAACACAGCATGTCTGGTTTCTACAAACTTAGTGAAGCGACCAGGACAATAAAATCTGTATCCCTTTGACTTATCTGGATATCCTATGAAATGACAGCTTACTGTTTTAGAATCCAGTTTCTTTTGTTGTGGATCAAACAACTTTGCCTTAGCGGGACAGCCCCATACCTTTAAATAATTTAAAGACGGTTTCCTCCCATTCCACAGTTCAAACGGTGTTTTGGGAACTGACTTAGATGTAACCCGATTTAGTATGTGAGCAGCTGTTTTAAGCGCTTCCATCCACAATTCCACAAGCAAGCTAGAATGACTGAGCATGCTATGTACCATGTCCATTAGTGTACGGCTGCGACGCTCAGCAACTCCATTTTGCTGTGGTTCGCCTGGCATACCGTACTGAGCTCTAATGCCATTTTCTTCTAAGTACTTAGCAAATGGTCCCTTAACTTGACCATATTGAGCATGTTTGCCATAGTACTCACCTCCCCTGTCTGATCTTACAATTTTGATAGAAGTATTGTGTTGTTTCTCAACTTCTAACTTATAAATCTTAAATATTTCTAGCGCATCTGAACGCTTGCGAATAGGGTAGATGTGTCCATAGCGTGAATAATCATCAGTAAATGTTATAAAAGAATCATAACCATCTACCGATGTAACAGAAAGAGGGCCACAGATATCTGTGTGAATGATTTCTAACACACCCCTACTTCTGTTTGCACCTTTCTTAATTTTCTTAGCATATTTCCCCTTAATGCGATCAATGCATTGGTCTAAGTCTGAAAAGTCTAAGTGTTCTATAATCTCTTCTTTAATGAGACGATCAATTCTCCCCCTCGAAATGTGACCAAGGCGATAGTGCCACAATTTCGAAGAGGTCTCATTAAAGCGCTTACGCTTATTTCAAACATTAGCAACATTACAGACAGTCATCACAGAATCATCATTAAGAGATAGCATATAAAGTTTGCCTTGCCGACTAGCAAGGCCAACACTTATTGAATTAAATTTAATCTCACACTTGTCTTTATCAAAAACACAAATATGTCCTGAATCTGCTAAAGCTGAAACTGAAATGAGGTTTCTCTTAAGACTAGGAACATAAAGAACTTCATCTAATTTAAGCTGGAAGCCGCCTGGCAACTCAAGGACGAAGCTTCCAACGCCTTCGACTTCAACACCGTTGCCGTCAGCTACTCTTAGGTTTCTGTCCCCCCTTCTTATAGTTTGGATTGTAAGGAATGCCTGCAATGAATTAGAAATGTGCACAGTGGCACCTGAGTCAATCCACCAAGTATTAGGGGAAAAATCAGCTAAAAATGATTCATCTATAAAGGAGACAGAGTCAAACTTAATATTACCTTGCTGCTTCAACCATTCCTTGAAGCCAGTGCAGTTCTTCTGAAGGTGCTTGGGAGACTCACAGAATGAGCACAGCATCTTGCCCCCTGAGGTGTGGCTGCTTTTCTTGAACTTGTTCTCATGCTTTGGAGCGAAGTTCTTGTTCTTATTCTTCTTAAAGTTCTTCTTAGCGCCTTGCTTGCTGCTGCCAGACTCATGCTGGTTCTTAGGAGTGTCACTGAGGGAGAGGTTTCCAACCATGTTGACCACGTCCTTCATCTTCTTAGTTTTGAGTCTTTCCTCATCCTCAACACAGTAGCTGATTAAATCACTAAGAGTCCAAATTGCTTTGGTAGTGTTGTAGTTGATCTTAAAGGCAGCATACTGCGGTGATGGTAAAGAGGTCAGAATGAAATGCACAAGAAAACCATTTGAGATCTCCATCTGCATCTCCTTGAGTTTGTTGGCCATGTCGCACATGCTGAGGATGTGCTCCCTGATGCCTGTCTTACCATTGTACTGAGAGGAGACGAGCTTCATGATCAACGTGCTTGCATAAGTCTTGGAGGAGCTCTTAAAGTTCTCCTCAATCTTAGTCAAGAGCTCCTTAGCAGTGTACTCAACACCTTGGGCATACTTGAGGGGGATGGCCCCCTTGATGCCTGGACTGATAGTCTGACTCATCACCATGGTAGCCATGCGATTGGACCTCTCCCACTTGTCAAAAGTAGGAGAAGTCTGTCCTTCAGCTGGAGCAGCAGGCCTGTCCTCTCTGAAAGCAACATCAGGATAATTCCATGCTAGGCACGCCATGATCTTGCCCTTCTAGTCCAGAAAGTTCGCTCCATTGAGCGGCTGAATGTTGTTCAAGAACGAAGCCACTAGGTTCACGTTGTTCACTAAAATAAGACAAGTGAAATTTGCTTAGTAAGAATATACTTGAAATGCGAATAAAAGCATGAAAATAACCCTACGGTGGTCTGATTAAATTCATGCATGAAAATCAAGTTGCATCACCGGTAGGGAAAACAATCGAAATTCATCTTATTACTTATGATCAATCAACGGTGGTCAGAAATAATCACAAGTTTACTCTAAATAAACTTCTCGGTGGTTCCATTTATTTAGAGGCATCTCAAAATATATTGGTGGACTTAAACTTAAATTTCAATGAGTAAACAAAAATAAATCTTAATTTACAACACCAAAATTCTTAATAAAATACTTATGCAAGCATTAATCAAAACTTAAAATAGTATTAAAATACATCTTAAATAATACAGTAATTAGACTAAACTTAAAACTGTAATTAAGAGGGAATTTAAACTTAAAATGAACTGAAATTCGAAATTACACCGAAAATTCGAATAAAATCTAAAGCTAAATTGGCCCAAAATCTAAAATCGGCCCGCAGACAGCTGAACAGGCTCACGCGCGACGTTAACGCGCACGTGGTCCAGTGCGGCCCAACTTGCGCCCCAGCAGCGCGCGTGGCCCAGCATCGCGCAGAAGCTCGTGGCCCAATATCACGAAGCGCGCTTACGGCTCGGCTCTGTAGCACGGCTCGGCTCGGCTCACAGCTCCGCGGCTCGGCTCGCTCGGCACGGCTCAGTGCGCTCGCGAAAGAGGCCCAGCCCTTAGCAGGCCTAAGGCCCAGGGGCGAACGGGAGCAGGCCGGCCAAGAAACGGCCCAGCCCGCCCCGCGCGCCCCGCGTTAATCTGAGCCATCCATCTGATCGGACGGCTCAACGCGCGGATAGGGGGTATATAACCCCAAAATCTGGCCGGGGAGGGAAACCATAACCATTCCTTCCTCCCCCGCGTCGGTGCGCTTACCGCGGCGGCGGCCGGCGACGCGCGCACGCGCCACCACACGCCGTTGCCGCTCTTCCCTCTTCCCTTCCCACCAGATCCGGCGAGGAGAGAAACGGAGGGACTCCGTCCGTGCTTCCGAAGTCGCTCGCCGGAGCTCCATGAGTGTCCTCGCCGACGCTGCGTGCGTATCGCGCGCAGCCCGGCGAGGTGTCTCGTCGGAGCTCAACGGCGGCGGTCTGGTACTCCCGGCACAAGGCGCGAGGAGGGTGGAGGCGCACACCACGAAGGCGCACGCGCGGCCGAGGTGGTCTGCGTGTCACGGCCAACACATGGCCCGTGCGAGCACCATCCTCGTCTTCGCCGGAGCTGAAGGCGGCGGTCGCGCGTGCAGATCTGCTACGCGCGGCCGCCATGACCAGGTAGGCCATCTTAGCTTAGGGTTTGCGTAGATCTAGGGTTAGGATTTGGGATGTGGGTTTCGGATCTGAGTTTGGGCTTGCATGCATGTTTGTTTCGGTGTTTTGATGCTACACCCTTCTAATTTCTGTTAACTGTGAGTGCGACATGGCTAATCCGAGACTAATCATGAATCTGAAACCCTAACTTATAGATCTTTGGCTAAAACTTGAAAATAGCTTACGAAATGAGTAGATCTACAAAAGCAGTGACTAAAATTTGATGAAATAATGCTTAATCTCATCTTTTCCTTCACTGATCTAACATAAAAGCATGAAAAATCTTAACTTTTCTTCTCTGATCTCATCTTATGCTACTCTAACCTCCTCTGTAACACTATATCGACTCAAGAAAGCCTAATCATGCATGGATCTAGTGTAACCGAACCCAAAGGCTTAGGTTTTGGAGTGCTAGGGATCTAGTAGGCTAGATCTAGGCGACTAATACCAATTGTTAGTGTAAAATAAAGGCTAACAATACTTAGAACTTACCTAAACATGATCACCTCGCCTATACAAGATCACATCTACCTTAGATCTAATGCGGAAGTAAATGGAGTCGGATCCGGCCTTATACCAGCGGTGGTGTTGTCCATCGCGACGGTGAAGGCCGGAGAGGCGGTGTTCAAGTTGACGTTGAGGGCGACGTCGGGCTTGTAGCGAAGTCTCTCCTTCAGAGACTTCGGTGGATGACGGCGGCCTTCTGGACGCCAACGGGATTGGCCTGCGACAGGAGGAACTCGAGCTTCCAGGCCTTCCAGTGCTTCTGATTGATCGGTGTAGGGTGGATGGTTCCGGGGAACCTTGGGTGAAGGGTACCTTTTGGGGTGGTACGACCTCAGCTTATATAGCACTGTAGGCCCGGGGCCGAGCCCTAAGTTTCCTTAGCGTTGCCTCACGATCACGGCAACAGATTAGGCTCTGTTGGAGCCGATCCCGTGATCTGGGGGATAATGATTACTCCCCCTTATCTCGGGTAAGTTTGTTGACCTGACGGTCACAAAATATCCAACGTGGAGGGGATCGCTGGGCGAACGCCGCTTGCCAGGAGCACGCCAAGGATACGCCAGGAGCAGTGCGAGTGGCCGCCGCCTCGCTGGGGAGGAACACGTCGTCCTGCACACGGGAGGCCGACGCCACGTGGAGGCCGCCTCCGACGGGTCATGGTTCACTGGGGAAGAACGCCGGGAGGGAGATGCCGCAGCCTGGGATAGAAGGGCGGATCGATTTCGGCGGGACCACTGTGAGCGAGCGAGCGAACGGGATCCCGGTCGCCGGGAGCGGTGGTTCTGCGTCTGTGCTGCGGTGGCGGTGGAGCAGGTACGTAGAAGAGGGACACTGGAGATGAGAGATGTCTTCGGGAGTGCAGATAAGCGGAATAGATGGGGGACGGATATGCGTGTGTGCTGTGAGGACGCGAGGTAAACGAAATCCCTCTTTGTCGGGCGACGGGTGAGGAGGGCGAGCGGAGGGGGGTCGATCGGGGAGGCTTCACCATCGCAGGCGGACGCAAGTCTTCCTTCCTTCTAGTCTTTTTAGTAGCAGAGATGAGGTATAGTGTACCGTAGCGAAGCCATTCACGGTGCAGTCTCGTCCCTCTGTGATGTCGTGAATGGATTAGGACTTAGGAGAGTATCAATGTTTTAAATGGACATTTAGACTTTCTCTAGAGATGTCTAATTTAAACAGCGCAAATTGCCGCCGCACGGACGATCAAGCTTCCTTATAAAAAATATGTGTCGCTATTGACCTTTTTATAGCTATGATCAATAAGTTCTATTGTAATCGCTCTGTATCAAAATATTTGTCATTGTTGAGTTTTTTTTTTTACAATCTCAATCATTCATCTTATTTAAGTGATGTGCTTTACTGCTATAGGTATTTGAAAAACATTTTATATGTTTGTAATAAATTTTTAAATAAAACAGATGGTCAAAATTGTAAGAAAAAATTAACAACAACAAAATATTTTAATATGGAGGAAGTAAGTTGTAACCATACTAGTCAATTCGTTGACCATTCGGGGGTTGGTCTTTGGAACGAAACGTTTAGGCAAGAGACCACGCAAACTCCGTGTCTGCCGAAAAGAAATGGCACGCTTACTATGTAAACTGAAATGTGGATTTTTCACATTCGTTGGCCTATCCGGTCTATTAATTTTAAATCAACGGTGGGATGAATCATATGAAAGAGATTTAAAAGTAGGTAAAAAATTTAATAGTTGGATCAATATCGTATGAGAAATGAACTACCGAGATATCTCTTGCAGCCATAAATACATGTGTCGCTGTCTTTCTCGTTGAAAGGCTACAAAACAACTTCGTGCTGCTGGCTGCTGCTGTTGCAATAAATCTTGTGTACCGCATGCCTGACTCCAGTTACTCCTCGGCTCGTCGTGGTCGGTATCGAATGGTAGTGTACTCCGTATGCGTCTGTCGCCCCTCCCTTCTCGGCTACATTCTCCCGTGTGCTTGCTTGTACTTATTTGGTAATGGAATTGAATGGCATGTGTTGTGTAGCTCCGTGTCCGTCAGTCCGCTGTACTATATGGCTAGCTGTTGTTACCAGTGGAGTCTGTATGGTTGCACTGCATCAGGGTGCAGTCTCGTGCCCTCTGTGTTGCTGCTTGCTGTTGTGCATGCATCGGGACATTTAAGCTTCTCGGACACCTACTAGCCGCCGCTCAGACGGAGTTGTATTGTAACCATACTTGTCATCAATTCTGGTTTGCTCTTTGCGATGAAACATTTCGGAAAGAGACCGTGCAAATTGCGTATCTGGCTTGGTAGTGAAATGAAATGGCACAACTATATGTGAAATGAAATGAAAGGTGGATTTTTCACGTATCTATGTGACTGCTATTTGGACCATTATTTTTTTAATCAACGCTAAGATGAAATATCACGTGAGAGACGAAAGACCAAGATAACAGATAAGCCATGTAGTCATAACTGCACGTGGACTTGCCTTTTTCAAGAAGTTAGCATGTCGTGTAGAGTACTAGGTTGGGGCACAAGTGACAAGCCTGACACAACCGCACATGATCGGTACCAAATTACCGAGACGGTCCAGTTCGCCCGGAATGGAACGACAATTATCGACTGATATTTAGGGAGTATTTTGGATCCTCGAATCAAGCTTAGCCTATGTTATATCAACTGTTCGGATAAGTGGACTGAGCATGAGCTAATTATAAAACTAATTGGAAAAGTCTAAGCTAATTCATATGACAAATCTATTAAACCCACAATTAATGTACCATAAACAAAAGTTTACTCTAGCACCACACTATCAAATCATAGACTAATTAGGCTTAATAGATTCGTCTCGTCAGTTAGCCTCCAGCTATGCAATTGGTTTTATAATTAGTATATGTTTAATACTTCTAATTAGTAACCAGACATTTGATATGGCATGAACTGATAATGTTTAGCCATGGATCCAAACATCCCCTTCAGCCGGTACGAAATAGAAGCTATTGTGTATTTGTTAGGGTGGTGGAATGGTATATGCCAGCCATTATTTCAGTGGATACATATAAGTTTGGTTATACTGCTTCGCTCTACTAAATTATGTACATGGAAGTAAAGAGTTGCTGCACCCTTCTCGATAGGCAATAGCGTTAGATATTGGAGGTTATAGCAGTAAGGAATTTTACAATGCTTGAAATAAATGAGGATCGTCCATTAGGTTAAAATCGATGGCTGAGACAAAAGATATACTTAGAAAAAAAGTAAAAAACGGTACCAACTAAAATATGAGAGGCCTCTTGGTACCTTACCAAAAGTAGAAAAAATGCCTCTTGGTACCTCCTGATACCTCCTGCTATTTTTCCAACTACTATAAAACACCTCTATAATAGTTGTTTTGAACTATGGAGCATTCGATATGGTCATGCTTTGTCAAGCTATCACTAATTATTTTGACTAATGCACAGAGCTAATTACTAGGTGGCTAAAATTAGATGTCTTATCCAAACATGCCCAATGGTATCATGGTGAAAATCCGATTTCCCTTGATTTTGAGGAGATGTGCGCGTTACAAAAGGAGATGAGATGGAATGAATGGATGTATTTTTAGGTGGTTGCCCTGGCCAATCTCAATGCAAGTTTCATAGGAGTTTTGTTCTTATTAAATAACATGCCACATTGAGAGGATCTTGTAGATGCCTAGAGGGGGGGTGAATAGGCGTACCTAATAAAAACCTGAAATTCTTTCTTCACAAGTTGTCAGTGAAACCAGATCTTCCGAGTACTTCTAGGAAGATCCGATAATCGGATGTTCCGGGACTTACACGGATGATCCGATGTGGAAAATAACCTTTGCTCGAGATTCAAAATCTAACAAGTTATTCGCAATTCCACTTGAATAGAAAGTTCACAGAGGTACTCTAAGAGCTATATATTATGATCAAATACAGCAGAAACCTCTATAGAGATAGATCGGGCAATATATAGCAAATACGAGAATATATGAACCAAAATGAAGTAAGCAACACAAAGAGACACGGGATTTGTTCCCGGAGTTCACTCCCAAGGGAGCTACATCTCCGTTGAGGCACCCACAAAGGGTAGAGTCTCTTTCAACTCGTTTCCTCCCTCAATCGACCACAAAGATCAAGATTGAGTCACTTACTAGATGGTTCCACACAAAGAACGGGTGATACAATCCTCCCTCAATCGACCTCCAACTGTTATGTTTTGAATCGGGAAAATTGGATCTTCCGGGTGTTACCCGGATCTTCCGGATAGGCTAGGTTAGCTGAGAAAAACCTAAGTGTACTGCCACACCGGATCTTCCGATTTTGCACTTTTCTACTCAGTACCGAAACGGGTCTTCCAATGAAGAAAATCGGATCTTCCGATTTTACACAGAATGGAACCGGATGTTCCGAAGAACAAAACCGGATCTTCCGGTTTTCTCTGAGAAAGTGAGTTTTGCCCCTTTAGTCTCTCAAAGTTAGATTTCATCTCAATATAGCACTTTAGCAACCTTGATTCATCAGACATGTCCCCCTTGATAGTACAGTGTTTCCTGTACTCAAATTCAAAGAATAAATTCAATTTAAATCGTCCATATGAGCTTCACACCATATTATTTGAATTGGAGACCTCCTTCATATATATATTCGTTTCTTTTTATTTTACTCCTGCACATATCTCAATAGAAGTATGAAACCTCTAAATTTTGGTTGTTATCACCACCAAAACCACTAGGGGGCCAAATGCACTTTCACACATAGGCAAAAAATGGTAGGAAGGCACAAAACTTATGGGGAGAGAGAGAGAGAGAGGAACTTGGTGTACAAAATTACCTAGACTATAAAACAAGGATGAAACATTATTGAGAGAGTTTGAGTTTCATCTCTATACATGTACCAACTCTCATTGGCCATTTAGGTAGAATATTTAAATGTTATGCTACCATATCCATATGAACCGTGAACCGTGAAATTAAACTTTAAAATGAGATTACTAGTTCATTCATCAACTCAATTATTGTTGAATGTCATGTCACTCTTAAAAATCATGCGATGAAATCTTGTACTGAGAATGGCCTTAGACTAGTCTTAACTGGAGTTTCATGAGAGTTTAATAGGCTGTCTGGTTGCAGCAGCTCGGCAGGGGTGGAGTCTGGTGCCCTTCTATGTGCTGTTGTACATCACGATGGGATAGCACAATAAATCATATGGCTCGTACAATGTCAGAAAATTAATTTATACTCCCTCTCCGATCCGATCGTTACAGAGGTTTTACCGACCGAACATGTTCGACTTTGAGGATGTGTGGATCCGTTCTATGGAATCTAGCTACGTTTACGGGTTTTCTTAAGTCAAACATTCTTAACTTTGACCATAAATACCAATGAAGAATATAAAAATTGGTAAAGTAATAATTATGTTCACATATTTGTTGTGAAACTTTTTTACTCGAAATAAATTATATATTTTAAATATTATTCGTTAAGATTAAGAATGTCTAACTAATGATAGCTACATTCTAGGACCAAGTGAGTAGTAATTTGTATGGTTGTATACTTTAAGGGTTTGTTTAGTTTTCATGGGGTTAAGATAAGCCACGTACAATAAAATGTTTGTATGCTGAATTCCATAACCCTAGGCTTATTTTTCTTAGATGAATCTATTGAGTCAAATTAGTACATAATTTTCTCTGCGTCCACAATGATTTCACCAATCTTGGAACCTACTAGTTCAGTCTCTAAAAAATTATCATAGGGATATTGTTGCCTGCATATATTCAAAATGTATTGATCGGGTGATTTTGTTTAGAGAAGAAAAAATCTAGAATCCTTTGCTGCCGACGTATACGGAACGTGGAACAAACCAAGCCCATCCGCGTCGAGTCCGCATAATCTTGCTGGGTTTCGGGCCGTGTAGCATTCACGTTATACCAACATTTCTTTTCAGATTGATAATCAAATCTGCACACGTTCGATATGTAGAAGTTCTTCGTGCAGTTATAATTGTGATAGGAAGCACTACCGATCCAAGCCGTTTGCGTTTAAAAATTGATCGTCGAAATTGAATCAAATCACAGCCAACAGTCCCAAGCATAGAAAAATTAGTGCTATAGCAGCAGGGTGCACAACAAGAATTAGTGGATAGACATACCACAAGCAGAGCAGAGTGCACACTGCCATGCTCCAGCATTCGCTTGCCCCCGAAAGGTGCGATAGCCTACTACTCTTCACCAGAGAGATTTTAATAGAAAGCTATAGGAATTTACCCCTTTACCCTGTCTTTCTTCATGCCGTGCCTGCTGTGCTCGGTACCGGCTGCTCCGTCCAGGGGGCCCACCTGTCATCCTCCGGCCATGCCCTTCTTCCTCGCGAGCACATGTTCCCATCACAACCGAAGCTCGAGCTCCCCTGTCCGCATGGCTGCCGCAAAAACAAAAAGCTAGGGCATGCAACTGCACCTCTCCAATCCATTTTTTTTATGTGCTCAGATCAAACCAAGCAACAATTGGCCGGATATCATCTCTCTCTTCTAGTTCCAGCCAGCTCCACGCTGCAAGCTTCTGCTTTCCCCTAAATCCAATCCACTCAAGAGCCCATCCACTTACACAACTGTAGCTCCTCAAACTTAATCGAAGCACCGACCTCTCCATGGCTGCTCTGCTCGCGCCTCCCGTGCTCCAGGCCTGCGGGCATGGTCCTGCCTACCGGAGGCGGAGCTCGCCTGCGCTGCCTGCTCTGGCCTTGGGGGGCGCTGGGAGGCCGAGATCGCCCTTGGGACCCCGCTGGCCGGCTGGTGGCGGAGCTCGACCGCACTGGCCGCGGGATCCGGCTCCGTCCGTTCGCGCGCCACCGGTGGCGAGCAGGTTTTTTTTTACCGCGGTAAGACCGGTTCCCGACAAAAAAAAACCAGTCCGGCTAACCGGTGAAACCGGCCAGCTAACCGTTGGGAGCGGTTTTATAGTGTCGGTTCGAGAACGGTAACCGATCAGTTTTGCAACCGGGCCGGGGCGGTTTGGTCGGGAACAGGTCAACCAACGGTTACGTGAACCCTGGTGGCGAGGGGTTCGACTGCCGGAAGATATTTTTTTTTTACGAAACGATAGATGTGTATATAGGAAAGGGTAGAATAGTCAATTTATATAGCACCAGTTAGTTTGTGGGACAAAGTTCACATGTCACGAATGTTGCTTCCTCTCCCATTTCCCTTCTCTTCTGCCTGTGCCGGCAGCGGTGCCATCACGCTCCCTCCGCTCCACAAGTTGCCTGGAGGACGACTTGCCGCCGCCTCCTCGTGCCACGTGTGATCTGGGGCCATCGAACTCGGGGTCACCGATGCTGCTTGCATCGCCGGAGTCCCTGCTTCCCTCGGTCCAAGCGTAGTCGTCGTCAGTGGCAGCGCGCTCGCGAGGCTGCAGTATCGTCGGAAGGTTGCCTCCAGAGAAAGTTCTTGATCCGGCAAGCACGACCGCAGGGCCTCCGGGTGGTGCGGAGGCCTGGGCAGAGCCTCCCTCGTGGCCTCGGCTGCTTGACCTCAGGCTACCCACCTCCTGCTGCGCTCTGCCGCCGTCCCTTTCGCGGTACCGCTCCCTGGACCGGCTGCAGGATGAGCAGCTCATAGAGGTCATCGCAGTGTTTGCAAATAAGCTTGGGCTTGGCTACCCCACGAATGCTAGATGCAATGAGTGAATAGAAATGATAAATGCAATGTGTGAATAGAGGCAAGCAAAGTCACACTGAACCTGTTCGGATTAGTCGAGAACTCGCGCCTTGATGACCGTCCCAATTCGACTTGCTCCAGTTCACGTTGAAGCTCTCTCTAAAAATCAATCGTACAACATCAATACGGTAAAAATATAAAGACTAAGTCCATGCAAACTAGTATGGTAAATAAACATCAAATGGGCTTGGCACACTTTTTGAGTTATTTATATACATATTAAGCAAACACCAGACAAGGACTTGGTCGCTTGGACATAATATACGCATGGCGAAAGGAAAACCAGAGATTTCGTGGGTGCTTTCACAGCATATGCATCAGGAAAGTAAGTCTAGCTTTTGCAATGTTTCTTTAATTGACCGATCAAGGTCACAAACATATGTTCCAACGCTAACAGATTATGTCCATTTGAAATTGAAATCATAAATCGACCATACCTGAGTTTGTTTTTCTTTTTCCAAATCAAGGTTGAACTGAAGTTCCCTAGACTTGGCACGTTCAGTATCCAGTTGCCGCTGTCTTTCTACTTCACGTTCCATTTCAAGAGCTCTCTCCCTACAAAGACAACAAAAAAATAAGGACAAAAAACATCTATAATATCAACATGCTAAAGAAAAAGCAACAAACCTATCGAGCTCTTGCATAAGCTCCATTTCCCTAGAGCTTGTCTCTTCTAAGTGCTTCTCACGAGCATGTCTTATAAGCAGCTTCTTCTGCCTGCGTGCTGTAATTTCCTCTTTAAGCCTGGACCTTTCCCTGTCGAATTAAAGCATAACCGAATGAACACAGGAGTCAATATCACATAAGGCATGTAAACTGGTGTGGAAACAAGGATGTCTTCATGTCTTGGATGGACACAGCAGTCAATATAAAATATCAGAAACTTTGACTGTAAACTTTAAGTTCTTAAAAGATTGAAGAATAGTAAATTTAAAGGATCATCGTAATATGTAAACTTACAGGGATCGTATATTTTCCCGTACTTCCTGGAGTCGTTTATTAACATCATTACCATCCTTGTGATCTGTAAATGAAACTACATAAGGCATGTAAATAGCAAAAGGAAACATTGGCCACACTAGCCTTAATAGTAATTGAGCTTACATGATGTCATATCAGGAACCAAATCATCATGGCGATGCCCGACAAAGTTATGGACTGATTTCTCTTTTTCAATAAGCTCCAATTCAATCTCAGCTTCTTCAAGTTCCTTGGTGATGTATTTAATCAAGTGTCAGAACCCTGACTAAGATGTTCAAAACAAGTGCCCAAAAGAAAATGGCTTGTTGCACTTCTCACCCCATATTCTTGAGCAGATCTGGCTGAGAAGAACTCAAAGTATGCTTCAACAGAACTCAAAGAGGACATCACCTATCAACATAAGTTTGGCAAGTTTAGATTGACCAGTACTAATTAAAGCATGAAATTAGCACCTTACGATTTCAGCAACTTCTAGTATACAGATAATATCAATTGAAAGCATGTTCTTTGAAGAAAGATAGACAAAAAAAACTTCTGAACAAAAGTAATCTATGTGGCGCACTTCGACTGAGTCAAGTATAGTTACAAAGACTGAAACCATCAAGAAAATCTAAAATAAATGTGAATGCAAGCACATTCAACAATGGGAACATAATTCAAGTAATGAACTGAAATAGAGAGTCATGCAATTAAATTGAAAAGGCATCAATGCAGATGGGAAAATACTAAATATAAGAATACTTGGAATATTAAGACAGACCTGAAGAATTGATTCACGGATGCTCTTAAAATCAGGGTTGACTACGTGACTGGCAGATCCCGAGAGAACTTCCTTGATGACCTAATGGAAGAAATTTGGAGTCAATACTCAGTAAACATGGAACAGTTCAAAGGCACGGGAGAGGGAGCTGCACTACGGTTTTAGCATCTGATTCACTTCTTAGCTGGCACAGAGCTCGGCAGAGATCTTTCTCCATATAACCAAAACCTCCTAGTAACAAACAAGAAAAAAACAGCTTGGATAATCAGAACCACGTACATAGAGGTGACATACAGTGGAATTCACATATGTTGGCTCATAATTCTGAATAAATTTACCAGTAGATGCTTGCATGTTTTCCAACTTCTGCCAAACACATTCAGGTATCAAAGCAATATCTTCAGGAGTGGAATAAAGACATGCCCTAGAAAGCAACAGCAGAGACATTCGTGTAAAATAGCCCTCTTCAATCACACCAGAAAGTTGTCCCAAACTATTGAGGACACTGTTACTGGACGCAAGAAAGGACTGCCTCTGCTTCCTATCAACAAAAGGCACATATTCAATAAGCAGTGCCATTGAATGATTCCTTAATAGCATTGAAGGGTCATGGAGAGCCAACGCTGCTACTCGGTCCCACGTATGATTAACCAGTAGGGATGTAACTGTTAAGCCACATGTGAGGATATTTTGGTCATAAGTAGAAGATTTCAAAACAGCTTCAGTGGAACTTGTTGAGTTAATAATTCTCCCAAGATGTTGTACTGCAATAGAACGCTGCTCTGGTTCAGAATGACTCAACATCGTGGAGAACAGATCAATAAAACAGAGCTCGCTGTTCCTGAAGTTCTCAATTCCACCAGAAACCATTAATGTTAACCACTTATCTGTTTGTAGCCTCCAGGACATCCTAGGTGCATAAGAGCAGAAGCCTTTGATTGCGGAGCATGTGACATTAAGAACATTACCCCAAGCAAGGATGTCTGGTATCGTCATCATATAATCGAGCATAGCTGATGCCACGTGCCAGCACTGTGTTTCCTGGTTTCCTGAAATGGTTTCTCCAAGACCTTCAAGAGCACTTTGCCAATACTTTTGTGCAAGCTCAAAAGAAATTTTCACATTAACTTGCTCACTGCTACTAGACACTGTGTCTTCTTGCGCAATGGACTTTAAAAATTTTGCAAACAACAAACATTTTGCAAGTGATAAAGAGAGCCGAGAGGCCAACTGATGGTGCCATTTCCAACTACCCTCAATAGATGGAGTAAGGTGTGAAAGAAACTTCTCCAGGGCACCACACAATTCTATGATACTACTCAGATGTAGAGAATAAACACCCTTATGACTTCCGTCATTCTCAAAATATGCCATGGATTTCATTTGTATTTGTTCTTCACTATCTTTTGCATTCTTCTTGATTTGCATGATGTCAGCACCTAAGGAATCAGATGATTCTATAGGTTGGCTTGGCACCGGAAGAATGTTGGCACCAAGTAGTTCAATATTTTGAACTAATACAGTTTCACAGCCATCAAGAAGCGCCTGGAAGCCTTCAAGATAGCTGCATAACAATGATGGTGGATCCGAACTGATACGATCCACCCATACTAACAAGGAGCCTAACATTTCAATTCTCTTCTCAAATGAGAAATCAGGAAACATTGATCCCAGAATGAAGATAAGTAAGGGTACCTGAATCTTATCTGCATATGTATCCTCTGAATCTTTACCACAGCGAACAATTTCAAACAATTCTTCAAAACAAAGCGACTCAAAATTACTACCCTCTGTTATATGACCCAAGACTTTTGTATCATCAGTTCCCTTCCTTAAGAAGTAGGAGATGAGTGGTTTCACTAGACATAGCACAGACTTCAGGAAGGCCACATCAGTATAAGAAGCTCTACAGAGTGACACAAGAATGTGCACTATCCTGGGCATTTCAGGAATAACGGCCTCCAGGTGCTCAGTAACAATAGACTCAAGTAGGTATAAAACAACTGCTTTTGCATTAGCAGCAATATTTCCTCTCAAATAACTAACTTGATTTGCAACTACAAGATGCTCCTTAATGCGTTCAAGATAAGGCCACAAGCACAACTCAGAAAACCAACAAAGAATGTCTGGTACAGCACTGTTGGGGAGACATTTTAACTGTAGTCCAACAGCTTCCAAGATGTTCTCTCCAAATGCATTAAACAGTCTACTCATGCTTGGAAAGAAGAAATGTAGTTCTGGCAGTAAGATCTTAAACTGTTTGTCCATGCTTCGTTGATCTGACAAAGTTGTTTCCTTCTTAAGGAGAAAATGTTTACAATTAGATCGTTCACCTTTTGCAGACCTGACCTTCTGAGTGGCAACTCCATCCACCAAAGAAAGTTCATCCATGTAAATTGATAGCAAAGACGTAAGCTGTGAGAAATCAGAAGCAAGAAACAGCCTCTCATTTAGATATTCCTTGGCATAACGAGACACTGCCATCCATCCAAGAAATCGAGGAAGCGGGCTAGAAAACCTGGAAAATTCAGATATCTTCTGTATCCATGTTGACGGAGGGACTAAGCTTCTAAAACGGAAACCATCTCTTTTAGCTCTGGCAATTTCTCTAGTATTATCACTGCCAGATGAAGCCAGAACCAGCTTCTGGAGAAGGGTCCAACGTCTTCTTAGACCATGTACTTTTGCCCTATCCAATTTCTTACTCCCTGCATTAACACAACTGTAAAGACATGCAAGCTGTTCATTGAGGTTTTCAGCAGACTTCAAAATTATATCAATTACATTCTCTGGTGGGCAAAATAGATCAGTTGCTGAGTGCAACAAGAACAACAGGCTCTGGAGAAGAATTTCACAACACAAATGTCCTTTCCTTTGGAGTTGCTTCATAATAAAGTGGCAGAGCATAGCCTGGTTCTTTCTGACTAAAGTTATAGCATCAGCAAACTCAAGAGCTTCAGTTGAGATTTCTACAGATTTTTTGGCATCTCCGGCAATATTTGGATAATGTTCCCCTTCAGGTATCTTTTCATGGTATTCACAGTCAAATCTTGCAGCTTGCAGGAGTAAATCTATGACAGTTCTATCCCGCTTGTTCTCCAAATCAGATATTTCTTTTCGATCTAAATCTTTCAAGTGCAATTTTTTTGTCACAGATGAAGCATTCCCTTGCATCAACTCTGAGTGGATGCGTTCAATTTTCTCCAGACGCTCTAAGTTAGGCTGGAAATCCAAGAGAAAAAGGGGATTAACATAACATTCTGCAGCTAACAGCAAAGCATCAATTCTAGCATTATGCCCTTCAAATGTTGGTTCTTGTAGCATGCATAGGTTCAGTGCTAAGCAATGAAATTCTTTTGCTCGTAACTCACAGTCCTGGTAGTTCTCCAGCTGTTGATAATCAACATGTGCATCAAAATAATCGGCTGCAACAATATTATCTAGCAGGAAGGGGTCAGATGATATTTTCTCACTACTTCTGCCTTCAGGGATGTCCAGATTCAAACTTGTTTGGGTTATTACATCATGGTCTTTTCTTTGCAAGGTACAAAGACTTGTAAGCTCAGATTGCTTTAATTCTTCAGGAGCAAACAAAAAATTGCGCTGTTCAAAACTTTCAGACCTAATAGTTGTTTCAGATGCATCTCGCGCATCAATATTTTCAGGGCTGTACAGTTGTGGTGCAGGATTATCCAGAACAGCCAAAGATTCATCATTAATCTCATGCACTGAACTTTTGCAGAGGTCAATGTCAGGAGGAAGTGGCATATGTGGATCCAAGATAGAGAGAATTACACTGTGAACCAAAGTCAAGCATGTTATAACAGCATCGTACTATGTTAGAGAGATGATCCATCATCTATGGCATCACATGTATACACATTAAAGCACATTGTCATTTGCATCAAGGTCTTGATGTAAACTAAAATCATCACTATTAAATGCAGTATATGTACACTACGTTTTTTGTTCATGTGGCCCACCTAACTGGATAATGGTCATAACTCTCTTGCATATGTACACGATTGCTAATGGGACAGAGCATACAGTCATAATATTCTCTCAACTCAATTTCGGATACATGGATACCAAACCTAGCCAGTTACATTATAAAACAAACCAATCCAACGGCAGATTAGAATAACCTTTAGAAGCTAGGATAGAAAATAGATGAAAACATCAATCACATACCCTAAGCCATAAAGCACAAATAACTCATCAAATTTTCGATAATACAGCTGCTTGGTGAGATAAACATTCCCAATGCTGAGCAACAATAACTTCACTATTTTCAATCAAACATACTTCCATGCTTTGACTTCCCAAGGACACCAATATGAAAGGTACAATCATATTTTTACTATAATAACTAAAGAAGAGCATATGAACATTGGCATTATTAACTTATTTTTTGGTGATAAATCTACTCCTGTCGTTTTCACCTAACCAGTTTAAGTATTTCAAAATATACAGATTACTCACAAATTGGTACCTCAACGTTCACTTATGGCTCAACAAGGGTGTGTGGATGGGCTGTAATCGACTATATTTTTTCTATCTTAATATAAATCCACACAGTTGTCCTGCATGTTCAAGCAAAACGATTGGACCCTTGAAGTTTGATAGGGAAAATATGCTACGCATGAAGAAATGATTTAGTTGAGGCTACAAGCTGAGTTGGTGAGATATGTAAATATGTAAGCATCATTGCTGATGCAGTGGTTATGTTTCCTGCCAACTCAGGCAATGACCTAAATTACAACATGTCTGAAAGTTCAGAGGGTAATCTGGCTCTTCTGAGAGCAAAAGAGACCACCATAAGCTTCATGTATAAGTGGTGGACAAATATACACATCAATCCATGGTGACATTAATATGTGAGACGAGCAGTTATTTGATAATGATAAGAGTATGTTGGTTTGCATCAATCATGGCAAGTGGATCATTGCAGTATCAAGCATATGTTAAATCAGTAAATACAAATTGCTTTACCAACCTTGGGGCAACTGCTCCTCGTCGCCATTCAAGTTCCAAAGAAGGGAGAACAGCAGCCCGCCTCACTGCTGTACGGATAATATTTAAGGCAATATCGGATGCACTTGATTGCTTCTCCAAATATATAGAAGAGATACCACCAAATATTACTGTGTTTTTCATGGCACTTGTTGAAGGCTCAATAAAAGGATCTAGCATCTCCAGAATGAAAAGTAACTTATGCATGACTTCCTGAAAGCAGGGAAGTTAGGGAAGCAGTACAGAAGTCGCTACAGAGAACCACTTTCAGGAAGGGGAACATGATATTACTTTATATTCTGTGAGCAGATCATCCATATGCCCAGAAATTGCCAATACAACATATTTCAGAGCTGCGCGAGAACGAGCAAGATATTGTCCAGCTTCCTAACCAACATGAAAAAAGAAGAATGTCATTGGTTTGCCATATAAATATGTAGTAGCAATCATCTGTAAAGGTGCTGAAGTAGTTTAACAAAACAATTCAAGCGATGCCGATTTATGATATGAAAAAGAAGGCATATCAGTTGCAGTCAAGTACTATCACAAGTACATCAATTTTACTCAGTTGCGAATAAATTAATGCTTCATTTCAAATATCAGTGCATCCCTTCAAGAGCATTAACACCGGAAAGATACATTAATTAAAGTATAACATTTGGAATAGTAGTAAAGTCCAAGACCTAAGTATGGTAGGATACAAATGCACCAGATTACATGCATCAAAAGCTAACTTCAAATTTCTCAGCATTGCTTAGCTTCCAGTTTGCACAGACCTGGATGATACCCAGGAGGTCCTCCAGAAGTTCAACTGCAAGATCTACCTGTGTTGAGAGCATATGAAAAGTTAAAGACTTGAGCAACAAAAAGGAATGAACAACAGAAATCCAGTAACAAAGTCACAAAAGAGACCTTTGCTGCTATCATGGGTACCCATGGGACCAATGGTCCCCGACACAAGTCAAGCAAAACACAGGCCGTTTTTGCCTAAAAAGAGAGGAAGGGTCAATAACTTTCAGCTGGAAAGTTTCTTTTTTCAGTACGGTGTATAGCAAACATGTGGCAAAGCATAAATAATTTCCTGAAGAGAAAAGATTAGCAGAGAGATATACGAACATGCGATGAAAGGTAGGATGAAAGATAACCAGCGCAAGCTCTGAGAAGAGGATGAAAAACTGATGACGACATTGACATTGTAACAATCTGCAGACACAGCGATCTTGAGGAACGGTATAACAAATTATATCAATCAAAGCAACTGAGGTACCTGGGACAGAGCATTCTGAACATTTGAATGATTCCATTGGCTAAAAGAATCATCGATCTGTTCCGTAGGACCAGGACTGAGTGGAGGACGAAGTGCTACAAACACACAGGAGCAACAGCATACTATTGTTTATGGTACTCAGCAAATGCATGCATGTATGCTCAATTGCTCGTACAATTGCAGGTAACCCAGCTTGTCAAAAAAGAGGTTCACTTCATTGCCATAATTATCTTTACAGGTTAGCAACTAATGGGTATTGTGACCAAATATCAGAAAATGCCTAAATAAGACAACTACACCATTTTAGTAAGTCAAACTCATAGAGCAGCCATTGGTCACAAGACACAAGACTCATGATAATTGGCATAGCCACATAAGCCTGCTATCACTTAGTACAAGATATTCCCACCAGTAAAAATAGGTTAGGTTATTGGATATGTTCGGTTAACTATTTTAACTTCGAACTAACTTTAATTTTTTAAGTTGGTCGCATGAAAATGGTATATTTACAGGTCGTTACCTGGAAGTAGTGCTTGGACAAGTGGTAAGACAGACCAAAGGTCTGAAGTAACTTCAGCAAGCTTGCAACATAACGGAGGCTATAATTACAAATCAAGAAAAGCATTAGGATTTTTTTAATATAATGGTACATTCTTCAGCATGCTTGCGACATAATAGAAGCAATATGGGTACAGAACAATAATATAGTTAACCTGCGAAGCAGCCGCATATAGTACATGAAGAATGCCTTCTTCCACCACAGAGATATCCAAAATATTCAGTAACGAAACATCAAAATGATTTTCTGACAGGCTAAATTCTTCTCCAAATATACTGGAATAGTCTGTAGAAAGTACTAGACTGGAAGCATCGCTTTTAGGAATTTCATCACAGACATCGCTCGATGGCATGACACCGTTAGATATTGATTTGTCCAAAACTGGCTCAAGCTCCATTAATTTTTGCAATACCTTCGATGCCTAAGTCAAAAGAAACAATTGCTGGGAAAAATTTCCATGTTGAAAGAGCATATAACAAAAAAAAAATACAGTGTTAATGATCATACTCGGAGGCAAACAACTCCAAGGGTCTTGTCTTTATGTGCTTTCCGTAAGAGGAGCATAGCAGTTTCAGCTCGAAATGCCAGTAAATATGAGGCAGGCTGAGCATATGATGGACTTCGTGATCTCCTTGGTTGTGCCTAGAACAAATAAAGAGTTTAAAGAATACTAGATCAAGTGAAAATTAAAAGAAGATCATTGTATTCCCCAAGGAAATAACAGTCTTAAACATCTGTGTTTGACTTTTGCCAACCGACTCAACTTCTCTAATTGGCTTAGGTGGTGGCTTCCTTTTAGGGAGCAAAGGAGTAATTTGCATAGGATGAAATAAAATGGTGTACATTCGTATGACATTCATGTTTTTGTTACTTAATGAAATGATTTGCCATAGCTCCCACAGAAGAGAACACGAAAAAAAAAACACGCCATTTCTTCACCGGATCACCATTCATGCTAAAAACTTCACATTGATTTGTGTAGAGTAATAGGTTTTCTACTATGGCAATCTTACATTGAAAGGATTGGCACAAGAAAAGTTTCCCTTGCCATGGAACAAAGGGATGAAATAGGACCTAAACATTCAATAACATCAGTTTCATCAGAAAACAGAACTGGACCGGTTATGAAAGCTATTGTAGTCCAGAAAATGTGACCGTGAATAGGACAATCAGACAAATCACACACCATCCATTTGCCATGAATACTTGCAATAAATTAATAAAATTATAATAAGACAGTATTTTTGGTATGTCAATACCTAACACACAGTCCCAATTGTTTTTTATCGCATATTCATGTGATACTGTGAAGATAGCAGATTACAGGAAGATCCTCAGAAATATCAACCTAATTTAAGCAGAGTGACAGATCTTTAACAGCCATCCTCAGATAGCAAAATTATTCTGTGCCATTTGGTTTAAGCTATTCATGCTGCCTACCAAAATATATCTGCATCCCATGTTAGAACTAAAAAACGATCACCCATTAATCAAGCCAATCCTGGCTGGATGTGCATTATGCAGCCTATTTAAAATTCACAAAGGAGATTGGCGTGTATACTGTCAGGACTATTGTTAGTTATTATCCAATGATTGTTCAGCACAAAAGGAAATAAAAAGACAGAATATAAAGGATCGTTTTATGTGTGATTAAGATTACAAGTGGAGATCCATGTAATCAAGCTTACAATATACACAGTTGCAATGCAGTAACCTTCATCTTCCACATTACCCTAGCATGTTGCAAAATTGAGAGAAACAGACACACATGCAGGGAAAAAAAAAAGGTTACATGCCTCAAAGTTTGAAGAAACTGTTGGAATAGCAGCTGGATTAGTTCTCTGGGCATCTGAATCAGCAGAACTGAACAAAGATTTGGTAGGATCCCTGTAAATTCATTATGGCATAATTTAGATACCACTTCACACATACAGTCAGGAAAGTGCAAACATATAAGCACAATAACAGAAGTGCAATATATGATGGCAGGCAACATAGCATGTATCACAACCAAATCATACAACTATACAAGGCACCAAGTTGAAGAAGGGAGCCACACCTTTCATTTACAAGCTGAAGGATCGGATAAAATGGACCAGAAAGCAGAGCCAAAAAACGGACGCTGCTCTCTGGGGTTTCTGTAACGCTGTTAAGGTCAGCCTGCGCCAAATATACAGCATGTTAAATGGCAAAGCAATCGAGAAGTGGCAATTCAACTAGGAGCATGAAAGAGTGACTTCACCTCAATCTGAGGCAAAAATGGAGGTAGCCTGCTCGCAATATCTTTAAGCAACTAGGAAGAATTGGGCCATGAATGCATCAGAAACTCACGACATGATGAACCCAGAGGCGAAGGGTACACGAAGCAACAGAGTAGTAAGAAGAAAACCTGGAGGTGCGTGTTGTGAGACGGGGGTTGTTTGGCGGATGTGATTTGCGGGAGCAAGTGGGTGAGCAGAGGCTGGAGCTCAGGTTCGAGGCCAGGCACGGGGATGCCATAGAGCTGGATGAAGAATATGGCGATGGGGTTGCCGCGCAGACAGGAGATGCGGAGATAGCGGCAAGGAGTGTGGTTGGCGGGGTAGACCACGTCGCGCTTCGGGGCCTCGCAGCGCTGGCGCACCTTGACGAAGGCTTCGGGCTTGTAGCGCAGCCCGGCGGTGAGCTCCCATTCGAGGACGGACTTGTTGTAGATGCGGACATGGGAGAGGAGGCACGGCTCCTGCATGCAGCTCGCCCTTGTAATCCTCGGCATGTGTGAGCGAGAAACTACTCAATTCGATTCCCAATCCATCGGATTGGGAGAAGAGGAAGGAGGAGGAGGAGCGAGTGGTCACCTGGAGCTCAAGGAGGATCCATTCCTTGGTGTTGGTGGCGGTGGACCAGTGGGAGCGCAGGTCGGCCTCCAGCACGTTCCCCGCCTTCTGCGACGGCGATTCGCGAGAGGAAGCCTTCACCCGGAAACCCAGAGCCACGACGCCATCGCCCCACTCCGCCGACGTCTCCCTCTCCGCCGGCGCCACCGCCGCCGCCTCCATCAGCTGCTTGCGATTGGTCTCCCTCCCAGCACCCCACTCCCCTCTCCTCTTCTCGAGTGAAGACTGAAGGGACTAGAGCAAGACGATTCTCCGCAAATAATTGGGCTGGGCTTCGGGTATGATAATAGGCCCATTCCTTGATTTGGGCTACTTCAGACTTCAGTCTTAAGTACGCACTCGATCACAAAACTCAAAACAAAAAGGCGTACACCCTTCTCTTCTAGGCGTAGGGATGAAAACGGACGGAAACGGGCGGGAAAACCCCTTTCCCATTTCCGTTGCCGTATTATTTCACCGGAAATGGGAACGGGAACGGGACAGCCGGGTAACGGGCGGGAACCGGGATAAACGGGAATACGAAAACGAACAAATGCGGGCGGAAATACAACGGAAACGGTCGGGAACCGGGATGATACACCGGGATGACACATTCCAAAACACTACGACAAAACAACAATAAGGCAAGCCTCACAGACCACATACCAGAAGAACATAAGTTCACTAAATAAGACCGCAAGATGACCAAGTTCACTAGTTCACAGCCACATTACACATTCACACAACAGTTCACAAGTAATAGACAGCAAGTAGCAGCATGGTGCACGGCCGCACGCCAACACCACCACCAGTCCACCACGCCGGCACAGACCAGACAATGAGACAAGTGAGAAGTCCACAACATATTGGCATATTGCTGCCTTACTAAAAACACAAAATAAAATACTTGACTTTCAGTCTTCCACCATCACAACTAGGCAACTCGCCAATTGATAAGTTTCTTCCATCAGACATTCACAGTTGTGTCTTCCTTCGTCTCATCTTGATCACTTTCCATTCCTTGCTCCTAAATAGACATGTTGTCAAGTTAGTTATTTTAAACACAAAACTGCATCCCTGCAGCTGCTATAACCAACAAGAAAAGCTACCGAAGCATTCAACCGTGCATGTACTAGCCATTGAGACCAAGGAAAGCATACCTCATCCTTCAATGGGTTATCAGGTGAGACAGGAATAAGCTCTGGAGGTTGCAGGTCAGCCACAATAGAAGGAATATATTTGGAATCTGAAAAGGCATACAATTGAGAAACATGTATTAATGTTCAGGACATCAAAATATGTAAACAAGGCAATTTTTTTTTGCACAACTGTAACTGTACAGCTATCTAAATTAGTACCTTTTCTCGTTGCATTCATCCAATCTTTTGTGCATATCAGTGCTTGTACCACCTCAGGGTCGAGACGATTACGATAAGGATCAACGACTCGACCAGCAGCACTGAACGCAGATTCTGAAGCAACTGTCGACACTTGTATGGCCATCATGTCACGAGCAATTTTTGAGAGAATAGGGTATTTGTTTGTTTCATTCTTCCAATATCCTAAAATATCAAATGGATTTTGCTTCAAAAGTGACTCTGCCATGTATTTATCCAACTCATTTGTCTCATTTCTACTAACCTCATTATCAGCATATAAGAAACTCTCAAGTCCAGCATCATGATTTTCAACTAGTGATTCAGTTGGGCTGCTAGGATTATTCTCATTCACAGTACTCTTTGAAGTAGATTTGCTGCTAGCATAAAACTGAAACAAGTTCTTGACAACACTGATAAACTCATCAAGTTTAACCTGATAGTAGTTGCCATAGAATTTCCTCATGTAGTACTCTACAAGTTTATGCTTATACCTAGGATCAAGGAAGCAAGCAACAGCAAGACTTGTACTAGAACAGTTCCAATATTTCTCAAATTTTTCACTCATAGATATTGCCATGTGTCTAATAGTCAAATCACCACTGACACACCATTTGTCAAGCAAGTCCCTTATTTCAAAAAAACCTTTGTAGAACAGATTTGCCGTAGGGTATGAAGTACCAGACAACAACTCAATAAGATCATAAAATTTTTTCAAGCACTGGAAAACTTTTGCAGCCATGGCCCACTCACTTTCAGAAGGAGAAATAGGCTTGTACTTTCGTCGATTTGAGGTCTTGAGCCTCATGAAAGAAAGCCTGTAGTACAGGACATCCCTTAACATCATGTAGGTTGAGTTCCACCTAGTAGAAACATCAAGCTGAATGCCCTTTGATGTATCTAACCCACACTCGCTAGCACTCTTCATCAATGCCTCCCATTGCAAGGGTGATCCCTTCACAGTCAACGCAAGTGCTTTTATCTTCCCAAGCGCATGAGAAATAACTTCTAGGCCATCTCTTGCAACCAAATTCAGAATATGACATGCACATCTAACATGAAAATATATGCCATCACAAACCAGAGAAGCATTTCCATTCTCCTTAAGATCCTTAATGATATCAGTCACTGCCACCTTGTTAGCTGCAGCATTGTCTAGGGTCAATGCAAATAACCTCTTTTCAACGAACCAATTGACCATAACTTCAGTAAATGACTCTGCCAATTTTTCACCAGTGTGCCTTCCTTCTACATGAAAAAAACCCACTATTCTCTTTTGAATATGCCACTCATCATCTATCCAGTGTAAGGTAACACACATGTACCCTTTGTTCTGATATGAGGTCCACATATCCATTGTTGCACTAAATCGGCTAGAAATAGTTTTCAGATATGCATACAATTTATCCTTTTCTTCTACATATATGTCCATAATCTCATTCCTAACAGTAACCCTAGACTTGAATGGGAAACTAGGGCGCATGGACTTGATGAAATCAACAAAATAGTCATGCTCAACAATATTGAAAGGATACTCATGCATGATTATTGCCAAATATAATTTCTTGACACTAGCCTCTTGATCATACCTGTAAGGCTGAACATTAGTAACATCTTTCCCATGATCCTTTTCTGTCTTCAGCTGCAACTGTCCTTTGACAACACTATGTGATGACTTCAAATGATTCCGAAATCCATTTGTTCCATAGTTGCACTCAGCTCTGTACTTCTTCTTGCAATTTGGGAAGTTGCAGTGCCCCCACAACTGCTCATACTTCTTTCCATTCATCTCTACTATCTCTTTTTTTCACGGTAAAATATTTCCACACAACAGATTTGCGTGTCTTCGACCTCTTTGTTGTCCCTGTCTCAGGTAATTCTGCTCCCTCATCATCATCATCAAGAGCAACTACATCTGCAGCCGCCACAACACCATCACCAACATCAGGTTGAGGTATTTGAGTAGGTCCTCCAACAACATCCTCATCTTGTGTGCCACTGCCACTGCCACTGTCAAAACCATCACTTGGTATAGAAGGTGCTGAATGTGGTGTTGAGGATGATCCCGGTGACACAACAGGAGGTGCGGTACCACCACCTTCACATGTTTTTCTCTTAGATCCTGTCAAAGAATCAATTGTGTGAACCAATCTGCTAATCTCTAGTGAAACAAGTGACATTTCTTCAACTCTTTTCCTAAACTCTAGTGATCACCTACTTTTCTACTAGTAGTACACATGCTTCTAGTTGAAGTGCATACCTGAAATTGTCCCGCTAGTGCTGCCTTTGACAGAAGAATGAGAAGGAGGGATTGGTGGTTTCTGCGCCGGCGGTGCTGGCAGCATCCAACCCAAGCCCAAGTGCTTCTCTGGCACCGGCGGCGTGGAAGCAGAAGGTTGGGACCGGGAAGGTCGGGAACGGCCTCCTCCTTGGCCTTGTCCTCCATCTCCGCTGGGCGAGGGCGACGACATCAAGTCGGAGACGGAGAGGAGACGTAGGGGCCGACGACCGCCGACCGGGCAGGGGGAGCGACGCGCGCAGGGGGCCCCGACGAGGGACGGGGCGACGGCCGACGGTGGCGTCGGTGGGCGCCTGGGCGGCAGCCGGCAGGCGGCGGCTGGTGGCTGCGTGGGGGGTGGGAGGAGATGTGAGGATTTAGGGTTTGTTGTTGGGCTGGTTGGTCTGTTGGGCTCATGGGCCATTTTCAACGCTGCCAGGGTCGCTGGGATTATGGGCTTTTCCCGGGGATTAAAAACGGGATACAATCCGGGTCTTTCCCGGGCTAATACGGGATTCCGCAAAAACGGGCGGGAAATGCCCTCTCCCGTTTCCCGTCCCGTAAGTATTCCCATTCCTGGGAACTCCCGCCCGGTTTCCCGGGTTTTCCCGTCCCGTTTCCGCGAAGCCCAAAATATGGAACAAACATGGAAAAACAGGCGGACAGAAACGGGGTTTTTCCCGTCCGTTTTCAACCCTATCTAGGCGTGCTTGGACATGCAATAGTTATTCGAGAGACAATAACAGGTGGGACCTTGTTAACCTTGAGACCACTAAATTTATATTGACTACTTTTCTATAATACAAACGAGAAATATTAGGCAAAATTTGTTCTTACAGACCGCATCCGATCCAAACCGCGCTTTACCAAAAGAGAATGCAATGCTAATTTTATAGTCGTCAGCAATGTGTTTTAAGATAAAGTAGTGTTCAAATTTTGTTCTTAGGGACAGCAGTTCCACGACTAGTCTAACCGCACCTTACCAAATTTATGATCAGTAGCAATGTTATTGAAGAGAAAATACCAGTCAAAATACGTTCTTGGAGACCACAACTGGTCTAAAGGCTTCTCACCAAAGAAGAGGGAGTACGTTAATAGTGTACATACATACGTCTGGTATGAGTACATTAATACATCATGTATACATACCAGATACTATTACGTCATGAGTACATTACAGCATTAGACACAAGAAAATACAAAAAAAAATGGATAATGGTGTGGTGTCATCTCAATTCTTTTCCTACTTCTGGCCCCCAAACGATTCTGAATGGCCCCAAGTTTATTCAAACCTGACCCAGGCCCCTTCATGCTTCTATTCCTAACTCTAAAATATCTTCTCTTTCATATCTGCAAAACAACCCATTATAATACCTACATGATTCACTGCCAGGTTTGCAATGCCTAAATATGCAATACAATACATAGTACATTCATAGAAACATCCTCAGTTTATTCATTCACTCTGTCACTCGTAGGACGAGGTCACATGAGGACCAGCCGCTGGATCCTTTATCTATATTTCCTAGTACCCTGTATACGCTGTCAGAGATTTAAGCACAGCCGCTTCATAGCGATGGTCCGCTGCAGTGAGAGCTTTGGTTAATCCTCAAGCACTGGAACTATTGCCGATGACAATTCAATATGCGACATGCGAACTGCCCCAATCAGCCGTTCTGGGAGCTCCTCGTAAGTATTACCCTGCCGACAATATTCAATTCGGCGCTTCAGCCAATGTTGAATGATTATTTTGCATAAACAAATTATCGGCAAATATTCCTACCTGGACAAGGAAAGCCATGTCAACAACTAGCGTCGTTATCACACCACACACAAGGCCCAAGACTCCATTCGCTACTGTGGACGAGCCAATGTCCACATCTATCTGCACAAGTCCATCACCGTAGTGCAACATAAAAATACGTGAGTCCAAGTCCACATCATATTTCTTACTAAAAGTGAGACCAACATAAGCTTCATAAGGTTTCTCGGAGTCTTACTTCTAAGTAATTTGCACCGCGGATATAGGTAATGTCAACTGCCTTGCCTAATAGACAAGGTGTGCTGCCAACACTTTGGCGAACAATCCACGATCCCTGAAATTCAAGGCGTGTTACATCAGACAAAAGGATTCAAATTCACCAGCTTATAACATAATTAAACTTTTCCTTCCTTTTGTCCTTCCTACATCTTAAATTTCCAAATGGAACCTACAGGGATTTGTAAGGAACGGTGAATAGCCAAAAATAACTTTACCTTAGGTACTGATGGTATCAGCTTGAATCTACTATTCCGAAACTCATCATCTCCGTCAACAAACCGTTGCAATAAGGAATTCGGTATCAATTTCTTTGTAACAAAGTAGAAAACCATACTATAGTTTGTCGTGCCAGGAACCTGCAAAAGAAAACATTGTTTCATCATCAACAAAGATATGGAAAATGCAATGTCAGCAATTGATACAACCCATCATTGCTGGTACACAAGTCACAAGAATAGTGAACAATGATAGTGTTACAATACACATCTATCAAGATTCAAGAGCAACAGCTGGAAATGAGTAGCATAATTAGCAGGATACACTAGTGTTTTTATAAGCACAATACACTACCAAAAAAAAGCATATGTATATAGAGGAAGATAAGGAGCAAACAAAATATGTCCTTGACCTTGCCTCGTTTTGTTCAGTAATGATAGTACTTACTTGTAGATTTATAGCCAATGCAAACAACCCCTTCTCGGCCGCTACCTAGAGCCAAAGCAACATGTTATCCAAAGGGAATAAAAATAAAAACTTCGCAGAAACTGAGCTTCATCACAGCAAAAGCCCAAAAGGATGAGCTTCATCACAGCAAAAGCTCAAAAGGATTACTAAAAGCTATCAGCGACTAACTCTTAATTATATACACAGAAAAGCTAAACATGACACTCCTTTTGCTTCTAAATGTTACATTGTTTAAGACATCAACACAGTCTCCAATATGACACTATGACATGCAATTTTTGCAAAGCATACTATTTTAAATAGAGAAAGTTATAAATTATGGAAATATTTTCTGTGATGAACATAGTAACATCAAGTGTTGTTAATCTATATAACTTTTCATATGCTGATGGGTCAAGATAAAAGAAAGTTGACTAACTAGAATCCTAAAACGATCTATATTTGGAATTGGATGTAGTAAGTAAGAATAAAAACATGGCTCTTGGGGCAACGACTGATGCTGCTGATGCATTAACTACACATCCAAGCCTCGTTTTATGAACCGATCAACAAGGACTTCCACAGACAGTGGCAACAATAGTTCAGTTTTAAAAACAGAGGGATTGCTTCTCCATTGTGAGCATGTTAATGATATCATGCAAACACGAACTCACTTGAACCGCACAGCCTTTTCTTCTAGCAACATGGTCCATTCGCTTTGTATCTTTAAACCAGTCAACAGCAACAAGCTCCATAAGAGGCTTTCCTGCGGGAACCTATCAACGAAGAAAAAAAAATCATAAGTATTAGGCCTGGAAAGTTGATTATACAGTCTTACTAGAAAGATATTTAGTGTGGTCAGATGAGGAAGATAAAAACCTTGCTTTTATCATATACAAAATTCTTGCTTCGAACTCTGAAGTTGTTCCCATCAGATATTCTCCAGCAGTCACGACTGTTATCACGGTCATCCCGACGTAAATTCCCAGAAAACCCAGATAGATCGATCTGATCTGAACCCTCCTCATCCCGCCCTAGTGCCCCTAGATAGAATTCATTAAAGTGAACTCGAATTTTGAAGTGACTCTTGCTGGTACAGATAATGAAGGAAAATGGAATATCAATACACCTGGCTGTTTAACATCTGCAGCATCCTCATGAGTTGATGACTGCATGGAAAACATATTCTTGTTTAAAAAAATGACAGAAAAAACTCACTGAAAACACAAAACACTATAAACAATTCATCAACCTCTTGTTCCTCTTGTTCACATTCAGGTATCAAAAATTCGTCATCTTCATCAGACTCCTCCTCAAGAACTGTAGAAGGTCTGCTTGGATCCATTGGTAGGCTAGTCTGCATAGTATTCTCTTCTGCTTTTCTGCCTTTCTTAGAAGGAACAGATGGAGTCATGTTGACCATAACAGGAATCCTAGGAAGCACTTGACTCTCATCGCTTTGTGAAAACCATTCCCTGAGCCCTGTGAAGGAAGAAAGAGGCACAATGAATACTACTACACTAGAGCACATGCCATATACAGTTTTCCTGGTAAATGAGGGGGGAAACATGCTGGGCCTCCATAGCCATAATTGATATATCAGCAAAATGAAATGGAATATAGTAGATTTTCTACTTGCTAAGATAACAACATGCATGCTGAGCACATGGTGGCAATGAGTCCAATTTTTGCAGTATTATGCAACTTAATGATATTGTAAAAATTATGCTTCAACAGTCATGCACAAGAAATGTTCTGCAACAGTTTCCTAAGCATGTGCCTTGAATGCCATATGGTAGCATGTATAAGGATTATTCTTAACTCTGAGCCTAAAAAGGAATTTACGTGGCAACCCAGTGAGCTACAGCCTAGAAGTAGGATCCAGAATGGGAAAAGCTTCAGAAACTTATGAAATCTACAGTTAAAATCTTTTGGCTGATTGGACCGAAGGTGGTAACAGGCAAATAGCCTTGTAATGATTTGCTGAAAGTGGATCGCCAAACTGCATGAAGACCTGACCAAGGGAAAACAAGAAAGCATTTCCCCAACATCATCTCCAGCAGAAAAAACATATGCTACTAGACTACTGGTTATTTTAGTAAAGCATCAGAATTTATCACGGCAACAATCATTTTACACACACTGGACAGGAACCCATTGATGCTTCTAATGTTACGTGCAATTGGTTAGCTAAGCCACCTAAAATGACCAAACATAAAAGTTTTATGGACACTGGTCAATCCAGAAGCCTCAGACACAAAGGTATCATCTCAATTGAGAAGTTATCCGAATTCAAACCAAGGATAAATAAACTAAATGCTTTCTAAATGCTTTCTCTAAGTACTATCTACAGTACAGAAAAATAACTACGATATTATGCAAAAACTAATTTCTGAAGCTTATTTGTACCAGCAACACTGTTCAGCATATGAAGGAGGCAATGCTGCTGAAATGAAGGTGCATAACCAACTCCCCAACCCTTCAAATCTATCTGCATAAGATGCTGCACTTGTGTTCGGATTCTTCCATTACGGGATTTCAGTGGAGAAATGTTGAAGCCACCACCTACAATGAATGCATAAGCCAGGAAAAGAAAACCCTGGTTGATATACATCAATATATTGCAGGTGTTGTGCTGTTTGAATTCATCTGAGCCATTTCCTTACTCTCAATATGCGCCCTTACAAATCCTGGTTGTGGACCACAGTTCGGGTGCTCTCTGGATTGAAACAGCACAACTGCAAATAAAAATTACTAAATATTAAACTGAACTCATATAATAAATGACCACAGCTTCATGTACACATGCCTGTTGCATGGGAACATGGCTGTGTTTAACCCAAAAGTATCAGAGTACCAACCATAGCTTCCATCATCATTACGTCGCCAATAGCGCACATAACAAAGATCGCGAGGCCAGACAAACCTGGTTAGGTATGCATCAAATCCATGTCAGACTCCTAAATAGATAACTCCAAATTCACAAAAATGGGATAGACTTTAATGATGAAATACACGAGCAAAGCTAAATAGGCTCAGTAACAGATAATGTCAGTATTTAATCCATGTTCCCAGGAACCATATTTCAATTAATTTGCACAAGAAATTCAACAAGTCATCAAAAGTAACTCTAATAAATGTAACATAATGGTGTAACACCCTAATTTTGTCATCACAATAAAATTTATTTAGGCAATCAATTTTTTCTTAGCTTTTGTTGTTTTAGGAAATATTAAATTAAAATTTAATCTTGGCCTATAAATATTTAAACAACATTTAAATTAGAGCCAATAAAGTTTTTATGCTGTTGCATATATCTTTGAGTGATGGTTGGAATTTGAAAAGAGTTTGCAAAAGTTTAAATTAAATTTCAAACCTTCTCTTCTCTCTCTCTTTTCTAGCCCAGCCCAACTCCTTTCTCCTAGCCCAACCCGCGAGCAGCCGGCCCAATCTCCTCTCCCGGCCCATTTTGCTCGCGCAGAAGCCGGGCCCAGCTGTTCTCCCTTTCCTTCTCTCTTTCTCTCTCTGCCTTGTGGGCCCCGCCTGTCGGCACCCTCTTCCTCCTCGCGCCGTGCCAGAGCCGGACTCAAGTTCGAGTCCCGGCCGCACCCGTCTTGCCACCTCGGCTTGGCGCGCACGCCAAGGCACCCTTACGCCGACCTTTATAAGCGCGCCGCCTCGAGCCCTTGACCCTCAACCCAAGCTCCTAGCTTCCGCCGCCTTCTAGCTCGCGCCGTTGCCGCAAACCCTAGCTTTGCGCCGCCGCCGCAATTCGAGCTTCCAAGCGTCTTCTAGCCGCTTCGAGTTCGCCGTCGAGGTTTGTGTGAAGGTGAGGAACTCGCCGAGCTCGTTTCCCCTCTCTCTCTCGCTCTCTCGAGGCCGTGTCGCGTCGCCGTCGTAGCCGAGCCGCCATAGCTCGTCGCGAGCTTCCTCGGTTGCGCAACGCTCGACGAGAACCCCCAAAACCGACTCCCCACATCCCCAGGCCTCGAATCGTTGAAAACCGAGCTCCCTAGCCCTAGTTTCGCCCAACTCCGGCGAGCTCCCGGCCAAGCGCCGCCGCGCGCCGTCGTTTGAACGCCGGCGTCGCTCCCTTTCGTTTCCAGCCATCAGATCTAGATCCAATGGCCCAGATCGAATCCGACTCGAGTCAAACCGAGCGTACTGGTCAGCTGCGCCGTTTTTGCAGAGAAGTCCCTCAGTTTTATAGAAATCAACCCGCGGTCCTGTCTAGTTCAAAAATAATTAGATCTAGGTCCTGTTTCTTCCAGTTTAGCCCCTGATCTTTCTAAAAAATCTAACCCGCCGTCATGTTTGGTTGTTTTACTCAAAAGTCCTTCTGTTTTTATATAAAATTACGTTTTAGGTCCCTGGTTTCTTCTATCTAGGCCCCTGGAAAGTTAGATTTAGTTCAAAGAAGCCCCTAAACCTTGTTTTAGCCATATCTTGACCGTTTTAAATCCGTTTTGAGTGATCTTCGCGCTCACGCGATCGTCTCTGCATCAAGAATAGTTCTAGACACGTCTTTGCGTCTTTAAAAGTTGTATGGTGTATTGTTTTGTTTTTTTTTATTGAATGCTTGTGCGAATCGTGTAGAGAACGGTCCGTTCGAGGGAGATCAAGATCAAGTCTACGAGGAGGAGCCACCGCAGTGCTTTGAAGAAGGCAAGTGGATTTCCCCCTCAGCATACTCTTTTGAACCCATACACATTGCATGACAATAAAGTTTATCTTTATGTTCGCGTTGCATTAATTTGATGGGTCCTATGTAAGGATGACTAGGCTTTTACACCTAAGCCTTGATACACCGGGTTTACTTTTATGTTGGGTAGCTATGCTAGATGCTTAACCTTGGTTCATGATGAATATCCTTATTGTTATATCTTGTTATGTTAATACAAGATCACCATGCCAATCGGAACATGGAGAACCACCCAGGATTAATCGTACAACCACAATACTACATGGCTCTGGTCTTGGCTAATTAATTAGAAACCTTGGTTAGGAATGATCTTACCGAAAGGGCATGGGGGGTGGCGGTTGACGGTGTATAGCCCTGTTCTCTCGGGAAGTGGGCTTAGCTAAGACACTATACCCGTTAGAGAGGGTTATGCCTGCTTCCGATCCGGAAACCTTAGCGGATTGTTTCTAACTAGGGAATCTTTGTAAAGGCCTCGTAGCGTCCCTATGCAGTCACACCTTGGTAGTGTGGTACGTGCCTGATCAGCACAACGTGGTTGGGTCTAAAGTTCTTCGGAGCTTTTACGTGAATTGTGGTGAAAGTGTACAACCTCTGCAGAGTGTAAAACTGTTACAACAGCCGTGTTCGCGGTCATGATGGCCTGGACCCTCACGTGATTAATCTATCGGAATATGAAATCAAATCATTGCATGCATATGTTATTGGTTATGCTCATGGTTTATTTTATGGTTTACTTTATGCTAATATATGGGTTGGTATATACTTATATTTTAGTAAATAGTTGCTTGTTAATAAAACTTGACCAACTAAAATGCTGACCGCTATAAACCAAGCCTCTCCTTGATAGCTTGCATTTTTCCCCCCACTTGTTGAGTACCAACCATAAGTGTACTCATCCTTGCTTATATTGGATCAGAAGGTAATAATGGAGCGGAATACCTCATCGATCTTGATGAGTTCTACGCGTGTGTTCCACCAGTCAGATGCCTGTGGAGTGCTTTTGGAGTTATCGTCTTTAGTTATCGCGTGAACCAGTTTAATTTGGCCTTCGTGCCTTAGTCGTGAGTGTAATAAATACTTTACTTACCAAAAAGTCGTTTGAGTATTGTTTCTGTTATTCACTCACTGTCTATCATATGTGTGTAATTTGATCCTGGCGCACATATGAGATGTACTCGGTTTTTTCTCTAAAACCGGGTATGACAAATGGCATGTTCATTTGTTGTTTGTGAGCCAAGAAAAAATGAGTCATAATTTTTGAAATGAATGCACAGTTATTGTGGAGCACAAGCCAAGAAAGGGCATTTTCAGCAAAAGGAAAAACATACATTGGGAACCAATCCAGTTGTAGCCTATGGTATAGTATTGCAGTGTGTCCATCAACCTCCTCTACTAGACTACCATACTGGAAGCTGCAGTCCCACCTTTCAAAACAAAAAGCAAACAATATAGATAAGTTTAGGACAAGTACAATGCACAATGGCACAAGTTGATTTATCAAATGTGGACAAAGAGAATTTACTCAAAACGTGTAGTATCCATGCTCATGACAAGTTGAAATATAGCCTCGCAGGAGGCTTCAACCACGCCAACAGCCTTCATTGCTCTGCTACAGCTTCTTGCCTATGAATAGCACACAAGCATCAGGCAACATGAGAATGTGGTCATAGATTTAAGCATCCTTATATTCAACTTACAAGGTAATCAACATCTTGGAGCTCCTCAAAAATGCGGAGGCCTGAAGCAATCAACACCAAATCAGAAGAGCAGCCCAGTACAAAGCAGAGAAACAGAGATACGGGTAAAAAGTTCTTGCCATTCTGGCATCTGACAAGGCGCCAATGTCCTCTAGAGAAAACTTGGTCGGGGCTTCCCTGATTTGATATTCCCAAATCATTTTCACGGGTCCAGTCATACAATGATTCTGGAGGACCTACAAAAGGCAACAATAGAAAAAATATCTGTTAAGCAATGAAAGAAAAAAAAAATATGGAAGAGAATCAACAAACCATGTTAAATGACATGTTACAGACCATTCCCAATTGTTGTTCTCCTTAGCAATGATCGCTGATTGTCGTCCTCCTCTTCTTCCTCTTCATGACTGTACCTGCCAGGTGAGAATATCCACACATGACATTTTGAATCAGGTTACAACTCGATAATATTATCATGCAGAACATGGAAACATAGTTACACTCAACTAGTAGAGTATGTGTTGTGTCCAGTGTACACAAACTTGAGTTCAAATGCTATCAATAACACATTCTTTCTTCATTTAGTGTAGTGTTATAAAATAAGAAAGTACTACAGGACCTAAATGCTAGATGAGTTGAGACACGCCTACCCAATATTTACTCAATTGAGGCCACAGGAGGTTTAAATGTTTAGATCGCAAAGTAGCATCAAAGAAGAATAAAAAGTGAACAAAATTAATCATCGTGTCAGAATGTGAAGTTTTCAGAAATACTAGCTGTGGAGAAATCCCCAACAAGACAGAGGGCGGATGTACCCAAACCATTGCCAAGCCAATTATTAGCAGATAAGGGTATAAAAAGAATACATCAGACACTCGTATTGAAGGGTTCATCATAGAAACAAATGAAAGTGCAAAAGCAAAATGTGGTAGGAGTTCAAATAGAAGCATAACTGGCAACATAACCATGGAAGTCAGCTACTTACTGACTTTCGTGGTCAGAGGAAGAAGATTTCCTTCCATTTTCTAAGTTAGCCTTTTGCTGAGATGAGCTAAAAACCCTGTTGCCATCAGTCTGAGTTGCTCCTTGTTGCTGTACAATTTAGAGGAAACAATTTTAGGTACAACTAGGGGTGCAGTAAGCAACTAAGTAATATACAAGGAAAATTGTTGTTCCATAGAATCATAATCACTTTCATGCACTGCTAGTACTTTGTAATATGGGTAATAAAATTGGCACAGCTTTATCAAACCTGATCAATGACCATCTCAATTTTCTCCTTCCAAATTAGAGCCTCCTGTATGTTGAATGCTGCCATCTGGTACATGTCACAGAAAGGGATTGTGTTAACTGAGGGGTTTATTTAAGTGAAGGCATGTAGAGTAATGCAAAGCCATAGAGCTTCCAAAGCATTTAGGCACAAAAGAGACGATGGGAAAAAAATACACTTGGCAGTGATATGAAAGCTTGCGATCTAAGTCAGCTACTATTGAATGCATTAACGCAGAGAAGTTACTCCTAATCAATGAGTTATGAAATTACCGTGATGCGGTTGTGCTTCTCCCTTTTGTTGTAGACGCACAAGACGTAAAGCATCTGCAGCACGAGGGTAATGCCCGAAATGGTTCGTCATCATAGTATCTTAAAGTAGTAAAAAAACAAGAACGACGCCAAGAAGAAGAAGAGAAAGATGAAAGACTCATACGTGTCCGTGGTGCATCTTGAGCCCCCTGTCCTCGACCCTGCAGTTGCCATCGATTGGGAGGGACTTGATGGGGAGCTTCCACCCGACTTTGTCGGCCCTGTTCTGCGGCTTGCGCTTGTAGTATGACAGCATCCGCGGCTCCAGCACGAAGTAGCGGGTGTGGACGAAGGACCGGCCGATCTTGCGCCGACCGTAACGGACCATCCATCCCTCGTACACCACCGACGAGGACGACGACATCCTCCTCCTCCCTCAGATCCCCTCCCTTCTTTCCTCAGAAACACGGAGGCAGCATAAAGCGGCGATCGATTCGATCCACCGACCGCAGCAGCTGCTGCTGCTGCTCTGCTCTACGGGATTCTCCTCTCCGCGTTCTTCTATGAACAGTGGACTCCTAGTCGTCTCCTCCCTCGGCCTCGGTGAGATCGAAGGGTGGACGCAGCAGAGGAGGAGAGGCCATGGACGCGACGCAACCAAACAATGCAGAGTTCGCTGCTGGGCCGGGCTTATTTGCGAAGATAAAGTAGCCACGTGGCCCATCATAGTCCCCGTAACGCATTTGGGCTAATAAAAAAAAGAAGAGAAAAGAAAAACCAAGTATGGGCTAACTCCTCCTAGATGGGCTGCTCTCCCTCTCTCTCTCTTTCTCTCTCTCTTAATACAAAAGGAGAGATGGGCTAAATACTTTACAAAATGCGCACCGAGGGTTATTCACATTTTCCTTATGATGAAAAAAAATATGGAAAAAGTCTATTTTTGGACATTCAACTCTTGCCTCAGTTTGGTTTTGGCCATCGAACTCCAAAACCGAGTATCTTTGACCATCCAACTATCAAAACCGTTCAAATTGACCATCGGGCTGTTTTTACGGGTGGTTTTAACTTTTTTTTATTTACAATTTAGTCCTTAGATCTTAAAATGATTAGTATTTTTTGCTCGTACATCCGATTTAGGTGATTCTTGTGGTCACGTGTTACTAACGGTGAGCACTATATTTAAAGTGATCTTTGTACTATTTTATCTCTATTTGTTATATTATTTTTTTTGTCATTGCGTACAAATAACAATATAAGAAAAGTAAAACAAATAATTATAAAATAATATAATCAACATTTTAAAAGATAAAGTTCATCGTTATGAATGCATGACCGCTAGATCACTTAAATCAGAGATAGGAGAAAAAAATAATAATCATTTTAAGATCCAAGAATTAAAATGGACTAATTTTGTGCTTTTTAGTCCTTGGATGTTAAAATAATTACTATTTTTTTCTTGCATGTCCATTTTAAGTGATTCTAATGGTCATGCATTTGTAACGATGAGCTTTACATTCTAAAATATTGATTATATTATTTTACAATTGTTTGTTTAATTTTTTATATTATTTTTTCCTACACAACAACCAAAAAAATAATTTAGAAAATAGTGATAAAATAATATAAATATCACTTTAAATTATAGTGCTCACCGTTCATAACACGTGACCACAAGAATCACCTAAATTGGATGTACGAGCAAAAAGTAATAATTATTTTAAGATCTAAGGACTAAATTGTAAATAAAAAAGTTAAAACCACTCATCAAAACAGTCCGATGGCCAAATTTGAACGGTTTTGATAGTTGGATGGCCGAAGATATCTGGTTTTGGAGTTCGATGGCCAAAACCAAACTGAGGCAAGAGTTGGATGACTAAAAATAGACTTTTTCCAAAAAATATTCACCTCATGTTTACGACTGAGGTGCTGGTTAATCAACCCATCCCATTCTCTAAACCAAGCAAAAATATGACTTCTGGATGATGGATCACCCCATTTTTCAAACCAAACACCCCATAATCTATTCCATCTACTGCTTACCCCACAAAAATGAAGTGTAAATTCCTTCACAAACCCTTTCACAGGTCATAGTGACTCGCAGTGACTTTTCCATTCTGGGCCTCACTCTTGCTTTTTATGGCCGGTGAAGCACAAGGATGAACCTTTGACCAAAGAGGTCCAAACAATTATCTGCATTTACTAGATGTAGCTGATGATTATGTTTGATATTTGATAACACTGCTAGATTTAAAGGGACAAATAGATCAATAGTTGAAGCATCACAAATCTGAACAATCAGTTTTTCCATTCTTCAGTTTCTGATGCATGGTGTATCGCATAGTGAATTCAAATAGCTCTAAAATTCACCAAAATTATTCAGGCATATTTTTCATAAATTTAGAGTCCAAATTTTGAGCATTGTTATCTATAGAGTGCAAACTCCTGCTAGCCAGAGGATCTTTTCTGTTAATCTGCTTTTTTTTTGGGGGGGGGGGACGGGGGTGGGGGGGTTACACTTTAGTGCTAGTACCCTCTGTGTAGGAATGATCGTCTTGCTAGCGACAATGAAACATTGCAAATACTGTTGTCGTAGGCATGTGGCAAACTAAACAAGAGTAATGGTGGCGCTGGACCTGCTGTCCTTGACAAACTCAGTACTCTGTTTCCTATTTCTTTTTTGCCACTCTCTATACCACCAGATTAGTTCTCGCTACTCTTGATGGAGTTGTAGCAACAACTTGCACTGCACAAGCACGGCAGCATTGTGCAGCAGGGATGTCTTCTACGAGATGTGAATGGAAAGAAAACAGGATTCTTGCCGAAGTGTAAGCTAATTGATACTCTTTAGGTTCAATTCATTTTCTTTTCGTTTCTTTTCATTTCATTTCATTTTTCTTTTCTAGGGAATTTCTTGCTTATATAATGCAGCATCAAGCAGATAGCAACACGCAACCGCATATCGCTTTCAGGGAAAGAATGTTACACCAGTCATATCTTGCTCTATAAATGTTTAAATAAATATATGGCACTCTATTACAACGACAGCACCAAAGCTATATGTTGTACACATAAAACACATGTAGTGTGGACTGTGGAGTAACTTACAGTTGCTCTTGATATCAATTGGCCCACCCCTAATCTTTGGTACAAAAAGAATTAACAGTACTAACTTTTGGATCCTATATGGAGTTTTACTCGTCTTATTTATTTGATAATTGTGAACCTTCCTGTATATCAGAGTGTTCATCTTTCATGTGTACTGGATGGTGTATCGCCTTTGCCTTGTTGGCTGAGATCACAGCACGTCTGAGCCGAATGCCATTGAGTGGATCAACATACCATCCATCCAGGTTAAGGATACTTTTGTATGATAATTGGATCAACAATTCTCTCTCACTGCTTTCCTGCCCAAAGCTTCTTCTGGCAGATTAGGATCTTGTCCTTGTCAGTCTTGTTCTCGGTGCTGCGCTTCTCACAGCTCCATCTCATTCCTTTGGCAATGGCTGCTACAGAATCCAAGAAGTATGTGCTCTCCCTGATTATCGCGTAACCCGTGGGGCGAAGGATGCGGTCCATCTCAAGAAGTACAAACTTCATCTCGCACCTGCAATTAGTGGTATGCTGTCAATGGCTGCTACACAGTACGCTTATTTTGCATCTCTATGATAAAACAATGCGGTCTTTTCTTTTTTTCTTTTTTTTTCAAATCTGAAGTCTGAACTCATGTCTGACCAATGATGACTACTATTTAAGTTGACTTGAGATTTGAGATGACTTATTACCTGTGAGATTCTGCTGTAAACAAGCCATCAAGATGCAGCAGATCATAGGTGCGTGGGTATGTCGAAAATGCCTCACACCTGTAGTACAACGTATCATTCCACAATTATAAGGCAATCACAAGACCGATTATTAGTTGTGTGCCGATATGATAATAAAGGAACCAACAGTCAAATTAAGGGAATTTAATTACCAGTCGTGGTTGACTCCGATGAGGCCTCTGTCGTAGACGACGCCGAGGGAGTTGGGTCCGTAGGAGGAGACGACGTTCATGACCCAGACGGGGTCCTTGATGAGGCTGGCCGCGAATCCTCCATAGACCGTGTTCATGTCCATGACGTTCCTGATCTTGTCGGTCCCGAGCGCCGGCAGCAGCGCCTTGTAGTGCTTGGCCCTGACCTTCCACCTGGCGTCGTCCTGCTTGAACGCCCCGGCGCTGCTCCCGGGCACGACGTTGATGCGCTCCGGCGCGACGGTGAGCCGCTGCGGCCACTTGGGCGTCGCGTTGAGCCCCAGCTTCTTGTACCTCGCGCTGGGCGCCGTGACGCAGGAGCGCATGGGCACGTACCACGCGGCGTCCGGGTCGACGCTGTCGTCGCACTTGGCCGGCGTGGTGATGGGCGTGAGCTTGTCGTAGCACGCCCCGGCGTCGGGCGACTTCTGCCACACGGCGATGTCGCCCTTCATGTTGTAGAGCTTGAAGCACATGGCGCCGAGCATCTTCTTGAGCCGGTCGAGGTCGGCCTTCTGCGCCTGCGCGGTGGTGTTCCACCCATGCCAGCGGTTCTCGTAGTTGATTGGCGGGCCGGAGAGCACCCAGAACCCTCCCGGCCGGAGGATCCGGTGGATCTCGAGGAGGTAGAGCCCGCCGAACTCCGTCCACGGGATGAGGCATCGGGAGCAGTGCGCCATGTCGAAGGATGACGATGGGAACGGGAGGCGCTGGGTGGAGATGATCCCGAGGATGGCCGGGATGCCACGCTCGAGCGCGAACTGGACCTGCGCCTCGTGGTTGTCCCTCGGCGCGAGGGAGACGGTGAGGATGCCACGGCCGAGGAGGTCCCCGCCCCAGCTCGCGACGCCGCACCCGGTGTCGAGCGCCGTGCGCACCGTGCCGTCGCGCATCCCGGGGATGAGGGACTGCATCCGGTCGGAGTACTCGCCGACGCCGTTGGGGAACATGGTGCCGCCGCCGGGGAAGCGGAAGCGGTCGCCGTCCTTGGCGAGCCAGTGCTGGTTGGATTTCTGGCTGTTGATCCAGTCGTAGGGGACGTTGCGGTACCAGCACTGGTCCTTGCTCTTGGGCCACCGGATCGGAGGCTTGTACCCCTTGGGAGGCGGGACGAGGCATTCTTGGCGCTCCGGTGGGGGAGGGCAGTGGCGCTCCATGAAGCTGAGCCGGTAGTTGCCGTAGCGACGCCAGCGCTTGGGGTCCGTGCAGGGGGTGTAGTCTTGGAAGTCGGCGGGGCACTCGGGGAACGCGACGGTGGCGACGGCCGTGGATTGAGGTTGCTCGTCGGAGGAGGAGCGGTGGGAGGTGACGGTGGTGCCGAGGGCGAGGAGGGTGGGAGCTGGTTGGATGGAGTCGAGGAGGCTGCGGCCGGTGCTGTAGACGCCGCCGAGGTAGAAGGAGAAGGCGCAGAGGACGATGACGAGCAGCGCCACCGGAACCGCCCTGGAGCCGGAGCCCGGCGCCCTCTCGGGCTTGTCCTCCTTGCTGTACTTCATGGCGCCTCCCGCTGCTGTTGGTGGCGAAGCAACTCAGCAATCACCCTGCTGCTCTGCTATGATCCTAACAACAAACAAGAAGAAGCAGAGTTAGTCGTCGTCGGCCACTGTGACCGGGGGGAGGAAAAGGCGGCGAACATCCGCCGCATTACGAGATCCAATCCAAAGTTCCAAAACAACCAACGGAGAAAAGCTCGCGCGCAATCTTAAATTCCGTGAAACCAGGCGACCAGAGATTTTGGTCGTGTTGACGAGACGGCCGTGCTGCTTACCTTGGACTCCTTGGACTGGAGGAGTGGAGTGGGAGTGAGAGCTGGTAGCTGCAGCCTGCCGCCTCGACTGGAGGTGGAGGGAGGAGGATCGCGGGGCACCGACGGCACGCGGGAGGGGTGTGGGGGATCTGGCTTGGCTGGCGATCGATGTATATTACAGCTGGCAGAGTAGCATTGGCGGTAGCGGTGGGAGAGGGGAACAGTGGGTGGATGTCGGCCGGCCACCGCCGTACCGCCAGATCTTGTCGTTCTTTCTTTGTTTTTGTTTTACAAGGAGGAAGAAGAGGAGGATGACGACGAGGCGGCGGCACGGCACCGGCACGGGCACGGGCACGGGCACGGGCAGCGCGCGATGCGATCAGATGAGATCAAATCAAAACAAAAACAGATTGGGCGATGCTGCGATGGCGCCGCGCAGGGAGGGAGGGAAGGGCGGCGCGATTGCCCCGCTAAAATGCTACGACGCTGTTGTGTTGGGAATCCTCTTGTGTTGTGATTTACCTTGTCCCGAATAACAAACCTAGCAAAAGAAGAGGAGGGATGGATTCGTCGATCCAGAACGGAGAGAGATTTTAAAGCGGAGGGAAAAACGCCAAGGGACACGATGATGGCAGCGAACGGGCGCAGTGGCCATCCGCCCGACTGGTCGACGCTACCAATTTCATCTGCTGCTTGGTTGGCTGCCTGGCTGGTTGGTTCGGCGCGCGCGCACTCCCAGTCCCCACAACCGAAAATGCAAGTGCTCGCGCTCGTTCAAAAAAAGAAAAAAAATGCAAGTGCTCGTGCCCCCGAAACGAATGGAACCTCCCACCCAATGACCCAAGTTGCAAGTGCGGCTTGGCCGACGCGTCCGGATCGGGTTCAGTTCACTGTTGAGGCTTCCCTTCCCTTCCCTTCAGGGCTTCAGGCTCTGGTGGGGGCAAGGACAGGAACGCATTCATCATGGTGAAAAATGGCGGTGCGTGTTTTGGGGACGACGAGAACACCGGCGCCCATCCTATTCGCCCCGACTAATTCCTGACCAGATCACGGGGGGGCCCGGCAGCGCATTCACTGCTGGCTGAATCTCGACGAGCTGAGCCCACAGTGGTCCGGGCCGGTATCCAAACCAAACGTCCGCGCTTGAGTCCAAACGTCGTGTCCAAGATTTTTTATTTTTTTAGGAAACCTTTTTCAAGGTTCGCAAAAGACAAAAGGATGCTTCTGTTAGCCCGTGATACTACCTCTAGTTTAGAGTAGTGCTAGGCCTAGTACATTACTACTGCTGGTACTCGTTTGGTACCAGACTACCAGTACACTACCACTCGGGCTGTGTTTAGTTGATGGGAGGAAAATATCTTTTGTTTCTGGGATGCGTGTTATGTGAGGGGGATGAATAGGAAAGGTGAAAAAGGAATTTTTAGGGATGCGTGTTCTGTGAGGGGAATGAATAGGAAGTGCAAAAGATCTTTTGCATCTAAACACAGCCTCGATCTTTGCAGGGTGCCACACTGCCAGCTGTGGGTTCGGCCGGTTGTACTACACTGGTTAGTGGTGACTGGTGATTGTTGTCTACCTGGGGCCGCCAATATGATGTGTCAATCACGGATAATTGAATGGAACGGGCGAGTGCGGCATCAACCGACGCGGCGACTGACTTCCTTCGACTTTGTTTTGACGCGCAGATGCAAAAGTGATCACCTTTATGTGTACATGTAGGAGTAAAAAAAAAAAGAACACTAAGAGGATATAATGCCACTCTCATTTAAGTGCACCCGCTGCCCGATCTCATGTTCTTATCATGTCAGCTCATTCCGTGCTTCATAACCTACAGTTCTCTACAGTGGCAGTTCTCTACAGTGGGCTGCGCACGCCGGCTGCTCAGCGGTGCCGACGGGTGACGGGTGAAGTGATTGGACTACAACTAGTTCCGATTATCATTTTTTCGAAAACACATAAGTAGAGCTGTGTATCTTTGCATAAAAATAATGTTAGAAGATTACATACAGGCCTAAACTCCAGGCGCACGTGGGGCTAGAAAAAAACAAAAGTTTGTTGTAAAACTAGTCTAGAAACTCTAACAACCGAAAAGGCCATTCTTTCATTTAGATTTTAGATCCTTATATACTATCGAACAATTTTAGTTAGTAATTATAGTCGATTATATGGGTCTTATCTTGTAACGGGGTATTGATCTTGCACAAATTAGTAATAAATTGTAATCAAAATTAGTTATCAGAGTGTATTTCTTAGGAGCATACTATATGTCATATGCCATTTGAGTTTTAGTGATCAACCCCGTGTGAGTGGCTTGGCTCTCCGTCGCTATGCGCAACAATCGATCCATGATGCATAAGTTTATTTGATCTCGATAGATATGGTTGATCATATTGTGGATAGGTGAAGTGTTCGTCGATTATGAAGGTGAAAGGCTACGTAGGGGCCACGAACCGATAGTTGACTCGTTGCTTGACTCCCTTGTGCATCTATATATAGCGTGATACAATTACATAGTCTAGTTGATGGCAACAGGCACTCTTATCTCCACGGTGGCGTGCCCTCAAGAAAGTTAATGTCTTGTTTGGTTAGGAGGGGATTGGAGGAGGTTGGAAGATATTGACAGGGATTATGTTCTGCTTCATCCCTACTTAGGATTTGTTTGGATGGACTAAATATGTAAGCTTAGCAGGCCATAATTAGTGGTGTTTGCATCCATGGCTATTTTAGCCCACATATTGATCAAAAGTCTATTTTGTCCTAATGAGATTCTTCGGGAGAAGTAGATAAGGTTTTGGTGAAAGGTTAATTTAGAGTTTTGAGATGCTTTTGTAAAATAGTTTTGGCTCTGACTCCTTTAGTGAAGTGGCTTGTTGAGAAAACGTTTAATAATTGTGAATTAGCACTGATCGTTGGACTATTTAGAACTAAAAATAGTCATTAGCTCTTGCTAAATAGATCAAACATACCCTTACCCTTGTATCATGTCATCGCAAACACGGGAAAAAGAACTCATATAGTTATTAAGGTTTTGTTGAGTTCCCAACTTTTCACCAACTTAACACACTGACAACCATATCCTTCCATATCCTTCTCATAGAAAACCAGCCTCAGCGGTGGCAGCCCCAGGTTCAACGTACGACTTGATTTCAGCGGTTGCAGCTCCATCCATGGATGTGTCGGTCGAAGGGCCCATCTATCCATTGCTCGATCTGACCTGACACCATACTATACCGTGTGTATAGTACGTGACAACGTACAACCAATAGTTCAATTGCTCGACGTCCTTATTGCTCGTGTGAATACGAGACATGGCACATGCACGCGTACATAATGAGAAAGAAATGTTACATGAAAAAGAGGGAGAGAGAGTGTAGGTGTAGAGTCCTAATGGACTAAACAACCCTGGCCGGCCATCCTATGGGCCGGCCCAAGTACAAGACTTGACGCACAAGACAAGCATCAGTCCTAGTCGGTTAGGATAAGCTGTATTAGGAAATTAGAGATAAACTTGTAAAAGTCTCCTGATCCTATACGGCTTCCATGTAGACCTGAGCATTTGTGGCCCGACCCGTGGGCCCGGCCCGAGCCCTGTGGGTTTTGGCCCGTCCACGCCTCTTAATGGGATGGTCGTGGGCAGCGAAAACCAAGCCCAAAAAAATTCCAAGCCGGCCCGAGCCCGCCCAAACGATTTATTTCATTTATATTTCAACTAAAAAAGAGCGGGAAGCCCGAGCCCGCCCACGGCCCGGCCCGAGCTCGGCCCGAAAACTAGGCCCGACCTTGCCCATGAGATGGGCGTGGGTACAAATTTTAGGCCCGAAATAAACCGGGCTTTTTGCCGGCCGGCCCGAATTCGGCCCGGCCCGCTAAATGCTCGGGTCTACTTCCATGTAACCCTGTCTTCCGGCATATATAAGGGGAGACAGGGACCCCCCTTCAAAGCATCTCATCTATACAAGATACACCATACAGGACGTAGGGTATTACGCGTATTGCGGCCTGAACGTGTCTAAATCGCCTCTTGTCACCTTCGATTCTAGATTCTCCACGACTTCTCCTTAAACCCTTCTCTCGGGGCATCCCCTCGAGAACCTAGTCAGCATAACTCGCCGACACTTTGGCGCCGTCCGTGGGATCCACTCGTCGAGAACTCGCTAAAGAGTCGATGGCATCCTTCAGCGCCTCCATCGTCACCAAGTTCGAAGAAAGCGCGACATTCATCTTCAGTTCCTAGCTTTGCACCGCAAATCAGGACGGCAAGCTCCAACGTGAACTGCGCGACGAGGTGGTCGCGTCAGCTCCGCCACCTGCGCAGATCATGCCGCGAGGATCGCGGAAAACACCCAATTCTGACACGATCTTCGGATCGTATTCTACTCGGAGGAGTACATGGCGCCCGAAGCAGACATAAGCTCGGGCAAACTACACCGACCCGGCCCCTATCAAGCGGCAGGTTCGACCCACGCGTCCACGACTCCCTGGTGGACTCCAGATCACCTCCGACTTCCACCAGGGTTCTACGATCAGGACCGTGACAACAACCCCACGAGTACTCAAGAGCGTCAATTCCAGTTCCCGTGGGACGAAGATTCCACCGCGTAGATCGCGCGCGCCTCAGTCCCCCTTCGGGTTGACAAATTCGGCCGCGACCTACCAGACTCATCTGACGAAGAAGCTTCACCAACTTCGCCAGCCCAACTCATATCTCGTCATGACCACAACTCCCTCGGGGGTTATCGTCCATTGGCCTGACATGGATCTTGTCCTCGCTCTCCAAGAAGCAAACGCTCCCTCCACAGTACAGGGTACTCTCTCTCTGCTTCCCTTCCAGGAAGGCAGAGAACTTTCTGTTATCTCGGATAACAAACAAACTAGGCCTAACAACCCCGGTCGCCAGTTCTGTGTCATCCTTAACGACAACAGCGACGATGAAGTTGTCTCCGACGATGCCCCAATAGTCGACGGAGAAACAGACGGAGACCGAGAACTCCGTATCGAGCAAAACCGCAACCGCGCCCTCAGGCGTCGCCACGTTTGGATGAAGAATCTCAACGGGGAGTTCGACAAAGAAGAAATTTTCAAATCACCTGCGGCCAACATCATGTTTGCTGTTAGCGTCTTCGAAGGATTTCAAGCTACTCCTGATATCAACCTCTCCAAAGCTCGCCTCGAAGCCGCGACAGTTATGGTTGATCGCCTGGATGGAAGCCGCTCCGCTTCTAGAAGCAAGAGTTCTTCCCACCACCGAACACCCTCAGCAAAGCGCCAGAGCAGCCACTACGGTAGCTCCGCCGCAAAGACAAAGGATACGAACAGGCCTCGCGAGGAACCCCCCAGGCCTCGCGAGGAACCCTGTCCGGCCCGTTCTCAAGTCGCCCCTACTGATGCCCGCAATCAGATCATCCGGATCCGGGAGGGGAGGGCTACATCACATGTCGCGGATTCCACGGTGAGGCATGACATCCCCAATCCTGATGCCCTGCCATGCTATACACGCGTCATCCGTGTCAGCTCCTTTCCTCGAAAGTTCAAGCCGCCAGGCGTCACCAACTTCGACGGAAAGCAAGACCCCAACATCTGGCTACGCAGATATTCTTCGGCAATCGAGGCAGTAGGAGGCGATGATATCTCCAAGATGTTGTACTTCCCTATCGTGATGGAGCAAGGCCCACTCACCTGGCTTGAATCCTTTCGCCCAGACTCCATCGACAGTTGGCACGCGCTCAAGAAGGCTTTCGTCTCCAACTACCAGGGTTCTTTCGAGCGCCCTAACAGCAAATATGAACTCCGAGCGTGCAAGCAGAAGCCAGATGAGTCCCTGCGCGACTACAATCGACGATTCTTCGCCATAAAAGCATCCTGCGTCCCCATCTCCGACTCGAAGGTCATCGACTACTTTCAAGAAGGGATGACCGACCGCAGTCTTTTTCGTGACTTCGGTCACAATCGTCCTCACGACCTAGAGGAATTTTGTGCATTGGTGGCCAACTGGATGGACACCGACGATCAAGAACGGGAGCGTTACGGCAAACGCCCCGTCAACACTGGGCGAGGGCATCAAGACGACAACAAGGACCAGCCGCGCGACTCCTTCAAGCGCAATGGCAACAATCCACGGAAGCGACCAAACAACACGGTCGCAACCGTCCAGTCCGTCCGCGCCGCTCAGTCCGTGCAACAAAGAAAGGAGGAATTCAACAAACTCCTCAAAAAGCGCTGTCCATACCATCCAGATAGCAAGCACACCATGGGCGACTACTGGCTCCTATTGGAAACCTTCAGCAAGCCCACCAAGAAAAAGAAGACGGATGGCGACGGAGACGACAAGCAGAACAAGGGAGACGGCAGTTTCCCAGACGTCAACAACACTGTCAACGTCATCTTTGGAGGCATGGCAGTCGGCGATACCTCGCGCAATCGCAAGAACGCACGACGCGAGGCTTATGCAGCAGAACCAGCGGTGGTCACACCTCTGCGGTGGTCAGACACCCCCATCACTTGGTCCAGGGAAGATCAATGGGCAGAGATCACTTATCCCGGGCGATATCCTCTCGTCTTAAAAACCGTGGTGGCAAATAGAAGCTCACCAAGGTCCTGATTGATGGAGGCAGCGGGCTTAACCTCATCTTCGCCAAAACTCTGAAACATATGGGGCTCGACACAAGCAAGCTGCAGCCAGCGGATTCCCCCTTCTACGGCATTGTACCCGGGAAAGCTGCGAGTCCTCTTGGGCAAATCACCTTGCCCGTCACATATGGTACCGCATAAAACTACCGCACCAAGTACATCAAGTTCGAAGTTGCGGACTTCGAAACATCGTACCACGCCATCCTTGGGCGTCCAGCGCTGGCCAAATTCATGGCCATCCCTCACTACACATACCTGCTTCTGAAGATGCCAGGACCTCATGGTGTTCTTTCCCTTCGCGGTGACATCAAACGCTCCACCCCTTGGCAGCTACCATTGTTGATAAAGACGAGGAAGCCCCGACGCAGAAGAAGACGCGAGCCATCAAGCCTGTGGATAAAGTTGCTACGAAGACAGTCGATCTCCAGAGAGGAGATCCAACGAAGACGGCGGTGATTGGCTCCACCCTTACTCCAGCATAGGAAACCGCGCTCGTCAACTTCCTACGGGCCCTGGCCGACATCTTCGCCACAAAGCCATCTGACATGCCTGGAGTTCCCAAAGAGTTGATCGAGCACAAGCTGGACCACAACGAGAGTGCGAAGCCTAAAAAGCAGCGACTCCGAAGATTCGCCACCGAGCGTCGGGAAGCTATCAAGAAAGAGCTAGCTAAGTTATTAGCAGCCGGCTTCATTAAAGAATTATTTTATCTGGATTGGTTAGCCAATCCGGTTCTTGTAAGAAAAAGAATTCTAATGAATGGAGAATGTGTGTTGATTATACCGATCTCAACAAACATTGCAAAAAGGATCCCTTCGGGCTTCCTCGCATCGATCAAGTCGTTGATAGCACCGCCAGGTGCACCCTTCTCTGTTTTCTCGATTGTTACTCAGGATATCATCAGATATCTCTAAAAGAAGAGGATCAGATTAAAACTTCATTTATCACGCCATATGGCGCGTATTGTTATACAACCATGCCTTTTGGTTTGAAGAATGCACGTGCCACATATCAGCGGGCGATACAGGGTTGTCTTCAAGACCAGCTCCACCGAAATGTCGAAGCATACGTTGATGATGTGGTTATCAAGACAAGAAACCCCGAGGACCTAATCGCCGATCTCACCGAGACGTTCGACAACTTACGCAAATGGCGTTGGAAGCTTAATCCCTCCAAGTGTGTTTTCGGTGTTCCGTCAGGAAAGCTTCTCGGGTTCTTCGTCAGCGAGCGTGGCATCGAAGCTAATCCAGAAAAGATAGCAACAATCATGGATATGGACCCACCACGCACCGTCAAGGATGTCATGAAGCTTACAGGCTGCATGGCTGCAGTCAACCGCTTCATCTCCAAACTCGGAGAACGCGGGACTGAGTTCTTCAAACTCCTCAAGAAGCAGGATAGATTCCAGTGGACACAGGAGGCCCAAGACGCCTTTGACAAGCTCAAATTTTTCCTGACTACACCACCTGTGCTCACTGCGCCACTCCCGGGCGAAGATCTCTTGCTCTACATTTCAGCAACCACCAATGTCGTTAGTGCTGCTATTGTTGTTGAACGCGATGAGGAAGGTCATCTCCAGAAGATTCAAAGGCCTGTGTACTTTGTGAGCGAAGTCCTTTCAGACTCCATATCAAGGTATCCTCAAGTCCAAAAAATTCTATACGCCGTCCTAATGACATCCAGGAAATTGCGGCATTACTTCGACTCCTATAAGATGATCGTGGTTACTGGATACCCTATTGGCGAAATTCTTCATAATCAAGACGCTACAGGTCATATCGCCAAATGGGCTGTCGAGCTTGGAACCTACAGCATTGAGTTACGATCTCGCACGACCATGAAGTCTCAAGTCCTTACTGATTTCATATCTGAATGGACTGAGCACAACCTTCTTGTCGCCACCACAAAGCCTGAGCACTGGATCATGTATTTTGACGGTTCTCTCAAGTTGGAAGGTAGCGGCGCTGGAGTTCTGTTGATTTCACCTCGAGGAGATCAACTCAAGTACGTTCTGCAGATCCAATTTGCCGTCTCCAACAACGCCGCGGAATACGAAGCTCTTCTTCATGGGCTGAAGATGGCTATCACCCTAAGTATTAAGCGCCTACTGGTATATGGGGATTCAATGCTGGTCATCAAGCAAGCCAATAAGGATTGGAATCGGAACCATGAGAACATTGATGCGTACTGTGAAGAAGTTAGTAAGTTAGAGAAGTACTTTCTCGGCATTGAATTTCATCATGTCGAGAGAGATTACAATGTTGCTGCAGATGTCCTATCCAAACTGAGTTCTTCCCAAGCAGAGGTACCCAGTGGCGTGTTTGTTAATGAGCTCTCTAAGCCGTCTATTCCTGAAGCAACACTTCCCGCCACTGCAACCTCAGCCCCTGAGGTTATGCTCATCGACGCAACCAGGTGTGCACCAATTATCAATTATATCTTGCACGACAAACTTCCTAAGGAAAAAGCCGAAGCTCAGCAGGTTGTTCATCGCAGCAAGTCCTACATGATAATCGGGGATACGTTATACCGACGCGGCGCACGCTCTGGCGCATTGATGAAATGTGTCTCACAGCAAGATGGAATCAGTATCCTAGAGGAAATCCACGCGGGTGAATGTGGCAATCACGTAGCATCCCGTACCATCGTGGGCAAAGCCTTCCGCGCCGGGTTCTATTGGCCTTCGGCTTTGCACGATGAAGAAGAAATTGTTCGTCACTGCAAGGGTTGTCAGTATTTTGCTCATCATTCACACCAGCCTACGCTCAAGATCAAATTGATACCTCCGTCATGGCCCTTCGCATGCTGGGGGCTTGATATGATTGGGAAACTACCCAGAGCACCTGGGGGCTTTGAGTATTGCTTTGTTGCAATTGACAAATTCTCGAAGTGGATAGAAGTCTTTCCGATTGTCAAGCCAACATCCGAGAAAGCAGTCCAATTCCTTCAAGAGTTGATTTTACGCTTCGAGATACCGCATCAAATTATTACAGATTTAGGTACTACCTTCACAGGCAGCAAGTTCTGAGATTATTGTGAAGATCGTAGCATCGAGGTGTGCTATGCCTCTGTTGCTCATCCTCGCGCCAATGGTCAAGTAGAAAGAGCCAACGGCATGTTACTCGATGGATTTAAAGCTCGGATGGAACGAACCTTGAAGAAAGTTGAAGGCCGGTGGATGAAAGAACTCTACCCAGTTGTCTGGGGCCTCCGATCTCAACCCAGCAAAGCTACAGGGTGTAACACCACGTCTCCCAAGGCCGCACCGCCCAACCCTTCCGTGGGGGCGGGCACACGTACACATAGCACCCTGCTTACACTTTCGTCCTCGCTTCGTGTAAAAGGGTCAACCCGAAGGTGCTATGGATGGGGGACAAAGGCTTATAAGTTGGCTCCACCCTCTCTAAACTAGCAAGGTGGTACTAAACATGCGCACACCACGCTCATGGGCCACTATGGGCCATATCAACCTGGGCCGGGTGTCACACAGGGCAATCTCCCTTCTTCTTGGTATATAGATCTGAGGCCGTCCTACTTATCGATGTCATACATGGTGCTCCTCGCGTCGAGGAATTCCAAGAAGCCATGGCGGATGAACAACGGATGATTGAGGTTGATACGGCTGAGGAAGCATGACTGGCAGCTTTGTTACATAATGCTGCGTACCTTCAGGGTATCCGCCGATTTCATGATAAAAATATGAAGACGAGGTCCTTTCAGATTGGCGATTTGGTGTTACGACGGATCCAGAACATAGCTGGTCACACAAAGCTCACCTCGCCTTACGATGGACCATTCATTGTATCCAAAGTTCTCAAGCCAGGCACATACAAACTTCAGACAGATGATGGTACTGACTTACCAAATCCCTGTAATATAGAACACTTACGCAAATTCTATGCGTAGTCTCTTCATTGTATCATTGCTTCGGCAACAAGATCTTTTCTGTACCGGTTGCTTCGGCATCGAGATCTCTTTTGTACCGTTGTTTCGGCAACGAGATATAATTCAATAAATGAAAATCTCCCTTTACTGAGTTGTTTCTGTTTACTTTTACTTTGTCTTCATGACATCGTTCAACACTTATCCGGGTTCTTTTTAGACTTGGAAAGTTTGTTTTTTACGCTATGCATCCGGGGCAATTACATGAGGTCTGTCCGGGTTCCTTCGGGGCCGTTAACGGATTTGTTGCTACGTTTTCGCTACATTGCGATACTACTCAGCTTTAAGCTGCCGCTCCGTGGGTCTTACTGGGTTCTTGAGTAATGAATCACATACAGTTTGTTCCCAATGTTTCCCTTCGGGGTACATTTATTTTAAAAAGATAGCCTATGCTATAGAAATCTCCCTGGGTTCCCTTGGGTCCTTAACAGGGTTGTTTTTCGATAGTTAAAATTTACACATCACGTGTACGTTTTGACTAAGTCCTGGTGATCAACACAGAGACACCCAAGGGTTCTTAGAAACTCTTGGTTTGTTCTTCATATACGGAAATATCAACATTTGATTGCATGAAACTTATAATTCCTCATTACATAACTACTTGTTTAGATTACAACTTTAGGCTCTGCGTAATTGCCTCGGCAATTGGCTCGGCCTCCTGTTTCAGGCCCCAAAGACTGTCTCTGTACAATTTGGCTCTGCGACTTCTACAAGTTTGCCTATGTCTACTTCAGGGTAACTGGACTTCACTACAGCTAATACTGCACAAGACATGCTTTGGATGATCTTTTGATATACGCCTTCCACTGTCGAGGCATGGCCTTCACACGATCCAGGAAGGATTGCGGCGCTGCAGGGTCTTCAGGGACCAAGGCCTTCACCACCGGATTCGCCGCCTTCTCCAGCAGCGCAATCCGCTTCAGGGCTTCGGCCAGGTCTTCATCCGACTTCTTCATCTGCTGCATGGCTTCTTCAAGCTCCGACATACTCTTGGTTGTTTGTTCAAGCTTCTCATCCAGCATCTTCTTGTCCGCGAGATTTTCCCGAAGCTGGACAAGTTCTTCGGATAAGTACTTATTCTCTTCGTGCACGTCTTCAAGATCCTTGGCAGTTTTCTTTTGCTGCTCAATGACTTGAATCAGCTGCACATCAGCATCCTTGCGTTGTTGGACTGCAACTCTGAGTTGTTTCTTGATGACATCATGCTCCGCAGAGAGAGTCTTCAACGCTTCTTCATGACGATTGGCCAAGTTCGACCAATCTGTCATTTTGCTCTGGGTTGTTGACAATTGTTGTTGTACCCCTGTTTCACAGATCACCACAGGGTTGTTATTCCAACTACGAATTGGATACATATCGCAAAGACTATCTAAGGATTAGGGTACCTTTGAGCTCTGATTTTGCTGTGGCAAGCTTATTCTTCAGGTCGTCCTTCTCCGTAGATAAGTCCTTCGTTCGCAGATGCAGCGCGCGGATCATGTTGGCGTCCTCTGCCTCCTGGGCTCGGCGATCTTCGCTTTCCCGGTATAGTTCCTTTTGGAGGCGATCGGCTTTGGCGTGCATCAAGGCGATGTTACGAATATATTCGGTCTTCTGCCTTGACGCTTCACCAACGACCTGTAGAGTACAATTATGAGACACAATGTTTAATATCACGATAAGCTCAGGGTTCTTCTTCATACCTTGAAGTATGCCACTGCCCTCTCGGCCTGGTAGAGTCCCCTGTCGATGTACCCCTCATCCTCTTCCGCATCCAGGACGTATTCAAATCCTTGCGGATTGGGATTTAACATTGGATCGTAGCTTCCGATACGGAAGTTACCGGTCCTTTCTTCAGTTTCTGTAGCCGCGGGTACTCGGGGGATTTCTTCAATCTCCTGCTCTTGAGTTGTTTCTTCAAGACCTTTACCCTTCGAGCATTCGGCTTCATCAACTTCTTTACGTTGAGCAGATTTTGGAATCTCCAAGTTGCTTGGGGGCTCACTGCTCGCTTCGACATGGCGCTCTGCTATTGATTCTTTCATTACAGTCTGAGTGACGAGCTGCTCTATGTCTGCCAGAACTTCTGCAGTTGCTTGCTCAATGGGTTCTGATCGGGTAGTCGATGGCGCATCAGTTGGGGCTTCGGGCAGAGTTGTTTGCAGCTCTACCCGGTTTTCTTCTTCCACAGTAACCTTTGACGCACCCACTGTTGATGGCTCTTTTTCAACTCTGCACATGAGACACTACCATAAGGATGGTGATTTTTTACAAGATGTTTTAATCAAGCAAAGGTTTCCAGAATACTCACATAACGGTTGGACGCATCGGAATTTCTAGCTCTCCCAGTGTGAACTCCTCTTCTGGCTCCTGCTCCATTGCCACTGAACCAGCAGGGTTGTTTTCTACTTCACTTGGTCTTGACCCAGCATATGGAGTCGAGGCAGGGTTGAAGATATCATGTATAATTTCTTCTTCTGATAATGGTTGCCGGGCAGTGTTGACTTGTTGCGACCGGCTGGTTCCGATTTCTCCAATAGCTATCTCTACAGATGATGGCATTTTTGGTTGTGGGGATATTTTCTCCTTCTCTTCAGGGACGATCCTCACCCGAGGCTTGGGTAGGGTCCGTGCTCTCTTGGGCACCGGCGCACTCAGATCTGACGCCGCGGCCCTTTTTGAACCTTCTCCTCTCTTGGAGGTTGCCCCTGCTTTGGCATGGGGTTCTTCAACATCCTGATTCTCATTGGCATGATGCTCGCCAGGTTCTTCAGTTGAAGGTGCCTTATCAGAATGTGGTTTGTGTTTACGAACCTGGTCCCTAACACCTGGATCTACACAACGGGCTAATAGGTCGGCTTCTTCTGCATTTGTTGGATCCAGGGGAGGCAGGCTCACATACAGTGATCGTCGGGCTTCATACTGTTATCGACAGTGATTTAGTTAATAACACATCATAGTGAAATACACAATGTATTGACTTTCAGAAATGGTTCATACCTCGGGCGTCATAGTGACTGCGGAAATCTCCATAATTTCTGGAAAATCTTCATCATTGATGATCAGATATTTCTTCAACAACTGTATGATCCTCTTTTCAGACAAGGTGCCGGTAGCATTCCGTGAGGGATCAGCTTCTCCAGAATATGAGTACCCCGGATTACAGCGTTGTTTGCAAGGCTGGATTCTCCTCATCAGAAATGACCTATATACGACGGCTCCAGTCAACCCTTGAGATTTCAGGTCTCTGATCATATTGAGTAGTTCTGGAATCTGCATTGCTTGATTTATTCCGCCGGTTTCACTCCAGAATGGCTTCATCACTGGAGGATTCCCTGAGCGGCTGGACAGTTATGGTTGATGGTTTCATGCATAAAACCATTCCTTCTGCAAATCCTTCAGACTCTCCTTGGTGGAATAATCCAGATATACTGGCTTCATGCCTTGGCGGAACTGGATCACCACTTTACCAACCACTTGCGATGGTCCGCTTGATGTCTTCACTCTGAATAAGTGGCGGAACAGGGCAAAGTGTGGGTCTATTCCTAGGAACGCCTCACACAAGTGGATGTATATGGAAAGATTCAGGATGGAGTTGGGGCTCAAATGACACAGTTCAATTCCATAAAACTGCAGCACACGGCGGAAGAAATCGCAGGTCGGCATACCGAAACCAACTTCATAAAAGGATTTCCATACCGTGAGTTCCTCAGTTTCCTCTGTGGGGTACTCATGACCGTGAGCACTCCTCCACTGACTGATCTCCTTGGCTGCGAGGAATCCATCCGCTTCCAGATTCTTGATGTATTGCTCTTTTAGTGTACTGGTTGGCCAGTCACTAATTGGATCTTTCAGGCATGGACTTTCTCCAACGGGCGCCGCTTTATCAATCGCCACAACTTCTTTCATTGCTTCTGCTTTCCTCCTAGCGCTCTTGCTTCGGCTAGATCCTTCACCACCGGCCATTGGTTTCTTGAGGCTTGGCGTGGATGGGATTAGGGCTCGGGGAGGTTGCGGAAGTTTTTGTGCAGTCTTTAGATTGCTAACAGAGCAACTGTCGCTAACCCTAAATCTATTTCGCTAAAACGTGCGGATACAAGGGAGGCGAACGGTTTATAGACTTTTCGAATCGTTACTTTGGTACTTTTCAATTTTGGTCCTTCCTTGATCCTATATTTGAATTCGTTCAAATTTAGGCTCGGGGGCTGCGGGAATATTTTCAGGAAATATATTTCTGAAATTTTTTTTGTTTCAATTGATAAATTCAAAAGGAGTTCTAAAAGAACTCGGACTTCTTCGGAAATCGATTCTCTTCAGATTCGGACTTCGAAAGAGCCTCGAATTTCTTCTTCAAAGATAAACGAGGCTCAGGGGCTGCTCCATTGGGCGCACCTATTCGGTGCGCACCAATCCAAACTTGAAGAAGATTTATGAGCACTTCATTACCTATTGAACAACATGGTTGCAACTTCCAAAAGCAAAGAACCATATGGGCTTCAAACAACTCTGGCGAGTCTCAAAGAACTCTGTATTTTCAACAGTGCTGTTCTTCAGGAGATAAGGTGCTCGGGGGCTTGTAGGTGTAGAGTCCTAATGGACTAAACAACCCTGGCGGACCATACTATGGGCTGGCCCAAGTACAAGACTTGACGCACAAGACAAGGATTAGTCCTAGTCGGTTAGGATAAGCTGTATTAGGAAATTAGAGATAAACTTGTAAAAGTCTCCTGATCCTATACGGCTTCCATGTAACCATGTCCTCCGGCATATATAAGGAGAGACAGGGACCTCCTTCAAAGCATCTCATCTATACAAGATACACCATACAGGACGTAGGGTATTACGCGTATTGCGGCCTGAACCTGTCTAAATCGCCTCTTGTCACCTTCGATTCTAGATTCTCGACGACTTCTCCTTAAACCCTTCTCTCGGGACATCCTCTCGAGAACCTAGTCAGCATAACTCGTCGAGAGAGCGAGCGCGAATGGTATTTCCATTTCGTTGCTAGACCCGTGATTTTACCTATATATTCTTGTTAATTAACTTGCATCGGGACACTCGTCAAGTCCGTCCGTTTCCTAAAATTCCCGGTGCTCTTTTTTTTTTTTCTCTTGTGCGTCAATGTTTTCCTTCCCAAATTCAAAAAAAAAATCTTTTCCTCCCCAAATGAAAATACCCGCAAGATCAGTATTGCGTCGTCGGCGGTGGAGCCGAGCGAGCGATGCCTTTAGATGAGGGCCGGCAACGAGAGTCAAACAGCATGCAGGCCCGTTCAGTTGCAAGCCGGCCGGTGTGGGGAGTGAGCAGAGCTAGCACACTCACCGAGCAAGCAAGAGCTACGACGCTGCTGCGCCCGCGCGTGCTCATGGCGAGCTCCCTCGCAGCCGTTCCGATCCAAATCCACGTGGGGGACGAAAGGCGCGCACTGGCGCTGGCGGGCTGAGCACAGCGACGACGACGACGACGACGCCACGCACTCACAGGCACAGCGACACTACAGCTGCTGCGCAGGCAGCGCGCACCGCCGCGCCGCGCCGAAAAGGGAGGAAGGGAACGCGTCACGGCGAGCACGTGAGCTTCGCTTGGAGGGACGCGCATGCAGATGGAGCCGCGAGCGGCCTTTGCATGCGGCTGTCCTGCCGGCCTGCCTGTCTGTGGAGCACGGCATGCAGCAGTTGGAGCGGAGCGCTGCTGTGCCTGTGTTCCTGCTTGTTGGATCATGGCATGCACGCAAAACTGATCGGCCGATCTGTCGGTGTCGGTGGCCCGACCCGGCCGGGCGGCGCTGGAGATCTGAGCGCTCGGTCCCTCTCCGTCGTCTCTCTTCATGGGAGCTAGCTATAGCTACTAGTCTCGCCATCTTGATCGGGCGGCCCATGCTCGCGTTACTCGCTAGGTCAGCTGTCGCCCTCCCTGCTAGCTATCGCGGTCGGATCTGGATACGTAACGCTGGAATCCTTCTGCGCCTTTCCACGTTTATTCACGTAATCGTAGGACCATCGTATATCCCATTCAATGTGACGTGGAATGCAGCATGGCTACCTCGTAGGGTAACCCCGCCGGAAACTCGTCACCACAACCATATGCGGCCGCCTTCACTATCTGCTACCGTCCACGGCGCTTTAATGTTCGTGTTGGTCAACAAGTGTCTGTTTCCCGTATCCATTCCCGCAGTCCGTTGTTTCCTCCGTATCATTCCCGCACTCGATTCCCATCTCCAGCCTCCAGGCGCCCTGGTACGTTCGCCTCTCCGCCGCCAGCTCGCGAGCCCCCGCCTCCCCGCCACCATCCCCGCCGCCAAAGCTCGCCTCCCCGCCGCCATACTCGCCTCCAGCGCTCACCTCCCTGCCACCGTCCTCGCTTCCGCGCCAGGAGCGTTCGGTCTCCCATCGCCCACCTCGCCGTCGCCCCCCGCAGCTTCCCCGCAGTTCTCCTTGCGCTCCGGCGGTCTCCTCGCGAGGGTCGTACTCCGGGAATGGGAGGACGAGTACAAGGGACGGCCAGCAGACGCTTCTCCGTCGATCTGGTTGGCTCGGCAGCATTGGAAGGCAATTAGGGGGGTGGCGGAGTTGGATTTGATGGCAGATGGCGGAGGTACCGCTAGCTTTTCTTGAATATATTGTTTTAGTATTGATTTCTTCCATCGCTTGATGAGATCAACTAGCAGCACTGCCAGTCTTGCAGAAACAGGGACGACAGCTTAGGCAAGTTATTCCCTTATTGACTAAATTGACTGTCCATGTTCTTCTTGTTTTTCCATTTGTCCTTCAGAAGTGCTCTCACTATCAGATTTTTCATCATTGTACTACTATTTTTAAAAATACAGTCACGAATGATACCTCATCTGCAACGGTTCTTTAGTCTATATACTACATTGAAAGATGTCATCTTTATACGCATTCACATTTGATTTGTTCTTGGGTTTATGACCCTGAAGGTTACACAATTTATTGGCCCGAAGGATACTAGCCGCATACTCCCATTTGTTCTCCGCAATACAAACTATATGAACTGCTATAAATGATAAAACTGAACCAGAATTATTTTTGTACCACCTCCTAATGCATGAAAGAGACATCCGTTCATATGCTTGTCTGGATTGCTTACTGCTCCCTCCGGACCAATTTCTTAGGCGCAGCGGGAGCCTTTCCAGATACCAAGGCGAGGGAGAGAGAGGCCACAAGATTAAGGGTGTGTTTAGATTGGGGAAAGATTCCCCAAAAATACACTGTTCACTAAAAAAACACTGTAGATGAATAGTGATATGTGAGTAGAAGAGGTGGGATGAATAGGGAAAAGTTGGATGAATAGTAGATTTTTGGGGAATCTTTGGGAAACTAAACGGGGCCTAATGGTAGCATCGGGTAGAGGACTTGCATGTCAAAGGCCAGCAAAACCGTCAGGGCCCAGGCTGTTCGGGATGTGATTGATTTCCGTACATTCATGCATGCGTGTTGCATTTTTATTAGCTTGCTAGGCTGCACGAATGTAGCATACAGATAATTAATGTTCTGGCTCTCCTCGTAATCTTGCACACGCCTTATACATGGGGTCTAACTCCAAAATGCATTTACGCCCTACAAATCGGACTGGAGGGAGTAGTTCATTTGCTGGGCACATCAGCTGCCTTAGGCCCCGTTTAGTTTCCCAAATATTCCCAAAAAAACACTATTCATCCAACTTTTCACTATTCATCCCATCCCTTCTACTCACATAACACTATTCATCTACAGTGTTTTTTTGGTGAACAGTGCATTTTCGGGGAATCTTTCCCCAATCTAAACGCACCCTTATTGTAATGAAACTTTTGTACTGAGTTCGGGGCAAAGGTCATCAGATCAGAGGTTTAGCACTATGACCACACTTATTAACAGTGTGGAATATGTTATCTAAAAAGAAAGGCAGCATGCACATGAGATTATACGAGTCCAACATAAATGGCAATATGATCTGAAGTGAAGCGTAAGCCTCCATCTCATAGTTTCCTTATATTGTCTCTAAAGAACTTCTCAAAAGTGAGAGAGAAAATGCAGTAAGGTCATAAATTATTATATGAGTATCACACCAAATATAGTAGCATTTAAAAAGTACTTCAGAACGTCATGAGCAGTCAGAAAGTTGAGAGGAAAATACATCGCACAATTGGCAATATTATACAATACTAACATCATAGTGTTTTATGTATGTTGAATGTTTGATGAAAAGAATCTAAATTTGATGAATAAGGAAAATAATTGATTATATAAGTGCCAAATCATGTAGTAGACATGCAAGGACAAAATCTCATAATCTGGTAGAACCCATATTCTGCAGAAGTAATTAAGTAGTACTTGCTACCTTTATGAAAAAAAAAACTAAAATCAGGAACTAACGGTTTGTAAAAGTTACAAGACCTACTATGTTTGTGAGAAAACATACTCTACAAATATAGACAATTTATCTAGCGTATCCACAAAAGAGTGGTCAATCAAGACTATTGTAAAGGTTTTTGGGACATACCAGTGAGTAGTTTAGACATTGTTGTTTAAATAAACAAGACAATTGTTGGAACACTATATGGCACTTATAGTTTATACCTACAAACAAAATGGAGGACAGCATAAAATGATTTATTTTCTACATGTCTATTTAATGTTGGGCATGCACTAGTAATAGATGAACAAGTATCCCTTGGGGATATCATGCACGGATCTTTACTTATTGAGTGGTCTCCCAAGATGTCTAATAGACTAACACTAAACTGAGAAGCATGAGAGTAAATAAAAAGGCGGCAAAACTTGATAGGTAACCAGATGCAACACTAACATACTGGTGTTTATGTCTCTAAAATATTTAAATGAAAAACATCTGAATTTAATGGATAGGAAAACAATCTTAAGAAGCATCCATGTCTATATGGAAAAACACCAAGAGGATTTAGGATCAAGTAATGAATTATATACCAGAAAAGGCCTAATCTAAGGACTAATCAAACAATGTTTAATGAACTTCAAACAATACAAACTTAGAGGACGGGAAGGAGCTCGATGGATCTGAAAAAATAGACAAACTTAATGTGCTCCAATATGCAAACATGAAAAATCTTGCTTGTACGCATGAATCGATAAATCAATTAAACAGGAATTATAGATGCAAAAACAAGACAAAAAGATTTGAAAAACAGCACATGCTCATACAAACTTTATGAATCTGACAAGGAACATCGCAGATCTATTTACAGAACTTTAAAAGTAGATCTAGAAGAGGATGAAAAAGGGCAGAGAGAGCTCGTGAATGAATATAATAACAAGGAGAAGAGCGGGGACGAAGAAGCACTGCAGTTCACACTCGCCGCTGCACACGAGAGAGAGACGACAACGACGACGAGCTGAGTGAGGAGAGAGAAGAACAGATGTTGTGTCGAACCGAGAGATCCGACGAGCGCGAGGAGGAGGAGGAGGAGGAGAAGGGGCCGAGAGATCCGACGAGCACGAGCCACGAGGGAGGGAAGGAGGGGGAGAAGGACGAGGGGAGAGGAATGCCGGGGTGTGGAGCGACGGAAGGAGAGGATGCCAGGGTGCGGTGCGGTGCGACACCAGTCGCCAGCTCGTCATTCCCAATTCTTCCGTGCGCTCGCCAGCGGGAATCAGCGCTCTGGTCAGGCGGGATTCGGGAAACATGGGCGCGGGATGGAGAGTTGACTAGCGCGAATCTAGAAGCAACGACAGCCGTCTGATAACACATGCGGTCGCATGCCATTGTGAAAAAACCGGGTTGGTAACCCCGCATGTCTCTCAAGCAAATGCACAACCAATCACCTTTGACAATATTCACCACTCATCTTTACCTACGATTCACGGCCAATTTCGCGGCCAGGCAAGGTGGCCACATCCCAGGATTTTTCCGACCGTCGGATTACCCGGATAGACGGCTAAGATCGTGCTTCTCTCGGTAATTTTGCAAAAACACCCTCCAATTTAAAGAAATATAACCCGCCGTCCACTCCCGCTCTCAGGATTTCTTTTAAGGAAACCCTCGTATTTTGAATAAATCAATCCGCGGTCCACCACCACCTGCCCAACGGCATTTTCAAATAACCCCCTGTATTTTCATAGAATCAACCCGCCATACATTTCCTCTCTCAGGAATGTTTTTGAAAAAAACCCTCAACTTTCGCTTAAATCACACAACAATCCATTCTTTTGGTTACTTCTATATACGTAGCATTTGGCCACCAAACACTTTTGAACCAAAACATAACCACCATAAAGTTTTCTTACAACTTTAAACCTAAAATTTATTATATAGCATATCTTTAAACCTAAACACTTTTTCCATTCATTCACGTACATATTTATCTACGACTAGACGTACCTACGATTTCGATATTGAAACATCCTCAAATTAAGAAGTGTTCAATAAAAACAATTAGAATAGAAAACCTAAATATTTGGTATGTTAAAAATTTTAAACTCAAAGTGATTTCATAATTCGTTCCCACAAATGATTGTATGAGATCCGTTGCACCTGACTTAGACACCAAAACATCCCCCGAATAAAAAAAAATAACCATAAAAGCGGCTCAAAATTTAAAATTAAAAACATATTTTGTAGAAAACTAAAAAAAAATCAAATTCACTTTTCTAATTCCTCATTATAGGTATCTGACCACCAACACGAATTTGAAAAATCAACAAATATATTGTAAAGCAAACTTGAAATATCTGATTCACTTCTTTAATTTCTCCATTATAATTTCTCCATTATAGCTAACATCCAAACACCAAAACACTTTTAAATTAAAAAATGCTTCCAAATAAATAAGTTTTCAATATAAAAATTGCGCTAAATACCAAAACATACAAAATTCATACACAAGATATATAATTCAATGCTCCTTACTTCTCTTGCATAAATTTTCATATTTCAACATAATATACACTTCAAAATAAAAGATACCCAACATTCCAAAATCTACAATATTTCTACAGAGCGCTTTTATGGGTTCAACGCGCTCTGACATTTATTTCAAACAAAATTATATGACCAAACACAAAAAAAAGACCATGAGTACATCCACTGGTCATCTGCGGCAACGCCGCTGCCTTTTCTAGTCATCTATAATTGCTCACTGATCACTACTTTACAAACAGTCAGTGCATTTGCTCTAGCATCCAAGATCTATAGTTGACAAATTAATATATCATAGCTAATCACACATTGCTCAAGCTCATGCTCATTGAGTAATCAACATTTAAACAAAATCTCTTTGGAACAAAGTTGAATGAGATTACCACGTTGTAGGATCTGAAGATTGAGGATTCCATTGTGGGGGGATAAGTCCATGGCTGCCAAAGAAGTCGCCGGTGTTGAAGAAGACGTTGTCGTCGGTGAAGGGCCTTGGTGGAGTAGCCGGACTCCTTTGCTCCGACATAGGGGCCGCTCGTGCTCACGCCGGAACCTTCTGCAGCAGCGCCGCCGCGTCCTTCCTCAAGTGAGCCGCCGCGCCTCGCTTCCGCACCCGAGCTGCATCGGCCTTCAGTAGACCTCGCGCCGCAGCAGCAGCCGCCGCCTTCTTGCGCCCCTGCCGCGACATTGGGGAAGGATCTAGGGTTCGATTGGAAGAGAAGACTCAGTATTTGTAGAGAGGAGGAAGAGGATTTAGGGAAGAAAATGGCGTGAACCTTGGGCGCCAAATGATTTCCCCCCACGCGCGCACCGGATCGAAGCAGTCGTCGCCTTCCCGCATCGGATTGTACAGAGGCCTCGGCGTCGTCCCTTCGTTCTTGGAACACGGGCGCGACAAGTAGACGAACGAGACGCCGAGCAGCGGTCGTAGTCGGGCACCCCGGGGGGGGGGGGGGGGGGGGGTTGTAAAATTCGGATGCATGTCTACGGCTCTCGCCGAGCCGTTGTACGTGCCCTAACCACGTGATCTTCTAATACTATCTTAATTAATTTCCAATGTTATAATGAGCGCTCGTTGGAAAAATTTCCATCAACAACTGGTCTTTCAAGGCCTTATATATGGTTACAATATGATTGTCTGGTTTTGACTCAAAGAACTGAATATTTCTTCTCCAAACGGATCTGCTAGCTGCTTTCTTATAGAACATAAAAAAAAAAATTGTTGCTTTCTTTCCATGCTTCAAAAGCTTACTTTTGCCATCGATTGGCTAATGGTGTGGCTCATACGTAGATATGCTGTCAGTTACGTAGGAGAGAGCTTTCTTCCGATTTTGTTTCTAAATGTGCCCCGGCCTATGTGTTAGTAGCTTTAGATCATGCTTGTAATTAGTTACATGTTAATTTAATATAACATCTCCCTACTTTCAAAAAAAAGAGAAAAAATTTCATAAGACACCTGCACACTAGTAGGTCTATTTAAGAAATTATGGGAGCATATACGGTAGTATGCAATGGTACAAGCAGACCGGGCTGCCAAGATCAAACCAAGCCCACACAAAGCCAGGCCGCGTCTTGGGCCTAATATCTAAAAATAGTTGGGTATAGACCCGAGCATTTTGCGGGCCGGGCCGAATTCGGGCCGGGCCGGCAAAAAGCCGGTTTATTTCGGGCCTAAAATTTGTACCCACGCCCATCCCATGGGCAAGGTCGGGCCTAGTTTTCGGGCCTGGCTCGGGCTTTCCGCTTTATTTAGTTGAAATATAAATGAAATAAATCGTTTGGGCGGGCTCGGGCCGGTCCGGAATTTTTTCGGGCTTGGTTTTCGCTGCCCACGCCCATCCCATTAAGTTACAAGCATCGTAATTATCAGCACAGACTCAGCCATTGTATAGTTGCTTCGTCGTCGTGTGCACTTGTTCATTGTGTGTGGTCGTGAGAAGTAGCTTTGGACCTACATAATTTAGCATTCTTTTAATCCAAGAAACAGGGAGAGTTTTTGTACTGCGAATGTGTCACATGCAATCAGAGTCGTGGAAAATATGTTTCAGTTCTAGGTGCAGCTAAACATCCCACTGAGGCCTAGTTTGGCAGCGGTGGATAAATAACGCCGACGATGATGAGGAGATACAACGGGGGACAGCCCGATGTCCACAGGCCGGGTGCCTCTCCACGAGAAACTCTTGTTCGACGTTGGGTTGGAAACTGGATCAGTCGGAGATCCCAAGTTGTGGCCTCCCAAACATGCTGTCGGTGGCCTCCTTGCCAAACTAGCCCTGAGGAAACAATTCCAAAACAACCCGATTCTGAGCAAACAAGTTGATCCCGAGTTTTTTGGACGGAGAAACTTAGTTTAATTCACGTTTAGCGTAGCTTTTCCGATATCCTTCTCATCAGTTGAAAGGATAGTACAAATCTTGAACGTGGTGGGGTTCCTCGATTGGGTTGATGGTGTCAACGCACGGGCGGACGAAAGCCGTAGCCGCCGTGACTCGTGTGGGGTGGGGCGCGTGGAAAGCGTGCTCGCCGAGCCGCAACTTGGGCGAAGGCCGGGCCAGCGTGCCGGGTCAGAGTAAAAAACAACTGCTCCTTCCACACGGCAATGGAGAGGAGGCGACAAGGCAACGAGCCACCCACCCACCCCGCAACAACCGTCGGTCTCGACTCTTTTCCTCATCTGCGGCCTGCGGGTGAATCCCCTCTTCTCTCCAATCGACGACCTCCCTCTTCCCCTCTTCTAGTTCTCGCCCGTGCCTGTGCCCGCCACACGCGACGCAGCCCAGCCAGAAGGAGAAGATCTCGCGCCGTCGCGTGCTCGCCGCTTCGAATCTGAGGTGAGCCTTTCTTTCTCTGTCTTCCTCTGGATTCCTGGTTCTCTTCGCGCCCCCTCCCGTCTTCTAGGATCAGAGGATGTATGCGGACGTGATTCAATTGAGGACGGATAGATACTTGCCGCTGCAACTGATGTAGGGAAGGAAATTGTTAGGACCCTTAATGAAACGCTCGGTTCATTCCTCAATTATGATCTCTAATTGCATCTGCAAGACGGATTTCCGTACGATTAATTCTTCCACTGTTGCCCCTTCCCATTTCGTTGGTCCTTTGTCGCCGTCTCCGATCTTAATCTCTCCAATTAACATGTTCAGTAGCAAACAATCGGCGTGGGAAGTCAATTTGTGTGCTTTTGCTCGGCAGTAGGTCCGCATGTGCCAACTGCTTTTAGGTATGGGTAGGCAGGTCAGCAATATACATGTGCTATACCAATTTGTTTACAGGAATACAACTACTACTCAACGGCTCCATTCTTGTATTCACACCGAAAAAAAGGGGTTATCATGCTTTACGCTTGCCAGCTAACTTTGCCTTTGAAGCAACTCAATGTTCCGTCTTCAGAGTTCAGACCATCTTATCATACCTTTTAATCTAGTTTAGGGTTGACTTTACGCATGATGATACGAAACAATTGGCAGCAGTCAGTATGATTTACTATGATTTTAACACATGCAGTCTCTTTGCTCAAATTGCTTTCTCAACATTTCTGTGCTTGCAGGTCAAGTTGCTGTGATCTCCAAATGGACTCAGTTTTTCGAAGAGCCCTCAATGACCCCATGTGCTTGGAAGAAGCTGTTGTCCAAGAAGGGATTGAAAGATGCCCATTCCTGAGGAACATCAATGAGCCTACAAGCTTTTCCTTCTCCTCCGTCAACTTTCCTGTTCCTGTATGTTCTTTACTTTCCTCTCCTTCTTGCATTACCATACGAAACCATTACCATCTAGTATTTCTCAAGATCGTACGTGTTCTGGATGTGATTGCTGAAGTTTATTGTTTGCTGCTTGTGAAGGCAAGAGGAGCCAAGGGACCAATTTTCGAAGATGGGCCTAATTTTGACATGGCATTTCGAGTTTTCCATGGTAGAGATGGGGTCGTCCCACTTTCAGAAGGATCATTCCCACAGATTGAGAAACCATTGCCCATGCCTAATCAGGAATTCAACCCCTTGGCGGCTAAAGCAGCAACCATCAGTCTGTCGGCGTTTGGAGGCTTTTTCAGCTTTGGCGACTTCTCAAATAAGCGCAACAAGAAAAATTTGAACAAAAAGAACCCCAACGAACTCCCCCAGGTAGTTTGTGCTTTCCCTTTGATAATATTTTGTTTACTGAATTACTATGCTGCTTAATCTTTTTTGTATCATGCTTCACAATGTTCCAGCATTCTGCAATGTGGTCCATCTCTTTCATCACCAAAAGAAAGTAATTTATTGGCAGAAGTAGACACATTTTGTATGGTGTTTCGGAACCGTCCTTTATAGCTCCCATACTAAAATGTTACCCTGTTCTTTTGCAAATATTCAATTGTCTGATTTTGCTTTCCCTGGAATTTCAGAATAAAGGCCAGTCTAACAATCATGAAGCACTAAGCAACGAGTGGCTGGAAAATGGCCAATGTCCACTTGCAAAGTCATATAGGGCATTAAGTGGCGTCGTACCTCTTGTGGCAAAGATGATGACACCCCCAGCTGGTATGAAACTAAAGTGCCCGCCTGCGGTGGTTGCTGCCCGCGCAGCAATATCCCGCACGGCCTTTGCAAAGGGGCTTCGCCCTCAGCCCCTGCCAAGAAAAGTACTGGTGATTGCATTGCTTGGTATGGCAGCAAATGTTCCTCTCGGAATATGGAGAGAGCACACACAGAAGTTTTCAGTGCAGTGGTTTGCTGCAGTGCATGCCGCGGTGCCTTTCATAGGGATGCTCAGGAAATCTGTGTTGATGCCAAAGTCCGCCATGGCCCTTACTATCGCTGCCTCAATATTGGGTCAGACAATCGGGTCAAGAGCTGAACGTATCAGATTGAAGAGGGTAGCTGCGGCAAAATCAGCAAGAGAGGGCCATGATACTGCAGACTGCATCAAAACACCAATGAGTCTCAAGACTGGAAAGAGCAATGTTGTTCAGTTCTGGGATCCGCTTGCCCTCAGAGTCGAGAGCACCGTGGGCACAGGTTCCCCAGCAGTTCTTGTCCCTGCCGTTGGTGGCTTCAATTGATGACAGGAGTGGCTTCATTTCGATCATATCAGCACTGCTGATTGTTGTATTCTTTTTCTTCTTTAAACAAACCGATTGTTGTATTCATTGCTGTACCTGTGAGTTTATGAAAGAGTTGCTGGTCACGTCGAATTCTTACTCCATTTTGGAGGGCACATTACAGTGAATAATTTTGAGAACATGTTCAGCGTTGAGAATTGTTTGCTCACCTTGAAATCTATCTCTGGAAATGCGTGTTTTCTAAGCCAACCAGGCTGAAGCCTAGATTTCATCATTGCTCACGACAATAAGGTTTGTCTGCGGCCATGTATTCCCTGTGTTTAGTTAGATTATCTTTATGATAAAGTAAATGCTTGAAATGGAATAAAGAACCTTCGTTTATTGTTTGGTAAAAAAAAAAATTCAAAGGGTTGCCTGGTCTCATTCAACGGGCCAGTGGGCCATAGCAGAAATGGTCAGAGCTCAGAACAAGTACGACCACCAGCCCTCAGTAACACCAGAAACATGCAATGCCAAAACACAACACCTCAACAGGGCTAGCTGGCTTCAATAAGCCAAAATCAACATTCAGTGTGGCAAACCAGATCAACAAGCTACTGCTAGTGCTAGGATTTGTTTGACAGCTACAGGTAATCAAAAGCAACTAAGCACCTGGTTGCCCAAGAAAAGGCTGTAGATAAGTGCAAGCACAACTTTAAAACTACTAGTATATTTCATCATCTGGGACATCTGGCGTAAGAAACTTCTGCGGATCCTTGTACAACTCTTCATAGTTATACTTAGGCTTCACCCTCTCTGGGACAGGCTCAAGTGGGATGATACTGTCTCCATCGATCACTCCATCGATGATTCCATAATCAACGGCCTCAAGAGGACCCATGTAACGATCTCGGTCAATGTCTTTCTCAACCTGCTCAAGAGTGCGGCCCGTGAAGCCTGATACGAGCTGAATGACATTCCTCTTGTTTGCCAATATCTCCTTTGCTTGGACCTCCACATCTAAGGCTTGCCCACTTGCACCTCCCACAGGCTGATGAATCATAATCCTGGTGTTGGGCATGGCAAATCGCTTGCCCTTTGTGCCACCACCAAGGATTATAGATGCTGTTGATCCAGCTATGCCCATTCCAATTGTGGAGACATCTGCCCTCACAAGCTGCATTACATCATAGATGGCCATTGTTGCGCTGAAAGAATAACCAATTAGTCAGTCAGAAAATGACAGGATTTTGTTATAATAAAATCTATGATGAACAAATGGATGGGAAAAAAATTGTATATGCTCTAGCTTATAGTTCACTTGTCATGCTCCACGTTTGGATGTGATAGAATAAGCAGTCACCAGCAAGGCATAATAGATTCAAATAACTCTCTGTTGAGACCCATCAGCAAAGTGAACACAGACGTGCGGATTTGAATTAATTTGTTCCTTGCGAGATTACATTTTAGTAGTGTATGTGAAGTCTCCGGTCAATAGGCTTGGAAATTCAGTAGCGTATGTGAAGTCTCAGGTCAATACGCTTGGAATTTTAGTCAGTAGATAGGCTTCAGGAATTTATGCCGCGGACGAGATTTGCATCTATGCTTGAAGATATCAGCACCAAGAAAACTCACCGGATAATATTTGCAGGAATTGAAGAATTCTTCAAACCTAACGTCGAACACACTAGTTTTCAATAGCATAAATGGAAAAAAACTGGGCCCTATGAAAAAATTCCATCAGATCAAGGTGTATTTTGGCACGGGAAAGTCTTCAGAAGTAGAACTTTTACCATCAATTTCTCCTAAAATATTACAATTGAGGCATCAAAATCATCTTAAAACCACTTCGAATATGAATCTAATGATGCAAAAATTGCACATAAAACACACGTAGTTTCGAACTCACAAAATTTGGCATTTTCAAATCAATGAACGGCTTACATTGACAGCATAAGGAGTAGCTGATATCCCTTTCCATTTCTATTGGTTTGACTAATAAAAGTTATCAATATTATATTTAACTAAAATCCATAGATGATCTCAAGAACAGACTTAGATGAATGTGATTGTGAACTACGACTAGCACTAAGATGCAATGCTTACAAGTTACAACCTTGTCTGTTTTCAACAGCTAAAAGAATGAAAGGGATAAATTTGAGTTCAACTCTGTACATTGCAATGATAAATTTGAGGATTGTTGAGTTAAAACTTTGTAAATTGCAAAAGCAGTAAATAAATGCAGTCCAAGGGTTGGATTTCGAAGTGAAGCGGGCACACAAATTAAGGGGCTGATTGGTTTGCTTCCAAAATGTGCCAAGCCAAAATGTGGGCAAGGCCGTAAAATTTTGGCACTCATTTGGTTGGTAGCAAATTTTCTTTCGCCAAAGTTCCTTAACAAAGTGACAATGCTAATCTCTTTCATACTTTAACACTCAATCAATTGTCCACGTGTATTTTAGTATAAATCATAGTCATTAGTGATCGTATTTGACATCAAGTCATTTGGCGACATAATTTTGGCAATTATATTTTTGACACACAATCAAGTGCTACTCTACAATTGTGGCCCAAGTTTTGGCAAAAAAAAAAAATGGCATGCCAACATTTTGACCTGCCCACATTTTAGCTTGGCAACTTTTGACATCCAACCAATCATGCCCTAAGAATACTCGAATGAAGGGAAAATGAGGTTTGAAATGGAAGCCTGGAAGAGGGAAGGAAAAAAGAGGAAAGTACCTGAGCGACCCCCCTGATGAGTTGACGAAGAGACGGATGTCGGAGTTCGGGTCCATGGCGTCGAGGAGGAGAAGCTGGCTGACGACGGCGTCCGCGAGGAAGTCCTCGATCTCGTTGCCCAGGAAGACGATGCGCTCCCGCAGGAGGAGGCCCATGACGTCGCCGGGGCCGGCACCACCGCCCGCACCATCCGACTCCGCCCGCCACGCAGGGGCGTGAGGCGCCAGCGAGGCGCAAGGCTTGAGCCTGAGGAGGGGCCCTTGTCGCGCCGGCTGGGAGGGGGCCCAAGCGCAAGCCCGAGCCCCTGGCCGCCTGACGCGCAGAGCGGCCGCCGCGACGGAGAGGGTCGCCGTGGCGCTCGCACTCCCGGCCGCCATACCTAACGAATGGGATCGAGCTGGGCTTCTCTGGAGGACCGGCCGGCGGCGGCTTCCCCCGCCAGAGGGAAGGGAGCACAGCACAGAGGAGGAAGAAATGGATAACACAACACACTCCTCTTCAGTCCAGCACAGACAGCGTAGGTGAACGGAGAGTATACATGGCCAAACGGGCCAGGCCCGCCGGGCCAGCACTAGCACGGCCCTATTTGGCACGGCCCGAGCACGGCTCGGCCCGACGGCCATAGTGCCAGTGCCGTGCTAGTGCCTGGCCCAGTGCCGTGCCTGGGCCTCAATACCGGCCCGTGGCACGGCCCGAGGCACGGCACGGCTAATGGGCCAGCCTGACTACGGCACGAGGATGGCACGAAAAAAAGGCCCGCTAAGGCCATTTAGCCCACCAACAGCCCATAAAATTATACAAACCCTAATCCTCTCACCCCAATCCCTCTCGTTCCCCCAATCCACCGCACACCAACCGCTCATGCACGCGCCGCCTCCCCTCCTTCCGTAGTTCCGCTCGCACACGCGCATGCGCCGCCGCCCCTCCTTCCGCTCGTGCGCCTGGCCGCCTGCCACTCGCCTGCTCCTGCCTCCTGCACGCGCCGTCGCCGCCCCTCCTGCTCGCTCGCCTGCTCCTGCCTCCTGCACGCGCCGCCGTCGCCCCTCCTGCACGCGCCGCGGGCGCTCTCGCCCGCGCCTGCCCAGCCGCCGTCGCCCCTCCTGCATGCGCCGCCGCCGCTCTCGCCTGCGCCTGCCCAGCCACCGGTGCTCGGCTGCCCTGTGCTTGCCCCGACTGCGCTCGACGCTCCTCCACGTCTCTCCTTCTTCCCCCGCGGCACGGTAGTGCCGCCGTGCCCAGGGGCACGGCACGGCACGCCGGCACCCTCGTAGGGTCGTGCTAGTGCCGAGGCAGCGGCACGACGGCCCTACGAGGCACGGCACGGCTAGCAGGCGTGCCGCGTAGTGCTCGTGCCGCCTAGTGCCGTGCCGCGTAGTGCTAGTGCCGTGCCGTGCCAGCACGGCCCGTTTGGCCATGTATAACGGAGAGGGGAAGAAGAGGAGAAGACCTTTGCTTGGATAATGGGCCTGATCCTTTATGGGCTGGGCCGTCTTTCTCGTTGGGCCTAACTGTATAATCTTTGTCGGTCCACATCGCACACACTCACTGCGTCGGGCAGATCTGTTAGCATTTGTCGCTGGTCCAACAAGTCAAGGAAGGGAAGCAGGCCGAGCGCCACCGCGGGCGTGGAGGCGTCGGAGAAGAGGACGCCGACGAGGAATCCGAGCTGCGGCGGGAGGCCGGGCGCGGCGTCGAGGGGATATGGGAGACGGGCGCGCGGGCGGCGCCAACCGCCCAGCGTGGCTGCAGCAGTACGAGCTGGTGGGCAAGATCGGCGAGGGGACCTACGGACTCGTCTTCCTCGCGCGCCTCAAGCCGCCCCACCCGGCGCCGGGACGGCGTGGGCCCCCTATCGCCATCAAGAAGTTCAAGCAGTCCAAGGAGGGGGATGGGGTGTCGCCCACCGCGATCAGGGAGATCATGGTCTGCTCCTCTCCCCTCTACTTTGCTTCTTCCCTTGTGCTTTGTGCCCCCTCCCCTGGGCTGGGGCTGGAGGAGCATCAAACCCTAGCCTGACCTAGCTGATTGGTTTGCAGCTACTGCGCGAGATCAGCCACGAGAATGTCGTCAAGCTCGTCAATGTCCACATAAACCACGCCGACATGTCCCTCTACCTCGCATTCGATTACGCGGAGCACGACCTCTATGTCTGTGGCTGTGTATTCAATCACCTTTCAGTTTAATTTGATTACGAGAGCATGACCTCTATGTCCTATTGTAATTGATTAACCAAACCAACCAACCATACCGCAGGAGATTATCAGGCATCACAGGGAGAAGCTAAACTCCCCCATTAACACCTATACTATCAAATCCTTGCTGTGGCAACTGCTCAACGGCCTCAATTATCTTCACAGGTAGCCAGAGTATATAGTGCTCCTCTCTCAGGAACGTCCTATTGAAATCTCTGTGGCTAACCTAAACAATCTACCACTTCCCTCATGCAGCAATTGGATTATACATCGAGATCTCAAGCCTTCTAACATACTGGTATAGTGCCACTTTAAGAACCGCTCGATTTATGCAGCCTTTCCCTCTTGCTAATGGTGCATCCGTATGTGCCGCAACAGGTCATGGGAGAAGGAGAAGAACATGGAATTATAAAGATTGCTGATTTTGGGCTTGCTCGGATATATCAAGCTCCGCTGAAAGCATTATGTGACAATGGGGTGGGTAACTTCATCCGAGTTCCCGTTAGCTGTCGTGCGTGCTGCTGTCCTATGCTCCTCTTTCAAGGAATACAAGGAAAATATGCTGTAGATGAATATTTGGCCGCTCTGCTTTCCCAAATTGCTACTCCCTCCGTTCCAGAAAGCATGCAATTCTCGCTTCCCAATAAATTCCAGAATCTTAACTTTAACCAATTATAAATAAAAAAATATAAATATTTATCAGATAAAATATATATCATTAGATTCATTTTTAAATATAGTTTTTTAACAAATTTATTTAGGGTCATAAATACGAATAAATTTTTCTATAAATTTGGTCAAATATGAACTACTTTAACTGGCACGCATCCCAAACGTGCATGTTTTTTGGGACGGACCAAGTACTTCTAATTAGTTTTAGGCATAGAAGATGCATACAACCATAAAACATCTCAGTTTTGTGCACGCTTTTATTAATCTATCTGTTCTTGTTATTTTCTCTTGTATTCACAGGAGCATATGCTCTGTTATCAAGATCCGCTATGTTTATATATGGCTAACCTAAGATATTTCAGGTTGTTGTAACTATCTGGTATCGTGCCCCCGAGCTGTTACTTGGGGCTAAACACTACACAAGCGCTGTTGGTATCCTTTCCGGGAGAGCAAAACAATATCTATTTTACCTTTTATTTATATTAAGTTGATTCGATTCAGTTATTTCCTTAAATCACTTCTAGATATGTGGGCAGTTGGTTGCATTTTTGCTGAATTGCTCACACTGAAACCACTGTTCCAAGGTGTCGAAGCCAAAAATACTCCAAACCCATTCCAAGTATGGGCACTCTCACTCAAGTAATTATTGCTGTTACCTTGTTTCCAGATTAAATCATAGACTAAAACTGCCACATTCACATGCCAAATAAAATAACTATCTTGTGTGGCTGAATCCTTCTAAGAAAATTAGGCAGCATGTACTCGAATGTTGTTGTCTTGTGTTGCATTGTGTAGAAGTTTTTTCTGCGTATGCCATTCATTCTCAATTTATTTACAGTTGATTTACGAATGTCTTGTAGCTTGATCAACTGGATAAGATTTTTAAGGTCTTAGGTATGGATGCCAGATTCTCACATCCTCTTCCATACTTTTCGGTTTCGTACTATTGTATTGTTATAATCCAATCCTTCTGCAGGCCACCCTACAGTTGAAAAATGGCCTACCCTTGCTAATCTTCCTTGTTGGCAAAACGACCAACAGCACATTCAGGGCCATAAGTAGTATGTTCAACATTTTTTAGCCACCCTAAGATACATCAACTATTGCTTGCTCATCAATCTATAATCAGATCTTAAGGTAACCATTCCCACTTGCAGTGAGAATCCAGGTCTCCATAACATTGTCCACTTGGCACAGAAGAGTCCTGCATTTGATCTTCTCTCAAGAATGCTTGAGTATGTGTCTTAATCATTGCTCTCCAGCTGTTAACAATCCAACATAACATTTGTTGATGCTTTCTTGTGTTGATTTTTACCACCATGATATTTGCCTGTTTTAGGTATGATCCTCGAAAACGTATAACAGCTGCTCAAGCTCTGGAGCATGAGTAAGTAACTAAATACTTCCACATAATGTTTGCCTTTTCATTTCCTCAGGGCCTGGCTGTACATTTGACTATTTCCTAAATACATATAACTAGTAGCCTTTTACTGATCCATTTGAATATATTGAATCTAGCTTGAAACCTTGGAAAAGACATAGCACTACAGTAACACACTGGAACCATCTTGGGACCATTGTGACCTACTCTTTTCAAACTATGAATCACGTGTTAGTTTAAATTTATAGACTTTTGTGGTCACTACACGATGACTGGGCTATTCTTTCTGATGCATCATCTGCAGTTATTTCCATTTTGAATCATTGCCTTTTTCTTACCTTTATCTTATTTATTTAGATATGATTGCAGAAAGGGAAAAGTCAATTTTTTTTACTATGGAACTATTGTCGCAGTCTGGTTGTGGGCATTGAACCGACAAACCGGGTATCTTTGACCATTAAACTACTAAAACCTGACAAATTTGTCCATCTACCTGGTTTCAAAGATGGTTTTGCATATATATGTATTTTTTAGAGCTAATTAAATATGATTTAATCTAAAAAATCATAACTGATTTCGGTTTAAATAAGAAAGATATAAAACTCCTACCAAAGTTTGTCAAATATATAATTTACCTGTTCATGCTATATTTCAAGTTATTTGGATATTATTTATTGCTTTCGTGACCATTGTTTATTTAAATTATCATTGATGATATATTTGATTAGGAAATTGACCAAAAGGATCTTGCAGAGGAGATTCTGTATTAATTTTATATCTTATTTAAATGTAATAGTTATGAGTTTTAAGATGTTAAGTCTTATTTATTATTTTTTGAAAATACTCATATATGCAAAAAAAAATACTAGAGAGATGGACAAATTTGTCCAGTTTTTATAGTTTTTGATGGTCAAAGTTACCTGGTTTTCAAGTTTAGTGGCCAAAACCAAACTCTGGCGATAGTTAGATGGTCAAAAATGAACTTTTCCCTCATATAAACTAAAAAATGAACATCTATGAAATAGAATTGCAAGATATTTTTAAAATTTATGTTTCCTTTTTCAATCTTATTTATTTTATTTCATTAGTACTGTTATGTACCTTTCGAGGCACAAGCAAAGCATATGTGTGCTTCCTCAATCTCATAATCAACATGAGGATATTGTTGATGCGTGGTTTTATTCTCTGTTTGAGTGGGTTTCTATTTCTATGTCAGGAGTTTGGATAATATGTGTTTAACTTGAACATAGATTACGGTTCCTATTATTAAAAGTTGATGATGCCTGTAATGCATGGTGTTGTTTACTTCTGAATATGCTCATTTCTTCGCTTAGGTACTTTCGGATGGACCCACTACCTGGAAGAAAGTAAGTTATATCTGTGACCAGAGTCGTAACTCTTAATTGCTTATGCATTTACAAAGAATGAAAGACATTCCTATTAGTTTGAATAGCTACATGCAGAATAATTTTCATATGTTCTCATAATTCATTTAGAAAATAAAGATATTTCCCACAATCCTGACTGGAATTTTTTTTCCTGGTTAGTGCGCTTTTACCATCCCAGCCAGGGGACAAAATTGTGCAATATCCTGTTCGTCCAGTAGATACTTCAACAGATTTTGAAGGGACAACAAGCCTTCAACCAAATCAACCGGTAACACAACTCTTCCTGATGCCCTTGTTTGCGAATATTTGATCAAGGAACCGGATGTCTTGTTAGTTGCAAATATTCACTTACAACATAGATGTGAAATCTTGTTGATCTGTCCACATTATATTCACGTTCAGCGTTTCTGTATTTCAGCCTTCAGGGAATGCTGCTCAAGGCCAGTCTGTAGCAAGATCCGTGCCACGACAAATGCCGCAGCAGCCCATGGTTGGGATGCCAAGAGTGGCAGCTGGAACAAACATGGCTGCCTTCAATGCTGCGCAGGCTGGCATGGGTGGGATGAATCCTGGTAACATCCCTATGCAGAGAGGCGCAGGTGGTCAGTCTCATCCGCAGCAGGTAATGTCACTTTTTTTTTTGTCATCGAAGAAGACTTGTGATTGTTAGCAGCACTTACCTCTGATGTGTGCAACAAGCAGTTGAGAAGAAAGGCCGATCAAGGGATGATGCAGAACCCTGGGTATCCTCAGCAGAAGAGGCGGTTCTGATGCTGACAAGGTAGGGCCGTCCGCTACTAACTGATGTGTAACACTGTATTTTCGTGTCATGTATATCAGATGTTTGCAACGCGTTGGTTGTGCAAGCTTGTAATTTGTTATCAGCATTGGGATGCGAATGCTGGTACTTGTGAAACATGAAATCAATCGAGATACTAGTCCTAGTGGCCAAGCTGCTTGAATTCCGGTGCGTTTGGTTTACAAAATAAGGTCTTGTTTGCTTCGTGATCCGGTAAACCTAGTGAAGTGCGAACATGCACCAAAGAAATTTGGCTGGCCAATACATTCCAGTACCCCCTCCGTTCTAAATTATTAGTCATTCTGAGTGTCATTTTGAGTGTCTAAATTCATGACATCTTCTATGAGTTTAGATATATAGTTGTTTAAATTCATAACATCATCAATGAATCTAGTCAAATGTCAGGATGACTAATAACTTGGAACGGAGGGAGTAACATCTAGTGTAAGCAAATAAATAAACGGATACGATTGTGACGCGGGCCAATTGCTTTCTTTTATTGAGGCCATGTTCAGATTCCCAACTACTGTATTCCCTATTCATTCCAACTTTTCACTATTCATTCCAACTTTTCACTATTCCTCCCTCACAAAACACGTTTCCGAACGAATGCTACAGTGTTTTTCTTATGCTACAGTGTTTTTTCCTACAATCTAAACACACCCTGAAAATCCGTTCATTTACAGCATTCAATTATTGCCTGAGTTCAATTCAACCTTTACTATGCAAACCCAACCAGTCAGAATCCACAAAAATCCAACCTAGTTTCAGGTCCACATATTACAATAGGTCTCACGGATTGGCCTCTTTTTCTCCGACGTGAGGTCTTTTTGTGCCGCGGTTATCGTTTTAGCGGATGTGGCAACAACAGGCTGAGACTTGAGGATAAGACGGGCAAGTGGAAGCTTAAAGCCATACTGCTGCAAGTGTATTAAACATCGGTTGTGCGGACATTTTGGTTGTGCGGACATTTTGACTGACGGTCAGGAAGTCCGAACCCAGACTTTATCTTAGAGTCCATACCTTGGAGATTATAGACTTAGAGTCCAAATAAGAAACTAAATTCAAATAATTGAGTGACACATCAGCAAAAAAGCATTTAATACAAGGCTAATAAATGAGTTTAGACTCTAAGATAGAGTCTGGGTTGGGACTGCCCTTAGAGCAAAAGCAAGTACGACAAGACGATATGTAAAGCCCTACTGCTGCATGTGTAAGCTAAGGGTGACCACAATATATTTGGTAAAGTAGTCCATAGTAATGGAGCAGCCTACTGACAAAAGTCCATAGCTATAGAAAAAGTCACACCCCACCATATGTAAATTCTTCCCGGCCCACTTCTCGTTGCCTTTGGGCAATCGCGAGCCTTCCGCCTGCTCCCTCGTCTATTCCTCCTCTTTTTGAGCAGCCGCTGCCGCATGCCCTCACCGTCGCCGCCAGATCCGATGGGGTTGTTCCATCGTTCCTTCCACTGGTCTTCTCCTCTGTTGCTCCGCATCCTTCTCTCCTTAATCATGTGTGTTTCGTTGCAGCCCCCTTGGGATGGCCTCGGATCTGTGCTGCGACATAGCAGGACGACGTGCAAAGGACAACGGCAACCGGCGCTGACGATTATTGTGGCATGTAAGGTGGTGCGGTGATGGGGTGTTGCATGCTTTCTCTGAAGGGTCTGCGTATGAGCATGGAGGCCTCCTACGGCGGCTTCCAACGGCCACCTGCTGCCAGCAGCTCCCAACTATCATCCTTTTTAATGTATATATAAACAATACCACTGTACATCTATTATATTATATTCTCTTTTGGCCAGCCTATAGAGCTATGGGCGATTTTTACTACTGGCCTACTATGGATCACTTCTACAATGGCATCAAGTGGCTGAAAGGAATATTAAATTCCCTATGGATTGGTTTACCACCCCATTGTGGCCGCCCTAAAAGAAGATTGAGATATGGTTTCGAAGCTTTATGAGAGGATGAGGTAGGACGCGTACCAAAACTTTGCAGCAGGGGCGGATCTAGTAGGTGGCACGGGTATGGTGTGGCATAACATAAGCCCAACCCAACAAGCGTTATAGTATATATAAAATAATAAACAAGCGTTATAGTCTATATAAAAAATAAAAATTTCGCAAAAGCACTACTAAAAAGGGCAGTGAGACTCAAACAAGGCTTGAGGGCTATAGAGCAAACGTTCTAACCACTGGACCATGTGGTTGTTGTTGTTTTTTATAGCAAACTTAATTGATTTAAACCAATATGGGCCGACGAAACCAGTTCAACCAATCAAATCATGAACCGAGGGTTTTGCTGCCTCATGTCTCTCCACTCCTAACAAATATGGCACTCAGTCGGCATCCCTCACGACTCACACGCAACCTGCAATTACTTCATAAGATAGGTATACATAATTTTTTTTTGCGAATCACACAGTACAGACGCAGACGCTCACAAACACGCACGCACACTTGCCCCTACAAACATACGCACACAACCCTACCCCTATGAGCATCTCCGAAAGACTGGGCCGGCAAATCCTCTAAATTGACGAAGTCACCATAGGCGCCTCGCTATTGACGGGCACGTTGCCTACCACTGAAAGAATAGCGCTGGTTAAATCCTGGAATAAATCCAGGAAAATGCGAGCACCAGTGCTGAGTCGAGGACTCGAACCCTGGTGGACTGGTTCCACCACAAGGAACCTTAGCCATCTGAGCTAGGGCCCAGTTCGCATAGGTATACACATTCCGGTCATTGATAAAAATTAATCAAAAGCTTGATAGCCGGTTTGAAGTAGGGCTGGGCAAATATAACCGAGAACCGAGTACCGAACCGAAATAACCGAGAACCGGAACCGAAAGAACCAGAACCGAGGATTTCGGTTCGGTCCTCGGTACCAGCTCCTCAGGAATCGAAATACCTCGGTTAGTTTGGTTCGGTACTCGGTTAACCGAGAAGAACCGACAAACACAAAAGGCCCATCAACAGCCCAGCCCAATAGTCATCCCTGGTATATAAACAGCCAAAAACAAACCCTAAACCTAACCGCCTCCTCCCTTCCCAGCCACCAGCCTCCCGAGCCCCGACCCCGACGCACACGCGCCTCCTCCCTAGTCCCCACGCGACACGCGCCTCCTTGGCTCCTCCCCCATGCGCCTCCACCCCAGCAGGCCAACACGGCAGCCGGCAGCACCTCCTCCTCCCCTAGCGCCGGCGACTCTTCCCCCACGCGCCTCGTCCCCCAGCGCGGCAGTCGGCAACACCTCCTCCTTCCCCAGCGCCGGCGACTCTTCCCCCACCCGCCTCGTCCCCCAGCGCGGCAGTCGGCAACACCTCCTCCTCCTCTCCCAGCGTCGACGACTCCTCCCCGGCTCCCCAGTGCCCACGCTCATCCCCCCATGTGCCTCCTCAGTCCTCACCGGAGTCCGCTCCGTCCTCGACACCAGGCGTCCAGGCGCGCTCCCCCCTCTCTCCAGTCGACTAGCGCAGCAAAGGTGGCACGCCGGCGGCCGGCCTATGCGGAGACGTCGCGGTTGCTGCAGTCTGGATCCAGGCGCGGCCGCGCCGCCGATGCCTGATGCTTGTGTTTTTTTGTTGGATTCGTGTGTTTTATGTTTGATTTTTTATTTGAACATTGAAGATTTGGAGTTGTATTTTGAAGAATTTTCAGTAAGAGTCCGTTAGCTCGGTTAGAACCAGAACCGAACCGAAAGAACCGAGGACCGAAATACTCGGTGCCGAGATCTGTAGAGAACCGATCGGTACCTGTTTTGTAGGAACCGAACTTCATCGGTTCTTTCGGTTCGGTTCGATTCAGTTCGGTTAGTACCGAATGCCCAGCCCTAGTTTGAAGAGGTTAATATGGAGGTTTTTTTATATCTCCTCTCAACCCTTCCAAATCATTTGCATCGTTTGATGCACCAAGCGGAGATATGTTTTGGAAGATGTAGATGAAGATGATATAGTCAATACTTTTATGGTCATTAGAAAAGTATGCCTGACAAATAGTATTGTAATCCTATTTGTTATTTAAAATTGTGTCTTTTATATTTCAGTTTAATAATGTGTTATTTAAACTATTTGGATTGCAATTTAATATTTAGTATGCCATTTAGTAGTTGTGTACCGAATTGTTAGGTATTTTTTATAAAACTTAACAAAAGTACTAAATGGGTTTTACCGGTTTGTATTTGAACATTTTGGTCGGCATACCCCATCCAAAAATTCTAGCTCCGCCACTGCTTTGCAGTATATAAAAAAACCAACTGCTAGCTAAATAGAAAATGAGATCGTATATGCGACCAAGCACTGGAATAAAGCCGGTCCTTGCCCAAAATATTAGCATTTCTCTTAAATATTTTATCTATGCTCTCTAGTATTTAGATTAGAGTTACATTTTAAAAATCAAACTCAAATAAGAGTCGAAAAGTGTACGGAACGCTAGCTTTTATTCGAAGCGAAATGTTGTTTGATTAGTCATTGGGCGTAGAATTTGACTCGGGTTTCTTCAGGCGTCGAACCAAACACGCAGGACGACTTCTGGAGTTCTAAACTTCTTCCAGTGGAAACGTATCGGATTGCGCAGAGAGGGCCGGGCTGGGCTGGTTGGGCTGATGGGCTCAAATAAAACGGCCTAGCACCGCCCCGGGGAGGGAGAGCAAGCGTGCGTTTGCCGTTTGCCAGCTAAACTTCCCTTGTTTTTTTGCCTGCTCCGGTCTCGGTCGGTCTCCTCCCCTCCTTTCCTCCTCCGTGCCGGAAAGGAAGGCAGGCGGAGACGGTGGCGGAATCCCTCGCCATCCCATCCTCACCGAGCGGCTGCTCCGTCCGTCTCCTCCCTCCTCCCCGCCGTCACGCACCGCCGATCGACGCCGCCTCCTCCGACCATCTTCGACTGCCCCCTCGGTGCGTTCCTCCTCCTCGATCCCCTTTCCTCGGCCATTGCCCCTCGATTCCGTTCCAATATGCTAGTCTAGTGCTCCCAGGCTCCCAGCTTCCCAACCCTAACCCCCCCCCCCCCCGCATCGCTCCTCCTCGACCACCCCGTGGAACAGAAGAGGCGGGTGGGTGGATTGGGTACGCATATTGGCTGATTTCCCACCCCTGCGTTAATACTCTCTTTTTTTCCCCCTAGGTTTCGACGTTTGGTATTCATCCTGACGAATCTCGTTTTCCTCCTCCGCAGGGCATTCTTCAACAATTTCACGGGACCGATTGACTCGATTCCATGGCCGGCTGGAACAATATCACCGGCACCAGAGGAGGCGGTGGCAGCGGCGGCGGCGGCCGAGGAGCAGGAGGAAGAGGCTTTAATCGCCACTATACTAATAATAGTGACCAAGGCGGTTCCGGCGGCGGCGGCAGGTGGGGACCAGCACCTCCGCAGTTCCAGTATCGCCCAGTCGATGCTGCTCGTCGCCAATCCCGACCCCTATCTGAACAACAGGCGGCCTCCACCACTTCTAGTTCCAGTCGCATCGCACAGCAAACGCATCCGACACCAACAGCAGATAAGTCACCAGCCTCCGTGAACGCGGCTCCCTCAAGCACCAAGGAGCCCGATGACAAGGGTAGCCGCAATGCTGCCAACTTTGAGTGCAACGTCTGCTTCGACATGGCCGCTGAACCAGTCGTCACCAAATGTGGCCATCTCTTCTGCTGGGAGTGCCTCTATCAGTGGCTCCATGTTCACTCCAACCACCGTGAGTGCCCTGTCTGCAAGGGCCAGGTCGCTGACGACGCGATCATACCCATCTATGGGCGTGGTGGCTCTGCAGCCTCTGTGGACAATGTGCCGCCAAGGCCCAGCGGGGCCAGAGTTGAGAGCTCCAGGCAGCAGCTGGAACTGCCGTCATTGTTCCCTTCCACAATGTATATGGATGGCGATGAAGAGGACCCCTTTGATTTGCCAGGCATGATGAACTTTGGTTTTGGAGCTACCTCACTCGGAAATGCTGTCATGAGGTCTATGACTACAATGCCTTCCAGCTTTGGAGACGTGGAGTTTGAAGACTTCGATGACTACGCGTATGAATACGACACGGATGACTTTGATGAGGTCTATGACTACGATTGGGTGGGCTTTCCGGTTTTTGCGCCTGCTGGGGCTGAGGTGGGCAATCCCATCTCTTTACAGGCACATTTTGATATGACCAGCTCTAGGAACAACGCTGCTGGAAGTACCAATGGCATCTATCATCAGCAAGAAGCTGGCTACCCTGGTGCAAACCCTCATAACAGGGGTCGGCGTCGTCGTAATCGTGCAAGGGCATCAGCAGATAACTCAAGCACCAATGGAATGGTGATGGGTGGCAGTGGTGCTTTGTACCGCGACCACGGTGCCAGTTCCAGTGTTAGTGCAGGTTCTTCATCTCGACCCAGCATTAACTGGGTTGAGAGAAGAGGAAGAAGCAGCAGGAATTCAAATTCAGCTGGTGGAAGAGGAGGGATGCAGGATAGCAGGAGGCAGAGGACAAATTACAATTGACAGTAATGTTCTGTCGTGCTTGATGGTAGCAGGGATGAGATAAACAAACAAAGTTTTCAATCCTTCTCTTTCTTTCTTTTTTGCTTCTTTCCCGTCATCCTTTTGTAGCCTGGCTATCTACAAGCTTAAACATATTGGACATAGTTTCTCTCTTTCTTTAACCTGAATACCTGATGGAATGTGTGGTAGACTAACTGAAATCCTTTCTTGGTTGATGTTAGTGCATCTCATACATGCACTAGACTTCAGGTTAGATGGCATGAGCCAGATAGCACAGGAGTTAAATATCTTGTTAAGCTGAATATTTGATGAGGAAGCATGAGCATTCAGATTCTTTTCGTGATGATTTGAAGCAAGAAATATTTGAAGGATAGGAAACATTGGAAGGACAGTAGGTTGTCTAATTCATAGTTCTCGTGTGTCACGCACATACAAATACATAAGATTAGTTAATAACTACGCCTAATTGCTGAGCTGAAACAAGACGCCTAATTACTAAGCTGAAACAAGAAGGAAGCACAGGAGGTGATAGAACCCAGGATAGCTAGCTATTACTGGCTAGGCGAGGCTAGTTGTCGTCTCCGTAGGCGAGGAAGCGGTAGCGCTCCTCGTAGGGCCCCTCGAAGTAGAGGTCGGCCTCGAACCAGCGCGGGTACCTGACGAGGTCCCCGGCGACGAAGTGCATGTAGTCGTCGCCGTGGACGGCGCCGGCGGGGATCACCTTCACCTCCCCGGACACGATGTACACGAGCTGGTCCACCTGCCAGTCCCACGGCATCCGGCACCGCCCGCCCGTGCGCCACGACGACCACGTCTCCATCACCCGCAGCGCCTCCGCGCGCGCCCTCGCCACCTCGCCGCGCTCCACGCGCACCTTGTAGATGTCCTCCAGGGGACGAGCTAGCAGCGCGCTGCCGCCGCCGCCGCCGAGGACGACGTCTCCTGGCGCTGCTTCAGCTGCAGCTGCTTGGAGCTTTCCTCTAGTAGTGGTGGTCGTGCTGGTAGGAAGACGAGGAGGGGGAGGCCGCCTGTGCGATGCCGGGAGCACGAGATGGAACCCACCCGTGCTGGCGGCGGCGGCGGCGGGCCTCATCGCGACTCTCTATTCTCCTTTCCTCTCCCTCTGGGCTTTGGTTTTGGCTTGGGTTTTGGTTCCTCTGCTTCTCTCTGTGTGGGGGGACGGGCAGATCGGGCAAGGCAAGCAAGACCGCCTTATCCTCTTGCCCTGTCTCTCTGTTCCTTTGAGTAGCAGCAGCTGTCTTGAAGCACCAACTACACAAAGAGATGTTCACTCCGAGCAGCTGAACAGCCATCGTAACTGCTGCGTGAATCTGTCTCCAACCAAACGACTAACATCTTCAGGCAGAGTACCAGAAAATCTAATTCTCCTGCATCTCAACCAGTAGTGCATAATCATGTCACCAGTTAGCGCATTAAAACACGTATGAGATTCCATTTCTTCGGTTTCAAAACCACAAGAGTCATGTCGTCAGTGGTAGTATTTACAATCACTCCCACACACGGTGGATTACAGTGATGATGATGCACTCTCAACTAGCAAACGCACATCACCACCACCAAATTGGCAACGAACGTTCGGACGCTACCGCAGCTCTGCCAACCTAGCGTTGACAGACGCATCACCCAGTTCACAGCAGGTACAGCCAACGACAATTTGGGGGAAACACCAAAATAGGAAAACAAATAGTGCAAGTGCACAGCTTGAATCACAGGATGATCCTTCAATGGGCGTATCACGAGGATCAAATCGTCTGTTCCTCCTGTTACATGTAGCTTAGGATGACGATGATGTTGAGGTTATCCGCCCAGAAGCTCGCATTTCGTCCAGCGTAGTCGCCAGCCAGTCCAGACCTTCATACAAGCCATCTCCTTTCAGAGCACACGTGCCCTGAATGTGCCAGATGCGGTTAGTCAGGTCATAGAGTCCAAGACCCTCGCACACCTCCATCGGAGTCATTGCTCCCCTCTGAATTAACACAAATCACCAGGGTGAGCAAAACAAAAATACCATTGACATGAGCGATCCAAAATAAATTGAAGGACTGTGAATACAGTACAAACAAAGGCTAATAATACTATTGCAACATGAAGGATGTATATTCGTGTCAACAATGGGAAACCCATTTATGCCAAACAAACCCAACATATTAACATCTTCTACTCAAAATGTAACACAAACTGAAAAACTACAAACGGTGAAGCTATAAGTACTTATTTAGTAGACATGTGCAAAGCCCCAGATTTGGCAAGAATGAGAATTTGCAGGTGTGTGTATAACTGTATATACAAATGAAGTGTATTAATTAACATTGTATACATACAGAAAGGAACCAGGCTCGAACAGAAAAAAAAAATACAGGACAGCAAAATAGTGCAGCGCAGAAACCACACACTTTCCATGAAAAGAATTACAATATTATGAAACAAAGGTTCAAGAGGGAACATTGGTGAACATACCATATCTTGCTTGTTAGCAAACACCAAAAGTACACTGTTAAGCATAAAAGGGTCATTGATTATAGCCTGAAAGGGATAAGATCAGAACAGATTATATCAGATATCATAAAGAATATCACTGCACAGAGGTACCAATGGTAAGAGATATAAACCTGAAACTCTGCTCTGGCTCTCCCGATTCTCTCTCTATCCAGTGAATCAACCACGTAAATCTGCAAGTTAAGCAAATAGCAGGGGACGTCTTACATTTCAAGAATGCAGTGTCTACTATAATTAATGGCATGTAAATACACCAAGGTTGAGCTACAGCATAATACATGAGGATCTTGAGCTAGGGTATCAAACAGCTGCGAACACTCAGCATACTAGATACAACAAAATTACTATTTCTGCTCTCGTTAAGACAGTAAGCTGTCAAGCACAAAGAAAGATTCTCAAGTAAAATGGGCTCAAGTTAAGCATCCAAAATGAAGTCGGCTGACCTATTCATGAGTGTGGTACTACAGTTGCACTCTGAGATAAAAATAGCATATCAGAAGAGGCACAACTAGGTGGAACAAACAATACAGAACAAGAACTTCCATGTTAAATTGTTACTTTGACTAGATTTTATTCTGCTAAACTTGAGAGATAGAGATGAAGAATAAATTACCAGAGCATCGGTGTTGTTGAAGTAGTGCCTCCACAAGGGCCTCAGTTTCTCCTGGCCACCGACATCCCACACAGTGAACACTACATTCTTGTACTGAACCTTCTCAACATTGAAACCTAAAACATGATAAAGCGCAAGGTGTCACTAGGAACGTGAATGAATCAGACGGATTAATGTGATAGCTGCTAAGTTGGAGGAACTACAGTTGACTTAGGTTGAACCCCAAAGAAATGAAATGCACAAGCAGAAAGGTAGTAGAATTGCACCGATGGTAGGGACGGTGGAGAGAACTTCACCAATGTGCAGCTTATAGAGTATTGTGGTTTTCCCAGCCGCATCCAACCCAAGCATCACCACCTGAAAACAGTTGAGTGGAACTCCTATCAGAGGCATATTCAGTAAAACAAGGCCATTGGTACCAATCCCAAAGGATACAAAAGAGGAAACTAAAACATGTAAACATAGTCAGTCAACATTAGAGAAGACATGAGATGTGGTTGAAACACAGTAGGCCCTACAATAGAATTGGTGTGGCACCGTACAACCGATGGAAGTGTACCTACTCAGCCAGTCCAGTAGTAAGTAAAGTGAAAATCCATAAACATATCATTAGACACAGTTATGATTTATTATGGTGTGTGAAATATCACAGCTGGCTTGTCACGCACCATTTTGCTTTCCTAGTTTCCTTGCATGGTAGTATGATAGGCTGATAGCAGGAGATAGAGATTTGTTGCCGCCTTGTCGCTTGTCGGTATAAATGATCCTCTACTAATTAAGTGCAAGAATCAAATCAGTGACAGTCACAGACAGGCAAGGTCAGCACAGGACGCCAAGGCTGGCCAGCATCGTGATTGTCATCTCCTCACCCTTGGACGTTAGTGATTGGTTGCCAAAACAGAGCTGGCATATTGTTGCCACAACACATGATTCACTACCAATTCAGCCCTGACCGAAATCAATGCTACGATACATGGGAGATAAGACGGCGACACGACCGCCACCGCCCTTGTGAACGGATCGGTCCATCGAGGACCAGGCGACCAGCGATCCATTGCAGCGTCCTACCGGGGCAGGGAAGGGGAAGGGAGGGAGGAGGTAGCGTACCCGCATCTCCTTGTTGCCGAAGAAGGCATCGAAGAGCTTCCGGAACGCCTGCCCCATCTCCCCTGGCCTTGGGCTGGGCGAGCTGTGTGCCCGACGCGAGCCGCCTCCCGCGCCCTCGATCCGACCGGATCTGGGAGGCCACCGCGCGGAGGGAGGGGGAGAGCGGGGGTGACGGGGAGCGCGGCGCCCCGGATGGAAGGTTCTAGAAGGTCTCGATGGAGGGCGGGCTAGGTTTTGCGGAAGGATCGGCGGCAAGCAGGAGGGCTTGTGTCGGGTGGACGAAGAGGGAGCTGAACATGGAGCTGGCCGCACCGCACCTGGCCTGGCCAGAGTGGTCTGGTCCACTGGATGCGACGCGGAGCCGTATCGAGCAATCTGGACCGTCCGTGGCTGCCCCGCCTAACCTCAACTACTAGCCAGCTTTTTTGCTTAGGTCTGTTGGTTGCCTGCGCATGATTGATGGTTGCCTGAAGAAATTGCATGTAGCAATTGATTGTTGCATTCAATTTGCCAAGAATAATCCCAGATCCGGTCGGATTAGCTACGATCGATCAGATTAGCCAATGCCACGTAGGCTCCGGTCCTACATGTCATTTGCATGCCCCCTTGTGGTGACATTTGCCCGGCTGTGGGCTGTGCAGCAATGCGTACAGAACAGGTTTCATGGATGAAAATTCAGAGCATTTGTGGGTGCTACGGATGCAAATTGCATTCGGAGATTGGACAAACACGGGTAGACCATCATGAGTCATGACCAACCCCAGACGGTCAGACCGATCACATGCATGATCAAGATCGCCCAACAGCGCAGCAGCGTCATGTGTTCAGGGGTACTTTACAGTGCATCTTCCGTGGCGCGCCGTTCATACACGCACAAAACCATAAAAATTAACTGTACTAACTGTCTCTCTGGATCACTTGTACAAATGATGATGATACTAGCCACTAACAATGTCATAAACTCCACTAAAAAAACAGTCACAAACTCACGATTAGGAGTAGCAGACCTCACACAACAGTTAATCTGGGAACATTATGCATGTTACTACTACTGTATTGCAGTGTACTGTGTGCCTGTATCCTACTCGGACATTCACTCGCTGTCTATGATTTCATTCAGTCTGACTCATTTGACTGTCTCGGTGTCTGTATTTGTATAGTAAAAGCGCCCGGATCGAGCCTGTACTCGATCGGTGTGCCCAATGAATCACTCACTCGTCACTGCTGCTGCCGCCGCCGCTGGAACGCGGCCGGGGCTCCACGGCGGCGACCTGCTTGGGCGTGTACCGAGACGCGAGCACCACGAACAGCAGCAGGTTGGCGACGCTGATGACTGTCCATAGCCAGAAGTAGTAGTCGAGGTGTCCGGCGTCGAGGTCCGGCGCGAGCCACCCTGGCCTCCCCGTCATGGCGGCCACCAGCGTGACCACCAGCGAGTTGACGTAGAACCCCAGCGACAGCGCGAGGAACGAGAAGGCCGAGCAGATGCTCCGCATCGCCGGTGGCGCCTCACCGTAGAAGAACTCCAGCTGCGAGATGCCGCAGAACACGTCGGACCCCGCCACCAGCACGAACTGCGGCACCTGCCACGCGATGCTCATCGGCGCCGACGTCGAGGCACGGAGCCTCCGGCGCTCGACCAGCGCGGCGGTGCCCAGGGCGAGCACCACGAGGAATCTCCCCACGCCCATGCGCTGCAGCTGCGTGAGCCCGCCGGGGCGTCCCGTGAGGCGACGGGCGAGAGGGATCACGGCGGCGTCGTGGAGCGCCACCCAGAGGAGCATGAACACCACCTCGACGGACACCAGCGACGCCGGGGGCACCTTGAAGGTGCCGAGCCGGGCGTCCATGGCCATCCCTTGCTGGATGAAGGTGGTGGTCATCTGCCCCAGTGACGCCGCGTAGAGCACGCACGTCGCCCAGATCGGGACCATCCGTGCCAGGATCTTGACGCCCTCCACCTCGCTCACCGTGCACAGCGACCACTTCCCCTCCTCCTCCTTGGCGACCACGGCGGCCTTGTCAAGACACCGGAGCCCCTTGGTCCGCACCAGCCGCTGTCCGGCTCCGGCGCCAGAGGGAGACGACTTGTCCTTGCCGGTGATGACGTCATCGTCTTCTTCGTGGAGCGGCACGACGGCGCCGTCCTCGCGCGCGAGCGTGACGTGGCGCTTCCGGAAGGCAGCGACGAGCACGCGGATGATGTCTTTGAGAGGGCTGCCCGTGGGCATCTGCGTGTTGTACCATGGCGTGCCGGAGACGAAGGCGAGCGAGGCGACGAGGAGGCAGGCGGTGCCGATGCCGAAGCCGAGGGCCCACGCGACGTTCTGCTGGAGCCAGGAGATGAGGGTCCCGGCGATGAAGATGCCCAGGTTGATGGCGGCGAAGAACCAGCTGAAGAAGGCCTGCTTCCGCTCGGGACGCTCGTGTTCGTCGTACTGCTCGGCGCCGAAGGGGAGCAGCGCAGACTTTACACCGCCCGTGCCGATGGAGGTCAGGTACAGCGCCGCGAAGAAGACGGAGAACTGCGTCTTGCTCGCCGGCGCGCATGGCGACGCGCCACCCAGCTGGCATGCCGTCGATGGACGCAGCGATGGCACCGCCGCCGACACGGTGAGCAGCACCAGGCCCTGACGTTGGTTGGTTGGTTGGTTGAGTCATTTGTTCATTAAGGCGTTATTAATGGCTGCATTAATCGACGGATCGTACAAACAAGGCGAGGATTGACTCATGGTTGAGGAGGAAGGAAGGGAGGGGATCAGAGAAGAATGGATCGGATGGCTCACCACGAGGTAGAAGGCGATGGAGGCGAGGATGGTGCGGTACTTGCCCCAGTAGCTGTCGGCGAGGAAGGCGCCGATGACGGGGACGATGAAGGTGGTGCCGTTCCAGGTGTCGACGTGGGCGGCGTTGAAGGCGGTGCTCCCGTGCAGCACCGTCGCCAGGTACACCACCAGGTTCAGCGCCACGCCGGAGAAGGCGATGCTCTCCAGCAGCTCGAACACTGCAGAGAAATCATCAGCAACGGCTCGGTACGGAATCAAAGGCAGGCATCCGAATCTGAATCAGGGAAACAGAGCATCTATCAGGGTCCTCGATTTTACCTAGGACGATCACCGGCGCCTTCCAGTTGAAGCGCCTCCTCGACGCGTCGCCGCCGCCGGACTCCATGGAGGCGACCCGCTGCTGCTGGTGGTGGTGACCATTGGAGCCTCCGGGAGGGGGAGACATGCCGCTCTGCAGAGACAGACAGGACAGGGACGGCAAGATGCGTGTTCAGCGAGCTCCCGGAATGACGCGCGGGTGGCCGGAGAGGAGTGATCTCACTCGGGCACTCCGGGAAGATCAGACCATAATATCCCTATTGATTAAGGAGAGGGGAGCAGACGGGTAGTGAAGAGTGGACTGGGAGGGATCACCGACGACCTCGATTCTTCCTCATTTAAATACGCACACTCTGGAAACCAACGAGTCAAAGAAAAAGAGATGACAGAGAGTGAAGCTCGCGTCGTCGCAGCCGCCGCCGCCTCCGTCGTCAAATATTGCCTTGTGCGATGTGAACTCATTTTAGCCGTCAGAGCGAAACGCGGAGGATTGGAGAAAGGGTCCAGGAGGAAAACGGGGGCGTAGAAAGGGAAGCTGGTAACTGACTGATGAACCTGGAGAGATAGAGATATGTCAGTCAGCTGCTTGGCGGCTGCGACATGCATGCCGCGCCAACGTCTCTGATGCCAAGCATCTCTCTCTCACACACACTCCACACACATATCTGCCAACCACCTCACAGCTAGGCAGCAGCCCGGCACCATCAACCCGATTCAACCGCATGGATAGATCAAGCTGTCAATAATACAATCCTTGTTCCAATTCCAACCAGGCACCCAGTATATACTAGACGCGTGATGAGCTGATGATTGGCACGGGCCGGACAAATGATCATGGTAAGAAACTGACGACTGGCCAAGAAGTTAACGATGGAGTAGCGAGATTTATGGGAGAAGAGAATGACAGTAACAGGAGGATAATGCCAGTAGTTACCTGCATCTCCGGAAGCAAGGGGCGGACTCCTTTCTCGTCGGCACAGCTCTCCCTGCCGCCGCCGCCGCTGCCGCCCATGAAACAGACCGGTGGTTATTGAGCCTCGCCGGGGGAGAAATAGGCCAGCACGGCGGATGGAGACAGACGGGCGTGCGTGCGATCTCTCACGTCAACGTCGCTGGCTTCCCCCTCTCCTCTAATCTGCTCTCCTCACTTCTACGTGACTCAACGTACACCAACGGGCAAGAAAACACCCATCACCAGCAAGAAGAGAAAAGCAGAAAAAAAGAGAAGAGAGCAAGTGCCACATATCTGTCGTCGATCGGCCGGATCGATCTCCTCCGTTGCAAGCAGAGAGCAAGCTAGGTACAGCGCAACCAACGGCAGTTGGAGCTCATGTCCCTCTCACATTTCTGAAACGACAATATAAAACGAAACTACTACATATTATACATCAAGTCAAGAACCAAATAGATATTTTTTTTTTTAGAACTTTCAAACTGCTGCAGTGCAGATTGATGAGATCATGGACTGGGAGTGGCACATCTGATTCTGAATATCCGTTCCAGCTAGCTGCTGCAGGAGCAGGGGCTCACGTTCCATCCACAACTAACAACTTGTATAAAGACTGCGTGTTTGGTCAAGAGCTCACAAAGATATCCGGGGCTCCGGGCTGGGTGCAGGCAGGCAAGCGCCGAAACTCATGCACGTTGTCTCACGTGTCCAGTTGCTGTTGCGTAGCGCTACAGCCTCCCCTCCACCTGCTTCACAGTCGACAGCTGCCTTGGCTTGTTCCATCGGTCGTAGAAAAGAAGAAAAACATTGGGCGTGTTCGGTTTCTTTAGCTAAGGTGCTAAAAATAAGAACTATAGCTAGAACAACAGTGTATTTAGCCCTCTCTTATTTAGCCCTCATGTTTGGATAGGTGCTAAAGTTGCCAAATTACCCCAAATGGAGCCTCCCACCTATCTAAAGATTGAAGGAGTGCTAATCTCATTTAGCCTCATTTTAGCCCCCCCTATTTGGTTTCAAAGGGCTATTTTGGGGCTAAATTTTAGCCCCCCATAACCAAACATGCCCATTGAGGCTTCGAGCTGCTTAGAGCATCTCTAGCCAGGCTCTCAAATGGGTCTCTATCCTTTGTTTTAGTCTCCTATTAGAAAAATCATCTCCAGCCAGGCCTCTAAATGAGCCCCTATTTTAGGGAGGCTTCCAAATTGTGGCCCAAAGCCTCTAGAAATGGAGGCCCTCCAAATTTAGTCACCCCACTGGAGTTGAAAACCCATAAATTTTTATGGGCTAGCCTCTAAAAGGATTATAAAGGATTATAGAGGCTTCAATTCAGGGCCCCGGCTAGAGATGCTGTTAGACTAACAAATCCGCGTGGTTATCTATAATATAAGTGCCTACAAATGCTGGTGACAGCCAGGCAACCGGGCGCCATGTGACTTTGGGTGGACTCATGAGTTTATACTGTCATCACCATCTGAGATTAAGGGTAAGCCATCCAATAGGCACGCATGGTGGCCACCAAGTCAATTGCTGACCACAGCTTGCAGATTTTTAGCGGCTGTGTGTGGTTTGCTCAAGTCAACTGGAACCGATCGCTCAACTTGCCTGGTTAGGTTGTGTCCCGTTGAGGCGTTTAATACAAACCGCAAGTGTGTATCCAGGCAACTATGCTCTCGCGTTGAAGATGAGGGCACTGGAGTCCACAGGTTCAACAGCTCACTGAATTGGATGAGTACAAACGAGTGACTGTCGACTGTCAGCACAAAAAAAAACCATTGCTCTTCCGATCTGCCCACTGGGAGATACAGATACCGACAGCAGCGATCGTCCCGTTTCTATCAATCATATGACATGAGATGTCAACCCATATGTCTGTTTCGTTGTTAAATTAAAGTTGAAATAGCTCTTTTCCTCATCAAACTTTTCATTGAGGTCAAATTTTATAAAGAGTAAATTTCACCGTAGGTCCTTAAACTATTATCGAGGTCTCATCTAGGTTCATAAACTAAAAAAGTGGTCATCTAGGTTCTTAAATTTTTACCAAAGTCTCATTTGGGTCCATGAATTAAAAAGTTGGTCATCTAGGTCCATGAACATCCATGGAGACACTTTCGCCTATATGGCAACGCTAGCGGGGTAAAAAATTGCAAGGAAAAACTCCTCTCTTCCATGGATGTATTTTTTTTACGGTCATCTGCTCTTTTTTGGAGAGTTTTTTTTTTGCAACTCTTTGCCACGCTAGAATTCTCGTGCATGGAAAAAGTATCTCCATGGAAGCTTTTGGACCCATAGGAGCACTCTTTAATAGATCACGGACCTAGATGACCACTTTTTAATTCATGGACAAAGATGAGACCTCGATAATAGTTTGATGACCCAGATAACCACTTTTTTAGTTAACGGACCTAGATGAGATCTTGGCAATAGTTTAAGGACCTACAGTGAAATTTACTCTTTCATAAATTTGCTCCACTGCAACGGTTGATTTTTGTTTTATCTGTCAATCAGCGACGTCATCCGTTGGATCGGCATCGCATCCTGTGATCATACGGATAAAGAAAAAAAACTGCACAATTATTTTGCACATTTTTTTGTTTTATCTCTAATTTTTTTAAATAAGACGGCTGCCCAAACTTGAGGCTAAAAAAAATCAAACGACCTACATTTTAGAACGGAGATAGTATTATTTTTATTTTACCAAGCCCGAAGCAACCCGTTTGGTTTTCGGATAGGAATACAAACCGTGTGAGACCCGTTTGGGATACGAGTGAGTGCCCTAATATGGCTCAGCCAGTCGACGGGATATAGACTCAGGCTGATTCCTACCTGCATGCTAGCTCGAGCCTGGTTCGACAGATGCAAATGGCACCATCCGGCCTGGCTCCGCAGAAACGAAAAACAATTCCGTTTCCGGCGGGCCTGGTTGGCATGGTGCGGGGCGAGCTGCGCTTTGGGGGGCATTTGGTTGTCTGTACGTAGGCCAGATAGGCTGGCAGGGTGCAGGTTGCAGCCGATTGGTTGCCTACACGATGGTCTGGGCCTGGCTAGCAGCATGCAAATCAACCCGCTCAGCCTGGTTCTGGGGAAACGAGTTTTGTTTCCGTTTTCCACGAGCCAGGTTCGTTGCGTTTGGTTGTTTCCGATTAATGACGCATTAGTGTATAATTAACATATATTAAGTAGTATTAGTATCTTGTAAAGCTAATTAAGACTTACTGAGGTAGACATAGATATTAGTTTACATTTACACAAAAAAATATATAATTATGATATTTATTTTTATTTTTTAGTGTGCGATATATTCTCATACGACCAACCAAACAATCTCTCTATGTGACCTGGCTCGATGAAAGCAGGCAACCAAACAAACTGATGTCACATATGTTGAGCCTGGCCAGCGAGAGCCTGGCTACCATATACGAGCCAGGCTGAGATGAGCAGGAAACCAAACACTCTCTTGGTGATCGTGCAGAGGGAAAAGGCAGATTGGAGCAGATACATTGGCATCCAATCACGGTCTCGTGCATACTTGGATGCGTATAACCGGGGAGCCAAACAATCACAGCTGCATGTGAGAAGTCTGGTCCTGGCTGGCTTGCAGCAACAGGTACAAGCCCGTCTCCGCCGGATAGAAAACCAAACGCGCCCTTGCCACTTTGTTAGTAAAGGCAGGGGCAGGGGCGGACCCACGTTCATGCTAGTAAAGGCATAGACCTCTCTTTAAATTTGGAGTCACTCAGCATAATTTTCGTTATGTTTGAGTCGGGTGTGTTTAGATAGCCCAAAGATTCTCCGAAACACACTGTTGACGAAAAAATACTATAGATGAATAATGTTCTGTGAATGAGAGAGATAGGATGAATAGAAAAAAATTAGATAAATAGTGTTTTTTAGAGGAAATTTTTGGAAACTAAACGGGCCTAAATTTTGCTTAAACACGTATCCGCCCTTGGGCATGACCTCATGTGTTCACTTGTTGCTTAGCGCTACAATCACAGCTTCACAGCGACACATGTTACTCCGTTCTATAAAAGAAAACAATTCTCACAGTCCTCCGATAAATCCATACATCTCGACTTTACCTAAAATATAAAAAATTAATACCAAATAATTATGATTAAATGTATCATGAAATATACTTTCATAGCATATACATTTATGGTTATAAAATCTCATAATAGTTTCCATAAGTTTAGTCAAAATGAAAATTTGATTGAGTCTACAGTCACAACTACGTCTTTTTTTAAAAACGGAGGGAGTAGTTGGCTGGCTTGCTTCATCAGTCGTTGAAAAATGGGTGGGGGGGGGGAATGACAGCTCGGCGGCATCTTGGCTGGACTCATGAGCGTCATTTTACTATCTGCCAATGCCATGTCACCATTAGAGATGGAGTATTAGGTAACGCCACGAAGTGATCAAATGCTGACAGCAGCCTGGTGACTGTACCCAGTATATACTTTGTCCATTCAGAAAAGAATACAAGTCTCGTTTATCAAGGAGTCAAACAATTTCAAGTTTGATCAAAATTATACAATAAATTATGAACTTTTATATCTTTATAAATAAAAATCAAGTATGAGAACATATTCTATTGTTAACCCAATGATATTCATTTTTGCACCATAAATTTTAGTATTATTTTGCATAAATTTAGTCAAACTTAAAATTATTTGACACATCAAAAAGCAAGAGTTGCATTATTTCATAGATGGAGAGGCGTAGAGCTGCTTACGGCTGCTCAAAGTCAACTGGAATCGATCGCTCAACTTGGAAGTAGGTTGTGCTCCGGTTAATCCGACTGCAAGTGTGTGCAAACAACAATAGTCTAGCGTTGAAGATGAGGCACCGGAACCCACAGGCTCAGCAGATCACTACTTAATGAATGGATGAATATACAAAGGGTGAATGACTGAATGCCGTAGGCAGCACAATGATCCATCTTTTCCATTGGGAGATTCCAACCGGCGACAGCAGAGATAGTTCCTTTTCTATCAATCATATATTCATAAATCATAATTTTATATGACATGAGATTTCGACACTAATATGCCACCGTTCAGTAAAATGGACTGAGGGAAAGGCTATAGATCTACATCAACCTCTTCCCATGCATGCAATTTTTTAACTAGCCGCGGGCGCGGGGAGCCATTATGCTTATGCTTAATTAAAATTAAGCAACAGATGTAAGACATAGTACTTTTGAGGAGATAAATATTATGGTTACCTGCTTTTTTTTTTGCGAATTATGGTTACCTGCTGAAGTTGAAGTTAAACGATAATACACTTTGCCCTTTTTTTATTTTGGGAATACTCACACAAATCGTGATACAGAAGAGTACGATGAATCCAAGTATAGAGCCACGTGGTCACTGTACTCAAATAATAAACACACTAAATTGAATTTTCGCGATGCTTACAATTGGGAAGAAGTCTTCGGTCCGGAGTAGTATGTACTTAATATACACCACCGTAAAAGTACAACAGGATACTGCAATATCCATACAGCTACATGTTCACGGACCATCTACTGACGGACCGTCTTCTTGACCGTATAATGCTTGGCAAATACCGTGTACACGACATAGTTCACCACGCTGATCCCGGTCCACAGCCAGAAGTAGTAGTCGAGGTGGCCGTCGTTGAGGTTGGCGGGGAGCCATCCCTTCCCGCCGCCCGCCGTGGTCGCCGCCGCCACCACCGAGACCACCAGCGTGTTCACGTAGTACGCCAGCGACATGGCCAGGAAGGAGAAGGCGGAGCAGAGGCTGCGCATCGACGCGGGCGCCTCCGAGTAGAAGAACTCCAGCTGCGCGATGCCGCAGAACACGTCGGAGCAGGCCAGGATAATGAACTGGGGCAGCTGCCACCCGATGCTCAGGTTGCCACCGTCCCTGACGCGGCGCAGCCGCCACGTCTCCACCAGCGCGGCCGACGCCATGGCCGGGATGGCCAGGAACCTCCCCACGCCCATCCGCTGCAGAAGCGTCAGCCCCGCGGGGTCGCCCCTGTACCTCCTGGCGATCGGGATGACGACGCTGTCCTGGAACGCCACCCAGATCATCATGAAGATGACCTCGGCCGAGTTCAGGGACGCGGCCGGCACCGAGAAGGACCCGACCTTGGTGTTCATGGCGTTCCCCTGCTGGATGAACGTGGTGGCTGTCTGGCACATTGCGGCTGAATAGAAGACGCAGGTGAACCAGATTGGGAGCATGCGGAGCAGAATCTTCACTTCCTCCACCTGGGTTACTGTGCATAGTAGCCATGGGCGATGGCTGTCCTTTACATCCTGGTCCTCTAAGACGACAGCAGCCTTATCTAAGCACCTGAATCAATGAGTTCAGATACACAGGGTGATCAATATAATTCTAAACTCTACAAACATGCAGTTGTGCCATTGTGCTGAACAAAATATTAATCAAAGAGGAAAATGCAGTTGCCTGGTCATCAACTGCCCATCGATTTTTTTCCTAATAGAAGTTGACAAAAGATACACTAGGTGATCAGCATAATTCTAAACAAAAAACATAAGACCTCAATTTCCAAAACACAACCTTTATCTGACAAACATCAAAAAGGAAAATGCTGCTAATTGGTTATGAAATGCCTGTAGACTTCATCCAGCAGAACTTAACAAAGAAATGCCTATCATAGTTTGTGAGATAGAATTTGATTTAATTGATCTTGAATTGTATTTTTTAACATCTCAAGTCACATAATTCAAATGTGCATTTAAAAATTAATTTTTGAAAACTTCCTTTTCTTTTTGCCAAGGAGTCGCTCTTCTTTTGTCATACTTAGTTTCAATTTCCAGTGGTAGGTCATGAGGCAATCAAAGTAAAAGTAAGCAAAATTTTCCTGCTATGCCATGTTATGTTAAGCTCTGGATTTCACTTCCATATTGAGACAAAGGGCTAAACATACCTGAATTCATCGGTGTGTTCTAATTTGTTTGGTACTGTGTTGGTTGATTCAGCATCATCCCCTTCAAACAGCAGTGTTCTATCAGCAGGAACTTCGACTTTTCTCTTCTTAAAGGAGGCAACAAATACCATCACAATACTCTTCAGTGGGCTCCCAGTTGGAAGTTGAACCCTGTAGAATGGTGTTCCAACAAAAAAGGCGACTGTGGCGACAACAAGGCATATCAAGGAGATGCCAAATCCAAGAGACCAAGCAACATTTTGCTGTATCCAGACAAGGACAGTGCCGGAGATGAACACTCCGAGGTTGATAGCAATGAAAAACCAACTGAAGAACAATTGCTTGTTTTTACTCTCTTCGAGGCTGGAATCGTTGTATTGGTCGGCTCCGAAGGGAAGTAGAGCAGACTTGACACCCCCTGTACCGATCGAAATGAGGTACAGTGAAGCAAAGAGCACAAAATATTGAAACCCTGTTGCAGGTGGGCAAGAACTTCCTTCACATGAGGCAGGACGTAGGGATGGAATGATTGCAGAAGCGGTAATCACAAGCAACCCCTAATTGAGGATAACCAAGATACATACCGAATTGTTACAAAATAATAAGTGGCACATACTGCGAGAGTATTAGTAAATCAAGATGGTGCTGCACTTACAACAACGTAGAATACTATGGAGATTGCTACGGTCTTGTACTTTCCCCAGTATGTATCAGCAAGAAAGGCTCCAAGGACTGGTGTAAGAAACGTGGCGCCGTTCCACGCATCAACATTTGCTGCACTGGAGGCAGTGGTTCCATGGAGGACGGTTCCAAGATAGACCACCAAGTTGAGCGCTATGCCAGAGTAAGCAATGCTCTCCAAGAATTCGAATGCTGAGGTTAGAAAGCAGCACCAGTGGTTAGTCATGTAGTTTGTATGAGTAGCTGAGTATACTCTGCTTGGCAAATGGTTCGTGTTCACTATTGAGATTAGTGGCATACCCAAAACAATGGCAGGAGCCTTCCAGCTGAAGGGCTTGTTGTAGTGCTCATTCGCCGTGGAAACCTGCAGGGAGAAGAGAGAGGCATATCAGGTTCTGACTTCTGAATATCTGATCACCATCTTGTGGGACTGAAAAGGACAGAGAAGCATGGATTTGTCATTGGTGATAGAATGAAGTGCAGTTAGTATCACGATTAACTATAGTCTATAGATATCACCAAGCACGATTATGGTTAATTCATCCAGAGACTACAAATTGAGAGGCGGTAGATGAACAAGTCAACGAGACGTGTTCCAGATTTCCAGTGAAGCATAAGCAGCAGCTATAAGACAGATGCCAAGCAAATGGAAGGAACGAGGAGGGGATTCAGTTACCTGCGTCTGGTTAGGAGGGTGCTGCAGCAGGGGAGACTGGACATCTCCTCTCTCCGCGTCCATGGCCACCGCACCTGAGCTTCTCCTCTCCTCCGCAAGATGGGGAGGTAGGTAGCAGGCTAGCAGCTACTCCAGCTCCAGGTCCAAGCAAGAGCGGAGAAGAAGGGAAGGAGACCAGACGCACGTTCTGAGGCCCCGCTTAATTAATTTGCCTCACCTAGCATGAGCCCGATCGGGATATTGCCGGCGGATGGCGGGTGGATCGATCGGAGACAAGAAATAGTCGCCACCTTCCCCACACCCCCACCCGATGAGGAACAGACAGACAGGTACTGGATGAGACCGAGACTGACAGGATGGGCCACCACAGCCCCCGCCGGCTGGCCTCACTCGGTCGTCGTCGTCTTCGCCCCATCGGGGTCCGTCTGCGTGCTCCGCAGTCAATTTCGCAGCTTTCCCTATCCCGTCATTGCTGACGCGACCTCTGCTTGCTGTAGTGAAGCGAAACAGTGACCATGGCGAGAGGAGGAGGGAGTTCCACGGGCCAAACGCCAAAACCAAAACCAAACAGTGATCAGTAGCGAGCACAGCAACTCGGCGAGCAACAGGTGAATGCTCACGTGTGGACGAACGGAGCGGATCGACGGGTTCCGGACGCCAAAGGCTGACAGGCCCAATCCATCGATCTCGTTTCTTCGTTTCGATCTCGACGCAGGGTTTTTTTACCGCGAAAACGGTTTTAGCGGTTCCCACACTAAAAACCTGTCCGCTAATTGTGAAACCGTCCGGCTAACCGGTAGTAGCGGTTTGCTAGACTCGATTTGGGAGCGGTAACCGGGTCTTTTTCAACCAGGCCGGACTAGTTTGGTCGGGAACCGATGTTCCCACCGATTCTGTAAACCCTGTCTCGACGTCGCGACATGGACTGCTGCCCAACGCACTCCCTTTCACCGGCACCTAAACTAAGAAAAATACATCGTGTCATTATTATGTGGATTCTGCCCATTCGATTTCTGGATCAGAATATATCCCCGCGTGGAGCTCCGTTGTTCTAAAAAAAATGGACAACGTGGAACACCTCTTCTACTTCAACGATTAGCCAACAAAAAGATCTGCTCACTATATAATAAAAAGATCTGCTATTTTTTTTTCCTCCAAATTCTAAGCTCTAACATGGGGATACAGCTTTGAACTCTATAAAAAATAGGAACAGCTCAGCAATATGCAGCGGCGTGGCTGGTTGGATGAGTACATAGCCACAACCAAACATTACCTCAACTCTTTCTCCATCGTCAACAACAACAGATAAACAATTAGGGGTATGAACAATGCGGTTTTTTTTATTTGAAGATAAGGACCTCTTTGATATAGCTCTTTCTAATTCTGATTCACTATAGGAGGTGGTTATACGAGAGAAGCCATTCTATGTCTGAAAGTTATTCTCCATGATTCCCTAAGTTAAATTGTAAGTTTAAAGTGCTACTCAGCGAGAAGTAAATCAACAGAAGCTACCTTTTTTAAGCTCCCAACCCCCTTTCATTCATTTCAGAGAAATGGAATCAGCCGTGAATCACTTTGATACAGAAAACTGTTTGGAACAACTTCTCGTGGATTCAGTTGAGAATGAGCTCTGGGAGCTCTATGAAAGAGGCCTCAAAATGCTACTCCCTCCGTCCCAAACTGTAAGTCGTTTGACTTTTTTGACCCCAACTTTGACTACTCGTCTTATTCAATTTTTTTTTGGCAAAATACTATTTTTTTTTTGTTATGGCTAGCTTTAGTAATAAAAGAATTTCAAAAATGACTTAAATTTGACTATATTTGTATAATTTTTTTTGAATAAGACGAGTGGTCAAAGATGAGGTTAAAAAAGTCAAACGACTTACAATTTAGGACGGAGGGAGCACATGACATCCCCCGCTTGATTGCTTCTCGCAAAAAAGAATGGCTCCCTCAATTTTGGGATTCATTTGAAGAAAATAGTGAATGCTAGGCTTGATTGATTAAATATTGATATCATATTTAGTTTAACCACTGCCCCGCTGGGTTTTACATGAAGCTTCGCTACTGTTGGGTAGAAGTAAAAGTGTTGCGGTCCATTGGCTCTGTATGCTGTATTGCTGTTAAAATTTTAGAACCTCCATCCCGATGAAGCAAAGAAGGTTTGACAATAAGGGCATAGATCCGTTTGGCCCATAAATTATCTATCTTTTGCTAAAAATTCGCTTGGTTTATAAGTCAATTTGAAATCAATAAACCTCTCCAAACCTCATTTTTTTTAATAGAGTTGCTTTTCACCACTCCGGTGAGGCAAGCATAAGAACCTCTCACAACGCTCAATCAAAGCCCTCTTCATAATCTTCTTTAAGAGCTCAATTATCCACAATCTCCAAGACTTCTGGGAGGCAGCAACCTCCAACGGTAACAAATCAAAATCCCTTTTGAAGATTTTCTTAGTGCCACAAAGCTCAATCAATGGACTCTTTCTTACTATAAAGAATGCAATCCCTAAGCAAAGTGAGTGAGTCAAATGGCCAAGAGAGCCTCTCCACGACCGGAGGTTGGCTATTTATAGAAGAGGCTCTAAAAAACAACCGTTATGTTTAAGCTCGAGCTCACTACGTGCTCGCGGATAGTCTGTCCGTCGTTCAACCCCAACGGCTATATGTCATATCAATGCTGTTAAAGACGACCGTTTTTCAAATAAGCGGACAGTCCAACTCACAAAGGCTAGAATGTCCGCTGTTCATCCCCAAATTTTACACAGAACGATCGATCCCTATACCAGGCAAGAAAGTGACCGGCGGATAGTCTGCCCGTAGGGTTCGGATAGTCCGTCATTTAAAGCAGTGACGTACATAGAGCTGGGACAATCTTTGGGCGATTTCAGAAGTCAGTGGCGGACGGTCCGCGACCAGGGGCTGGACTGTCTGTCATTCGTTGTTTCGACCCACACAGAACTCCGCAAGTTTTGTCCAACTTCAACAATTGTTCGCCATACACAGACCGAACTGTCCATCGTGTATTAGTAGTTAGCTCTCTGAAATCTCAATTTTCAATCAATCTTTTTCAAACATGATCAACCTATATGCATGCATGGCAAGTGTTTGAGCAAAGTGGCATGCTAGATTCGTCGAGCAAAAGAAATCGACCCTTCTTAATAGTACGACTATCTAGCATATTAATCTGTTCAATTTTTCACCACCAAGATCCTCATGACCGGCAAAAGTACAACCCTATCATATACCTTTGCCTTGAGCTTTTCAACACTTCTTGCATCACTATCTTCAAGCTTATATCAACTATTTTTTTGCTTCAAGTAATTCACCATGATAACTTCCGTGACTTGCTCTCATTCTTGATCTCCACTCTTAAGACTACCCTATTATCATATACTCAATGAAATTATTATTCATAAGGTATTGTCATTAATTACAAAAACAACTACATAGGGCCTAGATGCTTTCAAGAGGGACGGATGTCAAGCTGGGAATGGCGGATTGTTCCGCCTGTGAGTAGAAAATGGGCTTTTAGCCCTAATCTTAACAAGATTTTAAACTTAGAGTTTTTACTTAATCTAATGATTCTCATGATGACATGATTTAGGTTAAACAAGTTTTTGGACTGTTACAATTTAACAAGAATAATGTCACATCATCTCTTAGACGAAATGAAACAGTCTGCCTCAATGCATAATTTCATTGCATTGTTTCATAGGCAAGTCCAACATTTAATTCTTTTATATTATTATGACTAAATATGTCTAGAGATAAAACGAATCAGGTTTCACTGCAAAATTTATGTAGTTTCATGTCTTGGTAACTATATATAGTGGGTGTCATGGTGACAAAACTCGTTTCTTGGTGTCATGGTGGCAAAATTTATGCAATTTTGCTCATGCATCCTTCAATTTAATGCTCATAAAACTCCCACTCAACCTCTACCAAAAGTTATTAGTTTTGTTCCCCATATTTTACACAATTTGTTTCCCAAATTATTTCAATCGGTTTAGTATACATCTAATGACAGTCATCTTTTTTTTCCTTCACATACATTTTGAGTTTTAAGTTTAATTTTCCCACCCAAAGATCATTCTACTCCTTTGTCAACCAACAAAGTCCCGCATTTTGGTTCCGCATTTTTCTTCAACTTTACTGTAGTAGATTCCACCGGCATGCATGTTCTGTGAGAGGGAATGAATAGTAAAGTTGAATAAAATAGTGAATATGTGTAAGTTTTTTGGGAACTAATAAACACCCGAATTTGCCATATACTCGAGGCATATATCGCAGGGACATGTATTCGTTTAAAAATGTTGTGTATGCCTCAAAAACTTAAAAACGGTAAGGTTCTATTAACAAAGGTAGATGTCAGGTACTCGTTTTTTTTTTTTTTTTTTTGCATATCCGCCGCTTGAGTTGATGAATGCTCCGTTAAGAAAGAAAATGTTCTGATTAAGGTAAAGAATTTTTGTGAGTCAAATTTGTTAATGTAAAAAAGTAATTTTCCGTATCAAACCTGACCAACAGTGATAAATGTATAGGAGATTAAATTTAAAGATAATGACATTGAAGAGAAATCAGCTTTCTAGGCGGCAGATAAGGATTATAATTTAAGCCAAGGAAAAAGTTCAAATTACTACCCTGAACTATAAGCAAAGTCTACATAACCCCCTAAACTATCTTTTGGTTTATTTTACCCCCTAAACTATGTCATTTAGCCTATTTTACCCCCTAACACAATGACGTTTGCTTATATTTTACCCCCTAAACTATTTCATTTAGCCTATTTTAGGGGGTAAAATAAACTAAAAGATAGTTTAGGAGGTTATGCAGACTTTGCTTATAGTTTAGGGGAGTAATATGGACTTTTTCCTTAAGCCAATAACATGAAAGGAATATTCAAAAAAAAAACCTAGTCGAATTTGAATCTTTTGCTCAAGTAAAAAAAATGTTCTAATCAAAGTTGATAAAGACATAAACGTACGAATGACCACTATATTTCTTGGCTTGTTTCAATTTGGTTATCGTACTTAGAAAAGTGTAAATCGTCATCATCAAAGTTGCTTAACCGAGTCGTGAACTGAGCCTAGCTTAGCTGGCAAGGGTCCTTGTGGTGGAATCTGCCCACCTAGGTTCGAGTCCTCGACTCGGCACATGTGTCACATTTTTCTGAATTTATTCCACGATTTAACCGGCATTGTTCTTTCAGTGGTAGGCGGCGTCCCCATCGATTGCGAGGCGCATGTGGTGACTTCGTAAGTCTCGAGATCAGCCGGCACAGTCTATTGGAGGTGCTAATAGGGTAGGGTTGCGTACATGTATTCATAGGGTTGAGTGTGTGTGCGTTTGTGTGAGCGTCTTCGATTGTACTGTCATTCTCAAAAAAAAGTTGTTTAACTGAGTCGATATAATCATTAGAAAAGTTGTTTAACTGAGTCGATATAATCATCACTCATTAGCGCTCTAGGAATACATATTCGGTGACATGGCATATATATTTATAAATTGCTCCCTCTAGTTTAATTTATTTAATATGTATACCAAATTAGAAAGCGTCTGTTGGCTGCCATCCAATAATAATAATGTGAGCTCCAACGCGGCGAGCGTTAGCGGTGGAGCAAGCTGAAGCTCCAGGAGATTATATAATTGGGGCTTGGGCATGACACAATTGCTCTGCTAAATAAGTCGGAATTGTTTCATGAATTAGTAGGTTTGAGGTATTCTTATCTTATCTTATCCGCATAATAGGGAAAGTGGGCTAAATATTCGGAATCACATGATGCATATATGAGTTAATTAACAACCATTACAAATGGAATCAAGAAAATGTGGAGATGAGGGGGTAGATGAAAAAAATCAATTGGATTTGTCACGGTCGAGCATGGGTCATTAACGAAACCTATGCCACAACACCTGCATACATATTTCTAGAGAGTTAATGACAATACTGACTCAGTTAGACAATTTGATGGCAATAATTTATACTTTTCTAAATGCAATAACCAAATTAAAACAAGAAAACAAGTACAGTGCTGATCCATACATTTTACTCTTGATAAAAATAAGTTGGTCCAGAGTCCAGACAATTCCATCTGGCTGGCCCAGATCCAGATGAGACGATGAGGCCCAAACTAGGCCTAATGAAATCAAACAGGCCTTCAAAAGTTTGATGGGCTCCAAACGCAAGGATGATGGGTGGATCAACATAGCGTAACGAAATGGACGAACCCTAGGCCCGCCAAACTCACACACTGAAACAGAGAGAGGTGCAGATCGAATGCGGCGGTGGTGGTGCGCCGCCGGCGGCCTCGGCCGCCGCGTCCTCTCGTCCTCCTCCTCCGCCGCCGTAGCCTCCCATGCCCGCCCGTTGCCGCCACCCGTGATCCCCAAGTTGCCCTCTTTCACCGTCCCTTTCTCCTCGTCGTGCCGCCGGCACCACTCCCTCCACGCGCCTCTGCCCCATGGGCTCTTCCACCCGGCCATCGCTTCCTCCTTGCGCCCTCCGGTGAGCTCTCGTCTCGTCTCATCTCGTTTCGTCTCGTTTGGTTTGGATGCTTGCTGCTTTGATGCTGATTTGCCTTTGTGGATGGCATCGCGCAGTCGGCGCATCAGCAGCAGGTGCGGCACTACGCCAAGGAGAGGTCTCGCGCGCCGCTAACGCCCACCAAGTCCAAAGTCAAGAAATACAAGATGAAGGCCCCCTCGTAATTTGCCCATTCGTTTTCCCCGTGCCCTTCTCACCTTCTCGGCGGGCACCTCAGGCAGCTGATTTTTGCTCCTTTTGCCAGGTCCATGAAGTTCAGATTCAGAACGATGAACGACGGACAGATCCGCAGGTGGAGGGCGGGCAAGCGCCACAATGCACACCTCAAGGTACATTCCAGCTCAAGTAGTCATCATGCTTTTATTCATTGATTGCAACAACGCTTCTAGCATTCTCTGTTGAGTTAAATGGATTACCATGCACCGTGGACCAGACCAAACTGAACAATATGATCGGCAATCCTTAAAACTTGTTCCCATGAAACCAAGTTATCTTCTCTGTACAGTTCTCTAGTAGAACCTTTTAGTGAGTCCTCCAGATTTGCAAATCAATAGTGTAGAGTGTCTCGGTAAACAATGTATGCCCTGTTCACCCATTTGAAAAATAACCGCATGCCCGTATATGTTGGAGTCATGTAATATATTTTTCCCCTAGTACATAGTATAGTATCATTGATTTCTAGTAAAAACAAGTTAAGCATTTCAGGAAATGGCTTTACCTTGCCTTGCAACTTAGAAATGACAACCTGCAAAAATGTTGACAAAGTACACTTAATCTACTTATGCTTGCATTTTTCCCCCTTGTAGAGTGTATAAACTAAAAGCATACTCATTTCCAGCCTTGTAATCCTCTTCTTTCCTGTTGTGTAAATCATCAAAAGTAATCACAAATCTTGATTTGTCCATGTAGGACAGGCTCTCATATTTTACAGATAGGTTACTTATATTCGCGTTCACCAGTGATGCATCTATACATTATAACATTACTTGTATACAATCTTATGAATTATATATGGTGTTGCAGTCCAAGGAAGCAAAACGAAGACTTCGGAAGCCTGCATTGGTGCATTTAGCTTATGCAAAAGTTATAAAGAAGCTCAACTTCTGTGGTTAGGAAATCAAGGCAGATCGCGCAGTTTGGCATGGGTACTGATTGCCAACCGCTGCATCCACATGCAATTTGTAAACGCTGGAGTCTCATTGGACTAGTTTGAATTCTTACTTTTGTCATTTGATGTACTGTCTTCAGATGTTGTGCCCTCATCTGTTTAGACACCGCTAATGTGAAGCTATTTCTTTTCTGCTAAATGATATAAAGTTGGGCTGCGTTCTGTTTGCACACAATCTCAGAGAAATCCATCAGTCATGTGAAAACTTGCTTCAGTAAATAAAGATGTTTCAACATCCTGTGGCCACAAATTTTGGCTGGAGTTTTGATGTGGGAATTCTGTGTACAGTTTTTACTTTTCTGAGACGTGACTGGTAAAGTTTTTCTTACTATGATTTTGTTGCAGACATATTGTGGTTTTGCAGTGTGGTACTGGAATCCATTTGGTATGGTGGTGGGAGGTGAATGCTTTGTTTTATAGAGGAATTGGGCTCGAAGGTTATTGAGAATGTTGGTTTTATGGAGGAATTGTTGTTGAAGGTTATTAAGATATGGACTCGAAAGAAGCTTTTCCCCCCACCGTCTAGTCTCATCCGCAACTATGAGCAACAGGGATTGCATATTTGCAATGTGGTAAGAAGATTCTTGTTGTCGTTTGAGCTTTTTATCTCGGCATTCTGTCCTCAGGTTCTCCTTTCATCTTGCTCCACTTTCCTTTTTCTTTTTCACTTTATTTTTTGGGGTTGAACAGTGCGGTTGGACTTATCTTTGGCATTCAATCATTATCAAGGTAGACTATGGAGCTGGAACTCTGGAAGTGACAGATCAAGATTGAGATACGAAGGTTATTCTTTGTTTTTATTACGGAGACAAGTTTTTGTGAATTTGCAAATGTGATTATGTATGTCGCAAACAATTTTAAAAGTGTTTCTTCAGCTCCAGTAAGGTCAACTCTGGGTGCACGTTTAACCATCATCCACAAACACTGCAGGATACATCGACATATCTAACACCATACATTTCCCCCCTGGTACTATGTTAATGGCTCATTAGTCCTTTCAGTACAAAATGGAAACAACACGCTTAACAGAGGCTGGAGAAGTTCAAAAGAGACTAGTAAAACTGTAAAAAAAGTAGTATCACTAGAATCTCTGGGCGCACGCTTAATTTTGCATATGAAATTCGGTTTCCTGCTGCATAGCTGCATATGCAAATTACTAGCTAGGATTTGCTTGATCATCGGTTGTTGACTGATGCGCGCTGGATTAGGCAGCAAGCCATCATGCATCTAAGTGTAATAACCGCCTTTATTTGGTGCTGCCTCTCCAACTCCAAACGAGGCGCCCACCCAATCCAAGAAGCTGAAGCTGAAGGGATCCCGATCCAGCAGCAGCTGCTGCTTGTCCTCTTCCTCCTCCGGCAGCTTCTCCAGGTGATCAGCAGTGGCACGCTGTTGCTGCTTTTTTGAGTGGAAGCTGGAAGCAGCGCACAGGGCGTTGAGGGCACCATCCACATCCGTAATCATGCCGCCCAAGTCATGGTCACCACCAGCAGCTTCGTCCTGAGCAAGCTCGAGGCTATCCATGTCCAGCACCTCCTTCTTGACCACCTCCTGCTCCTGGTGATGAACACTGGTGCCGATGGATCCTGCTGCCGGAGTAGCATTGCCGGCGTGTCGAGTAGCCGCAGCGGCTGCGGCGGAGCGAAGGTGATGGCCGCCCTTGGCCGAGGAGGAATAGTGCCCGGCAGCTGGTCTGGCGGAGCCGGCGAGAGCGTTGCGCTGCGTGGGCCATGGGTGGTTGTGATCGGAGGTGTAGGTGATGACGAGCATGGAGGGGTCGGTGCGGCTTCGCTCCACCTGCTTCCGGGCGGAGCAGCCCTTGGAGCTGCTGCAGCGGTAGTAGCCTCTTGGGTATGGGGACCCCTTGATCGGCTTCTGCCCGTATTTCCTCCATGCCCACAGGTCCGATGGGACCACCTCGCCGCTCGTGCTCGGCCGCCCTCCCAACCCCGGCGGTGCCGCCACCGGCGCCGGGATGCACACCACCTTCTTCGTCTGGCTCTTCCTGTGCGTGTGTCAGCAGCAGAGATCCAACCGCATAATATATAAACACTTTTGTCAATGCACGAGCAGCATGATGAACTTATGTGGTTATATATGCATATATACAAGATCCGAACCTTCTTTTGATGGACGGGGCATGAGGGATTATTGGCGTGTCCGGGCCGAGCTCGTCCTGCACCACTGGAGCGTTGGCCACGTGATCGTCTTCCCTCTCGCCGAAGCCGGAAATGGAATCACACTGCTGTGACTGTGGCTGCAGCCCGGACATGAGGTGGGGGACCAGCAAACCTTGATCAACCTCTGGATGGTGCTGTGGATACAAGGCATGGTAATCACAGCCGCTGTTGCTGCCAACCATGAGCTCCATGGCGCCATTGCCATGCACCAGATGGCGCTGCCAATAATGGTCGCCGTCGTCGCCGAGGTTCCCTCGGTCTTGCAGAGGCAGAAGGTCCTCTTCATCCTCCGGCAGACGACGGCCATGGCTGAAGAGTGTTGGGGAAGGAATGGAGAGCGGTGGCGGCTGGTTCAGGCTTGCCCGGACGACGTCGGAGAGGTCGCCCTGATCGGCAGGTGACAGCCAGAAGAAGTCGCACATGACACCTAGTCTGCTGCTACACCTACAATTAATATTGTGGATGTGCGATCGATCAATCCTAATTCAGAGATGAAACAATTTGCCACTATAGCTGGGCTGCAAGTTCAGGAGAGGCGAGAAAGAGGTTGCCCAAGAAGGCCAGAAGCCCAGAACAAGAAGCTAGCATTAGACAAACTGGCATTCAGGGTTCGATACTTCGATCGATCGATGGAGCATATGCATGGAAGTGAAGAATTAAGTAACTGTCATGGTCGGGGGGCTGACCGGTTGAGGCACAGCGCAACACAGTTATATAATGGAGCAAGCGTTGTCGACCACTGTAGCTGGATAGAGCTTAGCCCGCGATCGATGATGTGCTGCCTAGAGCTACATGAAATGCGACGCGATTAGTGCACGGCGCTGCAGGGTCCATATCGACGACACTGTGCTGCCACTGACACGCTCAGTAACATCATCCATCGATCTTCTATACCCCATCCGTGGCATGCGTGCCAATGATCGACGTACACATACGTGTACTAGTACAGTACACAGTACGTGATGAGTAGCAGCTACGACTACGTGATGAGTAACAGTGGCCTACTCCTATCCAAGCTATCTGGCGTCTTTTCGTCCATCTTTTGCTCTTGCTTCTTTTTCCCGCGCCCTATAGCTTATTGTTGTTGCTTGCTTACTGGGCTCCATCCGATCCGTCCGTTCGTGTCCGTTCACATCGATTGATCTCCATCATCGATGGAGAATTTGCCATTTCATTGCATCATGCTCTCGATGTAGCATGCAGCTATATATATCTGTCCCATATTTCATGATGTTGCTATCTTCGATCCATCTCTATTTGCATCTGCACTCCAAAAAGCTATGTTACTTTGCCTTTTACACAAACTGTTTATTTTTTTCTTTCGCGATGATACAAGCTGCTAACTGCTGCTCTTTCGCTCTCAGTCTCCTCTTTTTGACATGAAAAAGGATACATATGGCCATTGTCGATATCGGTCCTTTTTTCGAAATTGGAATTTAACAATTTAATATGCTGTGTTCCTAAGGTGTATGATCCCCAAATTCAACCCATATATCTTTATAAAGCACTCATTTGGCCATGAATGTCCTCCTAAGGTGTACTATCCCCAAATTCAATATCGAGCATTCATAAATAATGAAAAACCTTGCATACTAGAAGGGATTGTTCGTCCTATGGACAATGTCGACATGAACCACCAAAATGAATAGACCCTAAGCTACATAGAACGAGCTTATACCTTGCTTGAAGAATTGATTCCATGCATGGCATGTATTGTCCAACTACATTGTTCATACCACAGTGCTATTCTAGTACAGGTTACTAGTGGTATAACATGTGGATATATTCTTTTTACAGAATTATTGTGATAATTTCTTACGTTTGAAGATCTGATGTGTGATGGATTATTTTTTATGTACTATTTCCATGATTAGTATTGCCATAACAATACGTCAATTATGTCAAACCATATTTGAAGTGATTCCGTATTGCAAGGGTCTTATTGTATTGTAACCAAACGTAAAAAAAATGCAACACTTTAACCACAATGCTAAACGAGTACTTCCTTCGATAAGTACTTGGATCACGACACTGACCGAATACTTTATTCGATAAATACTTGGATCACAACACCAGCCGGATACTTTCTTCGACAAAGTACTCGGACCACAACGTCAACCATGATCAACACAGGATTCTCTCCAAGCTGTATGTCTGGAACCTTAATTCGATTTAACAAATTAGATAAGGTTCGGGGACTACGGGTATATCTTCATAGATTCTTTGAAAGTTTTTTTTGGTTCATACATAATCTTAGGGGCTTCGATGAGGTTGAAAAGAACTCGGATTCATCGAAGCACTTCAGGAAACTTTCACTGAAGACCCTCAAATTCATTCTTAAAATCAAAACGAGACTTAGGGGCTACCCAATTAGGCACACCTAAATGATGCACACCAACAATGAGATTTTGCAGAAGTTCTTGAGCACCTCAAGGCATTTAGATTTTCTAGAAGTTCTTGAACAACTGGTTGGGTGTTCTTGAAAGTGAAAAAGAACCCGACATGACTTCAAAGAACTTGGAACGAATTAAAAAAACAACTCTGCCATACGCCAAGACTCACAAACAAGGTTACTTCAGGTAATAAAGTGCTCGGGGACTTGTCGGGTACATAAACCCCATGTTCCCTAAGAAGGAAGCTAGAAGAAGTCAGACTCCTACTAGGAATTTTGTACTAGGCCTACTAGGACTCCTCCATTGTAACCGACTAAGAGACTTGCCATGTAAACTTTTCACCCTAAGGAGGACATGGGTCCCTAGATCAGGCATCGGGCAATATGCCACACCTTCATTCCAATACAAGATACACAACATACAAGACATATGTAGGGTATTACACATTTTGCGGCCTCAACCTATATAGTCTCTTTGTCACTTTCGAGTTCTTGGTTCTTGATGACTTGGCCTCGCAATCTACTTCTCAGGGTATACTCTCGAGACATTGTCGGTATAAAACACTAACATTAGAGAACTTGTAGACCTATGTTTGAGTCCTCAACTTGGCATGAGCATTCACGTTGTTGATTTATTCCAGGTTTAACCGTTGTTGTTCTTTTACTGGTAGGCATTATTGTTGGAGTATATATTAATTGCTCACAGTTCCCTATCACCTTAAGCTTGGTTGGTGAATGCAACTCAATATGGTATCAGGACCAGAGGTCTCGAGTTCGAGTCTTGGCGAACGTGACTAAATAAAAATGATTGTACCCAATCCAATTTCTAACATATGCAGCATGGGGGAGCCAATCATCTAGCTTTTGGGTTAAATTGGTAGGTGCATGGAACTCAATAAACTTGACCATCAGTAGTGAGGAGGCTTAAGGTAACTTCGTCAATCTTGAGATGTTCAGTCTCTCGAAGATGTTCATAGGCGTAAGGTTTTGTGCATATACAGTGGTGAGTGTGTGCTTGTTTGTGAGCATCAGCGTCCGTATTGTGTTTCTAACAAAAAGAGAATAAGTATTGCCTTCCCCTTATACACATTAATATCTTTAGCATCATGGTAAGCCATTGCCTGAAAATTAAATAATGAGGTTTATGTTCGAATACCAATGCTGATTAAGGATAACAAATTTAGTTTATATGATTTTTTTGGCATGCATAATATATATATTAAAGCACTAATGACTCTACTGTGATAAAATATCATGGTGAAAAATATATGTTGCTGCCATGATTACACTTGTGGAAAGTCAGCAAGTGTATCCTACAATGATTCTAGCTTTGCACCACACGCAACTAATCAACCCGATTGACAATGATTTTGAAATCATTGCTTCGGCGTATGTTACCATGATTTTGGCAATGCAACTATTTTTGATGTGGGGTAAATAGTCCAGTTTGGTGCCGTTGTGCCACTCCCGCGCTATTCTTAAGTTTTTTTTTTCGAGAACACACAGGAGAGCTGAGTATCTTTGTATTAAGAAGAATGTAACAACATAAGAAGTGTTTGGCCGCGGGCCATTACCCCGGGCTCATGCACACGGCTATGGAAAGACTAGATTAGATGTGCTACTGGGCTAAAAACTTAACAACCTAAAGAAATGCGCTATTCTTAAGTTATGCCCTTAATGTATCTAACTTTAATTAAGTCTATAGAATGTATTAATATTTGCTACATGAAATCAGTTTCATCAAATAAACCATGAATTATGTTCTTATGGTGTATTTATTTCGCATTGTAGAATGCCAATATATGCATGTTTCTCTACTCTGGCTCACGTTAAAGAAGTTTGGCTTAGAACCTAATAAAATGGTCTATATATAATTTAAGCGGAGGAAATATTAGTCAAGTGTCAGTCACATTAACCTTTGCCCCCTCTCCACACACATCGCCGTCATGCTATACACGAATTGTGAGAGGAGCACTAAGTTAGGCGCTGTACATCACAGCATACGAAACCCAGTGGCGACGACAAGACTGGTCGTGGTCTGATGGAAGGATATGTGTGGATCCATAGATCCGAATATGACCGGTAGCAGGTAAGAATTACATTATAAAGCTTTTAAGTGCGCACGATCGTCGGCGAAGACGAGGACGATGATCGATGATGGTGTGAAGCGACACATGTAATATAATGTGATGGATGTAATGTAATGCGCGAAATGAATGAGTCGTTGATGGTGAACACTTGGTAGCTAGGAAATCGACGGAAGAGATGAGGAGAAGTGGCGATGGATTTGATTAGACGGATCGTGTGCAGAAAGGATCGCGCGATATGCATGCCCCAGCTAAAGGCCGGCCGGTAGCCGCATTTCTTCCTTTGCTTTACCACCGATCCACATCCACAATTGATGGAGGATCGGAGTGCATGCGTGTGGCTAATTAACTGACCTTTGAAGTGTGTATTGCACTGTCCAGCCGGCTTAGCCTCGGTGGTCGATCGAGTGCGCGCAAGGGCAAGGCTAATCAGAATCTGATGATCGATGCAGCTGGTGGCCCGCTGCTAAAAAGGTATACTAGGTCCTAGGACGGATTGATGGACAGCCAGCCAGTGAGCCAGCGACTGCTGCATGTGTACATCGCAGTTCATGCTTCCATGAGTAGTGTGTATCGTCAAATTTTCTCTCTCTCTCTTTTCCTTTCCGCATCGGAATGATATCGGACGGAGGGGGTGGACCAGATCGAGAGATTCGGAACAGCCGAACAGGTGGGCTCCTCCCGCCACTCGAGGGGTGCGGCTGCTGCTAACGTAACGTACTCCATTAGCAGCAGCTCACAGCTGCAGGAGGAGGAGAACCAGGACGATCGATGAGGACGACGACGACGACGTACAACAAGTTTACAACAACACGGATGAACTGAACAGCAAACATAGCAGCCGACTCGGGCGGGGGGGGGGGGGGGATGATGGATGAAGCCCAGCCCACTACTTCCACGCCAGGCTCAGTAGGCCGGCCCACGTGAAGAAGAAGAAACGAAAGCCCACACTTTTTGGACAGCCCACGACGACGAGATGAGCCCGAGCCCGAGCCGAGCCGAACGGACAGAGCAGCAGCGAAGCGACCCGACCAGACTCCGTTTCCACCACACACCCCTCTCTCTCTCTCTCCCTCTCTTCGCTCCGGTCCGGCGGGTGAGTCGTCGCGTCGCCGGCATCCATGGCGGCGGTGGTGCGCAGCGTCTTGAGGGGCATCAAGGAGAAGGGCCTCGGCAACTTCCTCCGCGAAGCCCGCGAAGAAGGATACCTGTAACCCCTCCATTCCCTTCGATCTTCTCATGCCCCCCGACTTCGTTGCGATTTCGATTCGATTCAGATCCCTCCGCTCTTCCCTTCATCTATTTACCGCGAGTAATATTCGCTGGTTGCGGATCTAGCGAATTGCTTAGACCTGCTTTGCTTCCTAGGTTTATTTGTAATAACTATTTCCGGTTCGGTTACGCCTATTCCTGCGTTGTGCTCTCGCACTGGGAAAATCAAAATTAGGGTTCCCTGCTGGAGTTATACAATCATCACTACAAACGACCTTCGAATCGCTGTTTCGTCCACAGTTATATAGCGCCCATAATATTCTCTAGCTCTGCCTTACCCCCATATATCACCACCATCTCCCGTACTGCATATGCAGCAACGCAGGACTGATGGATACACGGGCGTGGATTCAGTCACGGCATAAATTGAATAATTGTATACATTTCCTGCAAGTTACAGTATACACGTTGCATGCTTATCAAACTTTTATGAAGTTTTGCCTTAGGCATCTAGCATTGTACAGTAAATCAGTTTGGGACTGTCAACCCTGTTGCCATGGTTTAAACCAATACCCAATGTCTTGTGTTTTCATTGTCCTAGTCCTTACATACATGCACATTCGGATCAAACTACTTGGCAAGACATGCCATGTTAAGTTGCATCAACTGTGAAATCAGTCTAATCTGTTACTGTGCCAGTGGTAACTGTAACCAGTCTTTATTGAATTTAGTTCAGTTCAAAGTGATTATTACTTACTAGTTACACTTTCACCTGGAATCCTTCAAAACAACCCAACAGTGCAACTGGTTCAAATTTTTAAATGCAAACACTAGGCAAATGCTTGGCTATCGTCTATGTTAGCTTTTCTGGAAAGGATCTGATGCTATGCAAGTTGTTTATAACATGTTTGATGTTTCCTGGAATCTTTCTATTTGATAATTTTGTGATGTGTTTGATATGAATTCTCAGTTTTCGACATGCAGCTAACTCTATAGTTGTTGCATTTGTAGTTGTTGCCATAATCTAACATCCTTTTATTTACAGAAATTGCCTTCTGGATGGGAACCTTTTGTAAGTGGCCATCTGCCTCTCTCTGTTCCTCCATTTTGAGGGAATGGGTATTGACATGTACCTTAGTACAGCTAACCTCCCTTCTCTTTTCAGGCAAACAAAAATTCACAATATTGGCGCAACACTTGTAGGGGTTGACAAGTTTGGAAACAAGTACTATGAGAAACTGCATGACACTCAGTATGGTGAGCAATACTCTATTGTGCTAGTTGATCTGCTGCATTTGTTTTTCTTGTAGAATTATTGTGGGCTTGCATTGGGATTTTGATCCTGAAGGTGATGTCCTTTTTTGTGTTCAAAAGAACAAAACCAAACTATATAATGCTGACATCAATTACATTTTGAATTTTCGATACTTCACATCTTGTTTTCTTTCCTTGAACCTCTGAGATAATTAACATTGCTCTTTAATGATCAAGATTGGCCGATGTGCATGTCTTCGTGGGAGCTAAATTGCTTTTGTGGTCCTGTCCATTTCCCCTTGATTGTACTGTAAATTTGGAAGTATTGGTAATTTTTCAGGAAGGCATAGGTGGGTAGAATATGCAGAGAAAGATCGCTACAATGCATCCCAAGTACCTGCGGAATGGCATGGTTGGCTGCATCACATCACAGATAACACTGGAGACCAGGCAAGTGTACCTCTGCATGTTGATTGTGTTAAGTTTCTAATTGCTGTTCAAGCTTTACCCGCCCCCCCCCCCCCCCTGTTTCTTTACTTTGATTATGTATAGCAATGAAGCGCCTGTATTGATGATGTGCCATTCTTCTCGCTCTGAAACATTTCATGTTTACTGCTTGCTCTTATAAACATTGTCAGCCATGTATATTTTTTGCTAGTGGGGATGTTCATTTCCTTTGGAACAAGGAGATTGAAGGCTGTGATTTTAGTTAGTATTTGGATGCTGAAACCAGTTGACTGATATGGCTGTCTGTTATTTGTTTTTCTTCGTGCTGCAGCTACTGTCCCAGAAGACTGCTAGGTACCTTGTGGAGCACAAGCAGAACTACTCCGGTGAGGGCGAGGAGCTGATCTACCACTCCAAGGGGCACGCCCTGAACCCCGGGCAGAGGGACTGGACGAGGTACCAGCCCTGGGAGCCAAAGAAAGAGCAAGCCTAGTAAAATGGCGTCTCCAATTGGGGAGGATCACCTCTTTGTGTTTTCTTACTTTCTTGGCGCGGGCCAGGTGTTGCTGAGCTGAATAATCATCATTCAGTGAGTGACACCGGCGGCCTTGGTTCCATGGAGCGATAATCCTGAATAATGTTGTACTGGACACCAATACTGTATAATTCGATCATCTTTGTTTGATTTTGAAAGGTTGTTGTTTACTGCTGTAGAAGCATGCTTGCGGAACTTCTTGCGTGCCTGAACTGTACGAGATCGACATGTTCTTTTCGTTTTTGCCTTGCGGGTTAACATTAAATCGAGTAAATAAGTGGATCTCTGTGGTTGGCGTGGCGTTGCGGGTTTATATTGTGTCGAGTACGTGGATCTCTGTGGTTGGCGAGTTTTTTGTGATAAGGGTTGACAGAATCTTCTGCGTGCCTTGCTCCAAGTGAATCAGACGGCTCTCTGGCAGTGTGGCGCAGCTGCAGAGCCCACACTGCAGTGCCTTCGTCGGGTTGGTTGGTGTGGCACTTGAACACGTGCCTGGGATTGGAGGCGGCAAACGTGCCCTGTTCCCACACCGGTCTCTCCTCTCGGCGTCTCGCTTCCGCAGGCCGCAGCTACCTAACTACCCAAGCACGCGATCCACGAAGGCGCTGCCCCTCCGTCCTCAACCCCAGCACGAGACGTGCCAAGGACCTCAACCCGTGCACGCGACCAGGGAGACCAAAGCTTGAGCTCCTGCTGGGCTGCTCCAATGGCTTCCCATCCTCCTCACGAGCCTTCTTCCAACTCAAACAAGGTATGGATGGCGCCCTCCCGCCTTACTTCTTTATTTTTTTAGAATTTATTTTTTGTTGCCATCTTCCCGTCGACCCTATTTTTTTTTTACTGATCGATGGTTTCGTGCTTCCGTCGTCTTCGATTGGGCTTGGCATCAGCAGCAGGGGTGGGGCGAGCACGAGGAGATCCACGTCTCCACCGGCGGCGTCCAGGCCTACACCGACGACGACGCCGACTGCGAGAGCAGGCGCCCCTTGCTGCTCGGGACCCCCGCCTCCGCCGAGTGCTACTCCGTCTCCGCCGCCGTCCTCCCGTACGCCTCCTACTCCCACCCCTCGCTACCCCATTCTTCTCTCCTACCAGCACTAGTGCCCTGCCTCTCACTACCGCGTGCTGATGTGCTCCCCATCGGTCAACCAGTACCCCCAAACCCTGCTCAGCTGCTCTCAAAATTGTGCCTCATCTCTCCATGGAATGGATTAAGGATTCCGACTTGTCCTCAACTTGATCGCTCAAAATTATCTAGTTTGCTTGTTATTGCACAAAATTTCAAAGACTCAGCTCTTTCTTAGCACATCATTTACACTGTTGTAGATGCAATGCCTGAAAACAAACCTTCAGTCTACTGCACACATGTACAGCTTACCTTACCAAGGTCTTCCACTATGCTGAATTTGTTGCAGGTTCTTCTTTCCAGCTTTGGGAGGCCTTCTCTATGGCTATGACATTGGGGCAACATCCGGTGCGACCATATCACTCAAGGTAACATCTGCGCCTGCTTGGTTCCTCTGAAAATGGCAGTTTACAACTGCACAACAGTTGGGGTCAACATTTATAATTTTTCTGTCTCTTAATCTATTTTGCAGTCTTCGACATTCAGTGGTACAACCTGGTACAATTTGTCATCTGTGCAAACTGGCCTTGTGGTAATGCTTTATTCCGGATCATGTACTAACAATTTCAACTTCAGCTAGCTTGGCATTATTAACTAGCATCCTGTTACTAAAGGTCGATTCACCCATTATGCATTATGCAGGTCAGTGGCTCACTGTATGGTGCTTTGATCGGCTCCGTCTTGGCATATACCATTGCAGACCTTTTAGGTCTATAACCCTCTTCTTTTCCATGTTACTGATTTATATAACATGCAATTTAGTCTGGTCTTTTCATTTTTGTTTTTCTAATTACCTTCCACAGGGCGACGCAAAGAGCTTATCCTTGCTTCTATCTCATATTTGATTGGTGCCCTACTGACAGCAGTAGCACCCAACTTTGCTATCATGGTGGCTGGCCGCTTTTTATATGGCATAGGAATTGGATTGGTAAGGGGATATTTCTTTCGTAGTTGACATTGCAAACCATGTACCATGCACATTGCTTTCATGAGATCTTATGTTTTGTGTTGGAAAAAAAATGATATGAGGCTTATGTAAGCTGCTTGCATCAGGCTATGCATGCTGCTCCAATGTATATTGCAGAGACTGCACCAAGTCAGATAAGAGGCATGCTTATTTCTCTAAAGGAGTTCTTTATTGTTCTTGGGATGCTTGTAAGTGTGCATTAGTTTTTTCCTCTATGCCATCCCTTCAGTAATTTTAGTCTTCTTATTTACTTGTCTTTTTGCAGCTTGGTTATATAGTAGGCAATCTCTTTGTTGAAGTGGTTTCTGGTTGGCGTTACATGTATGCCACCAGTACACTGTTATGCATCATAATGGGAATCGGAATGTGCTGGTTGCCCTCGTCTCCTAGGTGGCTCCTGTTATGTGCCATACAAGGGAAGGGAAATCTTCCAGAGTCAAAAGAAATCGCAACCCGGTGCTTATGTCAATTGAGGGGTCAAGCTTCTCCTGATATGGTCTCAGATCAGGTTAACTTGATTCTGGAGGAACTGTCATATGTTGATCAAGAGAAGCAAGCTGGATTCAGTGAGATCTTTCAAGGAAAATGCCTTAAAGCAATGATAATTGGATGTGGCTTGGTGTTCTTTCAGCAGGTGATCTTTTTGTAATATATTACCTGTTCTTTACTGACAGCAGATTGTTCTTTTTATTTTACTGAAAAAGAAAATGTTATGATATTTCATCTGATCCTGCCTTATGTATATGTCAGGTCACTGGTCAACCTAGTGTGCTGTATTATGCTGCTACGATCTTTCAGGTACTGGCGCACTGTTGCTTTCCCATATGAAACTATCTGATATAAGCATGTTTGGGTATTCTGGAAAGTGGAAATCCACTCGTGTTAGGACTTGCTATGGGGTTCAAGGCTTTCAAAACATTGTCAATCTAACTTTCAGGAGGGGGCATAATTGTCAAACTTTTATGGGCAACCTTTGCTGTTAGGACCTTTTGAATCCCAGCATTATTATCGTTCAATCCTGTATCACTCATATTCATCATTGTTTGCAAGCAGAGTGCTGGATTCTCTGGGGCATCTGATGCCACTCGTGTGTCAATTCTTCTTGGCTTACTGAAGGTACATGTCAATTCTTTTGCTACTTCAATCTGAATTATTCTCGCTGAACAGGCTTTTAACAGGGTGCAATTTATGATTACATTACATTAAATACCAGTCCAAACTATTGTGAGTCTTCCTATGCTTGGTTCCACGCACTCTATTCACTGCCCACTAATGATTTTATGGTTTCCATACTGCAGTTGATCATGACCGGGATTGCAGTCCTTGTGGTCGATAGACTTGGCAGAAGACCATTACTCATTGGAGGTGTCAGTGGAATTGTAAGTCTACCTGCAAGTAGATTGTCAATAAGTTGACTATCTGTTTTAGCCTTTTAAAGTAATGCAAATATCTTCATGGAGTCTATGGTTACTGAATTTACCTGTTGATTCAACAATATGCAGACTGTTTCCTTATTTTTGCTGTCCTCCTACTACACATTACTGAAGGATGCATCGTTTGTGGCTGTAATAGCACTTCTCCTGTATGTTGGCTGTTACCAGGTACTTTATCCTCGTACATTACTCACATACCCATCTCAGTTTATTTGGAAACAAAGGTAAGTACTGCCATAGTGCCGTTGTCTTGTGTCAGCTGGAGCAGTGCGATTCGAGAAATAGTAGTTGAATGGCATGCCTAGCACCAAAGTTCTAGTAGCTGCCTCTTAGCGTTGAGTCTATATGTGGCAATCTGTCTGATAAAAGAGAACTTGCTGTGCAGCTGTCATTTGGTCCTATTGGGTGGCTTATGATCTCAGAGGTTTTTCCGTTGAGGCTGCGAGGCCGTGGACTGAGCGTTGCTGTTCTTGTGAATTTCGCGTCCAATGCACTGGTCACCTTTGCTTTCTCTCCACTGGAGGTATGATCATGCCCTGCCCTTTTATTATTTGACCGAGTATTCTCGTATTCATTTCATCAGCAAGATGTTACTATATATGAAATCAGCTGACTGTTGAAGTATCCATCATAACTATGTGTATGCATGGTGGTATAGGATTTGATTGGAACGGGGTTGCTGTTTTGTGGATTCGGGGTGATTGCAGTGGCGTCTCTCGTCTTCATATTCTGGATCGTCCCAGAGACAAAGGGACTCACTCTGGAGGAGATTGAAGCGAGTCTGTAGTAGATTAATCCAGAAGAATGTGTTCGTCCTAGTTCCAATTAACTGAAGGGACTGCCGGTATCGTTTTGCAGTCAGCCTTCTGCTGTAACTAACATATCCAGATTTTCTAGCAAGCTGTTATAGTAATACTTAGACCTTGTTTAGATGGTGAAAAAACTTTGCGAAATCGTGAGACGAATCTATTAAGACTAATTAATTCATCATTAGATTGTTTACTGTAGCACGATATTGTCTAAATGTGGCCTAATTAGGCTTAATATATTCATCTCGCAATTATACCTGAGGGTAGGAATAGATGTTGTCAGTTATTCACATTTAATACTCCTAACTCATATTTGTTGGAGATAATCTTGTCATGTAGAGCTAGTAAAAGTCAAGTTTGTCTTGACTACATGTGGTGGTAAAGATCAAGTTGGGCTTGATCTCTAGCTAGGTCGGTTACTGTAGCACGGGTAGCACGGGCTACTGTAGCAAACCGACTTAGAGTTCTATAAAAGGGTGGGTAGCCCTCCTTAGGGAAATAGGGTGATGAAAAAAAGAGAGATGTAGTCTCCAATAGGCTTGGTAGCTGGCCGGCAGGTCGCCGTGGAGCACCGCCAGGGCTGCCGAGGTGTGTGTTGGAGTGTGTCTCCATTTGTAATTGTGTGTGAGTGCTAGAAGGAGAGGTGTGCGTGGTTGCCGGTTTGCACGGTAGAATCCGTGATGTCTGGAGGAGCGAGAGGCTCTCGGACGTCGCTGAGCATGGTGTGCGGATCATGGCACGAAGGCCGGACGTGGAGGTTAGCTCCAGGCATGTCGTTCGTGGCCTATATGTAGCCCCTGTGCTCCTCTGTATTTGGGTGCCAAACCCAGTGAATAAAGGACAAGACATAGGCGAGCTTGTCGCTGCGGCGTTCGTCGCCGGAAATCCTTGTGTGTTTGTTCTCGATCGTGGATCTATTTTCCAACAATATCCAAACATTTGAATTTATCGTAGTGATGAAAAAAGTTGGCGAACTATCTTATTGTTGTTTCATGTCAAAGATCTAGAGCAACTCCCTCTAGCAGACCCTCGAAAGAGGCACACATGTTAGATTTGGAGGGTGAAAAAAACCCACCAGTCCTCTATTTTAAATCCCTTCCTTCACCCTCCATTCCGCAGCTCATCTGGCTGGCACCAGCAGCTCCAGCCGCAGCGCTGTGCAGCAATCTGATCCAGTTGGGCCTTGCGCTACGTGTTGTTGTGTGTGGAACTGTGGATGGAAGTGATGATGATTGGACCTAGCTGGGCTTAGTTCAAGTATTCTCTGTCACACAATGACTGGTCGAAAAAGCCGGCTAGATTACCGACGCAAGGTTGTGTGTGAATGATCCCTTAATGAAAGGTTCTCTTTGCTGAATTTCTATGCCGTGTTTAGTTCCCAAAAGTACTTTTTACTTCCTATTCATTCCCCTCACAGAACACGCATCTCCAAAAATTCCTTTTTCACCTTTCCTATTCATCCCCCTCACATAACACGCATTCCAGAAAAAAGTACTTTTTCCACTACTCAACTAAACAGGCCCCTAATATTGGGAAAAAAATCCGGCTTTAACCACTTTTTTACTCTCTCCGTTTAAACTAATTTGCTTGTGTATTAAAAGCTACTTTAAGGGCGGAGGCAGGGGCCAGCAGAATCTCGGTCGCCCGCCAGAGGGGGTTGCTGAAAAGAACCGGACTTTTGATGACAAGTCCGACTCCCTGTACCATTGCCGATAGTCTCAGGAACAGTGCTATCGCGTACAGAACCCATCTCAGAGAGATATTACAGTCATTCCTCTTATTACATCACATGTCATAAACATCGTAACCAGTACATGTCTCTGGAATAAGTACATAGGCCACGTGGGCTAAATGCAACATAAAGCAAATGTAGCGCAGCAGAAGCTATCGAGCGTCCTCCAAGTGGTCTCCTCTCCATAGGCAATCTCCTGAGCGTAGCTGCAGCCTAGTCATACCATCCGTCATGGTTGAACTCGTGCTCAGACTCGTACCCTGCGAACTCACAAACTGTTCCCAAGGAGTGGAACAGGTTCACGTCACCATCCGTATGCAAGCTTTAGGTGGCCTAACTCTAAAGGGTAAGAGTAAAGCAATGGAATGGGTAATGGTTTCCTATGCGGCAGCAGCAATAAGCATCATCATTCCCATATTCCACTTTTACCACAACTCGGGCCGTCCTGGCTCGCCAGGTCCCGTCTCAACACAACACCTCCATCCTCTCGGGCGATGCGCGGGCTACCTTCCCCGACATCTCAAGAGGTACGGACGGATCACAAGGGAAGCGGAGCTCAACCTCCCTCTCCCCGCCCGCACCAACGACCTCATACACTCACCTATAGGGGGAGAGAAAGCAGAACCCAAAACAATGGACGACCGTACTTGTCAACACTGCACTTTCCGTGGCCGAGGCCACGGCTATACGTATAGATCATAAGACTCTGCAGAGCTTGTACACCTGTACCCAACTCGGGCTGCAAACCGGGGATCAACCGGTTGAGACACAACCCACAACTAGTAACTTCTAACCGGAAACGGCACCCTCCTGCATCCCTCGGGTCTGAATGCTTCGGCACTCTAACCTTGGCCCCAAGAGCTGTGAAGACGTCCCCCGAGGGCCAGTCGGGGGATAGCTCGCCGATCAGGGGGTGTAAGGACGCATCCAGTCCCCCTGACACAAATATCACACTGTGGTCGCCAACAGTCCGGATGCCGCTCCGAGAAAGGCTAGCTGGTACTCCTCCCACAAAAGCAAGCTAGTGCGTACGGTACAGTGAACACGAGGGCGGTCAACAAGGTTTAAAGTGCCAGTGCGGGTGTCATCGTCCCAAAGGCGTATCCACCGCAGTGGTCCGCAACTGTTACCATCACAGGTAACCGCCATACTCCTAGCTCCCAATCACAATCACAAGTCACAAACGTGCCCGCCACAGGCACAACACAGGGCTTACTCAGAAGCTCACCCCTGGCTCCCCGAAAGCCTAAGTCGGGTTGTTATAATTACCCGCACCGGCAAAGACCTACAAAGGTCAAAATCACCATACTCCTTCCCAGTTTTCCCACACCCCACACAGACAATATCTACCAATCCCACACATAGCATGCACAGCAATAGCATCATATCTCAGGTATATAATAAGTGGTAGGTCATCAAGGGGTAAAAGGGCTATGCATGGCTAATCATCATATAATCATCATGTGCAAGCACTAGCAATCTAATTGCATATGCCTAATGGGCATTCAGGAGATGGGATGGGTGTGAACCTGGAGAGAGTGGGTAGTTGTCGAAGTCCTCGGCCGGATCCTCAATCAGCTGCTCTCTGTCGTCGTCTCCTGAACACGGAAGGTACGGTAAATCCTACGGTGTATGGCAAAGAAATCCAAAGAACAGCAATATGAAAGATCCAAATAACTTCAAATACCCTCCAAAATTGTTATTCATATTTTTATAAAATTATAGAAACTGGTTTCATAATTTTTTGACTTAATTTAAATTAGTTATGAATTTCCTAAGTTTAAATCCTTTTACGAAAAAAGATAAACGAATTCCCGAAAAGAATAAACCAGGAAAAACCAGAGAGCGACACGTGGTAGAGCATGACATAAGCCTGACGTCAGCCGAGGGGTCCGGTATTGGTGACGTCAGCGTGGGCCCGGCTGACGTCATCACGTCCAAGTCAACATGACAGGTGGGCCCTCTGGGTGATGGGCCCCGCCTATCAGCGACTCAGCTCAGCGCGACGACGCGTGGGCGCAATCAACCGTGAGCCGTGAGTGCGGCTCACGTGGACCGCGTCCACCGGATCTGGTGCGGCTGTGCACCGATCCGGTGTGGCTGCGCCTATGTGGCCAAACGTGCGTGCGTGCGTGAGTGGTGTGGCCAGATGTGCGCGTGCGACGCCACGTGCACGCTTGCGAACGCGCCAGTGCGGCGTGTTGCGGCGGCCACGGCGGCGAGCCCACCGGCCGTGCGAGGCAAAGCCTCGTAGCCGGGGTCGCGTGCGTGTCTGCGCGTGCGAGAGAGTGTGCGTGCGGATGGGTGCGCTCGCGGGGTCTGGTTGCCCAGTCCGCGGCGCGTGCGTGCGAGCGTGCTCACACGTGCCATGGCATCGCCATGGCCGCGGCGCGACCTTTCCGCCCACGGGTGCCCGGCAACCCGGTTCCGCGACGGTAAGCGCGAGTGTGCATGCGCAAGGTGTTCGTGAGGCCCCTGCAGAGAAGAGCGGCACAAAGGCTGGGCAAACGGGAGGATTCCTAGCAGCGGTGCTATGGCTCGGCGAAAACTCCGGCGAGAGCAGCAACGACGAGGAATCAAGGCGGCTCGTGGGAGGTTGGCTCACCTAGGGGCTCGAGAAGGACAAGGCGAAGCAGGGCGGTCGTCGAGGCAGCGGTGAGGTGACGCGGTGCCGGCTCGAGGCGGTGGTCGTCGTCAACGTCGGCGTTCTCCACGGCGAACGTGTGCGGCAACATCGTCGGGGTACTCCGCGAGGTGGACGTCGTCGCCTGGCTCGGTGTAGTCCTCCGCCTCTCCGCGGCGACTGCGGTGCTCACCTCCGCAGCGGTCGCTCCTCCTTCTCCCTTCCTCTTCCTCCTTCCCTCTCCTTCTCCTCTGCTCGGCGCTCACGGTGGTGGCGGAAAGGGGATTGACCCCGAGAGAGCAAATGGGTCCGAATTGAGGGCGAGGCCAGCTACTTGTAGGCGAAGGCAAGGGATAGAGATGCCTCAAGGTACTTGGATGCCGTTGGTTCGCGAGCTAGAGGCGGTTTGGCGCATCGGACGGTGGCGAGGCATGGAGCAAGCTTGTAGGCTAAGGAAACTTGGGCGCCGAGGCATCTAGAGGCTTCCTAGGGTCTTGGCTTGGGCGAGGGATTGGTGCCAGCGAGGATGAGGCGCGGCGCGGTACGGTCCCGGGCGCGAACGTCAACGATTTGCGTGACCCCGGCGCGCGAGCGGCGTGAGGAGGAAGAAGGACTGTGCGGCATGAGGCTGACGTGTGGGGCCTGCCTGTCGGCGAGGAAGAGAGGCGCGCGGGCTTCTACTGGGCTGAGCCTGTGCAAGCGAGCGGGCCGAGTGAGAGAGAGAAGAGAGGGCGGCCCGCGCGGAAAAGAAAGGGAAAGAGGGAGAGAAAGAAATGGGCTTTGTTTTAAGATGCTGGCCCAATGATGTTATAGCCCAATAGATTTGAATTTAAATTTATAATTCAAATTTATAAGTATATTTATATTTCAAATAAGATCCAAACAAATCCAAATGAAATCCAAATAAAATTGAAATGCCACTCTAAATATATTATCTTTAAATAAAATATTATTTGCTAGGATTTAGAGGAGAGGAGAAATTGTCCTTAGGCAAATTTAAATTGTTGCACAATTCACACAAAATTTTTTAAATCTACATTTTCAACATTCAAATTTCAGGAATGTTACAATTGTCGTGGTCGATTTCCGACCAGGTGATGTTTCCCTTTTGGTACGTTTTCTTTTTTTTTCCTCCTGCGTCCCCCCTCTTTGTCTTTATACTCAGCCTTGCTGCCCCAGCCACAAGCATGGGAGGGTCTCGCTGGAAGCCTGTTCCCGCGGCTCTCTCTATGACCCCTTCCTCTCACCATAGTCGTTGTCGCCCCCGCCCCAGCCTAGCCCAACCAACCTCCACCACCGCCCAGCCAACCGGCGGCGCTGCCCCCCTCCCCCCGCCGGGCCAGCCTGCCTCTCCTTATTACTCTACTTCCAAAGATGCTCGGGGCTCCCATAACTCAGAACCTTAACCCTCAGCCCCAAAGCTCACAGGAGACGGAGAAGAAGGTGACAAGGAGGAAGAAATCTTTGATGGAGAGGAGGAGAACCTGCAAATAATGGGTTTTAGGTAGTAGTGGGTCGGGGTAGGTTGAGTGAACAGAACGTGTGGGTCGAGGGTGAGTTGGAACGGGTACACAGTGGGTTCTCACGAGTCTTATCTCACCTCTCCTCCTTGCGACTCACTTGCCGGCCTCCCTTACGAAAGAGGTAGAGCCACCGTCGGAGCTCCTCCCTGCTCCCACACGTGGCGAATCCAGGTACTTCTCTCTTGGCTCTCACTCATGATCTCCTCTTTCGTATGATCCTTTTCCTTTCTTCTCACCAACTCACTGATTTCCCCTTCTTGCTAGATCTGTAGGGGGAGGATTTGAGGCACCGGCGCCAGGGGTGGCAGCTATTGCTGATTACACGATCTTCTCAAGCCGCGGTAACATATCCAGGTATTCCATCCCATACCCGTTCTTCTTCTCCACATCACCCATTTCCCTGTTCCTCATCAACTCACTCTTTCTTCTTCTTGCTAGATCTGTCTCTTCTACCTGGATTTGCAGTCAACGTCGTAATCCAGAAGAACCCCAAGGTGGCGTGGCGGCGGGTGTACCTTGCCCGGAGCCTACATGCGTGCACCACGACCCGTCCTGGGCGTTGGGCGGCTGTGACATGCTTTCTCTCCAGGCTCGTCCATATCCATCCATTGTATACCCCTCGATGCCATGCCGGTCGGTAGGGCTATTGATTCTTGTTTGTGCCTCAATATGTTGACAAGATCAGTTTCTTCTTTGTGCTAGAATAGATCAAGCTAGGACATGTACGCATGCATTTTGACTCCTTGCTCTTTACCCAGACTTGTAGTACTCGATTTAAGAAAATGAAGTGCCACTCGTACACATATTGCTCCAGTGTGAATCTTTGTATGACCATGTACATGCAGCTTAGGCCTTGCAGTGTTTTCTCAGTTCTCTATGCAGCTTAGATCATGTACTCGTATAGATGCAGTTCTCATAGATTGGTTTAATATAACAATGTGCTATATCTAAAACAGATGGCTTCTCATAAATCCAAGGCATCGGGCATAAAATGACAGCACTGGCAGTCCGCCGCAGACCCCCAAATAGAAGATCGTCATCGATCAGTTTGGAGTATTTTCAGACATAATTGGTTGAGGTAAATGGTTTACTAAAAGCAGTTTGCAAGTATTGTGGAGCAAAGCTGACCACAAGAAGGAAATCAGGTACCAACAGCCTCCGAAGCCATATTGTTGAACACTGCTCCAATTCCAAGTGAGGGTAGATACAAATTTCTTGCTACAATGAAAAAGAAACTAGTAGAAGACTCATTTACGTCTAATCATCAAAGAAGTCATGAGCTGATGATTACATGGTGAATTAGATCAAGGTTCCATTCAAAAAGTTTGATGATCCTTGTTTTGAACCATGAATGGAATTGTTGAAGCCTAGATTTAGATGTGTCGTCCGTAACACAATTCGTACTGATTGTGTATATATGTCTGAGACAAACAAAAATGAGTTGAGAACAGAGCTCCAAAGCCTTGACTCTCGGATATGTTTCACATCAAATCGTTTGACTTCAAACCAAAAGTTATGGTATCTTTGCTTGGCAACCCATTATGTTGACTATAACTTTGTCTTGATAAAAAAAATTGCTTTCAAGGATGTGAAGTATCCACACAGTCGTATAGTAATTGAGAAAGCAATTATAAAATGTTTGAACAGCTATGGAATTAAGAAAAATATGTTTACAATCACACTTGACAATGCCGCAAACAACAAGACAACATGTGATATTTTGCATCAAAGTGAAAAGCATGGCTTGTTGTTTGGCAATGAGCATCTCCTCGTTAGATGGTGTGCTCATATATTGAACATTTTGGTTCAAGATAGATTGGATGTTGATAGTGCTACAATATACTTGATTAGAGACTTGTTTCTACATGTCAAATCACCATCACGAATCCAAGCTTTTGATAATATCGCTGAGACAGAAAATCTTACTAAAAAGGCTGGTCTAGTGCTTGATGTCCCGAACCGTTGTAAATTAGCATATGCTATGAATTTATAGGTGGAGTTTTTGAGGAAACCACAAGTATATTCTTAGCCGACGGATTTCCTACATCGCACCTGTTTCTGGACAGTGTCTTTTGTATACAACAATCTCTGAGAAGCTAAAACTGACATAAGGATAAGTTATAAAAAAAATGACTTGATCAATAGATAAGAAGTTGATAAGTATTGGGATGACAAGTATAACAACGCTCTTGTTATTTCCACCATACTTGATCCGAGGATGAAAATAAATTTTTTAGGGTTTTTCTATGAGAAGGTGTGTGAGAACTTTATTGACACTGACTCTTGCAAAGATTTGGCTAAATCTTAGCTGGTGAAGGATTTTAGAAAGTATGAAGAGTTCATTAGAAGATATTATGTGGATGTAGTACCTCATGAGAGTAGATGTAGGAACATGGTGAACTATTTACCACTGTTATTGTTTGGTAAGAGAAAAATACATAGGGAATTTGTTCAGTTCAAGTCATAGAAGAGAGGAAGTCAGATTGAAAAGTCCGAGGTTGATGCTTATTTGGAAGAAGAATTAGTGAGACAAAAACCTTGAGATTCTAACTTAGTGGAAGACAAACTTTAATAAGTACTCTATGTTGTCATCAATGACACATGACTTTCTGCCCATTCCACTCAACACTGTTTTTTCCGAGTCTGCATTCAGCTTGGACAGGTGGATTCTAAGTGACAATCGAAGCTCAATGACGCCGCAAGCACTTGAAGTATCCATGGTATTTTTAATGTTGTTCTCCTAATACATGCGAAATATTTCATAGTTTTGCTGAAGTTGTTTCCATTGAGAGATGCTTTAGAAGGGCTAGGGGCCAATATATTTATACCCTGAGCCGATGATTCTAGACCTACTACAATAATGATTCATACACAACTTGCCTAATAAATATCTAGGTAAAAGAAAATATCAGAGAATTGTTGCTGCAGCCGTAAATGACAACCTTCAACTTCGTTGCACATTGATTATGTTGATCGGCCACCCGCTCTAGGGAATGCTTGCGGCGCGGTTGACGTTCTATTTTTCACTTTCACGGTGATGGTTGCGGCGTCAGGATGAGACGAGGAATATCAATACCATGTGGGTCCTTTTATCCTTCCCCATGTGAGCCATCACGTATTCCCATGGGAAACCGAACAGATACTATGTAACAATTTGTTGAGACACTTCAACCCGGTGACCATTTGAGATGAGGATAATTTGAATTTGTTCCATTATAAAGAAGGGGTTTCATGTGGAGAGGGAGCCAAGGCCCATTATGGGGATTGGGAATTGGGATTGAGAATATTGTGTTACCTAGAAAATTGGACAATTCGAGTTGTTAGACGGGGATCCTAAAATTCAAATGGATATTATTAGGTTGACAAGGCACAACATGTTCCTCCTCTTTTTGGTCACATGGTCAAAGAGTCATGTCGTGGTTGTGTTTGGCGGAGCCGTCCAATAGCCTTTTTGTTGCACAGGACAGGCGTGCGCGTGGTCGTGGCGTACAGGTACTGACTGAAGCTGGTTGGAGCACATGGCCGGCCACGACAGGCGGTCGCCGTGCCTTGCCTAGCCTAACCGCTGGTTTCCATGGCAAATTGGCAATGCCCCCGCATCTCTCATTTCCTCGCCGGAAGGACAAACGCCGGGGCGCGCGCGCCTTGTTGCTGCTGTGTTGTTTGTTTTGTTTGACTCTGGCACTCACTCTGCACGCAGTCGCTGGCGTCGTGTGCGCAAGGCAAGGCAAATCATACGCGAACGCGGCGCTCACGGGCATGTGTTGTCACGGTGGTGTGGTGTGATTCGTCGCCATCTTCTGCCTGCCAATCATTCCATTCCTTCCCTCTATTCCATCCGTCGTCCCTTCACGCGTCAGGATATATAGGTAGCCAACAGCGTGATTACCGGCCGGGCCGCGCCCCGTGATCCATCCATCCATTCATCCATCATCCCAGATAACCCCTGGCTTGGCTGGCTGTTGTTGTTTCCTTCTGAAGCTGAGAGAGAGAGAGAGTGGACGGGACATGTGACGCCGGCGCATGTGCTGTGGAAAGTTCTAAAAGGTGGTTATTCCAGTGCCAACCCATCCACACGCTAATCCAGCCGAGAGACGAACGCATCCGGCTCGCAAGTCGGAAGCAAACATATGTGAAGCCATGTTCAGATTTCCAACTATTCAATATTCATTTCAACTTTTAACTATTTATTCCAACTTTTCACTGTTCCTCCCTCACAAAGACACGTTTCCCACCGAATGCTACAGTGTTTTTCTTATGCTATAATGTTTTTTTCTACAATCTAAACACACCATGAATGAATGTGAGAACATGAAATCTTTCCGGCGGGTGCTGACCGTGTGTGGTCCACAGCCTCAGTGCTCATCACAGCAGTGCGCGTTCTCCAGTTGTACTTGTACCTGGGTAAAGAGCAGCGGCAGAACGGACGGTGAATCCGCGTCCAGCTCCGTCCGTGCAAACCTGTCCGCGTCCGTGCAACGCACAGGCACGAGCAGAGCATGGGAAGCCTGCCCTGCCTTGCCTTGCCTTGCCCTCCCACAACCAAAACGGCTGTGACCAACTGGCCGGCACCACCCACACCCAGCTACAGTCTACAACAACCAGCGCCGCCGCGTGCTCTGCTTCTTCCCTTCCCTTTCTTTCCCTCAGCCGTCTCTACACTCTCCAGTCTCCACCACCCGGTACCGTCCACCGATCGATCTCAATTCCAGCAGCGGAAGCGCCGGCCTAGCTAGCGCGGCGGCGGGGGCGGAGTAGTAATGGCGACGCTGGAGGACCTGGGCGTGTCGGCCTTCATCAACATCCTGGGCGCCTTCGCGTTCCTGCTCCTCTTCGCCGCGCTCCGCATCCAGCCCGTCAACGACCGCGTCTACTTCCCCAAGCTCTACCTCGCCGGCAAGCGCGCCCACGACCACTCCTCCCGCTCCGCCGTCCGACGCTTCGTCAACCTCAACCTCTGCACCTACCTCACCTTCCTCAGCTGGGTGCCCGGCGCGCTCCGCATGACCGAGCCAGAGCTCATCGCGCACGCCGGACTCGACTCCGCCGTCTACCTCCGCATCTACACGCTCGGGTACGTCGCCCGCTTCTTCATTCTCCACACCGATTTCCTAGATTGCGGCGTCAACAACTGCAATTCTGCTTGCTCCTATTACTCACTTCACTAAAGAGTGTTTAGTTCGATAGAGCCGCAACTTTTTTTTTCCTCTTGTTGTTCTCTGTGTTGTTTGTGTGTATAGATGCAATCATTTCACTTTCAAGTGGTGGACTGCTAGTAAAAACACAATGCTTTTCTTCACATTCCCCTTTTTCTTTGAACTACAAGTGAATTTCCCCCCTACTTTCTTCCTTTTGCTGAATTCCAGCAAACGGCGGCGTTAATGCCTCTTTTCGGTCCCCCACCCCAGACGGTTTCGAGATTTCGGTGCCTTGCCAACTTTGCCTGCCTCTGGTCTCTGCTTGGCTGGATGCATATGCGGGCTTGCGTCTGGATGCTGCATTCCTTCCAGCAACTTGCCTCATTCCATGTTTAACAATGCAAACCTTTTGGCCGCACTTGTGCTTCTTCCATCGTCTCGCATCAAAGAAAGAACACTCCATCTTTAGGTGCTCGGGAGATTGCCTGCTGAAACATAGATAAAAGGCACCTTTCCCCCTTCCAAAAATAATCGCAAGATCTTATACCTTGCAAAGGAACAACAATTTTACCCCCTTCCAAAAAGATTTACCTTTTTTTATTTCGGATTAGTCTGTTGATCATTATCGCGATTGATTTTTTTAGTAATAGCAAGATATACTTTCATTTCCATGTATAATTCTTTTATAGGAGTATCCAATAAGAGAAAAAGTTTCATCACTCGTGACTTATCCATGTGAGAGAACTGCGTATATGTTTTTTTAATAAGAAATTGTTTGTGTTTGGTGACGAAGGGTTGCCGATAATGGTGTCCTTGGCACGTTTCGGCTACGCTGTTATCCCACTCGGTCGTGGTGTTGAAAATGGTGTCGTCAAATGATCTTGATTTGAGCTGCACAATTCCTGGCTTTCTTTCAGGACGGCACAAACTTCTGTGGTTTCATTATTGATTTCATAGATCCTACTTGAATGGTTAATAACTCGCTAATGGAGCGCCAAACTTCTAGCCTATCCTATTCTATTGCTAGGTAGTGTTCGCCCACTACAGACCAACAGAGCTTTCGGGTTCAAGGGCCCGGGCAAACTTTGTGCTCTTGTCGCAGTGTGATTGTACTGGCACCAACTGATGACTTCTCTCAATCTGTGGGGACCAGTTCTAGAGCCGAAGATGCTTTTCTTGTACTAGTTTGGAAAACTTGGATGAAAATTCACTCAAAAGGTTTCCCTTTCCAGGGTGCAACTGTGACCAAAGACGGCATGATCCAAATTTTATTTTCACCAGGTGTCATCATCAGGTCTCTACTACTAGTAATCATAGAAGAGTGAACAGAGAATAACTCCACCGGCACAGCCACGTGTTATTCAGTTATTTAATTCTCAACCTTCTACTTCACGTTTAACCTTACACATGGCCAATGCTTTGCATCTACACAAAATGTGAGTGGGTAATTTCAAACTTAGTTTAAGGGTTGTAATCTTGTGGCCGTTTCCCCCTTATTTGGATGAACAATTGTAATTGTGTTCCAAGAGAAGGATTCAAGCTGTGTTTATCATCGCTGAAGTGTCATCTTTGTATCTTCAAAAAAAATTTAAAAGCTTTGTCTGAATCCAATATGCTAATGCAACTTGTCTCCTTGGCAGCCTCAAGATATTTTTGCCCATTACGGCTCTCGCACTGCTGGTTCTTATTCCAGTCAATGTATCTGGTGGTACATTACTTGATCTAAGAAAACAAGTTGTTTTCAGTGATATTGATAAGCTCTCCATATCAAATGTAAACCCTGGATCCAACAGGTAAGAATCTTATGAACAAACATTTTTAGTTGTTACAAAGTTCAGAATGCTTCTCATGCCTACAGCCTACTATACTTGCAGTGTCAAGGTTGTTAAGTTGTAACTATTTGAAATTATCTGACCATTGTCATTGCAATTCGTTTCAGATTCTTTATTCATCTCCTGATGGCATATGTGTTCACATTCTGGGTGTGCTTTATGTTATACAAAGAATACAGCAACGTTGCGTTTATGAGATTGCATTTCCTGGCTTCCCAAAAGCGTTGCGCAGATCAGTTCACTGTAAGTACACTGACGACGTATGATGTGATATGCTAACCATATACATATGAACCATGCTCCACTGCATTTGTGATCGGTAACTGGGAAAGGAGTAGTTGAACACATGCACTAGTGCGGATTTGCTGAGCGGAATATGCACCACAGTTCTGCTATAACTTAATACATTCACATTCAGAACTTAGATCCTTAGTGGTTCTATAGGATTTAACATTCTTTTACAATTCCAGGTGATTGTTAGAAACATTCCGCGCGTTTCAAGCCATTCAACTTCTGAAACAGTGGACGAGTTCTTTCGAAGAAATCATCCAGACCACTATCTTGGTCAACAGGTGCATGTCCCTCACCTTTGTTACGTCTCATTTACCTTGCATTTTGTCAGGCAAGATTTTTGTACATTCTACTTGGTTTTCAACCAATCACAAATTATAATTGTTGAGAAAATGTGGTGATTACAAAGGAAACCTTGCTTTTTATGATCAGCCTGTTTACAACGCAAATCGATTCGCTAAACTTGTGAAGAAAAAGGAGAGGCTTCAAAACTGGTTGGATTACTATCAGCTGAAGTTTGAAAGGCATCCTGAGAAAAGACCAACTAGACGGGTAGATTTTCCAACATTTCTTATGTCCTTCATTTGCTCATCTACCAAGTTCTTCAACCATCCTCATTCTATATTCTATTTGCAAGATGAAGAAATCCCTGATTATGTTGATTTTTCCTGTGTTTCAGACAGGATTCCTTGGTTTCTGTGGCAGGGAAGTGGATCAAATCGACTACTACCGAGCAAGAATCAGCGAGCTTGAGAGGAAGGTAAGCCTGCAGCTCTTGATGGTATAATTCTTCACGTTATACGCACAATTATGTGGATCTTGGACTGCACTTCTGGAGTTCTGGTACAATGCATAAGAACTTATGAAGTGCTGGTAAATTTCGCCATTATCAAAAATATTACTAAAATACCCTGCTGAATGCTGATAGTATCGTGCGCTGTAAAAGTTCTCTTTATTTTCTTATATGTGCAATTCTAACAGAGGTTGTTTATTATCTCGATATTTTCAGATGGCAGCCGAGCGGCAGAAAGTTCTCAATGACCCAAAAGCTATTATGCCAGTTTCTTTTGTGACGTTTGACTCGAGATGGGGTGCTGCTGTGTGTGCACAGACACAACAGTCGAAGAACCCAACCCAATGGCTGACTGATTGGGCTCCTGAACCACGGGATGTTTATTGGCAGAATCTTGCCATCCCCTTTTTCTCTCTCAGTATCCGCAGGTTTCTGATATCCGTCGCGGTCTTCGCTTTGGTGTTTTTCTACATGATACCTATTGCATTTGTGCAATCACTTGCCAATCTTGAGGGTCTTGAAAAAGTTGCTCCTTTTCTGAAGCCAGTAATAGAAGTGTAAGCCTTCCTCAAGCCTTCCTCGGCTGTACATAGTTTGTCTTGCCTGATGACAACTAAGATGTGTCTATTTCATGATTTTTCATGTGCTTTTTTGTTTGATTTGCAGAAAAGTGGTAAAATCCTTCCTGCAGGGGTTTCTTCCTGGCCTGGCTCTGAAGATCTTTCTCTATATCCTCCCTACAGTTTTACTGATCATGTCAAAAGTTGAAGGCTACGTCTCTTTATCATCGCTGGAAAGGAGGACTGCTTCGAAATATTATTACTTTATGCTGGTGAATGTATTTCTTGGAAGCATAATCGCTGGCACAGCATTTGAACAACTATACGCTTTCCTCCATCAGCCTCCTACACAGTAATTCTCTTCAGACTTCGTTTCGTTTCCTGCATATTTATGAACCTTTTTTTTTTTTTTGCTATTCACTTTATGCAGCCATAACCTGTAACATGGCTTAATCTTTACACAGAATACCAAGGACAATTGGAGTAGCTATACCAATGAAGGCCACATTTTTCATGACATACATAATGGTTGATGGCTGGGCTGGTATTGCAAACGAGATCCTTCGAGTGAAGCCTCTGGTTCTATATCATCTGAAAAACATGTTTATTGTGAAAACGGAGAGGGACAGGGAGAGGGCGATGGATCCTGGTAGCATTGGGCTTGGAGAAAACCTTCCATCCCTGCAGCTGTATTTCCTCCTTGGGCTTGTATACGCTGTCGTAACCCCCCTTCTCCTGCCATTCATTATCATCTTCTTTGCCTTTGCTTTCCTCGTCTACAGACACCAGGTCAGATATTCTGATTGATGTCACATTTCACCTTGCCATGCCCATGCTGTCGAATGTCACTAGATTCTTCAATTACTAACCTCAATAGCTCTCCCTCGTCTTGTTTATTGTTGGTTTCAGATCATCAATGTGTACAACCAGGAGTATGAGAGCGCTGCTGCATTTTGGCCTCAGGTACATTCTCGGATAATAGCGAGCCTGCTGATCTCTCATGTAACTCTGTTTGGGTTGATGAGCACAAAGGAAGCTGCATTCTCCACCCCTCTGCTCATCTTCCTGCCACTGCTGACGATATGGTTCCACAATTACTGCAAGAGCCGGTTCGAGCCTGCTTTCAGGAAATATCCTTTAGAGGTGGGGTCGGTTTTGCAACAACACTCTTTCTATAGATCCACTACAAATAGCTCTCCTTGGACTACTGTTTCTTATGTTTTGAATGCTGTTCTGATTTCAGGAAGCAATGGAGAAGGATAACATGGAGCACGCATCAGAGCCTAATCTGAACCTGAAATCCTTCTTGGCCAACGCCTACCTGCACCCCATCTTCCATCTTTTCGAGGAAGCGCCGAAAGAGGAGGAAGAGACAGTAGAGGTGCGGATAGACAAAGCCCAGAAGGAGCATCAGCAGCATCGCCGTCAGGAGGAGACTCATGTGAGGAGCTCAACGCAGTACCACGAGGAGAGCCACTTCAGGAGCACGCACGAGACGCATTACCACCACGAGGAGAGCCAATTCAGCAGGAGTACCCAGTACCATGAGGGGATCCACGTGAGGAGCGACACGGACTCGCCTTCGCCACCTCACTTCGTCTACCACTACGACATCCAGCCCTGAATGGTCCTGAAAGGCAGTAGTAGTCTCTAACTTGATTTGGTTTTCCTGGTCGTCCTGTGAATTCTTCTCTTAGTTACCTTACCCTAGAAGGGTGCTGAATTGCTTGCTGATGGTTTATGACCGTTCGTTGTACATGCCAGTGTGTAGTGTGGTAGTCACAGTAAGACCCTGATGTGGGCCCTGAACATTGATTCCCTGCAGCAAAATGGTGAGGAGTCAGCTTTCGTGAATTCGTGCTGCGTATTCTTTGAGCGTGTCCCCAACATAATTTTCGGTTCTAGCATCTAGCTGATGGAGAGCAGTACAATAATAGGAATGGGGTGTGCGCATGCGCGCGCACCGCTAGTGTGTGACGGTGGAGCAGGACATCTTCTTCCTCGCGGAAGTAGCTTGCCCTCTGCTTGATGTATTGATGCTCACCAAGGTGTGTTGTGGACTTCAGATGCCTGTCACCTTGGTGAGCATGTATAGGAAACAAATATCGAAGGACTAACATTTCCTGTTAGATTATGGTGATTGGGAAATCCAACCTTTAAAGCTGCAAAACCCATCGGCCATTGCAGGAGGTAAAGTAGGATAGTGGTGAAGAGAACTGAGGCTTGGAACTGCGGGGTTAGGCAACTGCCCGACAGTTTGGGGATTCCGGATCTAGATAAAAGGTAAAAAAAAAAGAGTAAATTACATCCACCATACAACAACTTGCGGTGTTTTATCATTTTTTTTAGGTAAGAGTAGTGAATCACCTACATATCAGCAAAAGGAAGATAAGTTTTGGTGACTATCAAAAACAATTATCGGTAATCTAATGAAGCACCTCATAGCAAACTGTGCAAATGGATACACAAACTTGTCAAATGCGTGCATATACGGTCATTTGTGCTCTAGGTAGATGTATTTTTACCGTTGTGGTACGTAACCTGAAGGATTTTATGCATGTAACCCCCTATATTTCTCTCCCTTCTCATTTAAGTCTTAATCATGCGCATAACACTTTTTCCGTTTGTGAGAAGATTAAAAAATAATTGATAATATGTGACAAGAGAAAGTGTACCGCAACTTACATGTTGATCTCATTTTAACCTCGTATATGTGTGTGTCATATATATGGAGCTCAAAGTTAGCTTTTAAATTCCTATAATTTTCTGTAGTTGATTATAGTAATAAGATAAACCTTAGTACTAAGTATATATGTAGCATTTACTTTTTTAAAAAAAATTACTTCTATGTAGGCGGTAATATTTTCAGTTCCATAAATCATATTATTTATCAACATTTAGAGACTAACACAAATGTTTTTTTTTTATATTTTACTTCCAAAACAAGAAGAGCTAATAAAGTGTAGAGCAGACACAACAACTTTGAAGTGACTTTCTCATTGAACTCTGATTTAAAAACTAGATAAAACACCTTTATTAAAGTTAAAAATAGATGAGAAGCTGGGACGAAAATAAGGGGCCACATGCATAAAACTACCCACTTCATGTGCTACCATGGCAAAATACATCACAATGGTGTATTTGTGACCGTATACGCACACATTTGACAAGTTTGTGTATTTAATTGCACGTTTTTCTAGTTGTTGGACCAAAATGATACAACCTTACAAGTTGTTGTATGATGCATGCAATTTACTTAAGAAAAAGGACTTAAATTATAGGTGTATCGTATCATTCTGCACAATTCTTCACATATAGTATTAGCAAGTTAGTTCTCTACCACATACTAGTTATCTACGATCGTGCAGAGATATGCATCTATCAGACCATCGTAAATTCGTAACCACTTCATATCGAGACATATCAAGATCAAGCTAGTTTGTCTCATGTGTCAAGAATCAAGATTCCATAGCTTGAGATAGTATCTTCGAGGAACAATGGAACATAGTTTTATTTTCATACATCATCAAAGAATCAAGATTCCATAGCTTGAGATAGTATCTTCGAGGAACATAGTTTTATTTTCATAAATCATCAGTAGCTAACAATTATATGATGATGCTCTATTTAATAATTTAATGAACATGTGGTTAGAAGTTAGTTCCATGCGTATACAATATATTAGTACATAGAGAATAAGAAACAATTTCATCAGTACGTAACAGTACAACCTACACAAGTTAGGAGAGCTTTAATACAAAACAAGTTGAGAGAATGGCATAACAGAGTTGGGCGCGTCCATCTAAATCAAAATAATGACATTTTCTATTGGGTTTGACATCAAAGCAGATATGTACAGAACCTTAAAAAACCAAGATGTTAGTGACCACAATGATGCTCTAGTTAATAATGTAATGAGCACACGTGATTAGTCATTTCCATGCCAGACCCATCATTGTACAATATGGTCCATAGAAAAACATGAAACAATACACGTGATAGAGCTCTAGTAGAAAACAAGTTGAGAGAATGGCATAAGAGAGTTGGACGTCGTCCATCTACATCAAAATAATGGCATTTTCTATTGGGCTTGACATCAAAGAAGAGCTTCATGTTTAGATCTATGTACAGAGCCCTAAAAAAACAAAATATATATAAATAACTAATAAAGAGACTTCAAAATAAATTTATCACCAAAGATAAAGGTTTTTAAGTGGTATATAATATTTGTATCTCGATTATCATCTAACAAAGGGGGAGGGGACGGACAGAAATCTACTAGTGAACAAGAAAAGGGAAAGAAGAAGTTACAAGAAAATACCCCCGCATGCCTTGGGAAGAGGATTAGCCAAACAAGGCCTGTGGGGGTGGAGAAAATTGATGCTATATTCGTAGAAAGGACAGAAGAGGAGATTGGAGGACACCATAATAATTAAGATGGTAAAGGGTGAAAATGAGGATGGAGGATGGTGTGATGAAAAGCCAACAAAAAACTCTGAATAAAACAGGGCTAGCGTACTAACCTGCTGCCCGTGGCTGAGGAGCCGCATGGCAATTCGAGGACTTCTGGATCTCCATAAAAAAAAAACTTTAATTGTATCATACTATATTCTTATGCACATATTTTTCACATGTACATATGTTTTGTGTGTTGGACTAATCCTTTAGATGGTATAGTTAAAAGATCCTCAATTTCTAAAGAAATTGATGTAGTAGGTGGCTTGATGGAAGTCTAGACTCTGTATTTGATCCAGTATATGGGATGTATGCCTCTGAAATATCTACTAATATGCTAATAAATCATTTCATAGTAGATTCGTCTCTCTTTATTATGAATGATTAAGTTGGCTTGTTCCGCCGTACATAAGTACGTCCTATTTTGGCCGAGTAAGATTCAACAATTGCTGCATAGGATTCGATAATGGGTCTAAGTCAGCTATTCAAAACTTGTTCTTCCAAGGATTTCATAACTGGGCATCAAACCTATTTCATATGATGGGAGTTGCTGGAGTATTAGACACAGCTCTACTACTAGTCTAGTATATACAAAGAATATGTGCAAAAGGATATGGCACTATATATGCGACCTCCTAGTTATATTTCCTTGTGTGGGAACATGTATTAGTCAGACCATGGTGACCTATTCATCGGGTCATGTCAGACAATGCAAGTTGAGACACAATATTTGAGGGAAATAGCTTGTTTCACACACCAAGACTGAACAATTCTATTGGTGACTAGTATGTTGTGCCAAATAATGTAACGAACACTACATGATGACGAGGAATAGTTCCATGGACATATTATCCATTACCACTTTTATGGTAGTACTCCCTCACTTACAAATTATAGTTTATTTGACTTTTTTATCCCAAGTTTGACCAGTCATCTTATTCAAAAATTGTGCAAAAATATCATATTCTTTTGTTATGGCTTGCTTTATAATATAATAAAAGGTCTTCAGGAATAACCTAAATTTTACTATGTTTACACAAAAAAATTTTGAATAAGACGAGTGGTCAAGCTTTGAGATAAGAAAGTCGAACAAATTATAACATGATTCGGAGGGAGTAGTATTATGTAACATTGGTGCTTGCATTGGGTATCTTAGTGTGGCTGGCTTAATACATCATGTTGGTAACCAATTGTGGATTTGTAGTGTTTGTGAACGGATATAGGCCTAGTAGATACTAAGGGTGCGTTTGGTAGGAATCAAATTTTTGTAGAAACATTTCGGATACGTTTCTTCAATGAATCATAATCACTTTATAGAAACTGTTTGGCTAATTTGATGGATTCAGATTCTTGAAAGTCATCCAAAAAGCATCGTTTCACATAAAAACAAATATAAAATAGATAGGTTCCTAAAGAAATGTAATTTTTTTTAGCGCATAATGTTTCTGATGCAACCCATTTTAACTTATTGCACGTAAAAGGAATTGAAGAAATAAGATTGCTAGAGTAGATTTGAGGAGGCAAAGAAACAGAACCACTAGAAACCACCCTGAGCCCATTTCACGTACCTAGGCAAAAAAAAATGTATAGCAGCCGTGTATAGCAGCTGCGACACTTTTTTCTGTCGTACTGAATTTTCGGCGTTGAACCAAACATTGGCCAAAATGGTATGGTACGCCATCTTTTTGGTTTGGCAAGCTTTGATCACCATCCAAACGAGCCGTAAGTGTTTCTGGCTCGAATCAGAAACGTTTCATACAGTCAAATGGGCCTAACAGTGGCCAAAATGGTGTGGCACGCCATCTACGTTTGAAAGCTGGATGATTCTATCTCCATTTATATCTTAACAAAATGCGTTGGTGCTAACTGCTGAGATACATGCAGATTGTTTTCCTAGTTTCCTTCCATCCGCATGCAGAACCACAGGCGGCCACAGCGCAGCATGGGTTGCATTTGTCTTTCTGGCTGGCTGGCAGCACGAAGCATAATCGTGTGGCAGGCACGCATTAGCTCAATAGCTCCAGTCCAGTAGTGCATGTGAAAATTACTAACCTGTTGCATGAAGCATAAGATTCCTTGTTGGTTCTCCTTCCTTCCTGAAGCTTGAAGCCATCGCCTTGATCCTCAGAATTTTTTTTTTTTTTAAAAAGAAGAAGATCCACAGCAGAACCGTGTCCGTGTGTCTATTTATATACCCATGCGGCGGTGCTCGTGCAAGCCGGCAGTGTAGCAAAGAGAGAGTCTATAAGGCTGACACGACACCAGGGGGCAGAGAGATCAGCAGTAACAATGCAGGACGCCGTGGCGGCCCACGGCCCCAACAACGCCACCGCCAATGTCGCCGCCGCCGCCAGCTTCTACTCCGCCGCCTCCGGCGTGTACGCGAGCACGCACCCCGCGGTGCGCCTCCCCACCGACCCCTCCCTCTCCCTCGTCCCGCACGTCCTCGCCCGCCTGCCCGCGTCCCGCCCGGACGCCCCCGCGTTCGTCGACGCCGCCACGGGCGAGGCGGTCTCCCGCGCCGACCTCCGCCGCCTCGTCCCCGCGCTCGCCGCGGGGCTCCGCCTCCGCCGGGGCATCCGCCCGGGGGACGTCGTGCTCATCGCCCTCCCCAACTCCGTCTCCTTCCCCGTTGCGTTCTTCGCCGTCCTCGCCGCGGGTGGCGTCGCCACCACCATGAACCCGTGCAGCGCCCCCGCCGAGATCGCCGCCAGGGTGCGGGACACCGGCGCGGCCCTCGTGCTCGCCGCGCCGGAGAACGCCGGGAAGCTCCCGCCGCTGCGCGTCCCGGTCGTCCTCGTGCCCGAGACCTTCCGTCTCGACGGCGCCCCCGAGTTGGCGCCCTTCCGCGAGCTGCTGCTGCTCGATTCCGACCTGCCCCCGCCGCCGGTGGGGCAGGACGACGCGGCCGCCGTCCTCTACTCGTCCGGGACGGGTGGCCGGAGCAAGGGCGTCGTGCTCACGCACCGCAACCTCATCGCCACGGTGGAGCTCTTCGTCCGCTTCGAGGCCTCGCAATACGCGGCACCTGCTTGTGACAATGTCTACCTGGCGGCGGTGCCCATGTTCCACGTCTACGGCCTCGGGCTCTTCGCCATCGGCCTCCCCACGCTCGGATCCACGGTCGTGGTCATGAAGAGGTTCGTCGTCGGCGAGGCCGTCAAGGCTATCGACAGATTCAGGATCACGCACTTCCCGATGGTCCCGCCTATCATGGCGGCGCTGGTGCACGCGGCCGAGCCACCGGCATTGGGCTCATTGGTGCAGGTGTCGACTGGTGCAGCGCCGACGAGCGGCAGGCTCATCAACGACTTCGTCAAGGCTTTCCCCCACGTCGATCTCATTCAGGTGCCTACCTAGCCCCACTTGTTTTAGAGTCGAGGGAGACATCCCCGGGCCCCCGGCCTGTATATGTTCAGCAGGACAAAACATTCTTAAGAGTTTTCCGTTTAAGAAAAGGATCACAACATTCTTATTAAGAGTTTATTACAGTGCATTGAAGAACCGGTCGTAGCCCACCAGCCACATACACAACTGCTCTCTCAATCTCTACTCCAGAGACATATGTCAGGCATCAAACCAAGCTACAGACTACTACCCCTGACAAACAGAAACCTTCAGCATGACTAACTAGCATTCAGACCACACACTTTCAGCAAAGAACAACTACTCCACATCCCCCCTCCCCCCTCCGGTTTCTTTGTGTTATCACGAATCAGGTGTGATGCTAAGCCCTGGTGCACATCTGTGTACCCACTCACAGTAGTTCATTCATTCATCCCTATGTACTGCTGAAATGCTGTCTAATTGGGACTCTGTTTTGGTCATAGAGTACAGAGCAGTGCCCAAGTCTAGTATGAGTCGGTTTAGGAGAAAATTTCAATTCTAGTCAGTTCTGAGTTTTGACTTTTGAACATATGCCCTGCTCTGAAATGTGGTATTAAGATTCAATTTCTTTGATAAGAACAAATTTTTAGTTTTACTCGAGTACAAGACTAGGCAGACATGCAAAAATATTATTTCATGAAAATTATTCTAAGAAGAGTGCCAGAATAGTTAAAGACAAATGTCAAGTAGTCCTTTTGTTCCAGACTTCCAGTTATCCACACCAGGGCAATATGGACATGATTGATAGGATTCCTAGCCCTACCAGGGACGGTATGGGTGGTCATCGCGGCATGAGGGAGAGGAGAGAGACGAGGGTTTTGGATGGCCCCTTGAGGCCGGCAATTAGATTAATTGCCTGCTTGATTGTATTCTCCTCAATATCCCAAAGTATTTAACACCTTACAAAAATATCTTACTCAACTTGTATGGAAATAAATAAATCTATCTAGCCACTATTCTGCAATAAGTGGTCACCCCGGATCCCACCTCTGGACCCAGCTGAGCCAGTTCAGCCGGGGTTGGCTGGGCCGGCTGGGCGGCTGGGGCCGGTTGGGCCATAAGTGGGTGTGGTTGTATCCAACTCAGGTGGGGGTGTTCAGTTGTTTGGAATGGGCCAAATACCATTTAGAATCCGACACGGGTGTGAGTCCTTCAGCTTTACTTGACTCGGCAAAAGGTTTAGGGCATCGCTATCTAAGTGATACTGAATCACACTAAAAATATGATCATGTGCCTTTTTTTTTAATTTTAAAGTTTAGCTTCCCAGTTAGCATACATAATCACCTGCCACTGTCACACTGTGTTGCAGTCCTTTTTTTTTTTTTTTTGCTGCTGCTGAGTCATAGAAGCTTTTTAGCCCTTTTGCAGAACTTCATTAAATTGTATTGTATATAAGACTGCTAATTTTTCGTTCTTGAAATGAAAATAGGGAAACCCATACTAAAATATTCTTACCTTCATTACACAATGTCTGCACAGGGCTATGGGATGACAGAATCTGCTGCTGTAGGAACTCGTGGCTTCAACACTTCAAAGCAGAAGAAGTATGCTTCAGTAGGACTTCTGGCTCCAAACATGCATGCCAGAATTGTTGATGTAGAAACTGGTTGCTACCTGCCCCCAGGCTCTTGTGGAGAACTGTGGCTCCATGGGCCAGCCATAATGAGAGGTATAGTAATACAGTATCATGAGCTTAACTCTGATAGTTTGTCACTTCAAATAATATACCTTTAGATGTAAATTAACGTTCAATGACTTGGGAGTTCATTCAAAGTGATAGGTTGATATAGTGTAATTTTCTATAGAACCTGTGAAGCCTGATTGTGCTTGTTTCTTCTTGTGGGCTGGTCACAGAAAAATCATAATATGGCATGTGCTTTATCTCCTATGTATGTCATTTTGTTTAGCTCCTTAAACAACAGAATATATCCTGTTCTCTGCAAATGATTTGATGCCTTCTCTACGGTCACACTTTCTTATTTACTTGTACTAATGATGTCAATCTACAGATCTCACTCATTGTTGTGGTGGTAAGCACATCAAAGTCGACTCGCCTGCCTTCATCAGGCACTTAAATCTTAGAACCAGATCAATTGGACTGTTAGTTTATTACATTGAGATTGATCGGAGAGCTGGTTTGGTTTATGTACTTCGATTCTTCTCTCATCAAACGGATCCAATTTTCAGGCACATGCTATGACACTATGTTGTAGTAGTATGCCGCATCAATTACTATCTGTAGTATTGAATACCTTCGGTTCGCTCATCTGTATTTGGATTCTGAAGAATTGTTTCTTCACAGGTTACATGAATGATGAGGATGCATGCGGAATGAATGAGGGCTGGCTGCGTACGGGTGATGTTGCTTACTTTGATTCAGATGGCTACCTGTACATAGTGGGCCGCCTGAAGGAGGTGATCAAGTACAAAGGATTTCAGGTATGCAGGGTTTCTGTGGCAATGGAAGTGCTCTGCCTTTGCTATTGTTGATGTAGATATCATTTGGAAGATTTGGTTTTACTTCCGTTGTAGTAACAAATTGGTGTTCCTTTCCTGGCTTTCAGATAGCCCCAGCTGATTTGGATGCAGTTTTAGTCGAACACCCAGAAATTGTAGATGTGGCTGTGACATCGTGAGTTTTGACTTTACTGGGTCCTTATGTAACTTGGTCCACAGTCGTGCATTTGAACCTAATTCCAATAATTTTGTGGCTCAATTGATAGTGCTGAGGATGAGGAAGCTGGAGAGATACCAGTAGCTTTCGTGGTGAGGAAATCTGGAAGCAGCCTTTCACGTACGCAAGTGATGGAGTATGTAGCCAATCAGGTAAAGAAAATACTATACCACACACTACACTGGTGTTTCTTCTTCACTATGACATGTTGTCACAGTAGTGTATATAACATAGCGGCTTTCACCTAGCCATCAAATTTCAGGCAAGTGTTGTAACGAATCTACATATATACAAATACATGTTGCTTTCACCATAAATAAGGCAGATATTGGCAAGTATGAAAAATTGAGGTTGTGTGATTTGTGCTTATGCATGCGTCCCACCTGTACGGCCGTGCTGTCCTGCTGCTGCTAGAAGCTGCCATGGGCATGCATCATGCATGGGCTCTCGATCACCCTCGGGGTAGCAGCACATCCATACGGATGGCAATGTGTAACTAACCGGGAGTGTGAGGTCAGGTGGTTTGGCAGTAGCAGGCTAAGCCTCATATAGGATTATATTAACATCCCAAAGAATGATTCTAGGCTTTCTTCTATTCCAAAGAATCGTGTGAGTGTGATTAACACGTTATATAGTAGTAAGTTCTAACAGGCCAGGCTGGCATGCGCTCCTTCTTTTGTTGACTTGGGAATTGGATTCCAGTGTCCTCGAAGAATTATGCTCCTAGCTGTACCCTGGAGACCTTTTCTTTGATAGCTAGAGATCGTTTTGCAAGAGAAACTAAACCTGACTTGCGTCTAGGAATCTGTTTCATCCTGACTGTGTCCAAGTAATAACGTGACCATCATGCACTACATTATTATACTAGTAATATGAGCCTGTATGCTGTGGTAGTGTGGTTGATGGAGTCATCGGTCAGATACTGGTAAGAATGGAACTAGTATATCTTAAGATAGGCTGATGGGATTGGATTCTAATCGCTGCCGTGTACTGCTACATCGGCCTCTGCCAATTCCAAATGTACCACTATATACCTTTCTGGTTAATACTGCATCCTGGAATGACATCTGTAGACGGTATTCTATTTGATTTCCCGAAATGAACTAACTCTGTGAGGTGGTCCTGCAGGTGTCCCCGTACAAGAAGGTGCGCAAGGTGGTGTTCGTGGAGTCGATACCCAGGTCACCTGCTGGAAAGGTGCTGAGGCGGATTCTCAAGGACTCTCTTGCTGCTGCTAACGCTGTTGCTGGTCCGACAAGTTATTCCACCTCCAAGCGCCATTCGAGACTGTAACCGCATTCCGCACGCAGGATCTTGGTGGTCAAGCGGCGCCAGCGTTGTTGGCTTCTATTTGAAAGCTGCTGCCGTTGCTTGAAGTTGAATGTGTCTCGTCGATTGTCATGTCGTCAGGGACCAGGTTACGGTTTTATTCACAGACGAACGACCCCATTCCATGAGCCAGTTAGTTTTTAGTTAAATCCGTACTGTAAAGTGGTGGTTTTGTCCGATCGGTGAGCAAATGAAACAAATTAAATGATGTTTCTTCTTCTTCTTGGAATCCAAAGGTTCCTTGTAGCTTTTACTTTGTTATTCTTCTTAGTTTCGTTGTTACTTGTTATTGTTAGTTCAACTTCCTCCACCCTCCCTCCAGTCAAGAATATTAGATTGTTTTGGAACAGTCAAAATTCTGTATACGTACGTTGACATAAGTGTAGTCATATTATTACTGGTACACGCACAGGAAAACATACAATCAGAACTTCAGAACTGGTGTGCATTGGCTTTGTAGCTATGAATCTCTTGACGAGACACGTTGAGAAAAAGTAACGGCCGAGATTAAAAAGAACAGGGTTTTGCGTTATTAAACGACAAGGAATGGAATGGAATGGATGTTTCTTCGGCTGTATACATAAGTCATGGATGATTCTTTCATAGATGCCGCAGTGTGCGCTGCGCATATCGGCATATGGTGTGCGCTGCTGAGTTCTGACGCTCCCTTTTTTTTCCCTTCTTTTGTGGGTTTGAAAAAAAAAAAATACCAGTACGTGGATGACTCTGAACTCTGAAAAGATCGGCCGCGGAAGGAATAATGGAATATGCGGCCGTCGTTGTGAATGTGCTGCCCCGCCTGTTGTTGCCCGAGTGGCCGAGTCTGAACGCAAACTTGTGAAGAAGAAAGAGTACCGCGCGGGCGGGCGGCAGGTGTTGGTTGGTCGCAGGCTCGACCGGACCGGATTGATCTCCTCTCTCGTAGTAGCGGACGCAGTACGCAGCAAGGTCATGCGATCGCGCCGACGGTACGGGTGGAAGGTGGCAGTAAACATTTGCCATACTGCCCCCATCTTTATATCAATACGACAATACATGAAGGAGCAGCTACAGTTGCACGGCGACGGGCACAACAAAGATAAAATGCGTAATTGCTCATTCTTCCTACACTTTTCGTTTTTGGAAGCCACTTGCTATACTAACACTTGTTAGGCACTTAGGCAGGCATGGCATGGCATTAGTAAGGTGGTTCGACGAGATCAAATCCGGTGCAGACCGGCAGAAGCTGGGCGGCAGCTCAGCTAACACCGGCCACTGCATTTAATTTAATTCCCTCTTAGCTCCGCCGGTTTTAATTGGCCGGCGGATTAGTCGGCATTGCTGCTGCTTCCCCTACCGTTCGCTGCTTCGATGAACTCTACAGTCTAGCGCAGGCAGACACGTTGCGTCGCCCGACGCCGCCACGGCACACGGTACGTCGACATGACGCTGCCACGCTGGCACGACCGCGAGCGGCGATGATGATTTGATGAGCACGAGCTGGGCACCCGCCCAGGCTGGCGCATCTACTACGCGTCGGCACCCTGCTGCAGCCCTGTGCAGGTGAATAGGTGATCTGGTGATGGCGACGGCGATGGAGAGACATCCTGCGTGTCCGCCCGTGTGCTCACACGCCACGCACACGGTGTCTGGTGCGCCTGAGCTGGAAGCGCCGGGTACTGTGCTGAGGTGTTGAGCTGCTCGGTGACTACACGTACCACTGCTACTGTGCTTCGATCCAATCCAGCGGGATGGACAAAACACATCTGGCCCTGTTTACTTTCTATTCATCCCTCCTTTATAGAACACGCATCCCCTTCAGCATTCGGTGCGAGAGCGTCATACGACTTTGACCAGCCCGCTAGCTCCGATCACGTGTGGACTCCGAGACGGAAATACCATACGCCGCTTCAAAAAGGAAAAAAAATACCACCATATACACCGCTTCATCAGAAAGAAGAAAAAAGAATACCACCAAATAGGAGTACGCCCAAATACGAATACGACACGGAGAGAGAGAGGAGGCCTCGCTCGCGCGATCGGAGTCGCGCACGCGGCTGCCTTCCATCACCACCCGGCCGCGCACCTCACACACGACTACCCGACCGATCCGCCCCTTTTTATTGACGCGCCAACGCGCGGCCTCTCCTCCCCTTCCCAGGAAAGGGAAGCCGGGCGCAGCGGAGACTCCACGAGCGAGACAACCCCTCGCTACCCTTCTTCTTCGTCGCTGCAGTTACCAGAGAGTCAGAGAGGGAGAGAGATGGCGCGCGTCTCCAATGCCAGGAAGAGGCAGGGCGGCAAGCCCTCCGCCGCCGCGGATCCCGCCCCCGACAACGGCAGCGCCAACGCCAACAAGAGGAAGCAGGCCGGGACCGGCGGCGACGACCGCCCCGTGCGCGTCTACGCCGACGGCATCTTCGATCTCTTCCACTTCGGCCACGCCCGCGCCCTCGAGCAGGCAAAGAAGCTGTACGTCTCTCTCTCTCTCTCCCCCCCCCCGTCCTCCTCCCCTTCCCCTGTGTTGGGATGGCGCGTAGATCCGTCTCTGTCATGCCCCCTGTCCTCGCGCGCCGCGGCATCCGTCGATCCAGCCGCCGCAGGCGGGCTCCGTTAGATCTGGACGCCACCGCTGCCGTGCGCCTGCCTGCTCGATCTCTCTCGCACTGCCTTTCCCGTCTCCTATCGCGCGTAATTGCGCGTACCCGTCACTCCCACCACCACCAGAGTTGACATCCTAACCTCCTTAGTCAACCGGATCTGGATACGGCTTGTGCCATGCGTTGCAGCCACTCCTGCTCGCCTCGCTTGATTTTCCCTTGATGATCAGCTGTTGCCATCGTTAATTCACGCTCTCCATGTATATGTATGCGACACACACTAATTTGTTTGCGACACCTCGCAGGTTCCCCAACACGTACCTGCTCGTCGGATGCTGCAACGACGAGCTCACCTACCGCTACAAGGGCAAGACCGTCATGACCCAGGAGGAGCGATACGAATCCCTGCGCCACTGCAAGTCAGTAAATCCAGCCTTTTACTGCTCTTATGACAATTAGCTGATTCTGTTCAACCAACTGCCCATTTTGATGTCAATTGTCATCTTATTCTCTGTAAATGGTACTAATTAAATCAAGTCCTCGCACTTCTGTGAAATTTTCCTCATATACTCTGAATGATACCAAGATCTACAAGCAGAATAGGGCAACCCATTGTGTGCTAATGTAGTTCTATTATTTGTATATTCACCTGGCCCATAACATATTCCTCATTAGTCATTACTACCCAGGTTCTTATAATTAACTTTCAAAGGCACTGTAAAAATTGAGATTGCTGTGTCCTACAGCTTGTTTTGTGCCTTCTCATTGACCGCTTTATCACAGTTTGTTTAGACTGTATTAAGCACCTGGGATTATAACCTATTATGTTGACCTAAGGATGATACATCTTCATAGATGATAACAAAAATCAACTGTTACAAGATTTTCAAACTCTGCTATTTCACAAATGAACTTTAAGCCTGTTCCTTCCTTCTCTTCTGATTGCCTGACCATCTATCTACACCTACTTCTTTCAGGTGGGTCGATGAGGTAATTCCTGATGCTCCATGGGTTCTTACACAGGAGTTCATTGATAAGCATCAGATTGACTATGTTGCTCATGATGCGCTACCGTAAGTCTGACCTGCACAAGACCTATTTCAGATGTTCATGCTATCCCTCTTAACAGTTCAACTGACTATTATATCTTTCTTGTTACTACAGTTATGCTGACACTAGCGGTGCCGCAAATGATGTTTATGAATTTGTAAGTCTCTTTTTTCATTGCCAAGTAAATGTTATTTGCATCTTTCCTTTGTTTTCCCCACTGAAAATATTTGTGCTGGTGTATATTAGGTTAAGAAGATTGGAAAATTCAAGGAAACAAAAAGGACAGATGGGGTTTCTACATCGGACCTCATAATGAGGATCTTGAAGGACTATAATCAGTATGTCATGAGGAATTTAGCACGGGGTTACTCAAGGAAGGATCTAGGTGTGAGTTATGTCAAGGTTAGACACTTTTCTGAAGGTCCATACTGAAGGGTCAGACCGTGACAGAATTGCTTTTTATGTGGTTTTGCATGTAATAACATACCTTCCTCATATTATTGCCACCAGGAGAAACAACTGCAGGTTAATATGAAGATTAATAAGCTGCGAGAGACTGTGAAGGCGCATCAGGAAAAGGTAACTGTGTTGCTCTGAGACTGATTGGTACTTGTTCAGGAACTAGATTTACTACTTACCTTCACATGGAAGGTTATGGCACTTGATTGCTTAAGGCTTGCAGATTTTATGCCAGTCAGTTTTACTGATAGAGCTTTGTTTACCACGCAGTTGCAAACAGTGGCAAAGACTGCTGGGTTAAACCATGAAGAATGGCTTGCAAATGCGGATCGGTGGGTTGCTGGTTTCCTGGAGAAGTTTGAGCAGCACTGCCACAACATGGTAATACGTCTTTCAAAGAATGAAACGTTGTCAAAGCTAGCTAAATTGAATTTAAACTGGTTAGATAATTGACAGGTCAACACTTGGGATAAATTTGCTGGCTTTTAGCTCCAAACTGATGTCTTTTAATTGTTGTACTCAGGAAACGGCCATCAAGGACCGGATACAAGAGAGGCTGGGGAGACAGCTGAGCAAAGGAATGAACGCCGGTCTTGTGCAGCAACCGGTGGTGGCTTAGTGTGTTGCTGCATTGTAGATGAACCCTCGTGGACCTGCTGTCAGTCTAGAGTAAAATGGACTGATGCTGATCCTCCCCAGGTGGTGTGTGGTTGTGTGATCACATGGTACGCGGACGCTTGTAAGAGTGCAACGCAGTTGCTGAGGCGTTTTTAGTTGTGATGCAAATGGAGTCTTCCCGTATACAAATGTCTATAGGAGAGGCTTTTGGTGTTTTGGGCTGGGCATCGTTATGTTCGTGTTTTCTTTGTACGTAAGGGTTTAGATTAACCTTTGTTTTAATCAAGACGAGATTGGTGATCTTTCTTGGCTAATATATATTATATATTCCATCCATAATGGGTAAAGACAACATTGAACATCTATGCTCTTCACCTGTAAATGTGATCTTCCTCTCTTTAGGAGAGTCACGAGTGACTCCGATGCCCGGGTGTTACGGCATTTTCGTTCCTCAATTCAACTACCTACCATATTGGAGGGTCTTTTGTTCCTTAATTCAACTATTTGTATTGAGGGAGGTTTTTGGAGTATTTTGTTGCTCACAATTCAACTAGATGTTTTAGGAAAATATTCCTGAATTCCACTATCATATTGAAGAGTATTTTGTTCCTCAATTCAACTACTTGTATTGAGAGGGGTTTTAGGAGTCTTTTGTTCTCACATTTCAATTACTGTATTAAGAGAGGTTTTAGGACAGAATACTTTTTAAGCAGCCTCCCAAAACATATTTTCTAATAAGCTATTAAGATATCCCAATACCACTTTCATGGATTATTGGGAGAGGTGTTTTTCAGTCTCTCAATAGTTTCATATCAATAGCAACTATCATATTGGGAAAGACTAAATTCTCCCTCTATTTGGGAAGACTTGGTGTTGATTATTGGGATATTCCATAGTTTTTGAGAAAATGGAGATGTAATGAAAGTGTTGGAGCACTATTTTCGGATTGAGGAAAGAGAGATTGATGAAGATGCTCTTACATCTTCCCTTTCTAAAAAAATTATTGGGACAACTCAATAGATCATCCTAACTCCCCTCCAATAAAGAGAGAGTTTAATTCCTCCTAATATGGTACTCCCCTGTTTTAAAATAAAATTTTGTTTGATTTTTTTACCTCAATTTTCAGCATTCATCTTATTCAAAAAATTTATGCAAATGTAAAAATGGAATAAAGAGACAGTTGTGTGTTAGCTTGACACCGAGCTCCATGGGTCCAAATGTAAAAAAAATCATGAAAAGGGCCCGAAAGTAAAAAAAAAGTCGCTCATTGAAAGAATGATGCAAGTCAAATCCTGGAATAAATATTTTGGAAGAAATTTAAGAAAAATACGAGCATCCATGCTGAGTTGAGGATTCGAAATCACATAGGTAGGTTCCATCACAAGAAACTCTACCAGTTGATTGATAGTGAGGAGAGGTTGTATTTAAGGTTGTTAGGAGCGGGATACTAGGTAGTATCATTTTTGTTTGACGATATCATGCTAGTATTATGATTTTATTACATTTTCAAAATATATATTTTACATATGATTTATAATATCTTGTGTAGATTAAAAGTCCAAAAATATTGATTTTCATCGTGTTAATTACCACTGTCTTTATATCAAAATATTTGTGAACTATTTGTCCTATTAAAAATTATTGAATTATTATTTACTTTGTTTGTCACTTTCTTTGATATCAAAGGTATTTTAAGCATATCTTATCTTTTCTTATATATGTAATGATTTTTAAGACGATAATAAAAGGCTATGATAAAAAAATAGCAACAATAAATATTGTAATATGGCGGACGTATACGATATCGTTATCGTTTTGGTTAGATTTGTACTATCGTAAGAGACAAGCTTGGCTTTATCGCAGCCTGACGAGCTCAATTCCAACCCCATCCTCGCTAGCTGCCATGCCGTTGATCCCTGGCCACACTTCCATCGCTGCCTATCTCGGTAGCTCCCTTCCCAATTTCCCATCCCACTGCATCGCATCGAATCTCCGGTACACCACTCCGGGCGCAGGATCAACAAAGAGCCCAGTAGCAGGAGGGAGATCGAGCAACTCTGCCTCCTCTTCCTCTGCACTCCACGAGCAACGGTTTCTTGCTGTGCTCATGGCGGCGGCCGCCATGATTGGAATCACCACTTTACGCTGCCACCACCGCCGGCTCCCCGCTCGATCCCGCGCCACGTCGACTGTCCGCTCCTGCACGCTTCCTCCCCGACGCCACCGACGCGGATCGCTCGCACCCCATTCTTCTTCTTCTTGTTCCGCGTCCTCTGCCTGTTCACCCCATGGCCGCCCAGCGGCAGCATTGAGCCGCATCTCTGCCAAGAACAAGGGCTTCATGGGTCCAGCCGGAAATGGCGCCGCCACGCTTCACCGGCCGTCATCGTCCGATCTCCACCGCCGGCTGATCGTCCCCAACTCCACCGCCGGCACCGGAGATGCCAGCGGTTCATCCGGACTGCTGCCCACCGTAGGATGCTTTGTTTTCATCTTTTTTTTTTATGCTCTTAACAATCTCACCTCTACAATTTATTGTTCTTTTTTTGAAACTACCTCACTTCTAGTATGATTTAATCCACTGTATGCTTGCAGATTCTTGGCGTCGCGCACCTGATCGTGTCGCTGGGCATCGTGCTGGCCGCCGACAAGTTCCTCAAGCAGGCATTCGTCGCCGCGTCCATCAAGTTCCCAAGCGCCCTCTTCGGCATGTTCTGCGTCTTCTCCGGGCTCGTCATCTTGGACACGTTCGTACCTGCCCTCGCCAAGGGATTCATGGACTTCTTTGAGCCCGCCACGATGTTCATCCAGAGGTGGCTGCCCCTGTTCTACGTCCCGTCGCTGGTCGTGCTGCCGCTGGCCGTCAGGGATGTCCCAGCGGCTTCAGGCCTCAAGATTTTCGCAATCACCTGTATGTACCTTTCTGGATCATGTGTATACCACTCATCGTTTCTCTTCACAACAAATTAAATTTGGCGATATCTATCTAATATACAAAGGATCAAAATGAATTAGTTCATGCCTGCAAAAGGCAGAGGAAGTGGGAACTCATTTATGTAGGCTTGCAGAACTACAACTAGGTTACCCTTACATACTCAACCTGGGACTAGTTACCATTCCTGCACTGGATATCGTCATATTCTAGTATTGCCTTATTTCAGGACCCAGGTGAGCAACATACAGACCCTAGTAATAAAATTTTGATTATTGTGAAGTACAAACAACATGCAACCCCTAGCAACATGCCAGTCCGACTGCGACTGGTGATAGCATCATGATCCTCTGGGTTATATGATTTCACACGAAGAATTATACTTCATCACGTCCACGCAAGATCTCGTTGATTTATCTTTTGCCCTTGCAATCTATTATCAATTTCTGAGAAATAAAATTGGAACATCTACACTTACATGGTTTCCATTTGGCTTTCTTCTCTAGTTGGTGGCTGGTTTGCTTCACTTGCGGTCGCAGGTTACACAGCGCTAGCTGTGAGAAAACTTGTGAAGACACAGCTTATACCAGCAGAGCCCATGGGCAAGCCATCACCTTTTTCGACAGTCGAAATCTGGGCATGGGCTGCTATCTTCTTTGCATCATTTTGTGTGGCATATTTCAATCCCACAGCACTTGGTACCACAGCAAAAACATGCCTTCCGTTCCTGCTTGCTGCCACTGTACTGGGATACATGGTTGGTTCTGGGTAAATGTGCTTATATAAACTCGATCAATAGTCTCTGAACTATGGATACGTACATCTTAATTCTGTTTGTCCTGACTATCCGAGTATTTTTCAGGTTACCAGCTGGTGTCAGGAAAGTGTTGCATCCAATCATCTCCTGTGCACTTTCTGCAGATTTGGCAGCTGTAGCGTATGGTTATCTCTCTGGGTCTGGACTTGATGCTGTGCTAGGTTCATAAGCTGAACCCTGTTATATAATGCTACAGTTACATTGCAAATTCTTTACTTTCAGAAGAGTTAAGCATTTGTGCCTGGGTAACATTGAACATACACACAGTATGATAGTGCTCTCAGAAAAGTGGTTGTCCAGGTGATTACCTCACAAAGGCGCCCTCTAATCCTGGAGCCGGTGACGTTCTAATGGGTTTCCTCGGGTCTGTGATCATATCATTTGCATTCTCAATGTTCAAGCAGAGAAAGGTATTGCTAGACACAGTTATCTTGTGAAAAAGATCTATTTTGCTGCAAGCGGCTGTTGTTTAATTGCCTCTAACTTGTTCATGCTCCTGACTTCAGCTTGTAAAGAGGCACGCAGCAGAGATTTTCACATCAATTGCCATTGCATCGACGTTCTCTTTGTACTCAACTGCCATTATAGGACGCCTGATAGGGCTAGAGCCATCGTTAACCATATCCATATTGCCAAGGTGTATTACTGTGGCGCTGGCTTTGAGCATAGTATCTTTCTTTGAAGGTAAACAACTAAACATTGGCCTGCATTCTCTTGTCAACTGTTAAATCCCTAGGTGTCTATTTATGTTGAATGCCGTGTTATCATACTACTGAGTTCCCTTAGCTTGTAATCACGGGCAAGCTAACCGGTAGGTCAGTTACCTTTCCAAAGCAAGTGAACTACCGATTGCCTCAATTCTTTGGAAAGAGCTGAAGGTTCCTGCCATCTGTCATTGTAGTAATTTGCTGACTGGCATCGATCACTAATGGCCCGTGCCATTTTCTTTTGTTGTGCTCAGGTGTGAACTCTTCGCTAACCGCTGCTGTGGTTGTCCTTACTGGTCTCATTGGCGCGAATTTCGTCCAAGCAGCTATGGATAAGCTTGGTCTGAGCGACCCCATTGCCAGAGGAATAGGGACAGCTTCGAGGTAATTTGATTAAGTATTAGGCTGTGAGCATGATCAGACTCTGAATTTTAACCTCGTTTGGTTGATGGTGCAGCGCTCATGGATTGGGAACAGCAGCATTGTCAGCCAAGGAACCCGAGGCACTCCCTTTCTGCGCCATTGCGTATGGTCTCACGGGGATTTTTGGCTCGCTTATTTGCTCAGTTCCAGCAGTGAGGCAAAGCTTAATCTTCATAGCTGGTTGAGACTTGAGAGCAGCTCGCCAGCTTAGGATACGTGATTAGACACGCCGTTGCAGCCAGCATATGTGGATCATTTCTGTTCACTGATGAATTTGAGGGATTTGATTCTTTACAAAGAAGAAGTAGTCATTTTCCTGTGGAAATTCGTGTTCAGAAGATGAGAAAGCAACACCCCAGATTTTGGGTTAGAATGTATTATGTATAGCTTCTTGTTTGTAATTTTGTATGTAATTATTGATTAAATGATTTAGCTTCTTGTTTATCGTGCTATAGCTTTCTACATCTTTTAGAGAAGTCTGCTACTAAACTTAAATAGCCCCCTATTTCTTACCTTGTCAGTGAGGAAATGCTACATCGTTTCTTTTTGTGTTGCTTGTGCTTACTCGTGTACATTGCAATTCTCCGGTTGCCATACTAAAGGCTTTTGTAGTGACCTTCTCAAAGCGGTGCAACAACCCACATGGGCATCAATGAATCAGATCGTTCCTAGTAAAGAAGAGTGAATCTTTGTACATAACAATGAACCGGCTCATTTTTTATCCAGTGCATGACAATAAAATAATTTATCTGCACAATGAAAAGGCCAACAACCGTCCCGTTACAACACACTTAACCGTTCACAACTAGCCGTTGTTTCACATTCTACCAATATATTCATCACCACGCTGGATACATCTGACACAAAAATCAAACATACAATTTAACAAATGTTCATCTTCTTCCTCTCACGAGAGAAACCATAGATCCATCTTCTTCCTCCGGTTTCACTAGCCTTTTGAACTCCTCAACCTCAAGACTAGAGTTCCATGGACCACCACCTAGCAACTACAACCATTAGGTTGGGGGTTTCATGGACACAGTTACCTAGACTGGAAACTAGGTAACTGTGCCACAGGGTTTTTATGGTGATGAAACTCCCCTCACATCCTATGAAACTCCCCCTCTTAATTACCCTGTCATGTCAGCAAAACTGCTTATGTGGCGGTGTATTTAATACCAATGAAACTCCCATAAAACCCTCCATTGAGACTGGCCTTAGTTCCATAGCTTCCTGCCTCCCCCACCTTATTTGCCCACACATCTCCCCCCTAACGTACCTAATCAGCAGGCCCAGCACCATATCATTTCAATTCAATCCTTTTGGAGTTCAGCCAGGCTACCATCAGTTTCATGCTACATTATTAAGCTATCATTTGGGTCAATTCCTTTTCAGGAGGTTTCAAATTTAGTATGAGAAGTGATACATCATCTCCACTTGGATGAACTATTGTGTGAAGGTGCGGGTGGTAGGCATCTGAGCTGAGGAAGGACAAAGGCAAGGAGAGAAAAAGGGGGTGAAAGTCTTTGGATCTCACGCGAGCTATATGTGGTGTGAGAATTTTTTTTACGTGGACCCAAACACACGATTCGGTACAACTAGAGAAGACCGACACAATCAAGTATCACTTGGCCATTTTTTTCTTAAACGAACCGGATCACCACTAAAGATGTCCTAAAAGGATGTTGTTTGGGCATCACCTGTTTTGAGCCATCTCTCCTGTCTAAATACACGTGTACTAAAATTAATTTATTTTAACAAAGTTCATTTTAAGTTAACAACTTTTTGAGCAAAGTAAATGCAAATTCGACTATGGAGTTGGACAGAAATTGTTGCAAACACACTCGCTGCGGGTGGACGCATCGCTCGCTCGTGTGGTCGTGTACCAAACCCAGCCAGCACCTTATCTAAAAAAAAAAAAAAAAAAAAAACCCAGCACCCAGCAGGCAGAGGTCAAGGCGTCAACAGCAGTCTCCTCTCCGCTTCACATTTCGCAATCCACGCTCCAGTCACTCACTGCAGCAGCAGTCTACCTCCAGATCCCGCGCCGCATTCTCCTAGCCGGTCGTGCCGGCGATGAGGAAGACGGGGGTGACCTCCGCCTCCACAGACACAACCACAGGCGGAGGGGCAGGCTGGCCCTGCGGTGGCGGCCTCAACCTCGGCGTGAAGCTCAACGTGGCGCTGCTGCTGTCAGTGGTGGCCACCAACCTGGTGTCCCTCTACCACCTCTCCCTCCGCGCCGCCACCGTGCCGCCGCCGCCGCTCCTCCTCCAGCAGCAGCAGGGCGGCGCCGGCGACGAGGAGGAGCTGGCCCTGATCCGGCAGCTGGACGCCATCCGCGCGGGCGTGTCGCAGCTGAATCACCTCCACTCCTCGTCCCCTCCGCCGCCGCCTCCCCCGCCGGAGCTCCTCCTCTATTCCCGCCTCGCCCCCGTCGCCTCCGCCTGCTCCGCCCACCCGGACCTCCTCCACCGCTACATGTCCTACACCCCCTTCGCCTCCTGCCCCGACGACGCCCTCTCCCTCGCCGAGCCCCTCCTCCTCCGCGGATGCCACCCGCTCCCTCGCCGCAGGTGCTTCTCCCCCACTGCGCCCGCTTCCGCATCCAAGCTCCTCCCCACCGACCCCTTCTCCCCTCTCCCCGACGCCACCGTCCGCTGGCCCAAGGATGCGAATTGCAAATCCTTCTCCTGCCTGCCGCCGTCGCTGGGCTTCGACGTGGCGCGCACGGAGGCCGCCCGGTTCCTCCGCGCGCGTGGGCCCCTCGACCTGACGGCGCCGCAGCTCCTGCGTCTGGCGTCGCTGAGCCGCGCGGGCCCCATCCGGATGGGGCTCGACGTCGGCGGCGGGACGGGGACGCTGGCGGCGCGGCTGAAGAAGCTCGCCAACGCCACGGTGGTGACGACCACCATGAACCTGGGCGCCGCCGCGCCCTACTCGGAGGCGGCGGCGGCGCGCGGGGTGGTGCCGCTCCACGCGCCGCTGCAGCAGCGGTTCCCGGTGGGGGACGGGACCATGGACGTGGTGCGGGCGGGGCACGCCGTGAACCGGTGGATCCCGGTGGCGGCGCTCGAGTTCCTCTGGTACGACGCCGACCGCGCGCTCCGCCCCGGCGGGCTGCTCTGGGTGGACCACTTCTGGTGCCGGAGGAGCGACCTTGAAGGCGTCTACGCCGCCATGCTGCGGAGGCTCGGGTACAAGACCATCAAGTGGGCCGTCGCCGACAAGAGCGTCGCCGGCGGCGGCGGCGGAAACAGTGGCAAGGACGAGGTCTACCTCACCGCGCTGCTGCAGAAGCCCTTCAGCTAAGGTGGCGCACGCTGTGTGTTCGATCAATCGACATGGGAGTTCATCGATCAATCGACTGTCTTCTTCGCTGAAACACACACAGCTTGTGCCATGGAAGCAAATCAAGCAATGCAGACGCGCACTGCCATCCTGGAGCACGCAGCTTGTACCACGGAGTCTTGATTTCTGCAGCAATGTGCCAATGTGTGCGAGTAGAACGGATGGGCAAAGCTTGGCAAAATTCATAATTGTAAATGGGAGTAGAACCATAATTGGCAGCCATTCCTCTCGGGGAACTCTTCGTTTTAAACTTTACAGGTCTCGCCATAATGTGGACTGTGGAGTTTTCCTCCCTGATTCCTTGTTGCAAGTCGAGCTGCAACTAATCAGTATTCAGTATACAAATTTTGTTGGGCTACATTTTAGTAATGTGAAACAAAATCGAGCCAATGGTTCAAGTGGAACGAGAGTTTCTTTGCAAAAGATGGCCTGCGAAGGGCCTAAAGTACCATACCTATTTTTTTTTTCCTTTTATGCAATATCACAAATTCGCAATGTAAGAACTAGCTTACTTCCCTCAAATAACATAGTAGTGTCCTGCAATTTATTTTAAAAAGCACTAGAGCAAATAGGGATTCAAAAGTAAAATCATGCTTGATATCAAATGTTTGCGTGATGAGTAGAGTAGGGCGGTAGGGGGAACTTTGCACAAATTCGTCGCAAATGCTTATGGTTTTTTTTGGAAAAAGTCTATATAACCCCCTCACCTATTGGTAGTGAACTACATTAGCCCCCGAACTATAAAACAGGGTATTCCATAACTCAAACTTTAAAAAACAGGACAAATAACCCCTAGGTGGTTTTGGATGGTGGTTTTGACTTTTTTGTTTTCTTTTTTATTTTTTGGTTGAATCTTTAAAAAATCATAGCAAATTATAGAAAAATCATAAAATAGGAAATCAAATTTCTTAGACTCCACATGAGTAGATATACAGAGTGAATTTATAATATAGCATACTCTTATAAGTTCACTCTGTATATCTACGCAATTGGAGTCCAAGAAAATTTGTTTTTCATTTTATGATTTTTCTGTGATTTACTATGATTTTTCAAAGATTCAGCTAAAAAATAAAAAAAAGTCAAAACCATCATCCAAAACCACCTAGGGGGTTATTTGTCCAGTTTTGAAAAGTTTGGGGTATGGAATATCCAGTTTTTTAGTTCGGGGGGTTAAGAAAGTCTAGTGCCAATAGGTGAGGGGGTTATATAGACTTTTTCCGTTTTTTTTATTGAGGGAAATGCTTATGGGCTTATGGCCTATGGGGATTTCAAGTTCGGGCCGGTGGAGATGGATACGGCCAAACGGGCCCACGGGCCGAGTGTGGTTACGGCCATACGGGCCCACGGGTCGAGTGTGGTCGTGAAGTTGTATGGGCCGCGCCGCACGCACGCCGCCACAATTACCTGGGCATTGGGCAGTCCGCACCGCAAAGCCGTCGTCTCCGACTCGTCTCCGTGTCCTCTCCGTCGCACGCAACGCAGCCGTCGGGGGCTTTCTCTTCTCTCCTCTCCTCTCGTCTCCTCTCTCCCAGTGGAGTCCAGGACGCCACACCAGATAGATCTAATCGATCGATCCGGATCCTTCCCTTCCGTCTCACGGCAAGTCTCTCCTTCCCTCGCCTCGCCTCCTCCAGCGCTAGGGTTTTATTTTTCGCATTGCTGTCGCTGCTGGTGGTTGTTAGTTTGTTACCCTTCCTCTCTCGTCGTCTCCCTCGCAGCATCCGCCGCCGCCGCCGCCGCCGCCGCCGCAGATCTCACTCGAGCCCTAACGGCAGGCAGCTCGTCGCTCGGCTCGGGGACCGGGGTTGGCGTTGCGATGGCGCTGCAGTTCGTGGAGGCGCAGCGGCAGGCGCGACCGGACCTCGCCGACTGGTACGCCGACCTCGCCGACCTCTACCAGCGGAAGCTGTGGCACCAGCTCACCCTCAAGCTCGACCAGTTCCTACAGCTCCAGGCCGCACAGGTTCGGCTCCTGCTCCTCCTCCTCCTCCTCCTCCTCCTCTCTCCTAGGGTTAGGAAAGGTTTTGCCGACGGATTCCAGATGTGTTTGTTCATAAGGCGGATCTAGCTGCAAACTCACCCAGGACCCCTAGGCGTCTCCTTTACTTTAGTAAGATTTGAAGCTGCGAGCTTGTGACTGGATAATTGTTGCTAGCCTAATACGAGTTATTTATGTTGGTGGGAATTGCATAAAAATTCGCAGTAATTGGGCAATTCTTTGTTGGCCGTGGTTCTCAATTCAATTGATATATACTATCAGCTTCACCTGCCTCCATCTTAGATCAATAAAACTGTATGCATGTTGTTCAACCGTCCGGCTGTCTCTTTGCCTAGTCAAACATAGTTGGAATGTATAAAACTATCGAAAGAGATTTTTTCTGGTTCCCCTGTCTCCAATACACACAACCTCAATTGAATTATAGAATTGATTTATCAGACATCATTGCTGCTGAACTGAACGTAGATATAAAGAGTACTGGTCACATGTGCAAACTGATGAATAATGATGTCAAATGAAAGTCACAAGGAGCTGTGATGCTTTTTTACTTGTTGCCTTGCTTGTTTAGTATATACCATAGTCTTTTTATCGATATCTCATATACCTGTGTATTTCATTATGACTTTATAAGTGTCTGTCTTCTCTAGATCGTTTTTTTTGTATGAGTTTCTTATTCTGAATTGTGAATGATGATTGAAAGTTTTGTAATCTTTATATCGTTCCACATTATTTCACCTTTTGCAGTTTCCGAATCTTCAGTGTCTTTTATGACCCTAATGCCACCCTTTTTTCCACAGACCGGAGACACTATCATTCAGCTCTACAACAATTTCATCACTGACTTCGAGACCAAGATTAATCTGCTGAAGCTTGCCCATTTTGCGGTGATAGCTTCTCGCCAGTATCCTGATAAGGATGCTGCGATCACTTTCTTGGAGGGGGTGATCACGAAGTTGCGTGAGACAAGGGAGTCACGGATTAATGAACCAATTCTCTATGTTAAGATGCAAATTGCAGCAATTAATCTTGAGAAAGGAAACCAAAAGGAGTGCAAGAATTTGTTGGAGGAAGGGAAAACCACTCTGGATAGTATGACTGATGTTGACCCCACAGTTCATGCTAGCTTTTACTGGATATCATCACAATACCACAAGGCCCGCCAAGAATTTGCTGAGTTCTACAAGAACGCTCTTCTCTATCTGGCCTACACAACCGTGGAATCTCTCTCGGAGTCATTCAAGCTGGTATGCCATCAGTGCCATTGTGAATCATAAAAGAACTATTTATTTTCAAAACTTGAGGTAATTTATTGACTATGTTCTATCATGTCAGGACTTGGCTTTTGATCTTTCTCTAGCAGCCTTGCTGGGTGATAACATTTACAACTTCGGGGAATTGTTGGCTCACCCAATTGTAAGTGATACTTTGCTTGTGCATTACTTGCTCTGTTCTCATCCTTACTTTTTGTATATTTCCTTTGATGGCATCCATTCCACTCGCAACTTCTGTGGCTTGATAGTTTTATGTACATACCAGTCACCATTAGCATAATTACTAAGTTATCAGTGTCAAGTCCATAACGTTGTGTGCAGTGTGCACAGCTATCATACTATAAATTCAAGATGCAAATGCACCATGTAGTAATGCAAAATTTGAATATAAAGTGCATTATACAGATGGACATGAATGGAGCCACTTGTAGTATATTTTGCCGTCAGAGTTTTTACAGTTTAGCGGACATTGGTAAATCGTCTGGACAAAACTAATTTGGATATATATTCCATTTCATGTAGGACAAGCTGACTGTTATAACAGGGACACAATTAAATCAAAACTATTTTTTCTTTTTGCAAATTCCTTGTTTGATTTTATACTTCTTTGACGTAAATTTATTTTTACCTCTACCCACAGATCAATAGTCTTATTGGAACCAAGGTGGAGTGGGTCTATCATATGTTACAAGCGTTCAACACTGGCAACCTTGCTCTCTACCAAGAACTTTGCAGGGTTCACAATGCTGCTCTTACAGCACAGCCTGCTTTAGTGCAGAATGAACGGAAGCTGCTTGAGAAGATCAATATTCTTTGTCTGATGGAGATAATCTTTAGGTAAAATTTGTGGAATACTACTTTTCTAACATCACCTCCTGTTTCTTTTCCTTTGACATAGTATATTCTTCATGTTGTAGCCGACCGTCTGAAGATAGAACTATCCCATTGAGTGTTATTGCTGAGCGGACTAAGCTATCTATCAGTGATGTCGAATACCTTCTTATGAAGAGCCTCTCGGTAACGTCATTTCCTATTTCCCTTTTGATTTATATACTCTTCTTAGCATAGATGATATTTTCATTTTTGTGGAATTTCATTGTGTTGTCACAACATTAACTGCTTCATGCTTCCATTTTTTTTAACTTCTACTTGGTCCTTGTAAAACTCAGCATGTGTAATGCACACCACCATATTGCCCCTCCTTTTCACTTGTACTATTCTTGTTGATTACTTGATTATAATATTTTGAACACATAGTTTTCTATGACTTGATTGTTTGAATTCTTTCATTTCTGTGACCGGTACATTTACTCTTATTTTATGAGTTTTTTATTATGTCCACCAGACCTTGTGTACTTGTTTTAGGCCTATACTGTTTGCAGTGTTGCACAATACATCAACGTTACTTTGTGTTTAAGACCTCAACTCTAGCAAAAGTGCAACCTGTTGATGCCTTCATTTAATTGTTGAAAGTGTCATTGGAGTCTTTGATGTTGTATCCACTGTCTCATTTGGCTGGCATATGGTTAGCATCCATTTATAACATTTTCTTTCTTTTTCCAATGCAGGTTCATCTGATTGAGGGTATAATTGATGAAGTGGACAGTACAGTTCACGTCTCATGGGTGCAGCCTAGAGTACTTGGAATTCCGCAGGTCAAGGCTTTGCGCGAACGGCTGGATGCCTGGGTTGGAAAGGTGCATACCACATTGCTTTCAGTAGAGGCGGAAACCCCTGATCTTGTTGCTGCGTAATTTCGCGGCAGCTGCAGAGGTTGTTCAATGAGGTCTCGTTGCAAATTGAGAGATGCTCTGTGTGTGACGCATGTAGTCATCATCTACTGGATAATGAAACCTGCTGCCCTGAGCATTTTGCATGCATGCATTCTACTGATCGGGGGCTGTAATTTCCTTTTTGTTATCCTATGAACATGCATGGTTAGAACTTCACGCAGTGTCACGGAGACGAGGCCGATGGATCGGAGATTTCATACTAGCAGGGTGTTACCGTAGTTTCCCAGTTGAATTTGATTTGTAACTGAGTTTATACTCGTCTGTTGGGCATGGACATGGATGCAGGAAAATTCTTGCGGAAGTCTTAAGGATCCTTGTGGCTTACTTTTGCATGTTGCATTGTGATTTACCGGTGGGCTTATTTCTTTGGATTTTCGGTTTGGTTCTTGCTTGCATGCCTGCGGTGTGCGGTCAGTACGATGCTCTAGATATGGTACTGACGGATGCTAGATATGGTACTGACGGTAGGTCCAAATGTGGTACATTTTTTTAGATCCTTTGGCTATTCATCTTTTATAAAAATATAGGTAAATTAGAAGTTAAAATCAAAAGCAATAAAGTTGCTGCTACTGCTGCTCGAGCTGCCGCCAGCAAAGTAGTAACGCGATTGACTGTTTGAGCGAACACGGGGCACACGCCACGTTGCTTGTTACGCCGCCGCTCGCCCGCTCCCTGGCCGACTCGCCTGCAAGGCCCAGCTTCAGCACTCGCCCGTGCACGTGCAGCTACTAACGCCAGTGGCGCTCTCTTTCATGCTAGCAAGTCAGACAAGCCGTGCCGCCCGTCGCCCTCCTTCGACCGCCTCCACCCCGCCGCCATCCGCATCGCCTCCGGCCGCCGCACAGCCCATGCGCTTAACCGCGAGCTCCGGTGCCTCGACCGCCCCCATCAGCATCAAGCTATGTTCCAGACTGTCTCCTGCTCAAGCTCTACTGGTGGGGGGATTCCAGCTGTTCGATGAAATGCGCCTCTGGGGATTCCAGCCCAATGGCTTTGCCTGGAACGTCTTCCTCGACATCCTGCTCAGGAAAGTGCATTTCTAAACGGCGTGGGGGCGCTTTGCAGCACCACTCGGAATCCAATTAATTACCTCAACTTGCCTCACCTACGCCATCTATGCTCAGATATTTCTTATGATCTTGTCGGCTGTTACTCTGTGCTGAGTGCTCTGTGCATCCAGTTCGGCTACACATGCCGGGTTACTAGATAGTTTGTGCCTGCTGGGAAGGGTACATCATGCAATCAATGCCTATGTTCATGTCACTCTGAGTGATCCTGAATCAAATGTCTAGTGTTTTGGCCCTAAGAACTTTAAGAGAGGCCATATGTGAAAATTAGCAGTTGATTCTGTCTGTTACACTGTTGTTTTACATGGTCTTTTCCGCACTCATCTGGTGCAAGAGACTTGCGGGACGGTTCCCGCAAAAAAAAAAAAAAAAAAAAAAAAGGTGGCTGGACGGCCAGCCCATCTATCCTTCATGTTGAGAGAGCAAGATCAGTTGTTTGTTAGGACAATTATTAGGTCAACTGATCCTAATAAACCAACTAATTGATCTAATTTCTCCTAATCTTTCTCTCTTGATGTGAAGGATAGATGGGCTGCCCTCTGGCCACCTAAAATTATAGTGGTGAACCTATGTTCTCTATTCTCTTATCTTTTCCAGAGTAGCCCTTGTCTTTTTATTTGTTCATGATCATGCAAATGATAATAATTTGAATCTAACTGATTTTTGGTCCTTTAGTTTAGTCTGCTACAGGTTGGTGGACATACTATGAAACAGAGCCATCTGAAAAATATTGGTTTGTACAAGAAATGTAGTCTGGTACCATAAATGATGAATCTTTCTGTGGAGTTGCTCTCTAAATTAAGGGGTTCATACACTTCAAATGATTTTGCAGCATGGTGTTTCACTCTATCTGAGAGAATGTTAAGGTATGCTTTAGATATTTCACATCATTCACCGAAGCCCTGTTTCTATCGCAGAGTTTTTTTTACTGTTGTTGCTTGAGAAAGTTGCAATTTTCTTTGCCCATTGTTAGTATTGCAGATATAAAAGATAAGCATTGTATGTGACTGCCACTACTTAATGGTGCAAATTTTCCACTCTAAATTAACGAATTATCGTCATAATTTAAAACAAATAGTGGCATTGAACTCAACTGGGAAAAACTTTGTAGAGTAACATTATTAACATGCTAACAACATATTACACCTTTTAGGCACACGATTCAATTGAGAATGAGCTCTAAAGAAATAAAAAAATAAGAAAGAATCAAAACAGTGATTCCACCTTTCAATGTGCTAATATATATATATATATATATATATATATATATATATATCCTATGTTCTCTGCTCTGTAATGAGACTGAGCTGCAACCCATTGTCTAAATCACAGGGTATTCTTTAGGTCTGCCGCAAAATCTGAATGTCGTTTGGTCACTTTTGGTAATTTCGCACCGAACCAGTAAGAGCTTGAGGTTTGAACACATAGTGGGTCATGGGAAGGAAAATGACCCACCGAACTGCGAGTTGGCAGCTTGTGATGGAGGCTTGATTGCAATCCAGAGCAATGAGATGGTGATGGAAACAAGTCCAGACCAGACATACACAATAGTTGGTGTCCTTCCTCTCCTGCCCATGAGCCCCTTTGCAAATGGATATAAATGAGCAAGCACCCAGAAGCTGAAAAACACTCCCCCAAGAAGCTTGCTCCATTGTGGGATTGTGCTGTAAATTGTTCGGCTGAATCCAACAGCAATCGCAACAAGGTTGATCATGATGATGGTGAGGGGTGGTATCATTAATGATGTCCATTTCACTATGTAGAGTTCTGCAAATTCGTCCTCTACATCGTCACCCACTTGCTTTGAAGTAAGTGTGAACGAGATTTCAATCCCTGCAACCACTTTTAAAAGACCTTGCAGCACAGCAGCCAGGTGGGCACTAGTTCCACCAATGAGCCAGAATTGTTCATTTCGCCACCACTCCTCAAGTGCAATGCCAGACCACTTGATCTCCAACATGGCCAAGAGGCAAAGTGTGATGGTAATGATAAGTAGGTATGTCAGGAAGGTCACATTGAGTGTTTGCACAATGAACTGTCCTGAGAAGAGGGAGAGTGCTGGAAGGAAGCAGTAAACAATGAGGAAGACGGATGTGAAGGGATATATACCAACATTGAGGTATGCAATCCTTTGAAGAACCTGTGGAGACAGAGAATTGGTCATTCTTTAGGATGAAGAATCCACATTACAGAAGGGATAGTAGTAATTGAGGAGTATCTAGTGCAAACCTTCATCTTGGAGCTGGCAAACAATGCATTGTTACGGGAGAAGAAGATTTCAACAGAACCAGTGGCCCATCGAAGCACCTGGTGAAGGCGGTCAGTAAGGTTGATAGGAGCAGTGCCACGGAAGGCATCACGCTGTGTGACACAGTACACTGACTTCCATCCACGATTATGCATGCGGTACCCTGTCACAACATCCTCCGTGACAGACCCATAGATCCACCCCACCCTTACACCCCATTCTGTCTTCTCCTCATACCAACATGAGATCACACTGATTGCTTCTGCTACGATGGATGCATCTAGCATTTCACGAGGAATTGTTAGAGCACCAGGTGGACGCCCATTCTTGACAGATGGATGATCAGCCAATGGTCTTCCCTGAAACTCTGCTACTGGGATGGAGTCAATCAGAAAGCTTGAATTTCCAAACTTCTTTGGGAATGTTGCGAGGTTCATACTGTCCCCATCAAAGTCACCCATGCGAAGAGCCATTGTTTCCTCAGGGTTAGCATTGGCCGATGCCTTACGGCGGCGTGGGAGGCAGCAACTACAGAATCCTGGGCTGTGCTCTTTTGAACGAGGTGGGTCAAAGCCATAAAGGGCAATTCGACGGAAGAGGCATCCAGTACCAACGTACACTGGTCCTTGCAGACCATCAAGTGCACGCATGTTGACATCGAAGAAAACTGTATTGTGATTGGCATAACGGTCAGAAGGGTCAATACCTTCAAATCGCTGAGGGAACTGCACATAGCAGAGGCGGTCACCACCACGGTCCATCATGAAGCACATCCCCTCCCTTAAGGCCTTTGAGTTGTAGACATAGTGATCACAGTCCAGATTAAGAATGAATGGACCATTGGACATGATTGCTGATGCACGGACTAGTGCATTCATAGCACCTGCTTTCTTATTGTGATCATATCCTGGGCGCTTCTCTCTTGACACATACACCAGCATTGGAAGCCGTGTATCCACTCCTGCAAAGTCGAGAGGTGACTTTTCATTGATGTTCCCGTACATTGGCATGTCACTTGGTGGTTTCAGCATAACCTGAGGTACAGGAGAATGCATGTGTTAATATAGATCCAGACTACATGGAGGTGATACATAATTGTGATGGAAGCAGCACCTGTATGATCCCCGCGTGATCACCTTTGGCATGATCCTGTGAAGGTTGGAGCCAGGTACCGGGCCAGTGAGTGCCATCAGCCATCCATGTTGCCTTGGGAATCTTCACCGGCTCAAACGGTTCATCACCTCCAGCCTTCATCTTTTCCCTCTGAAGGTTCATTGCCTGGATCTCTTCACGGGCATGGTACGCATCAGAGCGGCGGCGGATGGCATCTGGCAAGCCATTAACGCGGACCTTGAACTCATCATATTCACGCTTGATCCGCCTTCTATCCTTGACAAAGTCTGGCTTCACCTTGTTCTTGAAGGGATCTCTCTTGAGGTTGAAGTAGCTGTCAGGGTTCCTGGGCTCGATGTCATGCTTCCTGCAAAATGGCACCCAGAGATTGGCAAAGCTCGCTGCTTCAGCCATCGCCTCGAAGGTGAGCAATGCTCCTCCGTCATCCGACACATAACATGCAAGCTTTTCAACAGGGTAGTCAGCCGCGAGGATGGAGAGGATTGTGTTTGCAGTGACCAGGACTGGCTCCTTCTCTGGATCAGCAGTTGACACAAAGATGTCCATCCCTGGGAGATCGGATTTGCCTGTTGGATTGTTAGGTGTGGGCATCTCAAATTTCTCCTTGAGCACAGAGAGGTCTGTTGCGCGGTTGATGGGGCACAGCTTCGGAAGCTGGTCCAGTACCCATGAGAACGCAAACCAGAGCTCACAGACAATCGACATTCCCCAAAGCCAAATGGCGTCCTGGTTTTGGTGCTTGATGCGCCACATGAGGAAGAAGGCCAGTGCAACCAATCGGATTAAGACGAGGAGCCTGCATGGGAGCAACAATGAGAACATGAACAGCAAGACAGAGAAGACTGGTGCAGCAAAGTGGCAATATATTTAATAGCAGCAACCACCGCTATATTTGGTAAGTGCAGCAATTTAATTCGATATCGAGTTTCCAGCTATTTTGTTTCAGCGTTTTATATCTCAAAAAATATTTATGAAATAGTTTTGAGACAAAATAGCAAAAAATTATTATGTGTACTCGAAATTGTTATGCATGCAGCATGCTAGAGGCACTTGCATTGTTCTATTCTCCGTTAGGAATTGATCGGTAAACAAAAGTCAAAACTGGTGGCATGTGAGAGTATACAACATAAGAATGCAAGGTGATAAAGAGACGCGGGTCATCACCTGTAAGGACTGATGACGGCAGCAGGAATCCTGAGCTTGCGGGTGAGTGGCCGCCATGGTTTGGCCAAGAGTTCCTTGGGGTGCCCCGGTCCAGCCGGCGCGCCGCCATCGGCGTCATCGTCTCCATCCTGCGGCCATATGGCGTTGCCATAGCCGTAGGTGCCCTTGGTCTCGAAGAGCCAGCGGTTGTGATCAAACTCGCCGCCGTTCTGGTTAGCGTTGCTCTGCTTGACCAGCGACAGCCTCCTCTCCATCTTGTGGTGCCCGTTGGCCCCCGCGGGCCCACGTGGCAGCGAGAGGGCCCTCGTGACCCCGCCGCCGGCGAGGTCCTCCCACTCCGTGTTCTTGTAGGGCTCCTTGCACCCCGGGCAGGTTGCGCCGCCGGCTTTGACGGCGTCGGTGAAGCAGTCGAGGCAGATCCTGAAGTCGCACTCGCAGGGGAGCACGACGTCGCCGCGTGCGTTCCGCATCGCCCTGGCGTCGCAGCCCTCCACCATGCATGCTCCGGCGCCCTTGCCACCGGCGGCGCCACCGCCGCGGCGGGCGACGCCGTCGTCCATGACGTGGGCCCGGGTGACGCTGTTGAAGCCGCCGGTGAAGAGGGAGCCGGAGACGTAGCGCTCCTCGGCTCTGGCGGTGGCGGAGATGTCGTCGTCGTCGATGGGCTGGTTGTCGGGGGTCATGGGGATGGTGACGTGGTAGTCCTGCAAGTCGACGCTGCTGATCTCGGAGTCGAGGTCGTCGCGGGAGTAGCTGATGAAGCGGCCGGAGTCGGTGCGGCGGCCGAAGACGACGGTGGGAGCCGATGACGTGGGCGCGGTGGGAGGCTTGCCGCCGGGGCCGCTGCCCTGATGAGGCGCCATGCGGGTGGAGCCGCTGTTCTTGAGGATCCCCTTGGACGCCATGGATGGGGGTCCTCGATCAAATGCTCCTCCTTGGCCTCGGTCTAGTAGTCTTCTAGTACTTGAAATTTGACTGTGGTTCCGCTACGGCGATCTGTAGAATCCGATTTTGCCGGAACAAAAGTATGGAAACATTTTGGCGTGAGCAGAAGCCCTGGCACAGGCGAAATTGGCGTGCGGAAAAAAGGAGGGAATTTTGACATGAAAAGGAAAGTGGCGAGGGAAATTTGGCTCGTGATGAAGACTTGCTATGCATGCTGTGCGATGATGCAGGGGCAAATCAAGTGGATCTGCCTGCCGGTGTGCAATGCAACAAGGTAAACGAAAAATTGGCTTCTGAATTGGTTTGCAGAAACAGAGATGGGGTACAAGCTAGAAGATCAAAGCAGAGCAACCATCACTATGCTACATTGTAGGAGTGCGTTCACACCAGCAAAGCAATCCATTTCAATACTTACGTCACAGTACGCGTAGAAGAAGAAGAAAGAAAGAAAGAATGGACGGGTGATGCCTGCGGCTTACTTACCTCGTGTTCATCATCCGACGACCTGACCGAGGGAGACGGCGATTGATCGGGAGCTCTACCAACTCGTCGATGCTGCGGAGAGAGACCAAGTCCGACGACGCAATCAAAAAGGAAGACGCCGCCGCGCGACGAAGCTCACGGTTTGAGCCTGTCCGATGCAATGGAACTAGGCTTCAGGCTCTGTGGACGATGTGCCGCCGCCCCATGGCAAAGCCAGCTGCCCCCTAGCGTGGTTATTTGAATGCTTGGAGAGCTGGAAGCCCGAGGGGTTGGAGGTGATTGGTTTGGTAGGGAGGGGGAGAGGCGCCGGAGAGGAAGCGGGGTGGGGTGCACGAACGCGCGCCAAAGCAAACCAACCAACGACCAAAAGATCGGTGCTCTGTCTGCCATGTGGGGTCCGTCTCCGTCCCAACCGAACTAGATTCCAGTCTGAATGTGCGTCGCCTTGCCTTGCCTTGCCTTGCTATCGTTTCCAGAATTCAGAGTTGAGACTCCTCGATGCATTGGATGGGAGCAATTACATCCATCTTCATCATGTTTTTTTCGCCGTAAACCATATACTAGGATAAAAACGTCCTTAGTGAAGTGCATTAGGAGTTTTTGTTTTTCATTTTCACACCTGATAACCTGATGAGTTGTGTTCTGCCATGATGGAAAATTGGTCCAGAGTCAACCGTGCTACGTCGTGGAGATGAGATGGAACAAGGGTCGTGCTCGCCACTCCCGTCCGTTTCCGTTCCAGGGGCCTCCTCTTCTTGGGTCTCTTTGCCTGCACAGTGCAGGCCACGTTGACACGATGTAGCTCGAATGACTTCGTTCCCAGTCCCCAACCACTAGCCGCTTACGCCAACAGTTACGTACTTAGCTAGGTTTGACCACAGTTGATCTATCTGTGAGCTCACTGATGTTTTTTTTTTTTTTTGTAGGAAGACCAATATTCCATCTTATTTTACACGGTTCACTTCCATTTCCGATTCGCTGTCGCTGAATTTTCTGCCGTGGCGCGAGCATGGAAGACCGATTCCACGGACAGAGGGCGACAGGCAAGCCACAGGGAGCGAACTTTTAGCCGACCTTCCCATTGCAGTTGCAGAGGTCAACAAAAAAAGTTTCATACAACACACACGCACAGAACGGAATGGAACGGCGTATCGATCATGCGTGGCATCACTTCACATGTCTCGTGTGAGTCGCGCACACGATCGATAGAGTCCTTCCAATTTTGCTCCCAACTCAGGCTTGCATTTGTTTGCATATAGAATTCCGTTGGTCGAATCTGCGTGCGTTGCTAGCATGCTGATCACCTTTTTTTTTATAACGTGCAAACATCAGATAGTACAAGGATATAATGTTGGAATATATGAGCTGGGTCTATTATTCTTTTCAATGAAAGAATTAAAATCTTTTAATACTAAGAGATATATGGTTAAAGTCATATGGGTAGTTAAAGAGAATTTCAACCAACTTAAAAGGTGGAGCATAGGTATATTACTTGGCAAGCCGGTATGAGAATTGATGAGCCACGCACGTGTGCACCTCGCCCAAGGCTGTGGTAAGTCGAGTTAAGTCCAGGCAACTACTTATTGCTAGGTCTGCATTATGTACTTCTTCCCGCATCAACTGAGGGTGCGTTTAGTTTAAAAAAGATTCTCAAAAAACACTATTCATCCAACTTTTCCATATTCATCACATCCCTCCCACTCACAATGATTCACTTTAAAAAAATCATGGAATTACTGTTTAAATTTGGAATTATAATGTGCCCGAAATTTCTAAGTTACTAACATATAATTCAGTGGAAAATGGGGATGCTATTTTTGTCTAAAAAATATAGTCGATGATGGATCTTAACGATGCCCATGTAGGGGGTGTCTAGCTCAATCTGCACCAGTGCACTCGCACCCTCCACTTCTTTCTATCACACAAATACAATAAGAAACCGAAACCCTGTAATATATGATGATCTAATATCATCATAGATAAAAAAAAAAAATCATAAATATGTATCCATGACGAATTTGGATAGGACATGTTTGGATCGGGGTTGCTAAAAATTAGCCCTCCCCCCTAGCCTCCAAAGTAGTCCATGGTATCTAAACATGAGGGCTAAATGTGGACCAAAATGAATTAGGGCAGTTGTAGCACGTCTATAGTGCACTTCCAAAACACGGCCAATGTCATATATTAAGCCATTGGCGGATTTGGGGGGGCGGGAGGCAAGGCCACCCTATGCCCCCCCCCTCCCCCCTCAGCATGTTATGAATGGAGATTAATTGGAGGATGAAGGGTGGAATGTTGATGGTGAAGAAAAAAAAAGGAAATGGAGAAACCTAAAAAGAGATGACCCCCCAACTCCCCAATCTCTCTTCCTTCCACTACTGTATTGAGTGTCATATATAAATTAACCCGCATGATTTGCCATAAAATCGTCACGAATTGAAGCTTTCGTGACGTTTTAAAATCATCATATAATACCATTTGGCCTATGAAGTCCAACCCACGCCGTATTTTAGTGACAAAATAGACTGATGCCACGTGGATCAAATATCTGTTATGGATTGATTAGCCATGTCACATTAGGAATACAAAGATGATTTGGTTCTTGACATGGATGATGACATGACTGCTACTGTGACTCGTGATGATGATGTGGCAATTAGGGACGTTCAAATGGCACTGATTTTGTTTTTTTAAAAAAAACTAATTTTGTTATTTACAGTGCTATTGTTTATGATTTTGGTGATGGAATGACAACATAGTCATCGGGACTAACATGTTTGTCAAGATATATTTTTTTATAAATGTTTCATATGCCAAGGATATTTTGGAAGCATCCAAAATGATTGATAAAAGTTTAGTCATTTTCTAAGACATCACTACAAGAACTAATTCTGTCACAAAGGCCTAAAAAATCATCAAAAAACATTGTTTATGAAGTTTTTGAATAATGTAATGTATTTAGCATCATAGTCTCAGAGTGTCCTTCGTGACAGTTTTACAAAAATGTCATAGGATACAATCTGTGAAGTTTTAAACCGTCATAGAATTACCTCGATATCGATCCCGTGCAATCCAGCTTAGACCCAATGCCAGTAACCAAAATAAATGTCATAGTCGTCATAAATATAAACAATTAGAAGACGTGTACTTTGTGGATTCGTTGACTATTACACGCTTATACACAAATAGATGAGATATCTTTTCAGATTGGCCTACACTCGCCTGGCCATCCCCGGCCTCTCCTCACGGCTCGTACCTCCGGTGAAAACAGGGAGCCGCTTCCGTGGCGATCGAGAGCACCACCCCATCAAGCGTCCACGGTCTTGTCTTGCGGTCCACAACCCTACACAAACCACCGCAGCGGCAAGCTCCTAGCCAGCGTGAGAATGAGATTAGCTTGACAAATCCATGGAGCCTCAAACAACCGCTGATCTACTACTGAAATGATAATAAGCTGAAAATCCAGATATTAGACCTCCTTCTGCTACCGTTCCAGATCCAAGGTGAGGCACGCGCGCCCACACACACACACAAACAAAAGCTCAAGCAACAAACCTAACATATGGCAGCAAGGCCATGGGCGCAGCTTCAGCATCCAAATGATCTACCAGGCATATCAAAAGAGACGCCTAAAGCACAGATTCTGCATCCAGTATGGGAACTCAAAGCCTACTACCAGTCTGTTTACATTATGCAACAGCTACATCCATTCATGTACAGCAAGCGAGCAACTCCTCATAACTGGTAAAAAGGACTGGTAAAAAGCGCATGTCACACATCTGCAACAACAGATGGAAATTAGGCAAATCCTCATAACTGGTTACAGGTTTATGATATCTACTAGTGATCAGAAGCTGATGAAATCGTCCTTCTCCTTTTTGGGAGTTATGTCCTGCTGAGACGAGGGGCCACCTTTCTTACCAAATATCATGTCATCGAGATCCTGGAGCAAGTCATCCCCGCCAGGCCGATCTCCAGAACCTCCTGGTTTCCCGCCAGGCCGATCTCCAGAACCTCCTGGTTTCTTATGGGCGTCCTGTTTACTCACAGCACGTGGAGATTCCTCAGGTTCCACGGTAACTGGAATCATCGCGGGCTCTGGCTCTGGCTCAACACGAACAGGTTCCTTGAGTTCTTCGTACTTGGCCAGGACCTTCTGCAGTTCCTCGTGGATGCCCAATGCCTCGAAGAGCTGAGCCTCATTCTCACCAGCCGTCTCAACAATTCTCTGAATTGTGTGCTGACATTGTTGGCATTGTTGAACGAGAGTGGTTGTCAAGTCATCCTGCATGCATATGTTGCATTGAATTAGATATCTATAGCATAAACAAATAGGAATCGGTGGACTGGAAGTACCCTATTCACCTAAAGTTTATTTCAGATATTGATATGGGCCTACAGCAATCAGAAAAGATGAGAACTTCTTCATATTTAATTCTAGATAATTCATCAACAATACTTCAACACTATGCTTTGGAAGGTGTGCGCTACAAAATTACCAACTCATCTAAGCCAAGGGATTTAATTAATGTATGGAGAACAGACTAACCTGTAAAACCTCTTTTTGAGGAGAAGACGATAGCACTGTGGAAAGAAGCTCAACACTGTTACGAGCCACCTCGAAAGCCTCATTTACCTGCACAACAGGAACAGTGCGAACTGGAGCAAAGCTCTCATCTGGAATTTCTTGATACCCTTCTTGTGATGCCTCAGAATATGGTTCGGCTGCAGCTACTGAACGGGGTGGGGTAAATATTGGTGCTAGGCTCTCGTCGTCGCGCCCAGGGAAGCGAATTCCCCTAGATTTTAAGCTCTGCAAGGAATACCCAAAGATAATATCTAGATGAGTTAAAGTAAGAGAAATCCACAGGCTTGACAGTAAAAGTCAAAGTACTAATTATTGGAGACAATGTTGATAATGTTCAAAGTCATGTTAATCTGTGTAACTGGAAAAAGCAATTCAAAATTAATAATCTACTCAATGTCATTCATAACCATAATAGTTTGATCTGTTGCTTTTCAGGTCAGTTGCAAATCACTATTCAGGTTAATCTGCAGTAAGGTGATTCAATAGCAAAGAATTAATCTGTATTTACCGTGTACGTTAATTCATACACTGGAAGGTAGCGAAGATCATCTCCAGATTCTCCCCATGCTTCAATGAGCATAAGAGCCTTGTTTCTGTTGTTGACTATAGTCTGTGGATCATCAATCAGTTTTACCATTTCATCAAGAACCCGCTCAGCAGCAATCTCGGCGAAAGCCTTGTCACAGTTTTTAGCAATGGTTTCTAGCAGGACGAGAGATAGATATTGCACCCGTGGACTCTTCAACATAATCCTTCTCTTGACTGCACGGATCACTTCAACACTGTTGACCCTCTCGGTATTGATCATGTCACATATTTCAAGGTTGGTAGCCCAGTCAGGCGCATCCATGGTCTCTAGCGTGGCTTCATCGACAATCTTGTCTGCCATGTTCTGGCCCTGGAAAAACTCCTTCATCTTAAAGCTCATGTTGCTCACGCCAACTGACATCTTCCGGCTGACTTCTGCCCCACTTATCTTGAGCCGCTCACCAAGGGCATTGACTTTATCCATCAAATTGTTGTCGCTCATCTTGTCAGAGTTATTTGCTAGTTTAAATCAACCTAGTTCTGCAGGTAAGTAAAATGTGATGTTATGAAATTAAACCTGGACAACAAAAAGGCTATATCGTGAATCAACTGTGAAATGGGAAGACAGACAGAATATGCTAGAAGCCTATGACATGGAAACAGTTGAGCAGGCAAGCAATAATAAGCAAACACATAGAGAAGGCAGTATGCCTAAGTGCCTGATACAATACAACTGGAGATAATTTTCCATTGTACTTCAGATACTAGCACTGCAGAGTGATACAAAATTATGGTTTAGGTGCTGCGAAGATGTTGGTAGTAGGTAATACTGTCTGGAAAACGAAACGCGGTCCTAAAGATGGTGATCCCCTTGGGTTAATCGCATGCATATTCTTAGAACAAAGCTGTACGGCCATAGCACTTGGATTGGATACATGAATACATTTTTTTTGGATACATGAATACATCAGCAGTACACAGGAACAGAGTAATCAATCTAAGCTGCGATCGGATCCAGAAGTATTGCCGGGAAACAATCCCTTCCCTTGGATCACAGCAGCAGTAGCGACGGAGAAGAAAAAAAAAATCTAATCTCTCTCAGGGTTGCCGCGCCGGGCCTGGGGAAGAAGCACCTCTCTAATCGCAGCGAGTGGGAGACAAGGAGAGGGGGGGGGGGGCGGTAGTGGATCGCACCTGACGGCGGATGCCCTGGACCGCTCGCTTCTCCTCCTCCGGCGCCGCCGCTTCCCTCCCTCGCGGTTTCGTTTCCTCTACTTTCCCTTTCTCCTCTGTACCCCGTCCCCGGGATGGAATGGAAGACGGATTCATTCCGCGTCGTTCTCGTGCCTCGCCTTCCCCTCTTTTCCAACGGGACTCCTCTAACGTTGATGATCGTCGCTGACGTGTGGGACCAGCTACCCAACGTTCCCGTGTGCGAATCTCTCCGTCTGTCGTCTGATGCTTACCTTACCGCTTTGGCCCCCGCTGAGGCTTGGTAACGAACGATTCTGGGCGAATTCTGAGAAAAGGAAATTCAAATTGGCGAAATTTGGCTCATATTACCCACATTAGTGTTAGAATAGTTGAAGGCTAACAATGCTTAGTGCTTAACTAAACAGGATCACCTAGCCTATACAAGATCACATCTAGCTTAGATCTAATGCGGAAGTAAATGGAGTCGGATCCGGCCTTTATACCAGCGGTGGTGTTGTCCATCGCGACGGTGAAGGCCGGAGAGGCGGTGTTCGAGTCAGTGTTGAGGGCGACGTCGGGCTTGTAGCGAAGTCTCTCCTTCAGAGACTTCGGTGGGTGACGACGACCTTCTGGACGCCAACGGGACTGGCCTGCGACGGGAGGAACTCGGGCTTCCAGGCCTTCCAGTGCGTCTGAGTGATCGGTATAGGGTGGAAGGTTCCGGGGAACCTAGGAAAGCGTGAAAGGTACCTTTTGGGTGGTACGGCCTCTTGCTTAAATAGCACTGTAGGCCCGGGGCCGAGCCCTAGGGTTTGTTATCGTTGCCTCACGATCACGGCAACAAAATCGGACTCAGTTGGAGCCGATTCCGAGATCTGGGGAATAAGGATACCCCCCCTTATCTCGGGTATGTTTGTTGACCTGACGGTCACAAAATATCCAACAATTAGTACATTGCAGATGAACATTTACACATCTGGCATCTCCTTTCTTTTTAGACACATTTGGCTCGAACGTTGCGTTAGAGCAATTGGTGGTCAAAATTCAATTCATATTTCTTTTCAATTAAAAAAAATCTTTTCATGTTTACTTATTTAGTATCACCGTTTGCCAATTGCCACAACATCCATATGGAATGTGAATCTACGATACAGCTTTATCTACCCCCCCATTTAATTTGAGTATTATATTGCTCAAATTTATACTGTTCCACCATGTTTTCAAGTCCGGCCAGCAACTAGCAACAACTTGGATCTTCACGAAAAAGGAAAACCGAAGACGGATGCCCGGTACCGTCAAAAAAAAGACGGCACGGGAATCCTGCGGTGCTCATAATGGCGACAGGTCTTCTCCTTCGATGAACCGCCGCTGCTTATGTTGAATAAACTTGCAACACTCCGATTATCCGAATGATCCTACGAACGGGAGAGCCTTGGTTTGATTTCTACAATTCTGCTGTATTATAGTGCTACCTCGCTCTCGTGTCGATCAAGAGGCATTCGACCGCGTCCGTGCCGACGCGCAATTGTTCCTTGTTTGACCTTGCACCTATGACCTGTTCTATCTCAGTGCCAGCCGCACAGGCATTGCATTCGCACGCAGACGCCACCTCCCGTCACAATGACAGGAGCGTGAGCGTTCACAAACTGCAAAAGAAATTAGTGGGCCGCACAGTTTATTGCATCACGGAGACACGGACAGCACGTCATCGGAACACGGGACATGTTACCTCTTTATGCAGACTACAATGAGTACAGAGCGAGAAAGGCAGAAAACAATTAATCGACTGTGCCTGCCATGACTCCTGCCCGCTTTTATCTCCAAATGTGGAGCCCAAATGAATCAGAATCTATATACACGAAACGGAATGCACTACAATTATGACTTCAACCGCACAAATCCTCATGCCCAATGCCAAGCAGGTTCAACGCAACCTGACGGATCCTCATGAACCAGCAACGTTACTGTGCAACCTGTGGCAACAGTACTTACGCTAGACCGGTCGACCGCATGTCATACCTGCTGGGATCCAACTACGCAGAACCACGGATCGCCCTTGACCTGCCAACAGTAGCATTCTTATCACGACCAAAAACACACCAGCACACATGGATATAATGTAGTATAGTGAGGGGGCATTCAAAAGGGGGTAAAGAAAAAGGTTTTCCAATGACTGAGCTTACAGGATCTGCAGGACAGCAACGGTTCCTCCATGATTAATAAAATGCGGTGATATCAAAGTTTAAATTCAAGAATTTCTCCCAGCAAAATTGCACAATGGATTCCATCCAAAATTGGTTACTTCTCTATGGTATCTGGACCTGAAAACAGTATAAAATTAGTTTTGCTAGGACACCCATCTGATAAGTTGTTGCCAATGAACATTTATCTTGCATATGGTGGGCAAAATCAATGGCTTCCAGTGAACATAATGCTCTCAATTCACAACTACAGCTTGTCAATTGCAGAACCAAACATAACAAAGATTAAAAAAAAAGTTAACTGTGTACTAATTCTCAATTTCAATGGTCAAACTATTCATTGTATAATGGACTAATTGGCATAAACAAACTTCCATGAGACCTACATATACTAGTTTAACTGGAATTCCAAGGTGGGCCACATGGTTCATTAGAATATTAGATAACCAATAAATAAGAATTAAAATATCCACTATCTATAACTTTTTTTGGTGGGGCAATCAAATTTCAAAATCATACTTAATAGAACCTACCATACTACTGTGTGTGACGCAAATAGTACAAGAACAGTTTTAAGTCAGTGTTGAACAAAACACAGAAAGCAGAAAGCTAACATTCATCGCCATGGTTGTGATAGTGAGATGCCAGTGCTTGATGCAGCTGTGCCACAATCTCTAAAGATAGCAGACTTGAGCACGTTGTACTGATTAACAACTGAGTTGTATAAAGTATTTGCAAATATCTCCTTTCCCTGCATGAAATGGAAAATAAATTTGCAAGGAGAAATAACAGAAGTAAACAAACAAAGATAGCCCAGTAAGCAACAAAGCTGATAGAAACATGGACAAATTATAGCTACTATATTTGTATCATGTACCCTTCTTGCTAAATAAGACACCCTCCCTTTGTGCGTCAAGAAACAAGGGATTAAAAGATTAAGAGCAAGAAACTTAACATTGCTGGGCAATTCAACCACCAATTCCAAGTAAGATCAATATGGTTTGTGAATTTCATATTACATTAAAATTAAAATAGGCAAGAAAAATAATTACAACGCCCCATGATGCAAGAGGGGCTTGAATTCCATCTACAAACTAAAATGAGAATGGGCTATTTCCTTATGAATTTTCAGTTTTTTTCCCAGGGCATGAAGAAAAGACATGAACAAGCATTGATTCATCTTAAGAGGCCATAGACGAAAGGGTACCTACGAAAGATGCATTACCAGGCCAATCTCCTAGTTTCAAATTTGTTAAAAGCATATGCAGCTATTTACACCAGTTCAAATCAATTATATGGCACTTGACAAAAATCATCGCCTAGTCAATATCGTGGAAGCTTATCTGCATGTAACACTGAAAATCTATTGTTTGACTTGACTGCCGGGAATGAAGTTCCACCACCCAATCCAAAGTAAAGGGTATACAAATTTTGAGTAAATCAGCTTACAACCTAGCACAAATTCACAAGCAAAGCCTAGCACACAGAATTAGCAGTAAAAGCATCGGCACTAACAATAAGCATGATAATGTATACAGAAATCATTGAAAACAGACCTCATCAGCATTCTTGGTATGAGAAGTAATATCCCCATACTTTACTTCTTCAGTTACTGATACTCCTACACCATGGAAGGATATCACCCTTTGCTCACCGATCTCTTTTTCGACCTATTCAATTCGAAGAGAAAAAAAAAATCAAAGAGGTGGCACACAAAAAATATTTAAACTAGTATGATGAGCACTAATAAAGTAAATGTACCTGTTGTGGTGGAGGCATAATCTCATAGCACAGCAATGATAGTGGATATATGTGCCCAGGAACACCAGCATGCTCCAGAAGCCTCCTCATATTGTCCACTGAGGATGAATCGAATGCCGCCTGCCCTTGTTTTTGCAAGTAGCAGGCAAAGTAGACATCAGGAATGCAAGCACAAGGGCAGTGTACTTTTCAAGCGTTGTTTTACGTAAAAAGATAATTCTTGTCAGCCATGCCAACAACTGCTACTGTACCATCTCATTCCTATGCTTGTTAACAGTGAATTACATTGAAAGAACAAAGAGATACATAATAATGCATAGCAAATTCAGAAAAGATGATGAGCTAGTCAAAATGAGAGACAAGACCAACAGGCAATCGAATATACCGGGTACCATTCTCCTGTTGTAGGATCTGGCCGGTCTCTACCGCCACTTGGTGCAATCCAAATTAACTGTGAACCACCACTGCACAGCGTTGTCAGAAGATACGTGAGGTCAAGCCCAAGAAAACATTAAAAGACAGTTCCATACACAATAATTCAAACTGAATATATATTTGGACAAACAAGAACCAACTCAGTCAACGGCTAATGATGTACAAAACCTTTTTATAACAAAATCCATAGTATTAAAAATATAATCATTTAAGTGTAATAAGTAATCCACATTTTAGAAGCATAGAGTGCTAAGTTTGATTGGCACAAATAAAATCATTTGTAAATTTGTGTACAGGTATCTAGTTCTTTACGCTTCTACTTCATAAATTTGTGTCACTTGGCAGTACAAGCTATCAGGGTTAAACATCTGAGTAAAAGTGCCTTAATATTCTCAGACAAAAGGACTAAAACTAGCATGTTATTGTAAGGGAAGATACCGTAAAAGCAAGGCCATTTCCTTGAGACTTCGAGTATTTGATCGCCTCTTCATCTCAATTAGCTCAGGGTAATCATTCAGATGCTTTTTTGAGTATACGCAAATGAGGTTTCTGATACGAGAAAATGATCAAGTGACAAACTGGTGGGGAAGAAATAGAGAAAAAAAAAATATCACATATGACAAAGTCTTGGGTGAAGAAATAAACCTTCCCATGCTAAATGGCTTGCAAAGTGGATCAGTAATAACTCTGTCCCCAGCAACATAAACCTACAGAAGGTGGGAAATTTAAATTGATTTCACTGGGTCATTTCACTAACTTCACAGTTTATACTCAAAGAACGGCCTTACTATGTTTTCACTAATCCACGGATTGGTTTTTTCAAGCAGCAAGGCGATGATTGCTGGATCTGCTTCTGTCTGATGGTTAGACATCAAAACAACATTGTGTCCCTGCGATGACATACTTCAGTGATTTTTTCATATTTTATATAAGATAAGAATTTTTGGAGCCATGGATTGCAAGAATGACTACGTGAGGAAAAGCCCTGAAACAACCTCATGTCTGGGGCTTCATGTTGTAACAGAACTAACTAGATGCATAAGTATAAATGGTTTTCAAATTATGATGTGTACTAACTGCCAGCATTCGTTCTTCTCTAAAACTTGAGAATTGGATCAAGCTATCATAATAAGAAGGCAATATTTGCATCGCTGTATTTCAAAAGATTATCTCTAAAGAATACTCAAAAAAGAAGGAACTGAAATATCAGTTCCAGTTTAGTCCTTGGAGAGTGATATCCGTTTTATTTCCATTAAGAACGTTGATATGCTATTGCCGGGCTTCAATAAACAATGATGGTTTACATTATTCTCGTCTTCTGAAAAGACCCTGATAGTTTGAATTCACCATGCTGTTGATTTAGTGCTGAAATAAACTAGTAACTACTTACTGAAGGAAATGTGAACTATAGCGAAAATTAGATGAACCGACCTGGCGGAGCTTCTCTTCCATGTCATGGAAAAGGGAAATGTTGCCAACATAGGAGTTCCTAACCATATGAAATGGAGTTAGCAAAGAAAGGGAACCTACAGGCTACAGTAGCAGCAGGTCATTTTACACATCAATGGAGCAAATCTCCTGAAATGACGTGATAATGAAGTACCCTAACATATGTCTGCAGATAGTCCAATCTACATTGATGGAAGATTTTTCTCTCACTAAAGAAATACTTAAATGGATAAATAAATGCTTGCAGCAAGAGAATGGCAAAAAATGGGCCATGGCTTCTGGAGATGGAAACTAAGGTTGTGTACCATAGGTTACAAGACATTCACCTATATTAGACTAGAGAAAACTTAACCCTCAACAGTCAACGACATGATGGAAATATCTGCATACAGCATTTTGTTTTATTTGGAAATTACCAATCTACAGTTGTGCTACTACTACATAAGTTTGCACATCATGAAAACAAAGGAGACTCAAAACTCTGTGCTCTAGATAATTAATTCACACCAAATGAAAACAAGAATGATGAACACAGCAGATAAGGCATGTAATTCATTCCATCCAAAAGGAAAGCTCCATACGAGGTACAGATGTTAACAGCTCAGATTTGTATTACCTAAAGTCTACCAGTGGTCTAATGTAATTCTGACCAAACATGTAATAGTCGAACGGTTCTCGGATAGCTTTGTGATAAGGTGGAAAGGTAAATGGATTCTGCAAAAGGATGAAGCTAGATATGAGAGGCCATCTGGAAACATAAATAAAACTCTTAGAGCAGATTATGATGGTAATCAGAAAATAAAGACAAACCTGTACATCCAGTAGAACACGATCAAACAAAGCCATCATATTTGAAAGCATGATCTCATATGCTTTCGAATCTCCATTTTGCAGGACCTGGTAAAACAAAGCATTCACAGGACATGAGCAGAACCATCTGATAATGGCACATTAAAAATACTACAAAGCTCAAGATCGCCAGTTTTTACAGCATTCTTGTAATTGTAGTACAACTCCTCCAGGCTGCTAGCAACATCTTCAGGCAGATTTCCCTCGTCCAGTTCCCTTCTGATGTGGAAAATGAGCTCTAGTCGCCACAGGCATGCGAAACAAAGAACTCATCAGTTTCTCTGTGTAAGTAGAGATTCCATATCAATGCAGCATATGGAATTCCTAGTTTCATTCTTCTTAAATGACGCGACTAGCAAGCAATTTGGCATACACACTACTACTAAAAAAGTGGGGTGGGGGGGAGGGGGGCGCATATATTGGCCCCATCTTTTTTACTGGCTGATTGGCTCACAAATACCAAATCCATTCGCGTCACTGTCCAGTATCCACTATGACAACTAATGGGTTTATACTCCAGCAAAAGCGCAGCTGTTTTGGGAAGCAGCATCAGCAGCAAACCATACCGTCCTCGTCGAGCTGCGGCGAGGGACCCACCACTTCCTCGGCGCCCATGTAGGAGGCGAGCACTGCGCCCTTAGCAGGGACCCGCGGTCCCCGCCCGCCTCCGGCCGCCCTCCACGCGGTCTTGGCTTCCAGCTGCAGCGTGCCGCTGCGGGACCGCAGAAGCCTCGCCGGCGCGGCGAGGATGGCGGCCCGGGGCGAGGCCAGCCATGGCGGCGGCGAGGAGGCGGCGGCGGGGCAGGCGCCCACGGCGAGCGCGACCAGCGGCGGCGCGTGCATGAGGAGGTGGCGGCGGAATGTTCTAGAAACCTGATCCGAAAACCCTAGCAGCGGCCAAGTGGGAGTGGCGCGGGCCTTGGGATTTGCGATTTTGAGCACGAGTCCAGCTGCGGAGGAAGCGGAGCGAGGAGGATGGACGGAGAGGGCGATGAAGCCTCGGCCCCCTCACCCCTGCCTGTGCATTGTTTTTGTTTTTTGTTTTATTTGTTTTGTTTTTTACAGGAAAACTAAAAAAGAAAACAAATAAAAGGTCATGGATGATATGATATTTATAAGGCAATGTGTGTGGGCAGGATTTGCTGCGCGGCCCTATTGGATGGAACCGGACCTTCTCTTTCTTGGTTTTTGCACACACGTCATTGTCTATGGCCTATCCCTTCCGCCAATATGTCTTCATGCGAAACCTCGAAATATATAAATCATAAATATTTTATTTGTAGAAAGTTACTATTTTCAATATAATCCTTTATGATAAATCATTCCGAGATTAAAAACTTATCCCACAATTCTTGCCATGGCTACCCGAGTATGTGCATATGCATTGGATGCTCAATAATTAGCCCCAAAATTAACATTATATATGATTAATGAATAGGATAAAGCAGAAGTCGTGATATTTTGATTCAGTTTTTCTAGAGTAACTTTATATCAAGAAAAAAATCTATATCACTTACTTTTATTTATGTATGTTTATAAAAACACCTAGGTGCACCCGAAATTTCTGGCCCTTAGATACAAATCAAATGTGCTTCACTCTTCACATCAAGCCCTCTCCCTCCACCTGTCCTTATCTTCTTCCTGCTCATGACACCCAATCTCGACGCCGCCTTCTGCCTCGCCACTGCCCTCTGCCTTCCCTCCTGCCGACTAATGAGGACCGCCCTCAAGGCCTCCATTGTCCCTCCCCCCTTCTTCTCCGACGTTGATGACCACACTCACCCTGTTGTCGTCATCTTGACCATCCCCACTAACCGTCGCTGGTGCTCGCCTCCACCGCCCAACCTGGAGTCCAGTGCCGCCACCACCGCCGGCTGCCAAGCCACCGTGAAGCTCCATCTACACCCAGAGGCCACATGTAAGAGGATCTCCAACAGACTGGCCATCATGCTAGCTAGTGACATTTGCCTGGCCAGATAGAAAAAACCACTGCTCCAATAGCCTGGCTACTTGCCTCGCTAGCACTGTTGCATGGCTATTTGAGCTCCCTCCGTCAGCAAATTTGGCCTAGATGCAACGCCTGGCCATCCACCGCTGCATGAGACTAACAACAAGGGCCCAGTGCACATCAGTGTTTTTACTTCAAAACTCATTCTTCTCCCCCATTTTAGAGGTCACAAAATCATGCATGTTTTATGTTGGTGGAATAAATAACAAATAACCCATTTTACTTAGATTCTATGCAAAATCTTTTACACATTTTAAATCAATACTCTGCAAGTTTAACCTTTTTTGCTTGTTATTTCAACTTTAGAGTACTAGTTTAATTTCAAAAAAGGAGGCAAAAACATTTTAATTCATGTTAAATAAAAATAATCAAATGTAGGGCAATCAGATTTGGAGGGCGAGATTTGGCTAGTCTGCTGGAACGCTAAGTATTATGGAGAGAGAATCTTTTAGAGTGAATGAATAACCAAATGGGAATTTGGCCAGACAGATTTGGCCAATCTGCCAGAGATACTCTAACGCCCGGCAACCCCGAAACCCTAACCTCGCCGGAAATTCACGGAGCTGGGGAAGAAGAGAATTTGGGGAAAGAGAAAAATCCGGGTGCTCACATCCTCTAAAACACTCGGGAGGGTGAAGTTTAAAACATAAGTTGTACAAGCAAAGTCTCCGCTAGCTGGAGTAATCACATCCTCTAAAACACTCGGGAGGGTCCAGTTTAAAACATAAGTTATACAAGCAAAGTCTTCGCTAGGAGGATTAAAAAAACATAACAGTTGTAACTACTCCACTAATCTTGAATTTTAAGGTGTCCTAGCAATTCTAGATTTCTAACATAGATTAAACTAAGACCTTGTTTTTAGTTTGGTGAAAAGTTAGCATTTTTACTGTAGAGATTTTAAACTAAGGCACAAAATCACAAGACGAATCTATTAAGCCAAATTAATCTGCCATTAGAGATTACTTACTATAGCATGGCATTATCTAATCATGACCTGGTTAAGCTTAATAGATTCATCTCTCAATTACACCGGGGGGTTATGGAACAGGTTTTGCTAGCTATCCACATTTAGTACTCACAATTCGTATCAAACATTCGAATTTACGGTAGCGATGAAAAAGTTGACATATCTCCATGAATGGCTTTTTTTGTATGGATCAATGTATTTCAAATGCTTGTGGGACACATGGTTAAAAAAGCTTCATTGCATGTCATTAACTCCATGTAGACATTAAAGGTGATGGTTAGAGCAAAAAGACATCTTCGTCTCATTAACTTTGGAAAAAGGAGAAAGTTTATTGGAGAATTATTACATGACCAGTATCTAAGTACACCTATAAATATTTTATATTTAGGAATAAATTTTGAATACCTTACAGTTCACAATTTTTTGTGTTATTTAGTACAATATTTTTTTATATTAGTTTTAAGTGATTATGTTGTCAAAAGAGACAACCCTATGGGTAAAAGCACTAGAAATCGACATGGAATAAGGCTCGCCACACTCCACTACTGGTTGTGTTCCAATTACAGGATTCATCTTCATAATGTGGTTGCTTTTGGTCTCTTATTTTGTATTTATCATGTTAGCATTATGTTATTTTTCTTTTGTGAGGGGGTAGCATTATATTATTGCCTATCTTACTTTTACTTATGGATTCGATGTAAATCTTGAAATGCTCTGGGAGAAAGATCTAAAGAGCCGCATCCAACACTGCGCACTTGCGATAATGTCATCAACAAGGATGAAGAAAGTTGTTGCAAGCCTAATATTTGTGTGTCATTGTCGGACGAGGCTAAGTGACGCATGGGCCTAGGCCAACATGTCAGTGACTAAACTAGAGGTAAGTATTGCAGAGGATTCCTTACCGTCATTATTATGTCGTTTAAGATAGCATTAGAGACCATTCTCCGATAATCTAACTTCAGCACATTATCTAAAGTTGTTGTGGATCCCACACATTAGTATAGGGAAGGACATGAGATTGTGGGTGCCTTTAGTTAATTGCTAGCTTATTTTCTCTCATTCTTTATTCTATCTTTCGTATATGCCAAAGGTTGCTATGGATCCGCAGTAAATACAATAGTATGATATTGACCTGATACTCGTAAGCGACCAACTAAATATTAGTATTAGCGATAGCTCAAAATTAGATAGCTGACCATTAGCCTTTATGTGTTTGGGTCACCAGCTAATAGATGGTGGATTCTTGGGTAAAAAATATTTTGTCTCCTCCTCTACCGTCGGGAAAAGGCATAACTAGCTAGCTGGGTGATAAAAGCTTTAGGTCCTTTTTAGCCCAAGTTAGCTCTCTTTAACCAGGTAATGGACAATAGTTAACTAGTGCTTTGGTTATCAATTAGCCTAAACATTGGCACTTATGTTTTGATGAGTTACAACTATTTTTTTTGCTGGGTAACGCTTACCTCTTGTATCCAAATAAAGCCTTATGTAGACACAAATGAACGATAGTGTTTATTGTGTTGTCGTTCTTATTCATGACTTTATTATAATGTATGTGCTATATCAGTATGTATGTGCTACCCCCCCCCCCACCCCCACATGCCATGAAGAGAAATTTGCTTTCAATGCCTACCTTTTTATATAATTATACTATTTTTACGACAGTAATGAGTGGCTCTCTAGATCAAACATATATTGACAAAAGCACATACTAAAATAATTTAAAAAACATAAAACAACATACCTACTTTACATATTAGCATACAAAAATGGTGGTTGGTACATACCAAGCAATTACTTGGATGGTTAGTCAATGTGATTGCCTCTACTTGCCATGGATCAAACATGTGTCAACACATCTGTGTCTATTTTATTAGGTAACTACTTCAAATATACAATGGTCGTATGGATGGTGAGGCAAGTGTGTCCATCTGCCTATGCAGACCTCTATGATGACGTGCATGCATACGTATGAGCATGTGTATGTACCATGTGTTGAAGAACGATGATAGAGGGTGGCAAAGGACTTGCTTTTGCTAGAAACCTATAACGAATTCAGAAGGGCATGTTAGCACACCCTACATGGTGGACAACCATTGGAAGATGAGGAAGAGGAGAAGAAGAATGAGAAAAATAGAAGAACGGGAAGGTAAAGGTGGAAACAAAAAAAGGAGAGGTATATAGCTATAATTTGGTGAGTAGTTGAGGCAATGGGGTCTCATCATGCCAACCTTCTGTAAATAGTCCCAGATAAGGATGCCCTCACTCTATTTCTAAGATATAAGACATTTTGATTTTGCTCTTAGTCAAACTTCTCATATTTTGACTAGGTTTATTGAAAAAAAATTTAACATCTACGACATCAGAATACATCCATTATATCCATCACAAATATATATCTAGATAATATAGTTATTTATTATTAATGTTAACATGTATTTTCTTAAACTTGACTGAAATGTCACAACACGGCTATGAGAAGATGTTTTACTAGTCTTTTCATGTTTTTCATTTTTTTAAAAAAATAGCACATGATGTGTGCATTTCTATTGCTATAGCAAAAATAATACAATATTATGCCCATAGGAGACCATAACCAAGCAACCGAAAAAATAAAGAAAATAATTAAACAATATGTCGCTCACTGGAGCAACGCCGCCACATAGCCAGCCAACCAAGGGAAGATAGCCAAACATCGAACTAGCTGCCGCTATGTGTGGCCAACCGTCACCAAGCTATAAGAGAGATATGAGAAAACAGCCAATGCACAAAGCCATGTGGCGTACTTGCGCAGTCACAGCTGGATACCCGAATTCCAGCATAAGCAATGTGTCTACAGTCTACAATGAGAGAGCGACGAAGAAGAAGAATCCATTGGTCCCTCTTGCAACAACCCGCAACCCATGACCACAATAAAGAAAGAGTATCATTACCATTGTGAATGAGCTGGTAGTAATGTACAAGGCCAAGACAAAACCAAAAGTGACACCTCTAAGAGGGAAAAGTGACATAAAGGGTGCCACCTGCCAGTTACTTAGAAGACCATTTAGGAGTAGTTTTGTTGGAGGATAAGTGAGGAAATACACTGCAGTTACTTTTCTGGAAAACGTGTTCTGTGAGATGAAGGAATAGTTGATTTTCAATGAATAGTGAATTTCTGAAGAAGTTTTTAGGAACTAAACTACTCATATGGTTTTTGCCCTGGGAAAGCCAAAAAGCATGGTGTTTTTTTTTACCATACCATGCCCTACAAGACTTGCAATCCCCAAAATCAAACTGTTGTTAGGTAAACTATGACTCAGCTTGTCTTGTACCCATGGCTGCATATAAGGTCTTAGCTCCAATATATAAAAAGGTCTTAGCTCAAATACAGTCAATTGTAATGACCCAAAAAGTCTGTTCAGAAAGTCACCGCCCACAAGTAACTACAGCTACTAGAAGATTGAACAACATTAAGATAATTAGGCGTCGCTTTTAGGATGAAACTGCGACACGATGTTGATCTAATTGATTTCTTTTATCACAGCTTAGCTTTGGACTAGGAAATCACCAAGAAACATAGGTGCAGTTTAGATTGGAAGTTCACTTCGCATTTGGAGCAGCCACTAAACAAATCCCTAATGACAGCACAAATACTCCTTAGATTCGTGAAACATGATGTGCAATTTCACCGAATATACAATTTATATTATATAGCAGATAAATAAATGAACATGAATGAACGAATTAGTGCCATGTTCAGATTCTAAAAGTACTTTTTACCTTCTATTCATCACAGGTATCCCTAAAAATTCTTTTTTTATCTCTCCCTCACATAACACCCATCCAAAAAAAAGTATTTTTTCCCAACTTCATCTAAACACAGGCCAACATTTGCAGAATCCGTCATCATCACGTCGCTTCTCCCCCAGTAACGCACGCAAACCTGAACCATAAGAAAACTCGAAAAAAAATCTGCATCGTGTGGATTGGACGGTCGTGATGCGGCTGCTACGGGGCACGGACCGTTGACGTCCTGTGTGAACCGTCCGATAGGCTAGGCGGACGTCGGCATCACGGCGTCGCCATTTTGCTTACGGCACAAGGAAAGAGGCGGGGGGCAACTTGGAATCCAAGTCAGCGAGACGTACCCGTGCCGGAGTGGGGCCCGGGCCCACGTGTCGGGGAGCGCGTGGGGTACGTGGGGTGGTGGGTGGAGCCGAATAATAATACCAAGTGGAGAGAGGGCACGGCAAAGGCGTGCGTGGACCTCGCCCTCATCTCGTCTTCCTCCCGAGCCCCAATAATTCCACCGCCGTAGCGCATCCCCTACCTTCCTCTCGCCTTCGCCCGTCCGCCGCCGCCGCCGCCGATTCGCTGTGCTTCTGACCTCTGACCAGTCCAATCTCGCCGGCGAGGGAACCGCAAGCTGCAGCAGCGCCGGAAGACGAGCAGCACCCCCACCTCCGGCCATCGCCGGGGATAAAGTGGGGTCGTTAGGGGAGGCCTAGGGGGTGCGAAAAGGGATCGGATCGGAAGAGATGAAGCAATCAAAAAATTCTTCTTCGTTCTCCGTCGCTCCTATTAACGCCGCCACTACTAACCCTAGGTAAGCATCATCGCCGGATCTGGTTGTCTGGCTTACTGATTTCTCGGGGAAGAGGATCCCCTTGTATATATGCGTGTGTTCGATCTGGTAAAGTTTTTATTTTTGTTTATTTGTTTTTTTCAAGTCCTGTTAAGCTTGATGTGAATTGTAAGTGCGATCAAGATGTGGGATTCTGTGTATTGTTGACTCATCAAAACTACAATTTTTTGGTCCTGTGACTGCAATTCTGGTTTATGACTTGTTAGATTCTCTGAAATCTTTGCGTATCCATGCGTGTGGCTGAATTTCCATGGGGAAGTGAGTGGAGGTTATGGAGAATTTTGTTGAATTTTACCGTATGCGGCCATCTGCTATGCTATGAATATGGTCTATGATACAAGTTTTCTTGCACGCCGTTCAGTTAAAAAGGTTAACTACAAATTTGGGCATAGAAGAGAATTTCTTGTGCTTTAGTTAATTCATCGTTCAATGGATCGCTTGATGATGTACTGTAGGTTAGTAGAAGTATCATGTACTCTCTCTGACTGCCGCTACGGATATGGTCTATGATATAGGTTTTCTTGCACACCGTTCAGTTAAATCAATGGTTAACTACTAATTTGGGCATGAAAGAGAATTCCCGGTGCTTTAACTCATAATTCAATGGATTACTTGATGAGCCATCTACTGTGGGTTAGTAGAGGTATCATGTACTCCCTCCCTCTGCCCGTGACCTAGCTTTCTGCGTTCATGGTTTTGGTACCCTGAGAAGTGGCCTCCGCTCGATCTGTCTATATGTGGGCAGCATGCTGTTGCCTTATTTTGCATGGTACGATATTGTTTCACAACGACAAAATAAATGCGTGTTTGTCATCTGTTTGCCCATGCTTAGTGTAACAGCCAGTGGCGATGTTAAGGGTGGTTTTCCCCCCAAGCCTTGCTGCAAAATTAGTATAGTAGTTCTTCCTTTTCCTATAAACCTATATTTTCTGTTTCTGTTGTATATTTGAAAGGAAGCATCAATGTCTCTTTACTGATATCCGTCAATTTTCCTTTTTCAGGATCATTCTGCCTTTTCTCGTTTGTGATCCGACTCTCTTTCGTTTTAGCCCTGTCAAATATGAGGTTGACCTTCAGAAGCTTTTCTATTAGATTAGTGTAAATAGTAGACTTGTTCGGGTTTAGCTTGGTTGGAAGAATTAGTCTCTTGTTCGTGTTCATTGCTAGAAATAATGGCTGCGATGAACGGAAAGGTATTGGGTAAATGTGATAGGAACATAAATAGTCTCAAGAGAAAGTGGGACAGCCCCGCTGCATATGATGCTGATGCCTGCCGCAACTCTGAATTGCATCAGCGTCCTGCAGAAGATTCTGCTGTTAGGTTCCATGTTGATCAAGATCGCAAGGCAAAGATCGTATGCCACTTCAACAAGCAGGTTTTGCAGAGCTATAGGAACTTCATGTCGAGCGCACCACCTAAGCGTATTCTACTTCGCCAAGGTGCTGGTTGGAAAGACTTCCCAGAAAAGATTGTCAAGCTGGCCCAAGCTGACTTCAGGTCACAAAAGACAATCACGGAAACAGGATATCAGAACCAGCTGTTTTTGCTGGATTTTGTGCATATGACATTCATAGACTCGAAGAGTGGTCTTCAGAAGCCGATAGCTTGGATTGATGAAAATGGAAAGGGCTACTTCCCAGAAACATTTCTGCAAGATCAAAAATTATTTATGAAGAAAGATTTTGGCAACGGAAATCATGAATACATTAGTGTCAAGCCAAATGGGACACGAGAAATGAATGACCAGCTCGGAGCATCAGAAAGTTCTGCAGAAAGCTCAAACTTTGATTCAAGCACTGAAGATGTTTCCAGTCCTAAGAGAGCTAGAGCTGAAAAGAGTTCCATTGGAACAGATGGTGATATGGGAGAAGCTATTGGAGAAAATGAGCCATGTGCTTTGTTGCCCACAGCTTGTAATCTGCTGCCACACCAAGCTAATCTGGGTGAGGTGTCACGTGCTCAGAGCACTATGGAAGCCGTGGAGAAATTGTTGATGCAGGGGATGGGTTCTGTTATTGGATCCAAGGACGTCATTGGAATATACAGAACTCCAGTATTGGATGATTGCAGACAAGTCCGTTACCATTATCACCAAAAGCAAGCACAGATTACTGGATGCCATCGTGGCAATGCAAATGTCCGTTATGCATGGCTTGCTTGCTCCAAAAGCACTGTGCATGAAATGATGCTGAATGGTGTTTTGAAAGTTCACAAGCCCACTAAGTGCCCAACTTATGGAGAGGGTACCCTCCTTACACCAGCAAATCGTTCTGATACTTGGTATGTTCTTGAAAAATTGCTCCATAATCTACGCACTGATTGTCCTTTCCTTTTTCCAAATAATTGCTGGCACCTAACTCTGTTATCTCTTCACCTGTGTTTCTCAGCTGTTCATATGTTCCTGAATATCTTTTTGTTGACACATTCAGTTCATTAGTTCCTTTTTACTGACATGTTTCTTCACACGGTTGTAGATGTACTCCCACCGTTCCAAATTGTAGGTCATTTAGGCATATTTAGATACATAGTTAGTAGTAGTTAGTTACATATACATTATGTCTAAATATGCCAAAACGATCTACAATTTGGAACGGATGGAGTAACAGTTAATTTCTGCTTCATTTTCGTATTTCTGCTTCATTTTCGTATTCTCTTCACCAAAATTCCTTTTTCTTTACCTAACAGTTGTAAAATTCAATATTTGTATTACTTTATGCAGTGCGAAATACTCTGATGTTGATGAAAATGGCATTGTCCATATGATGTTGTGCCGTGTTATAATGGGGAACGTAGAAATAGTTCACCCTGGATCTAAGCAGCATCGACCTAGTAGTGACTATTTTGATAGTGGAGTAGATGACCTTAAAAACCCACAACATTACATTGTGTGGGATATGAATCTGAATAGGCACATCTATTCTGAGTTTGTAGTCACCATCAAATTGCCTTCTAAAACCAAAGGTAACTAATCGCTACTACTCTGTCTTTAATTTGTTTAGCTTATTCAGTTTTGATCTGTGGCAACCCAAATGTCCTTACTGCTTGGCATTTTCTGTACCAGATTCCTTTGTCGCACAAGAAGATTGTCAGAATTCATCTGATGTGTCACTGGTCTTGAATTCTAGTTCACCGGACTGTATGTCAGAGGTAAGATGCTTTACATGGGGTATTTACAAGATGGTATGAGTCAATTTTTGTTGTCATACAGACAAGTTCCACTGTTGGAGCAGCAAGAGAGTGCAATAATTCAGATTGTGACTTGACTCAATAATTGTCTTGTGATTGCGTTATTGAGATTATAACTTGGAGCTGACTATATTCGTTATCTATGATAGAATTCTCCAAATATGATAAGTTTCCTTGTGAAACCATGCTATGTTTGTTTTGTTGTAGCTGAAGCACCAGTTAACAACTTCCTTTTATACACGAACAGGAGATGAACCTTGAGGGACCTCCAGCATTGGGAGGTGGATGTGCAGCCCCCATGCTAGGAGATACAATGGAGAAAGCTCCAAGCTCACCTTGGATGCCTTTCTCCATGCTGTTTGCAGCGATTTCTACCAAAGTGTCTCCTGAGAATATGGACATGGTCATTGGTTGTTATGAAGAATTCAAGGTCTGATATCTAGCATTGTTTCTTTAGTAAAGCTGCCTTCCTTATCTGCACTATAATGAGTGACTTATTTGTCCATGCATGTGTGTTTACCAGAGCAAGAGAATAAGCCGAGCTGAGCTAGTAAAGCAGCTAAGGCATGTTGTTGGTGATAAAGTGCTAATATCGACAATAATGCGGCTTCAAGATAAGGTGTGCAAACTTCCACTTCGGACTTTGTTGGTCAATATTTTCTTAGCTTCCTGCTGAAAGCCTGAAAATCTGTTAGCCATAAGGTGTGCCAGGCTGGAGCCTGGGGTTCTGGGATGGACTGCCAGGCTCTCAAGTCATCTTTTGCGGTGCACAAGTTTCTTTTGAAGAGCGTCAGAACAGCAGTGGTTTGATCATCTGTTTGTTTACACTCTTTTCTGAGGAAAACCTTTTTGTTTTTGTGTCTATTTGGCAGCAGATACCTCCAGTGGGGATGCCTGAGGCGCCCTTGGTGGCTAAACCGTAAAGTGTTTCGGTGGGCAAGGAAGAAATGGAGCGGCCGACTTGCATAAAAAGACACCAGAGAGATGAGGCCTCTTAGCGTCAGTCTGTATGGCTGCTGTTCTTTCCGTCTGTCGTAGTTTATGTTGGTGAAGAGTCTGTATCTACATCTTGTGTTTTTTTTTGTTACCGACAAGGAAACAATGCATGCATGCTTTTGAACCGATCGAATCCTTTATGAGAGTGAAAAATCCTCGTTTACCCTTATATAAATAGAACATCGAGTTGGGCATTATTATTATTAGTTGGCTATATCTTGTGGGTTTTACTCGTGCAATAGGAAAATGACTAGCTTGAGCTTTCATGTGTAGCCAACGCGCGCGGGCCGACCTGTGGCGTACGTGCGAATGGTACAATGAGCCTCTTCACTTTACACCCAAAGTCCCAAGGGCCAAAACAGAGTCTACGAATACATTGAAAATAATTGAAATGAAGCAAATTCTAGTGTAATTATCATCCAGTTGTCATCAGATGTTGGTCGGTGGGGCGCCGGATTCAGGGTCCCAGCCAGGAGGCTCGATGTTGGGCCAGTCACCTCTGCAACCTAGCCTGATGTAGAGGCTCTTCTTGCCTGTTCGTTCCCCAACAAAGAGATAAACCAGCATGCCATCAGTAGTCTTTAAGCATGTTCTTGTTGATAAATCCAGAGTAGTCTTTAAGCATGGTTTTGTTGATAAATCCAAGTAATTAGCAGCAACCTTTGGCAACCTATGGGAAGATCAGGCGATGCTACCGAAGATGAAACGAAGCTGAACTGGTGTAGCATGCCATCAGCGAGCTGGTAAGGAACGTACCTGCCAGCTTCTTGTCTGCTAAGGTCAGCTGCTTGAGGGCAACGAGGCAGCCTTGCGCAACAGCTCGCGTGTACTCCGGGTCCCAGCCGCCCAGCTTCACCACAACGTCCGCCTTCGCGTAAGCAACGCTTCCGCTACTGACACTTTTCCGGGCTTCCTCTCTTGCGGTAGCTTCATCTGTTTGTCCAACCGAAATCCAAATGAATTAACCTCAAGATCAGCCGGTTACTACCACACACCACACCATCGAAAACGCGGCTTGCTTACCGCTGGCGTCCGACACCGACAGCCAAACCGTGAACCCAGAATGGAGGTACTGCCACCTGTCAAATCTGCTAGCTGCTCCTTGCTTGCCCCCAAGAGTTGCAACGACAGTGCGTACATGGCTGCAACACGCGAATCCTTTATAAGAATCTTTGCAAAATGACTAACTAGGGCTCATCGAAACATGCTCAAGAAAGCAACCTGCTAAGGCTTTCCAGGACAACAGATTCCGCTTCGGCTACAGAGTCCACTCCCTCTGAAGCCACCCCTACAAGTTACTGTATTTTGTTATTATGTAGCAACAACATGAAATATACATTGCTACTTTCATATTAGAATTCTCCACTAAAGCGTAAAAGTGTAGGTGCATTGCAGCTTTGTCCATGAAAAGAGGAGAGAAGGTTACATGTATCGATAGACTTCTCAGTGGCACTTTCCAGCAGCTCACTTGTGCAAACCGGAAGATACCTGCAGTATCATGATATGAGGAGACTAATTTCAGAGGTTCTTATGAGTCTTATATCTGCTAATGAAGAACAACTGACAGTAAACTCACGAGTAGATCATCAAGTTTACCAATTCACATGTTGGGTGCTGAAAACTTTTATTAATAGAGTAGAATGGTGTAGCCCAGATCAAACTGCAATTTACATACCATGCTATCTAATTGCACAACAGTTGAAGTGAAGCGGTAGTATAGAAATGAGAAGCACGCACCCAATGCCCTCGGCAATCTCTTTAGCAACTGCCTCATTAATGTCTGTGGAATCACCAACAATGTGGACGCTGATCCCTGTCAATAACTGGGTGATCCCAGAAGTGAGGGACTCCCAGGATTCATCAATGTCAGGCCATTTCAATTCTCGTTCGACTTTCTTCAGATTCACCACCAATTGATCCTCATCGATGAACCTATGATATAAAAGTGAGTAAATAATAGCTTCTTACAAGTATGAGTGAAGTACCAAATGATATGCGTACCATATGGTCTCGGAAGACTTGATCCTATCGAACAGTGTTTGGACATTCATCAAAGTCTTCAGTGTCCCATCAGACTTGGCTCTGATCAATAAAGATGTATCATCAACGTCAACAAAAACATCTCTTGAACTCTCAATACCAAGCTTTCGTATGTCCAGTCTCAGCTCCACTTCTCCATTTCCATCAGCGAACTATGCAAGTAATACCAGATGATTTCTATTAGCAAGATAAGAATCATGTCCAAGAGAGTTGCTTCTACACGAATTAAACTACAGAGGTTTACCAATAAATTCGTTTGCAACAGTTCTATTTGACTCGACTGTAACATGAATTGTTTTATTTGATTCGGTTGTAACATTCGAATCGTTCTATCTGAACTGGAGCTGCCATTCTTCAACATGGTCTTTTGGTCACTACTGGTAATGCACAGAGTTGAGCTTGAACTAGTTGGGATGATGTTACCATTTTCTCAAGAGCTGGATTAATTGTGAAACTTGTTTGACAGCATTTACAGATTTAACTAATAAGCCAATGTCAATTAGAGGCAACGAGTGCTAAGATTTTGCACAGACATTATCTTTGGGGTATGAACAAATGAGTAATAGGGAGAACTGATATGACGGAATTTGGTGAATCAGACGGCAGAGTGCTCGCCCAATCCTTAGGGGCATGAGCATGAGCAGATAAGGTCGAAGAAGAGCCTGAGTGATAAGGGATACTAATACACAGTGAGAAAAAGTAAACAAGTAAGCTTGCCTCGTAGTCCTTGGACGGGGCGGACGACGCGGACACGGATGCCCGCGGCCGGAGGCGGCCACTCGCCGGCGGGTAGGCAGAAAAAGTGGAGCGGGACTGACGAAATGGCGTGGCAGGGAGGCGAAGCCTACGAGGGCTGGAGATGCGGCTGCGCTGGGAGGGACTTGCCTTTGTGGTGAAGGGCAAGGGGATGGAGGAGCAAGCTGCCATGGCTGCCGCTGCCTCTATCATGGCCTACTCGGAGTGTTTCTGAGAGGGGAGGAGCCAGCCAGCCTCTGCCTCTAACCTGCCCAAGAAGATGACGCACGGCATGGCTGGCCGCTGGTAGCAGATGTGGCTCTTGGGCTGGGCCCTTGTTCACACTCGTCCGTCCCTTTTCCATCAGCCCAGGCCCAATGCCAAAGGGAAGAGCGTGACTTCCTTATATTATGTTTTAGGAAAAAGTCTTTTGTCCTCCCTGAACATTGGGCTGAGTTTAATTTGTCTTTCTAGATCGTAAAATCGGGTAACTAGCCTCTCTAAACTTTAAAAACCGTACGTTTTATCTCTTTGAGCAGTATATAAGCGGTTTTGAAGGTGGTTTTGACTTTTTTCCTTTTTTATTTATTTCGGTTGAAACTTTGAAAAATCATAGTAAATCAAAGAAAAACCATAAAGTCAAAAATCTAATTTTGTTGGACTCCACATAAGTATATTAACACAGAAAATATATAATATGGTATATTTGGGTACAAAATTTTTATCATAGATTTATATCTACTTTTTAACTATAGTTAAATAGAATAATTCATAACTGCATTTTTATCGTCCAATCATGCTGAATTTTTCAAGTTAAGCTAATTATTGTTTTCTTCAAATGTATTAAAAAATTCATACTTATTGGATCATGTATAACTTAGTTAAATATTTATTTAAGGCAAAACATACTCTAAATAAATCCGGAACTAAGTTATACATGATCCAGTGGGTATGAACTTTTTAATATAGTCGAAACATATAATAACTAGACTGATATAAAAAATTTCAGCATGATTGGACCATAAAAAATGCAGTTAGAATTATTCTATTCAACTATAGTTAAAAAAATAGATATAAATCTATAATAAAAATTTTGTACTGAAACATACCATATTATATATTTTTATGTTAATATACTTATGTAGAGTCCAACAAAATTAAATTTTTTATTTTATGATTTTTCTTGGATTTACTATGATTTTTCAAAGTTTCAACTAAAATAAATAAAAAAAAGTCAAAACCGCCTTCAAAACCGCTTATATACTGCTCAGGGAGGCAAAATGTATGGTTTCTAAAGTTAAGGGAGTCTGGTTACCCGGTTTTATGGTTCAGGGAGACAAATTAAACTCGGTCCATTATACAGGGAGGTTAAAAGGACTTTTTCCTATGTTTTAATTACGAAAAAAATTTATTCAGCGACCGGTCACGTGCCAGAGGTTCAGTGCCCGACATGCACGGCCTGCTCTGGCCCAAGAGCAGAGAGGTGGGCTGCCCATGACCCATAACTTTTTTATTTGTTTCGCATCTAAGAGGTATGATTATTTTCTCATAGTGTCTGTTTTCTATTTTGTTTCCACCGTTACTTTTTTAGAATTAGATCTATAAAACAAGACACATGATGCATATGTTTTGAGATATTCTTTATATATTAGCAACTTATATCGAAGAGTGGTGGCTACTTATATATTAAGCATGTAACAACTTTTGTGTAAATCTCCTAACACACAATAATATAAATTGCTAAAAATATTCAACGAACTTGCTAGCGCTAGGGGTGGGCAGATAACCCGAAACCCGAACCCAAAAAACCCGAACCCGAAACCGAACAGCCCGAAACCCGAAGACCCGACCCCTTTGTCGGGCTGCCTTTGTTGGAAACCCGAAATTCCTACGGGTTGCTCGGGTTCTGTACCCAGGAACCCGAACCGCCCGAACAACCCGAAACCCCCAAGCAGCCCATAGTCGCATTCGGCCCACAACCCAATTGTGTGTACCCTAGGCCGAGAAACCCTCACGTTCCTTTTCTGAATCGCACTCCCCGACTCCGTTGCCCTCTCCCTCTCCCGATTCCGCCACCCATCCGCCGCTGCCCTCCAGACCAGACCGCACGGCGCACGCGGTTCCCCGATTCGTCGGTCGCCGCCCTCCAGACCGTACGCGCACGCCGATGCCCTCCACCTCCAGACCACACGCACACTGACGCTGACGCCCACCAGGCCACGGCCTCCGTCCTCCGGCCGCCTCCGTCCTCCGGGGCTCCGCCGCCGTCAGCACCTGCACCTCCGCAACCAGGCAGAAGTATCCCATGGAGGGGGCTCCGCCGCTATCGGCACCTGCACCTGCGCCCGACTACAATGCTGTGCAAGGGGCAAAAGCTTCTCCGGCTGGCAAGAACTAAAGAACGGCGCCAACAACGGAGGAATCGTGCAATGTATGTATTGTGAATTTCATTTCCATATTGTAGATCAATTTCTTGTCCAGTTATCATGTCGAATGTCATTTAGCTTAGTAGTTACTAGTTAGTAGATGCAAACTTGCAATTTCTAGATGTCTGTTGAAATGCCAATGTTTCTGTCCACATCCAAGCTCTAGTGAAGTCGTGATAAGTAATGTTGTGCTCTTTATGCTGCTTGTAGATGCCTCAAACCGAAGATTATGCTGAACAAATGGACATTGAGAATCAATATAATAGTTCAATAGTTCCAGTAGATACTCAAGGTTCACAATCACAATCACATATGCAGGGTACTCAGCCACATGTCATTGATCTGGAAAAGGACACTGAAAAGGCAAGGAAAGAAATAGAACCAAGGTCTGATGTGTGGAATCATTTCAACAAGATCAAGGATGATAAAGGTGTATTAAAGTCTGCAAAATGTAAATATTGCAACCGCTCAATTAAGGCAGATTCAAAAAAAGATGGTACATCTTCATCGAACAGACATCTGGAAATTTGCAAGCTCAATCCACACAAGAATAAGGATCCAAAGCAAGGAACTCTGCAAGCAACTCATGGAGAAGGTGTTACCACATGGAGGTTTGATCAAGATGCGCTTAGAGAGGCCTTTGCTCAGATGGTCGTCAAAGATGAACTACCATTTGCTTTTGGTGAGAAGGAAGGCTTTAAACAGTTTATGTCCAAAGCGTGCCCACGTTTCCAGGTGCCATCTAGAAGAACCTGCACTAGGGATACTGTCAAAGTTTACTTTCAAGAGAGAGCGAAGCTAAAGAAATTTCTCAAAGATTCTTGTCAAAGGGTTTGCTTAACAACAGATTGTTGGACTTCTCAACAGCAAGATGGCTACATGACAGTGACAGCGAGCTTTATTGATAATAATTGGCAGCTGCATAAGAAAGTCATCAGTTTTTTCTTGGTAAAGGGGCACAAGGGAGAGGACATTGGGAAAAACTTGCTGAGATGCATGACTGAATGGGGTTTGGAGAAAGTAATGACAGTCACTGTTGATAATGCCAGTGCTAATGACAATGGTGTGGGTATACTGAGGAAACAACTTCAGAAAACTAACATAGCTGATGGCAAGTATTTGCACATGAGGTGTGCTGCACACATTATTAACCTTATTTGTGCAAGATGGACTAAAAGAAGTTGACCTCTCCATGAAGCGTATTAGAGCTGCTATTAGATACATTAAGAATGGGACTTCAAGATTGGTTAAATTTAAGGAAATTGCTGAGGAAGAGAAGGTGGGTAGCAAGGCATTTCTGAAGCTTGATGTCCCCACTAGATGGAATTACACATATGAAATGATGAAAGCTGCAATAGTTTATGAGAAAGTGTTCATGAAATTAGCTGAGGAGGACTACTCTTATGTTATTGACTTATCTGAAGATAGGGACGGCCCTGGTCACCCAGATGAAACTGATTGGGAGAAGGCCAAGAAGATGGCAAATTTTCTAGAACATTTTCATGACCTTACAGTTCGTGTCTCTTCTAGTCTCCATGTCACCTGCAATACTTTCTTTTGTGAAATTGGGGAAGTCCATTTGCTGATTCAGTCTTGGATGAGTAGTGAAGACTATTTGCAAAAATCAATGGGCATGAGAATGAAAGAAAAATTTGACAAGTATTGGAGACTTTGGCACACCATCCAGGAACAACAGCAAGAGAATGAGAGGAATAGCAGCAAGGGGAGAGGAAAGGGAAATGGAAAGGAGGAGAAGGAGAATATCAATTTACTAATTTTTGTTGCCGCGGTTCTTGATCCAAGATACAAGTTTTCTTTGTACACAAAGATATCTGTTGAAGAGATATTTGGCGAGGAAAGAGGACAACTAGTATGGGCAGCTATTACCTCTTGTGTGTGTGACCTATTTGAAGAATATAGGAAGATTCATGCTCCAATTGAGGCACCAGCTGAAACAAATGATCCCAGCCAATCAACGGTTGGTAGAAACAACATGCTTGATGAAAAAAATTGCCAAGAGGATGAGGATGGAAAGTGGTTCCAACAACACGGCCAAGTCTGAACTTGACAAATATCTTACTGAAGATCCTGAGGATAGAGAAAAGAAAATAGATATCCTTGTTTGGTGGGAAGACAATGCACACAGGTTTCCAATTTTGGGACACATGGCCCGTGATGTGCTTGCTATACCTATTTCAACAGTAGCATAAGAGTCAGCTTTTAGCACAACTAGACGTATCTTAGATGACTTCCGGACCTCTCTTACTCCATTCATGATAGAGGCTCTAGTATGTTCACAGGACTGGCTGAGAAGGTCAACTCCTATTGACATACAGGAGAACATGGAAGAATTAGAAAAGATGGAAAAAGGTACAACATTCCCTCAATTACTTTATGCATTTAGTGGATCATTGTTTTTGTGCTCATTGGCTCGTTGCTTAAATTCCTGTAATTACATAATTAATTGAAGAATTTGGGAACCACAAAGGAAAAGGAAAAGAGAAGATTTCGGCAGCACCAACACCAACATGCTCAAAGACTGGAACATCTACATCTTAAATTCTTAATAAAAGATGCCTTGCCATATTGCCATTTGTCCATTTCATCTTAGTACTCTAGTCTCTAGTGTATCTGTGTGTATTGCCAATTTGCCATTTGTCCATATTGACTGTCTCTGTATGCCTCAGTGAGCTCACTGTTGGATTGTTGGTTGAGGGATTTGAAACTTTGAACTAGTTGTGAATTGTGAGTTTGTGACCTTTCAAGTTTGTACTATCAATTAGTCATGTACTGTGTTGTGAGTTGTGATAGTGTGATACTGCACGTATGCATGTTGAATTTGCTATTTGTTGAAAATCTGTTTTTTTAATTGATGTACAGACAGCAGGCTACAGAATGTTTTCTGTGTCCAAGGAATTTCCGGGTTATTCGGGTAAACCCGAACCCGAACTTTCGGGTACCCGAATTTTCGGGTTGTGTATATCTCAGATAAACCTCGGGTCCTGTTTTTTAGAACCCGAACTTACAAAAACCCGAAAAACCTGACCCGAATATTTCGGGTAACCCGAACGCCCACCCCTACCTGAAACTAACATTGCGTGCAACATCGTTATATTATGTAACACTTAGGTAAAAAAATGTTGAAACATTGAACATTTAAACGTGCAACATTAAGTTTTATTCTGTAACATTTAGGTGAAAAAAGTTGAAATATTGAAACATCAGGAGGCAAGAATGTTATAGCAGGTGTGTTCGATTTCTGCTTTGGCGTCCGGACACCCGTGACCTAGCATTTCCGAAATACTTATTACCCTTATATTTTAACTACATGATGTTGAAATAAATTTGGCACAACATTGGCTACATAAGATGTTGCTAGTTAAAATAACTAAATTGTCATATTGTATGAACACAACTTGTCATATGATTTTTTACATAACTTGTCATACTATATGAACACAACTTGTCATAATTCTTCACATAAGTTGATATATTTATCTCCCTATAAATTCCCTATTGTACACGTAGATATAATATTGTGAGTTGCTATATAGTCAGATGCCAACTTGTTATCTGCCAAGCACAATATAAATTGCTATGCAGTATGTAATATGGGATAGCAACTTATGTGCATATAATACATTTACTGTGTTTTTGGTAAAAACTTATGTGCATATTGTGTGACAATTTTAGTGTATTCTGTGCACAACTTTAGTATATAGATGATGGCAACTACTTTGATAATTTCGATCACTTGTTTATACATAAGTTGTTAGGAGTAATAGAAGTCATCAAAACATGTGCAACTAAGATCTAGTTTTGTTTGTCTCGACAAGTAGAGCACAAATGTGAAACTGAATCGCAAGCGGATACTCTACCCAAAAGTTATGGATTTTTTTTTCTAAATAACGACACTCCAAACATACATGCATGCAGTCCTTTGTGGCTCTGACCGCACTACCGCTCTACACGATGATTAAGAAGTGGGGTAGGGTTCACACAGAAGTGGGGAAGGGGTCGCGCGATTGACTATTGCGCGACCCGTAACACATTAACCTGGTCCCTTTAATTGGTATAAATCAATCATTTAACTAATTAAATCAGTGCACTAATCATCTCCATCTTAAACTAGTACACTAATCATCCCCCGGCTTTGCACAAAAATAAAGTGCATGAATATAAAAAAACTATGTTTATGTTAACAATTGTACTATATCATAGTGGGAATGAATAGTGCATAGTTTTAATTAATTAAGGAGGGTTGATTTGCACCAATTGAAACATTACGAATGAAAATCACACTTCTCAATACTTGAGGGATGAAATTACACGTTTGTTTTTATCTATACAATGTTAAGTGATTAAGTCAATGGTGTCGTATCAAAATATTTGTTGCATTGACTTTTGTCAAAAATATTACTTAATAGTGTTTGTTGTTTGCCATTTTCTCCAAATGCATGTACGAACGACGAATAGTCAACACCAAAGGTATTTAAGAATGTTCAAACATTGTGATCCAAAGTCAAGACGAAAGGTATTTAAGATAAATGTTCAAACATCGTAATGAAAAGTTGACCGGGATTCCATGGTCTACTAAAATTTTCAAACTTCCGGTCCGGAATCAATCCTATTCATTGCTGGAATCAATCCCGGTCCGGAATTTCTATACAACATGAAATGCCACCCAGAGGCAAGAGCGTTCCATAAGATCACAATTATCAGGAGCCAACCATTCATAAAAGAAACGAATCATTGTTAAATTGAATGTTGATAAGCAGCAGCTGGTTGAAGCAACGAAAGAATACAGTTAGCCATAGCAGCTAAGCTTGTTTACAAGAAATTATAAGGAGACAGATATACAGCTAAGCTAACTAAGTGCTCTAAACAATTGCAGAGAAGAGAAATAGAAGTAGCGAGGTTCTCTTAAATTTCTGTCACCGACAGAGGCATCAAAGAGCCAGCTGCAGTGACCGAGAACCTCCAACAACAAGAATATTATCACCTGTCTTCTAAGCGTGCCCCCAGGGGCCTCAAATTGGAGGCCCTGCTGCAAAAAAGAATCGATTAGCCAGCCACTTCCTTTGCTGCCAATTCTAAAGTCAGTCTGCCCCTGTGCTAATCAAATCAGCCGCACCACCATCCACCTCTTGATCCATCCAGTCCTCTCTTATGTCACCTCTGTGTAGTTAACAATTACACCTAAAACAAATAATTTGTCTGCTCAGTAGAGGTTAGCATTGGTTGCCCTAAAATGTTCGTGGACAACCAAGCGACAACTTGTCATCCATTGCAAATCTCTGCCCAGAACTGCGCTGCTGCTCAAGCTGTCTACTGACACTAGAAGGAATCCGGATTTTCACTCGTTTCGAACGGAACTCTGCTGTGGCATCTCTAGTTCTTTCCGCAAAATCTTCTCGAGAACTGCTGGAAGGCGGACATGGCTGCGGTTTCGCAACATGACTTGTATCATTGTGCTGAGTTTCCAACTGCCGCCGTTTTATCCTCCAAGAAATAGGAACCATGTCCTCTCTTTCATCATCAGATGAGGTAGGATTTGAACTCTTCTGGCTCATGCCAACAGAACGAGCTGAACAAGCATCAGATTCTTCTGGTCGCTTACTGGGCCTTTGTCCTTCAGGATGCACCTTCTTCAGCCGCCTCAGAACCTGATGACAATAAGTCAATTTCATATTAGAACTCACACACAATACAAAAGGATATAGGTGACAATAAGTCAATTTCATATTAGAACTCACACACAATACAAAAGGATATAGGTAGAAAAGTGATTGCAATTTTTCTATTCAAGTTTCTCAGTCCAGATTCCAAACTTACCCAAGCTACTAAATTTGGGCTTTAAACTACTTAGGTGTCAAATAGCTCCAGTTGGAATCTCAGCTAAATGATATATAAATGTGGCTGAATCCATTATATGTAACAGTAAGACACACCATTGAGGTAATATCACAGCTACCAGGAAATATTGTAACTCTTACATGATAAAAAGTACAAAAAATTGGTTTCGTCGCTTCCAATACAAGTTTAGACTCTTAAGCGTCAAAAGATAACATACCTGCTGTTCAGATAAGTTCGATACTTTTGTGTCAGAAGTAGGTTTGTCAAAAGAGGTGGACCTGCGCTTGACCCGGAAAATTCCAGATTCAGAATCAGAACTATCACTGCATTCCATGGCTGAAGCATTACAAGCATTGCCAATGCCAGATGAAATCTCATCCAAATTGCAAGTTCCTGTGGGCACAGATGATGTATTTATTGCCTGCTTGGACGAGGAATAAATCTGGTTAGCTTGTGTGGAATGGGCCTAAAGAAATCAATAAGGATAGCAAATGGAAAAATGTCTCGATACAAGCCAAGTAAACCCACCCTTGCTTCTGAATGCCGAGGAACCTCAAGATGCGCAGAAGATGTCAAAATTGATGCTGCAGGAGATGTCAAAACTGATGCTGCAGGAGAATTCTTTCCATCATCAGCTGTAACAAAACCTGAAATGCCAGTTCTATTGTTGCTAAAATCAAGTGTAGTCCCAGAGTTTGGGACTCGCTCAACGTTTATATCAGAGATCTCAGCCTCCTTAGACGAGCCAGTGCAAATTCTTTCCTTGGACAAGGAGATATCCTGCTCAAATTTTCTTGATAGAGCCTCTAGCTCCAGTATGTCTTCTCTAACATAGACAACACGATTGGACTTGCAAGGGCAGCTCCGGAGTTCTTGTTCTACATCCCCAATAAAAAGAAAGAATTAGCCATGAAAATTTGAAGAACAAAAAAAAAGCAGCAGCTTTCAGCATAAATTACCATGATGCAGGCAGACAGGATCAAAGTTACACCCACACAACACGTGTGTGATGTAACAATCACGCCGGCATATGCTACAAGACAAATTTGGATAAGTTTTTTGCTTATAGCACATTTGAGATCCCATTTTAGCAAGTAGGCCACGTGCACGTCGGTGGAATCGCATCAACCGCACAAAGCAGGATTTCACACAATATTGGGAATATGGATGTTCTGACTTATCCAAGGATCTTGGGTCACAGGTCAACAGCTTTTGGGACATAAGCACAGCATAACGACAAAGTAGCTCCTCGTGTGCAAGCAATGGAGTTCTGTTCAAAAGTGCATATCGCTTGCTAGCCAGAGAACCCAGAGGAAACCAATCACCAATAGCAAAGTTAACAGCCTCTCCACAATTGAAACCTGGTAATTCACAAATTTCTTAGAATATAAAGATACATAATGCAGCAAAGAAATATTTTAAAGAAAAACGTGAGGCATACCATGACTGAAGCCCGCATGGTAAGAACGAGGGAAAGTAATAACAAACTCCCCAGGTCTTTGTACAGCTTTATATACAGGAACATTGTGATCTAGTAGGACATTTGGAGGGAACATTGTTGTCTTCCCCAATAGAACATCAAATGCTGCATCCTCCCCATCACCAATTAAAATGTCCTTGTTATATACGTACTGGCTAGCGACCCTTTCAAATCCAGGAGCCGCATCACCTGGTATTCCATACCATGTCTTAAATGCCCCACAGTGATGGTAATTTATGCTGATCAAATTACCAAAATGTCAGGATCCCCAGCCATTAAACAAGTAAGGTAATCATTCTCGACAAGAATCATGAATTTTACCTGTACAAATAGTGGTCTTCCACATGCCATGCAAACATGCTGAAGAGCATCCCAATATAAAGCATTGGATCTGTTACTCCCTGTTTTGGATCAGAGTATTTGCAATTAATGATATGTGTCGCAGTGGAAAAAATATACAGTGTAAAAAGAACAGTTATATTACTTACTGGAATTGGCATCTGAAGGAGTCTCAGAACAGAATTTGGGAGCCGTGAAAAATTCTAGACACATAAAAACATCAATAAGGTCCACGAGGCAAATATGACACAACCACAAACGTGTGGTGAGCTCAAGAGAATATTCACCTTGAGGTTCCAATTGCTTTTCCCAAGTTGATCATGAGGAGAAGAAGAGAAGGCACTCCCATCAACGTCACAAGCATATTCTACGAAATCCATTTTGCCAAAAGCAATTTCACGCCAGAATTCATCCTCCACATACCTAGCTGGGAGACAACTAGTGCTGGAATATTTCTTAGAGAACACTTTGTTGGCCATTCTCTCATAGTCTCTGAATGTGTACTTTCTGCACAGTCATGCCAAACATGATGAGGCCAGGAAAACAAGCTAAAACGGTAATGAAAATAGACAAACAGTGGGCATACCTTCCGCTCATGAAGAAAGTTACTGTATCATCTTCAGCCCATTCAGCTAGACGAAGGGGCTGAACTCTGGTCATAAACTTAAAATTGGGCTGTTCCTTCATCAGCACGACACCAGCAGGAACAGAAGCACTTACCGGAGCCACGATTTTGCAAATACCTGAAATTGAAGTAAAACAATCGCAGTTATTAGAAAAAGTCCAGCAAAGCTGTTAGATCCACGAGGAGAGGCATTATTATTGAATGATAATGCTAAAAGAAGCAGTACCATATTTTGCAGCCTCAGGCGAAATCTTCTGTATATATGCAATGGGATCCTCAAACTCCTCCTTGGTAGGACAATACACAGGGCACTCTGGTATCTTATCAATCCATTCAAGGTTGGACATATCAAACTTCTCCACCTTGCGCTTTGCAAAAGGATCCTTGTCCTGGACATTTCCAGGTAAACCTGTTGCATTGTTTGAATGCAATCTGACCCCACAGTTTGCTGGGCTGCGCAAGGCATCCCCGCCGCTTCTAGCAGCCACCGCAGGATTTTCACTCGTTTCGTTCTGAGCACTCAGGCGCATCCTCTCGAGCCTTCTCCGCTTCAGGGTCTCAAGGCCATTCCTGACCTCTGCAGGGACATAACTCCTACCCTCCACCTGTGGCATTGGTGAACACGTCAATTTTGGATTTGAACAAGAGTATCGTTTACCGCAGTTCGGTACAGCAAAGGAGGCATTGACCAACAGAGACAGCAGACTGAAATCAGCACACCAACAGTTTGGGTGTCACAAATTGGTTTCAGGTAGTACCAAAAGAGCAGCAACTCGCAACCAAGTCAAGAAAGCTGTAGGTGTTGAAATCAAACACGACGACTTGATATTCTCTGGGTTGTTTCCCTACCACGACTATAGTCACTGTCAGTCTGGCCATCTGGATTATTGCAGCTATCCACTCTAGTTTGTAGACTTATTCATAACAGTTATGGTTGCTTAATAACACTCACAGAAAAAAAAATGTTTATGCTATGAGCTTAATTTTTCGCTAGAACAACAATAACACGTTCAGTGCAATGAGAACACATCAGAAAAACGGCGTGTAGGCCCCCTTTTTAAAGAAAGAATAAGAAAAGAAAAGAAGAGAAGAGAAATCTTCCAAGCAGACGCGGTCAAAGGGGGGCGATTAGGCACATGCGTTATGACCATGATGGAGCTCTGACGGGGAAGAAATTGTGGAAAAGGGCGGTGGGAGGTGGCGCACAAACACGCCGGGAACCCCACACGGCAAGAATAGGACAGCGCCCCGTAACTTATCTTGTACAACTAGTAATTCAGGAGAAGCATCTGCCGGCTCATATACTACCATAGCCCAAACGAAAAGGAAACGAAAAGCCAGGAAGGAGAGAGGCCGAGACCGATAGCCGTACGGCGAGGGGGGAGAGGGCGGGTGAAAATTCCAGGTTACGACAGGTGGTGGCCAATGAGAGTATAGAGTAGTAAATACTAGGGAGTTTAGAGTTTGACCTGTTCGCCTAGGTCTCGTGTGAATCTGATGTAATCTTAAACGGAGGCCGGCATTCGAAGAATTTTCCAGGGAAGGTAAAGAGCTCCTACTTTTCCAGCATTGACGGGCCGAGGAATTCACCGGGAGGCGGCAAACCAACGGGATTACCGAATTGGGTAGAAAATTAAGAGAGCGAGCAATTCACGCGCGCTAATTACGAAAGTTTTCCCCCACTAATTGGGTAGAATATTGCTGCAACTGGTAGCGAAAGCCGCTGGTCGGGCCATAAATTCACCCCAGAGGAGAGAATTTGGCCTGGTTCCTCGCGGAACAGCAGGGGTAAACGGAAAACAAAAACAGAGGGAGGGAGGAGACGAATCAAACAGTAACCGACCACGAGGATGAGGCGCGTAGCAGCGGCGACTAATTACGGCGGCGGCGAGAGCCAAAACGCGCGCGGAGGCGGCGAGCAGCCAGGGGAGGCGAATTGGCGCAGATCTGCGCAGAGGGAGGGCTGACTCACCATGTCGCGTCACTGGGCGGCCGGCTCGAGAAGCTCCTAGCGAAATCCCCGGCGGCGCCGGTCCCACATTCCCCTCCGAAGGTCCCCCGGCGCGGCTGTCGGGCCGGGGATCCGGAGCGCCTGGAGCAGGGAGGGGGCAGGCCTCCTCTTCCCCTCTCTTCTCTTGTCTCTCTCCCCCTCGGCCCTTTCCTGTTCGTTAGTTTCCCGCGCGGCGACGGACAGGGGCCAGCAACGGGGGTGGGGGAGGGCTGTGGGCCCCACCGGCGGGCGGCGGTGGCCGGCGAGGGGTCGGCCGCCGCCCGTGGGGGAAGGGAGAGGAGGGGGCGGAGAGAGGGAGGGAGGGGGAGGAGAGACGAGGAGTAAACGGGACGGAACGGGGGAGACGTGGGTGGTTGTTAGTATTTGTTGCGTGGGTGTGGGGATGGGGGTGTGGAGGTTGGAGCAACCGAATCGACCGAGGGGCGTTATGGGAAAAGCATCCGAGCCGCAAAAGGGGCGTGCGGGAGGGAAGGAAAGCGCGGAGCAGGCGGGCGGCAGATGACTTGTTCACTTGTACCGTCCGCTCCCGCCACCGTGGCCTCTCTCTCTAGGCTACCGCTGTCTCTCTCTCTCTCCTCTGCTTTTTTTCTCTCTCACGCACACTTGTGTGTGGAGTAGTGTGTGTGTGCGGTGGTGGTTGTCGTCGACTCATCGCGGTCCGTCCGTGGCGGGGACCCGTGGCCGCCCGCGGGACGGGCGACCAGAGAGGGAGGGGAGTCCGGAGTTTGGTGGACCAAACGCCCACCGCTAACGGAACCGCTTTGTTATTCCTCCGCTCTCTCCCCTCCCTTCCGATGAATCTATGCAGTCACGCGATGCGATCCGTCCTCCCAACAGAACACAACCGCTCGTCCGCTCCTCTTGCTCTGACTTTTCTCTCTCTCCCGCCCGTGCCCCTCTCGCCACTGCCAGGGTGTGTGCTCTTTACATTTTTTTAATTATTACTGGAGCACGGGGGCGCTGCCACCTGCCTCCATGTGCACCAGTTTTTACAGCCTATCCTATCCACCTGGCCACGCCACTGGACAGGCAGTTGGCCTAAAAGCACACTACCCTACTCCTACACCGCTCTCTTCCTTCCTACCGCTGCTTCGCCGGTACGACTCCCCCGTAATTTGATGCGCGCACGCACAAGCGCTGAATGCCTGGTTTCGGTTGTTCGTCCTGGCGCTCCCCAATATATGTGCCGGCAGCAGGTTTCACCTGAATGCATGATGTATGTATGGCTGTCGGTATTGGGTTAGTTGGGAGAAAAATATACTCCTGCTACTAACACGTACGAAATGTGTGCGAATTAGCGCTAAATTTTGTCTTAATTATGTGTGACAGGGTCATTAATTGGTAATTATAGCATATGAATTAATTACGAAAGGTTCAAAATGGTACAATAACCATAGAATATGCATATCATTTACATGAAATGGTAGATTCATTAGTAGGACGTGTGTCATTTAGCTGATATAGTATAACCATCACGAGGTAAAAAAAAAGCATGGATGCTGATCTTGTGTTATAACGACTATACTAAAGACCATTAAATGTAAATGTATGAGGAAACTAGGCTCTCCGAATTTGACCAAACTCCGGGATCAATTACCCGGCTATGCAAGCATGTGGCAAGAGTACGTATGGGAGGCCAGAGTTAGTTGAGGTTAAATTGATTTCATTTCATGTCACTAAACACGTAACTTTCTCGGTTTTCATTATTGGCCATGATAAATAGACGGATCTTGTTTTGTTGAGTTCCATTAGGTATTAGTTAAGATTAAACTAGTTGAGTTCAAGTGGAAGTAGAAAAAGGTGCATGACCTAATCATCACAATGGAGCTAGTATAGTGCCGGGGAGCGGTATTCATTTTTATGCTTTTGGTCAAGACTTATTTATGGTTCACACAAGTGGATATGGTTAACGGATATGCCCTTCTTAAAAAAATGTGATGGCCTAGTTCATGGCTGTATCATAAATTGAGAAACGTAAGCATCCACATTTTGGGAAAGATAATGTCTCTTTGTTACCTCTGCTCCAACGAGAGAGAAAGAAGGAATAAAAATCTAGGCATCTAAATAAACCGTCAAGGTGAGCATTCACGTTCTTCGAAGATGTATGCTTTGTGTCTTTACAGGATGAGAGAGCCATACTACGGCGGCAATAATGTATCATACGTCCTGATAAAATCAAGTTGGGTTACTTTTGTGGCTGGAAAAAGCATTAACTTTTACTGTCTCGTGTGCACTAAGGATGAGTTTGGCAGGGAGAAACGTTTCGTACTCTCAGTATAATTGCTAGAATCACTATCAAATGACATCTTAAGAGAAACATTATTTTACACACTTCAAAAATAGATATAACCTCGTTTCTCCTTATTCTAGTTCTCATTATGAATGGTCTGGCCATCTAGCCAAACAGTTTTACAGATATTTCTTACAAGAATGTATTTCTAAATCATACCAAACACAACTTGAAGCATGTGTTTTAGGCTCTGCTTAGTTGTGCAAGTTTGCACACACAAAAAAAACCACGCCAACAATCATTCCTCCTCTAAGAGATACACACTCACCGGTGTTAAATTTTTCACATAGTTTACACCAATTGAACATATCTTTAATTATTATGTAGCGGTCTGTTATTGGTGCCAGTAAACCGAGCAAACTATGTGATTAGATTAAAAAAATTTCTAAAAAACATTATTGATCCAACTTTTTTCTATTGTTTCATCCCTCCCGCTTAAAAAGAAAGCTATACGGCTATACGCTGCGCCTGCTATTGGGATTTGGGTGGCGAACCGTGGCAATTCACTTGATGGCCATTGGCCACGGCGCCACCACCTGCAATAGTGCAGCTAGCTTTTTTTCTAGATGAATAATGTACTAGAAAGCGTGTTAAGTGGGATGAATAGAAAATATTTGTTGGAGAAGTAATTTTTCATCAATCTGAACATGGCCCTAGTATCCCTGCCCCTGCTGCGACCTCTCCACGACTCCACGCCAGGTTCGCCAGGAGCGTTCAATTCCGTTCACGGACGCAGGCGGATTCGCAGAGGCCAGGTTAGCCGAGGGAGGCGCGTACCTTGGCTTGACGCGGCTCTGGACGCATCTCCCGCCGGGTCTGTCTGGCGTGTGCGTGGCAATGTTGGGGGCGACGGGACTTGACAGGAGGGCGCGCGGCGCCGGCGACGGCGGGGGCCATGCCGCGGCCGTGCGGCATCGCTGGCCGTCCGTCCATCCGTCGGGCTCCGGGGCAGCGGGATGGCGAAAGGTGTCCAGTACGGACGGCCGCGATGGAACGGAACCGTAGGCGGGTGGGGTGGTTACGCGGTTGGACCGGCGGAAGGAGAAGGGGAATCCTGGCGGTCTTCTGGGTTGGGTCCTGGTCCTTGTCCTGGTCGCGCACGGCTGCACCAGACGCGCCAAGCGTGGCCGGCTGTGTGGGTGTGGGCGTGTGGCCTCCCGCGGTTTCGGTTCCCGGCCGCGGTTTTACCTGAGTACGAGCGAGCGACGCGACGCCCCCGGTTGCCGTTGCTTTCGGCCATGCTCTGCCGCGCAGAAAGTATCCCAGTGCTGCAGCCAGTCGTCGCCAGGCGCCACATGCTCATGTGCTCGGCATTTGGATAACGAACGAATAGGTCCAGGTCAGTAGTAATGTACTTTTAACTATAATACTAAGGCCCTGTTTAGATGAGTTGGTGAAAGTTGGCGAAATGTCACATCCATCCTTTTGACACTAATTAGGAGTACTAAATATAGACTAATTATAAAACTAATTACACAGATGGACTCTACATCGCAAGACAAATCTATTAAGCCTAATATGTGCCGTCATTAGTGCATTTTTAATGACGGGTTACTGTAGCACGACAGTGTCTAATGACGAATTAATTAGGCTTAATAGATTTGTCTCACGATGTGGACTCCATCTATGTAATTAGTTTATTTTTATACCTATGTTTAATACTCCTAATTAGTGTCCAAACATTCGATGTGACAAGTTGGCAAAATAAGTTGGCGAAAGTTGGCGATCTAAACAAGGCCTAATACTTGATGTGCTTACCCGTTCGGCTGGGTTGACCTCTATCAGAGTCCGGTGGGGGGTCTCCTCCTTTGCGGGAAGCGAGGAAGTGGTTGACCTTATTGCCTTTCTTCTTTACAAGCTATGGTATGCAGAAAAGTTAAGTGCCGGTACGGTGTAGCCATCATCTGATCATCCCTTCAACTGAAATTCTTTTTTTTTTCCCGGTCCAGCTTCGGACGGAGCTTCATAATTCGTGATACTAGTATATACACCTGGCTCATCAAATGGATGATGACAGCGAAGCGGGTGCGTGCGATCCGTCACAGCAGCAGGGTTAACCAAACCATCGGGAACCGGTCCAGTTTGACCGGTTCCCGACCAAACTGCCCCAGACCGGTTCTGGTTTGAGGCGGTTTGAACCCTTCATAATTTGAAATTTTTAAATTTAAATTAAAAAATAGAAAAATGTTGTAAAAATTCTTAAAAAAATACTTCAAGATGTGTGTAAACTGGTGGTGTAAAATTTTTTTAAATATTTTCTCATTTGGTATTTTTTCGGTAAATATAAATTAAATCAAAAAAGAAAAAACAAAGTAGGCTTGGCCCATTTAAGGCCCGTCAAGGCCCAACGCTGCCCTAACCCTAACCCCCCCTTCCCCCCCTCCGCAGCGCCACTCACTGGCGAAAAAAGCGCTCCAGCGCCGCCACCGCCGCGCGACGCCGGCTAGCCGCCCCGGAGGGCTTGGGAACCGCTCTGGTTTGTCGGTAAGCCGAACGGGTGGCAGATCTATGGTCGCCGCCCCGGTTCCCGGCTCCCGACACCGGCTAGCCAGCCCGGTCCGGCGGTAAGCCGCCCCACCGCGGTGGTAAGCCGCCCGACCGCGGCTGAGGTATGGATTTGATGCGGGTTTCAATGATTTAGGCTATTGTGATTTAGAAAATCATAAAATGGATGTAGTGATGGAGATATTTAGGTATATTTTGATTCTATCCAAGTGATCTTAGAATGTATGAAGTGGATCTAGTGATTTGTAGCCATGTATGTATATTTGATGTAGGGTATTGTGATTTTGGAAATTAGGAAATGAATGTAGGATTTAAGTATTGTGATATAGTTATGTGTTGTCAAGTTGACATTGATATGTTTATGTTCGTTCCATGTTTGTAGATACGCAATGTCTGGCAGAGAGAAAGATGTTGTATGGGAACACGGTAAAATCTTTACCCCGGTTGGAGATGCAACTATTGTCATACGTCCAAGGGAGGAGGCGGTGCCACTAGATTGAAACAGCATTTGGCAGGGCGCGGGACGGAGGTCGTCCATTGTATGAAGGTTTCAAAGGAGGTGCGTGAGTACTTTCAGTGTGAACTTGAAAGGGCTAAGAAGGTAACTGCTCAACGGGCTCAAGAGAAGTTGAGAAAGGAGAAGGTTGCAGCGGAAGGTAACTATCCTGGTGGAGATGAAGCGTATGATGAGGAGGCTGAGCTGCAGCGTGCCCTGAACCAATCAAGAGCGGAAGAGGAGTTCCGTCGTGGGGTGCAACAGAGAGGAGGTGCATACGAGCATGGAGGGGGTAGTGGTATGAGGGGAGAGGGTACGTTGCAGTGGATGCTTCGAAGGGCAACTTCATCGAGGCAGACTCCTGGGGTGACGGACTATAACTTGGGTTCGGCGAGAGGACCGACGCAGCCAAGGATTGACACAGGCTCATGGACGCAGAAGGGTAAGAATGCAAGGGAAGCTATTGGGAAAGCTTGGTCAAAGTTTTTCCATGCTGCGGGAGTACCTGGAAGACATGATGATAGTCCATACTTTGTCAGTACGGTCAGAGAGACACAGAAGTGGGGTACGTTTTGTTTGCATGCGAAATAATACCTACGCAACTACATGTTTGGATCTAATCTCATGAGTGCCATATGTTTGCAGGTGAAGGTATCGCGTCACCCACTGGACGGGATATTGATGGCAAGTACCTGGATCAAAACGAGCGAGACTTGCAGGTTCAGTACGCAAAGTTTCAGCAAGACTGGCCTATGTTTGGCGTCACGTTGATGTGTGATTCGTGCACTGGGGCGATGAAGATGAGTGTCATTAACTTTTTGATATATTACAATGGGGTCATGTGGTTCCACAAGTCTATTAATGCGACTGGAAAATCTCAAGATTCTGCATATTTGCGGAAGGTAACCCCTTACCTAGTTCATTTCAATCCGAATATGATTTGGATGTTGCTAAAGAATCTGTGTATTTACCAGGAGATTCTAAAGGTGGTGGACGATATTGGACCAGAGCATGTCGTTTATGTTATCACGGACAAAGGCTCGAACTACAAGAAAGCCTGCAAGGGGATTCAAGACACATATGAACACATTATTTGGACACCTTGACTAGCACACACTGTCAATTTGATGTTAAAGAATATCGGTGAAAGGTACGAACATGAAGGTTTGATCGATCAATGCAAGAAAATATCAACGTGGTTACACAATCATGGTCAGTTGAATGCAATGATGAGGCAAACGATTGGTGGTGAGTTGGTCAAGTGATGTGCAACTCTCTTTGGGACCAACTACATGTTCCTAGACAGCATGTATCGGAAGCGTGATCGTTTCATGCAGTGGATGGGATCTCCTGAATTTTTGCAGAGCAAATGGGCCAATTCAAATATGGGTAGATTTACTCATGCCAGATTTTCAAGTCTAGATTGGTGGGAGGGAATGAAATTTGTCATTGACTCAGTCCAACCAATATACAGCTTACTTCGCTTTGCTGATCAGGACAAGCGGCCGAACATGTGCGAGGTATGTATGACCGTACAGAGTGTGAGAAATGAAATGCAATCTTTCTTTGGCCGAAATGTTTCCACGTTCAAAGAGTATGAAGAGATTCTGAACAAAAGGTTGTACGACGTCTTGATAGACACCTATGTGGTTCCAGGTAAGACGGCACTTTCTATTTTGCAAATTATGGTCATTGTGAATAAAAGTTTCTACTTTCACGTTCAATACACCTTATGCTCATTGGCGCCTTGGCGGTACTTTCTATTTTGCAGCTTGTGTCCTGAATCCGAGGTATGCCTATACGTATATTACAACTCCAGAAATGTGGAGTACACTGAAGAATGCATTTCAGCGCATGACGGATATCTCGAGAGCCGTCCAGGCATTGCAAGAGGTTGAGCTGTTTCGACAACGGCGTGATGAGTTTGCCACACAATTGGCACAACAAATGGCGCTTGACCCAAAGACAACTGCATCTTCATGGTGGATGGTAAACGGCAACAGAACTCCCAAGCTGCAGAGCCTTGCTGTGCGGCTTGTTTCTCAATGTTGTTCGTCAAGTGGATGCGAGCGGAACTAGAGTACTTTTGCCTTACTGCATACAAAGGTTCGCAATCGGTTGTCACACACAAAACTGAACAAGCTTGTCTATGTCAACTACAACCTACGCCTGCGACTTGCGGATGTTGCCGATCCTCCGCGTGATCAAGGTGATTTCATTGAGCAGCTAGCCCATCTTTCATTCTATGATCCTAAAAATCCGGTGCGGGAATGGATGGAATATGGAAGGTCAAACCAAGCTCCAGTTCTAGACGAGGACGATGATGAAGGTGACACACCGCTCCTGTCTCATATTGTCACGGATAAAATAAATCGAGCAGACCTCCGTACTTCTACAAGGGATGATTGCATCAGTGATTGGGCATGGCGACATATGGGTAACACTCATGTAGGGAAGAGAAAGTACCACGTCGGGCCTAGCCAGGTTAACCCGAAGCGCCAACGAGGCCAGGCCACGGGAAAAAGCAAAGAGAAAGTAGTAGAAGTCCTGAGCGATGAAGAGACTGATGATGGTGACGGTGAAAAAGTCCAGAGTATCAGGAGTTTCAGGATAGCAGCTCCGCCGATGATGGTGATGATAGTAGCGATGGTGATGATAGTAATAATGGTGATGATAGTAATGATGGTGGTGGTGGTGGTGGCAGTGGCGGTGCTGGTGGCGGTGGCGCGTCATCTTTAAACCCACCTGATGGTCTTCATTTCACAGGTACCACGTGTATGTATATATGCACATGTGTTTATGATTGTGACTTGTGAGTATTAATTATACTATATGGTTGATTGCAGGGGAGACTGAGTTCACGCATGCAACCCAGGACATTGACCATGGAGCACCGATGTCGCAGAGGAGAACGGTTGGACCGACGGATTACGGCTCTCCACAGTTCTCTTCTAGCTCCTCCTACAGGGAATCCTCACAGTCTAGTTATCACTATCCTATACCTGAGTTGAGCATGCAGTCACCGATGAGATGGGTGTACGAATGGCAAGATCCCCATTGGTACAATATGTTACTTCAGGAATGGCAGACGACATCGGCCTGGACGGGCCAAACTTGGCAAGACTTCAAAGCTGAGTTGCTTCAAAGGCAGGGTTTGAATGTGATGTCCACCGCGGAGTATGAAATGGCCTCGCGATTCTACCGTTGATCTATTTCTATCACTATTATGTGTATGGATATTTGTATGAACTATTATTTGTATCAGAGGACTACATACTATTTGTATGGATATTTGTATGCACAATTATATGTATAGATATTTGTATGCATTTGTGGTCAATTTTTCCATTAATTTGCGTATAGGTCATACCCATTTTTTGAAGCTAACCGGCCGGCTAACCGGCCCAACCTGTCGGCTAACCGGTCAAACCGGTCGGCTTACCGGACCAAACCGACGTAATGGGAAATTTGAATTCAAAATTTAAATTTGTTCGGTTTCCAGCGGTAACCGTAAAACCGGACCGGCTAAGGGCAACTCCAGCCGGGCCTGCATATGAGCCCGTATCCTTGATTTAGAGGCCCAAGTGGAAAAAACTATCTCCAGCCGGGCCCTTAAATGAACTACCATTTTATTCAGGCCTCCAAAGTTTGGTCCAGGGCCCCTAGGTTTGAAGGCCCTCTATTCCCCCCGACACGTGGGCCCCACATCTTTTTTTTTCCTTCTCTCTCCGCTCTGTTCGCTCGCATCCCCAACCCCGACTCGCTTGCCGCCGCCGCCGCCAGGACCTCGCCGCCAAATCCGACCTCGCCGTCGCCGGAGAACCTTGACCGCCCCTGGAGAAATCGACGCCATGGACGGATCCGTCCCTCCGGGGGGCGTACGGCCGGCATGGGGCACCGACGACGGCGGGTCAAGCCGGACCAGGCCGCCGCCGCCGCGCCTTGCTGAGCCGCCTCCTCGCTGCATCTCCGGCGACGGGCGCCCTCCCCGGCCATCCGAGAGTACCTCTACAGCCAAGAAACGCCGGTCGACATTCGTCGCACCCACACGACCGCCAGCTCCTCGTCCCGGCGGCGTTGTACCTCACCTGGACCTCGACGCCGGCGTCCATCCCAGCAGTGTCCGGCCACACCAGCTCCTCGATGCCTCGCTCGCACCACGCCAGCTTTTCGAAGCACCTCCACCCGGCCCCCGCCTGCCTTCTTCCCTGGATCGTGGTTGTGTCTTCACCGGCGCTGGTAGGAATGCCCAAATGCCGAGCTTCTCCGAGCCGGCACAACTTCCGTCGCACCAAGTACAAAAGACTTCAATGGTAGCTGCTGCCACCGCCTCGGACACCCGACGAACTGCCTCAGCGTCGTCACTCCAGACTGTCGACGACTACTTCAACTCCTCCCCAATGCCATACTATGACTGGAGCTCCAACAGCACCTTGCAGGTAGGAGCAACTCCACCTGTTCTGTGAATGTTAATTTGTGATATATATGTTCAGAATGCCATCTAGCATATATGTTCTCGTTGTTTACATGTCAAATCCCAGGTTTCAGATTGCTTGTGATGCAAAAAAATAGAACATAAATCTCACATAGAAGTTTGAAATATTGTTGTTGAGACTTAATCATGGCAATGTGCAGCTATCTGAATTTTTAGTTGAAATGGAGCTGGACATGCTAACTTGCTTGTTTACATGCCAACATGTTAGTCATATATGTTCACTGAAACTCTCATTGTCTGCCTTTCTTTTGTAACATTTTTTTTAGAATTCAGTTAGTTGAATCAGATTAGAGGATTGACATGCAATATTATGTTGAACTGATGGCACATTTATTCATTTATTCTTTTTATAGGACCCAATGCACAATTCTCAATCATTTGTTGGGATGCTCACACAAGACTCTGAAGTAGATCCATCGGTTCTTACACAAGCCCCCATCCCAGATAGTGGCAGCAGTAGAGGCCGTGGAGGAAACTACAATCACAGTGAGGACATTCAGCTCTGTTGGTCTTGGATTGCAATAACATTCGACCCTAGAGTAGGAATTGATCAATCAAAGGGCACATATTGGAATCGCATAGCACAACACTATCATGAGAACAAGACTTTTGTCTCTGATAGAAACGCTACCTCACTGGAAAAAAGGTGGAATAGCATCCAGAAGGAATGCATCCGGTTTCAGGAATGCGTCGAGAAGATCGAACGTCTCCGTCCAAGTGGTGTTCCCCATACAGAATATGTAAGTTGTTCTTAGCAAAATTAGTCTTTTAGTCACTAGTTTGTCAGTTCCTTTATGTTTCAGTAATTTCAGTTTACTGGTAATCTGAATGGTATACTGTAAGGTTCAGTAATTTCCTTTATGTTTCACTAATTTCAGTTTCATCACTACTTTGCCTTATTGGCTTGTTGCAGATCAATTTAGCGCAACAATCCTATGATAAGACCAAAGGCTTTCCTTACCTTCACTGCTGGATGGAGGTCCGCCATACTGAAAAGTTCCAAACCATATATGAAGGAATGAAACATACTCAAGGAAAGAGAGAAAGGAAGTCCACAACCCCAATGCAACAAGCACAGGAAGATGACCGTGCACCCTCCAAACGTCCTCCAGGCCGCAAGCATTCAAAGGAGAAACAATCAAAGAGTGGTGAAGATGAATATGCCACTCAATTTGCAACCTTTATACAAATGAAGGCAGAAGAACACCAGAAGCGTGGTGAAAGATGGAAAGCCGAGAAGGAGCTCGAGGAGAGAAAGTTGTTGTGGGATCAAGAACAGAAGATTATGTTCTGCAACATGTCTGACATGGATGAAAATCAACGAGCCTATATACAAGCAATGAGGCAGCAAATAGTTATGGCCAAGAAAGCACTAGTCAAAGCAGCGGGGGGAGGCTCCACAAGTGAACAGAGCAGTGGAGGGGACGCTGAGGAAGCCGAATCTGGAACGAGGCATTAGGCAAAGCAACGAGGCTATATATTTACTATATTCACTCAATAACTTTCATCGCATTTAGTGAAATTGAGAATAGTTGTGTTGTGCTAAATTCAGTTATCACTTTGTCGTTACCTCACTCTTCACTGGAATGTGTCTACAATAATTTATGGTCTGTTTAAAATGCCACTTCATTCTTCTGTCATGAAAGAGACATAGTTTTCCCAATCATGAAAGAGACATAGTTTTCCTGTTTCTCAAGATTGTGGGATGAGACCTCATTCTTCTGTCATGTTCTCATGATCTTATTTTCTCAAGCTTATTCTTCTGGCCCTGCTCGTGGGGGCGGCTTCAATATGGATGAAGCCCACGATGTTTGTTGAGACGTCCGATGCAGATGTTCAACAGACTTGGAGAAACCCGCATTCGGCAAACAAAAGCAAACCCAGGAGTGAAGACACTGATGTTTCAGCCAACTGGACACTTCAGATTAGCTCTCTTATTCCATTCCTTTACACAAGTTACAACAAAAAAGAGGCTCCAGGTCTCTTTTCTCTCCCTCTTGATACAGCAATGAACAAATAACTCAACGATGCTCTAGGTGGTGGTACACTACGGGGTACAACAAAAAGGATCAACATTCTACAAGGTCTGTATCCTTTGGACCTGTGAGTCACTAGCTGCCTTGTCAGCGGTTTCAGTGACCAGGAGTGACTGCAAAGTGACCAGGAGTGATACGTTAGGATAGCTGTACCATATGTGGGAGTTTTTTTAGCAACTAGTATGCTTACCTCAATAGCGATATCAGTTGGTGTTAGCTTACATACATCATCATGACCCTGTTTAGACGCAATCTCTGCAAATGGCACGCAGGTATGTTAATTCATGGGAACATGGAACAAGTGCTGCAACGGACCATGTAACTAGCCATATTATCCCGGGCAAGAACCTTACCTTCTAGAGAAACCCTTACATCTGCATTTGCATAAGCATCACCCCTTTGCTCTGCGAGCATGCTGAGCTTAGAAAAGGCCTAACAAAAAAGAAACCCAGTGAGACATCCATATTAGAACGAAAATCAAAAGTCTGAGCAAGCCTACAGATAGCACAAATAAAGGCCCACAATCCAGGAGAGCGTTTCAAGGCTTTAGTGGATCTATGTAGCAGTTTTTGCCCCCAACCGAATGAAAGAAACAATATATATCTAATTTCACTTCGTATTCCAGATTGAAAGATATTGAAGAAACATGTAGCTACCATTGTGTATGGATCACCAGATAAATGCAAATACAACTTGTAGAATGTTTTCCTTTCCCAAAATATTAATAAAGTATTAAACTGAAGATATATGGCTTATAACAACTTCAGTCCTGATGCAGTGATCACTTTGGCCAAACAACAACTATTTGCGGTTTATGGCTGACAGTTGCCGTTCCGAACAGCCAACAGTTGGATTGAACAAAATGCAGAGCAGCAAGCAGAGGATGCACACCCCCCAATCAAAGCAGTTGAGCAGAATGGCACGGTATGAAACCACAACTGCAGCCATGTTCCTTAGCGCAGCCCTAGCTTCAGATCAGCCAAAGAACATATAGATTGCATCCTCCACTATGTGTGCTCCTTGCTGCAGAGGCAAAGTAAGCTGAAGGAACCTATGTGTGCTCCCTGGAGCCTTCAGTGACATGTTATAGACATCAACTCCGGATCTTATGGGAAATCAAAACCGGCCACCTCAATGCTCCTGTTGTCCACTTCAAGGAGTCTAGGCCCTATTTAGAGCTATGAATTGCCCAAAGATGCTCCACAAGATCATTCCGTAGTTGCTCGTGCACCAATTTATCCTCGATTGCTTTATGGTTCTTGAGGAACTCTTGTACCAGAACTGGATCACGTGTTTGGTAGTCCTCGGGTGCCAACTCTGGGACACCACCCGGCTCTTGGTAGTAGTTAAAGTCCTCATCCTCTTCTCGCTCATCCTCTATAATCATGTTGTGTAAGATAACACAACACATCATTATGTACCAGAGATCATCTTTACTCCACCATCTAGCAGGGCCTCGAATCATGGCAAATCGTGACTGTAGCACTCCGAAGGCTCGTTCTACGTCCTTCCTGCAAGATTCTTGCATTGTTGTGAAATGCACCTTCTTGTTACCTTGCGGGTTGCGAAAAGCTTTCACAAGTGGTGCCCATGCGGGGTATATCCCATCAGCAAGGTAATACCCCATGGTGTACTTATTTCCGTTTACCATATATTCCACTTTTGGAGCTGTCCCAGAAACCACCGTGTCGAATAGTGGCGACCGACGTAGCACGTTGATGTCATTGAATGAACCAGGAAGTCCAAAGAAGGCGTGCCAAATCCAGAGATCTTGTGATGCAACAGCTTCCAAGATCAAAGTTGGCCCATTCTTATGCCCTGTGTAAACACCTTGCCAAGCAACCGGGCACTTTTCCCACCTCCAATGCATGCAGTCTATGGATCCAAGCATCCCGGGGAATCCTCTTTCCTTGTTGATGGCTAGCAGCCTGGCTGTGTCTTGGGCATTGGGGGCCCTCAGGTATTCTTTACTGAAGATGTCAACAACAACTCTCACAAAACGTTTTAAAGACTCAATTATGGTGCTTTCACCCATTCTGACTGAATCATCCAAGAAATCGGCTGACACACCGTGTGCAAGCATCCGAAAGGGTGCAACAACCTTCTGAATAGCAGATGCACCTAGACGACCCACTGCATCAGGCTTCTGTCGGAAATAGTCGTCGTGAGCCTCGACGGCCGCTACTATCCTCAAGAAAAGTGCCCTCGACATCCGATACCTCCTTCTGAAATGCTTTTCATTGTAAATAGGATTGTCAGCGAAATAATCCGAATAAATATGCTCGTGACCGCTTAGGATATCTCGTGGCACATTGTGACGGCCCGGCAAAGATCCGCGGAACTTTTTCTCGTCCTTCTTCCTCTTCACAACCGCAAGCATAGCACCAAGGAAGACGACATCATCTTCATCGGATTCCTCCTCCTCCTCCCGCAACCGCCGAAGCCTCTCGGACCTCGACATCTGCCACACAAACAAATTTAGTTAGCATACAAACACTGAACTGCCACACAAGAAGGGCACCAATTAGTAACTGCAGGTGTCATTACCATTGGAAATTCATAAGAGGTCAAAAGATCGATCTGTGATCATCTCCATCCAGGTTCAGATTTTAGCCAAGGATCAGACACAATTGCAATCTATCAGTGTGCCGCAGGAAATGATAACATTGGAAATGATGGCCTGCAGTACAAGGACATCATCTTGGGCTCACTTCAAGATGCTAGCAAAGACTGCACATCAACCAGCACAGCTAACAATGCGTATTCCCAATTTGGCATCAAGAAACAATCTTTTTGCATCAAAAAACATCTTAGTGTGAGATTGAACTCACGTGTGTAGGGGGACGCGGCGTGGCTGGAGGCGAGGATGCGACACGAGGACGGCGGGGATGGCGCACCAGTCACAGCTCCGGGGACGGCGGGGATGGCGCACTGGGCACAGCGCGTGGCGGCCAGCGCGGCAAGGGGCGAGGCGGGCGTGACGGCGCGGAGGAGAGGTGGATGACGCGGGGGAGAGGTGACCGGAGGGTGTGGGAGGGAGAGAGGGAGGACGGTGGCGAGGAGCGAGCTCGTCGGCAAGTGCGGGCGTGGCGACGGCAAAGTGCGGGCGCGGCGGCGGCGAAGTGCGAGCGCGAGCAGGCGCGGAGGAGAGGAGGACGACGACACAGGAGTGTTTTCCTCGCTGACAGGTGGGTCCCACTTTTACGGGCCGGAATTTGCTCGGGCCGGCTGGAGTTGGAGTGCAATTCAGGCCTCTAAATTTTCCCGGGCCAGCCTTCAAACGTGGGATACGGGCCCAAATTTTAGTGGGCGACTGGAGTTGCTCTAACCACTACCGCTGGCCGGCGGTTCGACGTCCCGGTTCGAAAAATAAAACCCTGCACACCAGATGCAGGCAGGGGGTTCGTCACCACCAACCAACCCACATGAAATCGCCGTCGTCGTCATCCTCATCCATTCAGCGGCAGCACGCATGACGTGGACGGAGATCCGCCGGCAGAAAAGCAGGTACGCGTCGCCCAGGCAGCGTGCACGCCCGGTGCTCTGCTGGCGACGCGGCAAGCTCTCTCGTCTCAGTCGCTTCGTGCCCCTCGTGTCTCCTCCGGCATGACGGGCCGCTTCTTACCACAGGAACACGATTTCTCTTCTTTCATTCCATGCTGTTCAGCATGGACTACCGTAGTCCATGCTGTTCTCGTGTACTACAGTATACTGACGTACAGTATGCTGATATCAATCAATCATGCTACAGCCGATCGATCCTCCACAATTGTCCGTGCTTGTCAGGTTGACCCTGCTGCTAAGTGCCAACTTTTTCCTTCGTGCCGGTACGTGACACATGATTTTCCTGAATTGGGAGGGCAAGACGAAAACAGGACAGGGCAGGTGGGGTAGAGGGCAGAATCACAAGTTCACAACGTGGCAGCTGACGTGGGGGCCCAGCTGCCCCCGCCCCCATCCGTGTCTGTTCGCACCGCCACCGCCCGTGCCCGGTGGCCATTCCTTTTTTTTTTTGTCCGCTCTTTCGGCAGGTTGGGTCGCGAAAGGCCGGCAGAGAGAGAGAGAGCAGCGTCCTCTACGGAGTATTTGGTGGGTGAGTGGGGTGGACGGTGGACCACCACGGTCGCTACAGCTAACACCCTGCGCCACGTGCTCCACTTGGCCTGCTCTCTCCCTGCTTCACTACTACTTATCTCGTCTGGTCTGTGGGCGGGCAACGCTGATTAGCTTGCAGGATTGCATTTGTAGCACAGCGCAGAGAGAATTTAAGTACTGCTAGTGCTAGCACATGGGCACATGAGTAGCCTCGTACAAAAGGGCATAAAATGAAAAGGAAAGGACCAACCACAATTGCTAGCCTGGTTATGATTAGCGGTTGCTAAGATGCCCGGGTTGACTCCGTTTCACAATGTCATTTTTAATCCAACTATCTTACTCCTTTGTCCTTGAATGTAAGGTATGGTAGCAATTTCAAGACTTGATGCGGAGTAGATAAATAAAAAAAAATAACATGTCCATCACTCCTGTCTTTTTGTCAATTGCCTTATCTCAATCCAAGGAGGACGTAATTTGGTTATTGAACGTGAGTTGGTGTCTAATATCTCTCGTAAAAGCATTCATGCGTACTCGTAGTACTACTACTAGACCAGAGACCACGAGCAACAGTCCGATTGACACGCGTCACAAGTTGCAAGTGCTCCAGCAGAACGAAAGGGACACGTGAGGCATCTGCGTGCGAGGCCGAAGACCTTGACTGACCCACCCGCGCGTGGTCGTCGCCCAGCAGGCGAACACGAACCGTTCAGCCAATGCGCGTACGATACGAGCGCCGAAAGGACGACGCCACGTTGACACGGTCAGCGCTTGAGTAGTCGCCAGCCCCGCACCCGGCAGACACCGGACACAGCCGCGTCGAGTGTCGCCGCGGCAGCACCGTGCCCTTTCCGACGGGGAAAGCACGGTGCCTGCCTGCCTTTACACGTAGCGTCAGTACACGAGAGATACCACTACCACACCACCACAGGCGGCCAAAACTGCGGTCGTCCGGGGCTGTGTCCGTTTCTTTGAATAATGCATGAGTGATGCCAAGAGGACGGCCGGCACGGGACGGGACAAGGAAGAGAGGGGATTAGGGAATCTTCATCTTTTTCTTTTTTGGGCTAAGCATGGTCTGGAGTTTGCATTGCCTAATGTTTCCGTCACATCATATCATTGCCCCCCATATATGACGCGCGCGCGTGCCTTTCCAAACGACGGTTGGGCCCAACCCATGCACGCGACTGGTGCGGTGTGGTGTGGTCACGCATGGTGAGATTAACGATTGGCCCGTACCGTTATTATATGGTACTAATATATTCCGATGCTAGTAACTCGGCACTAGAAGCAGCCACGCATGGTTGGTACAAGGAGGTTATCATATATAATAACTGTAGTTAATTATAATATTACTACTATAATATGGCGTGGATCGATGTACATGGCTGACGAGTCACATTCCGTCGTTCAAAGTGGAAAATCGAAGGCGTGCTGCTGGAGTGCTGGTGGCTTTTTTGATCGGCACTGGTTGGTACTAGCAGTACTTTTTTTTTATGCATCGCACAATAAATCCACGACTGTATTTAGCGGTGGAGTAGCTAGCCTTGTCGGCAGGAGTTGGTCACAGGGGGCAAACCAAGTGGAGGAGCGGAGGCAGTTGTGCTGCGTGCAGGCTTTGCCCTAGTGCTGCTGGAGTGGTACAGCTATTGCTACATGCTTTGCTCATTTTATTTTCGGAAGGAAAAAAAAAATACTACCAGGACATTTCATGAGGAAGTGAGTTGCTGGCGAGGCAGATCGAGCAGGGGCTGTGGCAAGCAGTCATGGCATCATCAGGATAGGCTCGATCGGGTGGGGTTGCACCTTGAGTTGAGCAGCAGCAGAGTAGTATAGGGACACAATATCCATCGTTTCTTAAAAAAATAAATCGAGGCGGCTACCCACTCTGCAGCTGATCGATCGGTTGATGCATGCTCATCCAGCTCAAACCTGGTGGATGGGAATGGGATGAAGATCGGTGCGCTCTACTGTATGATCCAGCAGACGAGCAGCGGCCGCGGCAGCCGGCAGGGCCCAAGGAGGCTCCCAGGTCCGACCGGAGCGACATCGAATCCAATCCGCAGCTGTTGCGGGTTCAGATGCTTCAGAAGGAGACACCAAGGCGCGGCACCAATAGTGCAGTACTACAAATCTGTACATTACTGTAGCTGCCTGTACCGTGGTGTTCCCTGATCAAACTTCAAGCAAGTTCTCGCCTCCCTACCATTAGGATGTGTTCGCAAAGCAGTGAATTAGAGTCGGATGGGAGAGATTAGAGGAAAGCTTATTACTTCAATCCCTTCCATTACCTTGCAATCCACCTGTTTCCAAAGCCCTTACTTGATGACCAGAGAGATTACTGGATGATTAGTACTAAACAAACAAGCATCATGCTAATGCTCACACATCATTGTATTGTACGTACGCTCTAGCTGATGACGAACTGTTGGCTGGTGCGCACAGCGCACAGGAGGAGATCTGGTATTAACCAACGAACGAGAAACAGGCTCTGTGATACGAGAATCGGACAAGAGGATCCAAGATTCGGGGACGAGGTACACGGGCCGTTCCTTTTCGGACATGCGCACATGGTCTGGTCCGGTGTCCGCCATCTCGACTGGCCTCCGCTGCAATGCAAACACCGTGCGGCGCCGGAGAGCATGACGCCGGGAGAGTTGCTCAGCTGCAGTCCTCATCACCACCACTCCTTTCTCATCGCCCTGCTGGCTGGCTGGCTGCGGCCGCGTGATCGCTTCCAGGCAAGCCGAATGATATTATCCGTATCAAGTCCGTGACGCAGGAACAGGGGCGCGTCAACCTCTCATCCCAAACCAGCCGGACCCTTTTGGCCTTTCCACCCTGCCTCGTGCTTTCCTTTCCGTTTCCGGCGCACGGCCCCTGCTGACGTGGACAAGCTGAGCGTAGGATGGAGCCAAGAAGCCATGGTCCATGCCTGCCAATGCCATGGAGGTCCCTCTGTCGCTGCTCCTCTGGCCTTTGCTCTCCGGGGCGCCACGCGCACACGATGACACACAGATGGTGGTTGACTGAGCAGCAGGATGCCATGGCACGGTGTAAAAAGCGACTGAAAAAGCTCAAAGGGAAATAAAGTGCCCTCCTCATCTCCCAACCCGTGGTGGTGGCGGCGTCACAGTTGCAGTGCATCCATGTCCAGGCACCACCACTCCAACCCGGAGGAGGTGCGGCCTCGGCCGCTTCTTCAGAGGTTTGGATTCCGTTACGATTCGGTACTGGCGGATCCCATTTTCTGTCCTTGTTTTTGGGTGGAAAAGGTTTCAAACGAAAGGAGCTCCGTCACCACGGATCGCTCGCCGCACAGCTTCCACCGGCAGGATTCGATCGCCCGATCGAGGAATCTACTCCTGTACGTGACCGGCGATGTACCCCATCATCTATCATCCCCGTCGGCCACACAAACGGATCACTGGATCGGAGGCGGGAGATGCTGGCCACTGGCCAGGCCGCAGCTGCCTGCAGCAGGAACCGAGCGAGATTCGACAACAGATGCACTAGAAAAACACGAGAAAGGAAGCACGGCCGGCGGCATCTGTGTGGTCACAGGAAGCCATCTGTCTGCGGCTCTCGACTGTCGCAGTGTCAAAGTGTGGTCTGGTGTGGTGCCGGGTGTGCCGCTATGCTTTTTCTTTTTTCTCCCCCCACCGCTCCCGCTCTCGTGTTCCGTCTCCGTGCGTGAGCTACTGAGCCTGAGCTGAGGCTACCGCCTACCGGTCCATTGCGGGCGGTCGTCCCCTCCGATCCTCACAAGGAGCACCTGAGTTGCCCACCTCATATCTGACTGCCAAGTGCCAACCTACCTATTGTATAGTTTTACGGAATGAATGAAGATTCCTACTAGAAACAAGAACTTGGTTATGGCATCTGAGACTTAGAGTGATCCTTGCGAAATATAATTAGTGGGAAACGATCGGAATGTGAGTAATGCTTGATGCCTAGTTTAAGTAAGGGAGTCAAAAGCATAATTTCCTGCTATTGACATGTATTAGGGCCATTTGTCCGGCAATATAATTTGCCTCGCAAGAACCAATAATGTATTTGGAGATGAAAAAACTTTTTCTGGTTTCGCGTTCCGGGGATATACTATGCTGAACCGAAATAACTGGCTAGTCGAGGCATGCCACCATGGTAACTTTTGAGTCTCCTAGATGTATGCAATTCTTCGTGTCTTGTAAATGGCTTTTCATTGAGTCTGCTTGTATAATTCAACTGATATATTTCCTAGGGGAGCTTGAAGACAAAATGTTTACTAGAAACTCCCAATCAGAGGCTGGTTAGGACCTGGTCGACCACTCGTCCACTACTAGAATCGTACTCTTAGCCTAGAGTTTTAAAATTGTCGGCCATTAACAATTGCAGTCGGAAAAATATATAGCCAAGAGTATTACCGTCGGCCATTTACCCTCCGCCATCCATTGTCGGCCATTCGACCAATAGCCGACGGGATGTCAGCCACTGAGTTCCCAAGAGGAAAAACCCGACGGCGTACTGTTGGTGTTTTGATAACTAGGCTAACATGACATATGGATAGTCATTCCATTTCCTGATGGTTGGGAATACTCTCGGCGACAATAAAATTGTGATCCTTTTAATTTTGTATTATAATTATTTTATTTGCTTTGATGTATTTTATTTGCCAAAAAATGTATGAATCATTTTCAGCATTGCAGTTATCGTACTAGAATAAAGCTTTCTTTATTGCATTTGACTAGAATAAAGCTTTCTTTATTGCATTTGGATGCCGCAGAACTTTGATAGCGATAATTAAATTGTTTTCTCTTGTTGAGTGAAAGAATCATTGCTGAAAAGTACATGTTCTCACATACTAGTGTACAAAAATTACAGATTCAAACATGGAAAACAATCTTTTGGCTGCTTCCTTTCAAGAACTGTAGAACCTTTTGTACTTCATCACGTAGACGGACTAATCTGTAATTGGAGGAAAGTAAAAGTAGGTTAGAGATCAGACTGATTTGGATTTAGAGAAAAGACATGGAAGAGAATGACTGACGGTAACTGAGGTAAAAACATAGAATTAGATTATTGCATATATATAGGGCGTATAGGTAACCTTTGAAGCTACGATATCTATATGTATGCCCATCTGTGCTTGACGCAACTCTCAATGGAGACGGCAGGCCGCAGACTTCGAACTCCAATTAGCAATAAAGAGAAGCAGGTCAGGAGGCTAGAATGATATGTTCCGAACTGCCGCAATTAGAACGAAAGTGAAGCAGATCAGGAAGCTGGAAGGATACCTGCAGGTGAAGTCCTGTCCTTCCTGCTCTCCTGCAGCAATGGCGCTGGCTTCAACAAGTACGAGCGGAGCAGTCCGGCGGACTCCGCATCGACCAGTTCCACCGGCGGCACTTAGATGACTAGAGGTTCCTTTTATTGGTAACTACCAGGCGTGGCCTCTAGGAGTTTTATTTACGTGCGCGTTGTGTTGATTGTGGAGTTTTGCTGGGAATTATCAAGGGTGATACAGCCAAGTGCCACACTAAGACTCTTGGGAGAAACTTTACCCGTCGGCCATTTAGTCTTATGCCCGAGCGGTCATCATCTAACTCTCGGAAATAACTTGTATGGTCGGCCATTCAATACAAAAGCTAACGGTTCAGTTGTTAACTCTCGGTAATTCTTTAACTGTTGGTTATTCTTTTTTTTCCCGACTACCTGTTGGCCATTGTACTTACCCTGTTGGCATAGGTTGCGTTTCTTGTAGTGGTCCGTCGGGCTGGTCGAAATTTTGAATGGGTTGGTGCAAGGTGGGAGACCATACCAGAATATTGGCCACCAGCGCAGCATGCATGTTGTCACGCGTCAAACGTGGTCGATACGTTCGAGACAAGTGCGTTGGCGTGCACCATCCCCTTGGTTTTCTTTATTTTTCCGTTCCCGGATCACAAGTATTAGGAGTAAGTATGAGTTTGTGCTAGCTGCCGTGTAGAAAATAAAGCGTGACTTGCCATAGAAAACAATCTTAGGCAAAAGTTGTGGCAAAGTCGACAAGAGATAAAAATTTACGGGTAGTTGTTAACATAGTGCGGCAGGTAATTATGAAAGTACTTTTTTGGTTAATCCTTCTCTTAATACCTCCACAAACCCTCCAAAGATTGATTTTAACTTGTAGTAGGATCTTAATACCTCCACAAACCCTCCAAAGATTGATTTTAACTTGTAGTAGGATCTTAATACCTCCACAAACACTCCAATCCTTTTCAATCCGTTTTAAACTGAACAGGGGACTAATGTAAAGAAACTATGCTCTGGTCAAGGTTTTAGGTGTGTGCCATATATATGAGCCGCAACCAAGGTGTCTTTGTTCATAGATAGAAGAAAACAAAAGCGAATTTATATAGACGAGGAAGGAAAAAAGTTATATTGTTTAGCAGTAGATCCTTCCAAAATGAGGTTCGTTTGGACTAGTAAAAGACTAGAAGCATCCATCTATCCGCAGCTAGGTCCGCATCACGGCACAAGGTCGGTCGTGTAATACGGATGGTGAACGGGTTGCCGACGCCGAGTCGTTGAACGACTCTAAACAAAGCCTAGCCGCAGACCAGCAGAGGAAAGGATGCGAATACGATGACGACGGCGACACGGTCAACCAGCCCTCAGCACGAACGCCACTCATCATGTTCCGAGCTAGTCATCTGACGAGGCAGGCCAACCTGGCCGAGGAGGCGAGGATGCTGCTAGTAGGCCTGTGCATGAGTCAGACGGCCCACCCAATCCACCCATGTTGATCTCATCTAATCCACTAAACGAACAGCACCCATGGGTTGGGCTGGTTTTGCAGGCCCACCCATCTAATATGTAGTCCTTTTGGGTGGATACACGATCCAATCCAGCCAATCCATCACACTCGTGCAAGGGAGAATACGGACTCAACGGCGAGGCGGCGACATCGATGATGGAGGCGTCGGCGCCGGCGCCGGAGTCCCCACCGCCGCACTCCGCTCGTGTACCACTGCCGATGGTGGCCCGACATCCTATGCGCAACTACGAAGGTGAGATTTCGTTTCTGATCCCAGACTCCCCCTCAATTTCTCTGCGTGGATGTGGATGAAAAGATCAGATGTGCTTGCTTGCTTCTAGTCGAGGGTTCATGTGAGAGATTTTAGTGACATAGGTTCCATAAAACATCCTTGAGGTTAAGGCTCTCCTGCCTGTAATCCCAGATCCTTCTATTTTCCCTTTTTATTTTGATGTTCATGCGACCTAGGGTTGGGGCGTTAGTGTGTCCAGGGAGCTACAATTTGCAGGCATGCTTTGATATTTTCTTATCCATTCAGTTATCTCTTGATTGATTCATTATTAGTCACTAGATATCTAAAAAGTACTACCATATATATGATTTAATTATGTTGTTATCATCACTTTACAGATGAAGAAAATTTGCCGAGCGTTCGGGAGGAAAGTTTGAGGATGGAAACTTTATCAACATCAAAGGATCTCAGGACCCAGAAAGAACAAGTGCAAAGGGTAAGGACAACAACCCAGGCAACTAAAAAGGTTTTCAAGTCAAGAAAGAGAAAGATGACCGTTACAACTGTTGAAGATGAAGTAATTAGTCCAACAACTAATAGGCATGTGCAATCTCTATCCAGAAAGATGCCTGTCACTACGACGCCAAGAAGAGCCATGTCCAAGAAAGTAGTTGATAGAGCAGTTTCTATTTCTCGAGCAGTGGCAAGGAAGAATTATGAGCAAACTATGAATAGTGAAGATGCCACTATTAATCCAGAAAATGTAATGAATGCTTGGATATAATCTTATTTCAGATCGTTCAATTTTGTTTGTTTTTCTTCTTGCCACTGATCATGATGCTTTCCTCTAATTAAGTTACTTCTCTTTTTTTCTACCAGGTGGACACCCTATCAAGTAGTCCTCCTGTAGAGGTGTCCCTAATTGCTAAGAAGATAAGAAGAAGTCGTTCAGCGACATCAGAAGTGTGGGATCATTTTGATGAGCCAAATGAAAATGACGAAGATCCTGCTACTATGTGCATTCACTGTGGCAAGGTATACACATTCAGAACAGGGCATGGCACAAGCAACCTATGGAAGCATCTAAGGTTTCAGTGCCCCATGGCTCCCCTAAAAGATCAAAGTATGCGAAAGAAAGATAATGGGACACCAAAGCAGTGCTACAATTTTGATGACTGTCGTAGGGCCCTTGTTGAGATGATCATTATTGATGAGATGGCATTCAGAGTTGTTGAAGGCCAAGGTTTCATCAAATATTCCAATACACTCCAGCCAAAATTTGAGATTCCATCTCGAACCACTGTAGCAAGAGATGCTTTGCGAATTTTGTAGAGGAAAAGGAAAAGATGAAACAGATTTTGAAGAAGCAACGAATCAGCCTCACAACAGATACTTGGACCTCAAATCAAAATCTGAACTATATGGTTCTCACAGCTCATTGGATTGACGATAGATGGCAACTACAGAGAAGAGTTATTAACTTTTGCTTGGTTGAGGATCACAAAGGAGAAACCATTGGCAAGAAAATTGAAGAATGTTTGCTTGAATGGGGTGTGGATCGTATTTTCACTATCACAGTCGACAATGCCAGCTCCAATAATGGTGCAATTGACTACATTAAGGATATGAGTAAAGGGTGGGAGGGAACTGTACTACAGCATGAATTTATACACATGAGATGTTGTGCACATATAGTAAATCTGATTGTGAAAAGTGGATTGGAAGTAACGAATGATTCAATTGAGAAAATAAGAATTGCAGTCAGATTTGTGAGATCTTCTCCTGCTAGGCTGGAGCAATTTAAGAAATGTGCAGAGAAAGAAAAAATTTCAAGGAAAAGGCTATTATCGTTAGATGTGGATACAAGGTGGAATGCTACATATCTCATGTTGGATAATGCTGTTATATTTGAAAAGCTTTTGCAAGGTTACATAGGGAGAACAGACAATTTAAAACATATTTTAAGGATCAGATTCCTCCTGATGAGACTGATTGGCGTAATGCTAGGCGTGTCATTCATTTCTTGAAGATATTCTACAAAGTGACAATTGGCCTCTCAGGTTCTCTGCAAGTAACCTCGAGCGGCTTCTTTCATGAGTTTGTTCTAATGCAGTCAAAGCTGAAAGAACTTGCTTTACACACAGATCCCTTTATAGCTGCAATGTCAGAACGTATGAAGAAGAAGTTTAGTAAATATTGGGAGGACAAAGATGACCTGAACAACTTACTAATTATTGCTGTTATCATGGATCCCCGTTACAAGGTGAAGTTTCTGAGCTTTTTCTTCTTGGGGATGTATGGTCTAGAGAAGAAAAATGAACTTGTTGGAAAAATAGAAAATGACCTTCGCCGCTTGTTTGACTGCTATGTTGAGTTTGCTGCATATGCTAGCTGCAATAGTAATTACAATCAGCCTCCGTTACTGATGAATGTGGATGAGCATGAGGAGAATCCCTCTTTGCTGCTAGCATCTCAGTTTACTATGCATTTGAAAGAAATTGAGAGTAGAGAAAGTAACTCTGAGTTGTCCAGATATCTCACTGAAAATTGTGAGAAGATTACAGATGATTTTGATTTACTATTGTGGTGGAGGTGAAACACAAACAAGTTCCTGTTTCCACCGTAGCATCAGAATCTTCATTCAGCACGGGCGGAAGAATTTTGGATTCATTTCGGACTTCATTGTCAGCTAGCACGGTTGAAGCTTTAATCTGTACGCAAAGTTGGTTGCGCTCTCCTTCAGGCCCTTTGGACATTATGAAGTCTTTGGAGGAAATTGAAGCCTATGAGGAAATTCAAGAAGGTATATTTGTTTAATGTAATTATGGGATAATATAATTTTGTGTAAAAGTAGCCACTAACACTTGTCTTCTACTTACTGCAGAACTTTTGGCAAACAACATGGAGTCCTAATAGAAACATGGAGCCCTTTTGCACGATCAGTGTGGATTTCTGAAAGTTCTTACCAATATTGGTACATTGTTGTGGATTTTTATTGTTTCAAAGACAATACAGTGCTGTGAATTTTTAATGTTTTCATATCAAAAATCATATTAGGTCCAAGCTTGATACATGTAATTTATATCGATCTTGATTTGGCAGTAGAGATATTGGGAAATATTTGAACATGCATTAAAATATGTAAACGTTAATCCGTTACTGTGCTCACGGAGACACTCGTTGCCTCCTTGGCGATGCCGGCCGTATTGCAGGTGCTGGAGAAGCCATCGTCATTACCCATCAATCCACGTGATCCGATCCAATCCACCCAAGAAGCAAACAATTTCTGATCCATCTAATCGACCCAAACCACACCTGGACCCAATTAATAGGCCACCGCAATTCAGCCCACGTTATCCACCCAAATCCACTTTAACCCACCCATGCACACGCCTAGCTGCTAGGCTGGGCCTGGTGGTCCAATAGGCATGGGCAGCCGCGCAAGCCTGCTTTTGGACCTTGGGGAGCTTGGATCGTCCTCTCCTCCCTCTCTCACGAGCCACAGTTCCTCAGCACTTCAGTAGCACCAGCAACACCGACGAGCATGCTGTACAAGCTACAGTAGTATGGGCTGAGCCGGGTAGTATAGATAGCTAGGCACAGCTAGGGTAACCTGATCAGACGCCATGCCATGGCTGTTTGGTGTCTGCTCTGGCCGACTGCCCCTGCTCAGGATGCAAAGATCGTCGGGCGGAGGGACGTGTCCGCCATGCCGCTATAGATGGCCATATGTCCCGAGGCCCATGGGCCGGCCCACAGCACGGGATTTTGACCTGGTCCAAGCCCAGCACGGCATGGAGGCTTTGGGCCCGGGCCGGCACGGCCCGTATGTTGGGCCGGGCCTGGGCTGCCTCCTCGGCCCAGCATATTGGCCCAGCACGGCACGAAATTGGCTGGTCCGATGTGGCCCGATAAAATTGCTAGCGGCCCATCACAAATCTCCCCCCTCTTCTCTTCAAAGATGCAAATCTCCCCTCATCTCTTTGGCGACGTGAATCTCTCGCCTCAACTCTTCAAAAAGTGCAGATTTCCTCCCTCTTCTTTTTTCATGGGCCTTTGGGTTGAAAAGGCACGATGGGCTGATCGGGCCATCGGGCCGGCCCGGCATTATAAACAGGCCTTAGTGCCATGCGTGGGCCGACAAGTTTGGCCCGATGGCCCAAGTGGCCCGGCATGATGGGCTGTCGTGCCTTGTCGGGCTGGGCCACATCGGGCCGGGCCAAGTCAGGCTAGTGCCGGGCTGGGCTGGGCGGCCCATTTGGCCATCTATACATGCCGCGAGCCAGCAGCGCCAGACCAGCAGGGCAGAGAGCTCTGCCAGCAGCGGCTCGTAGGCAGCGCGGCGTGAGTGCCCTTTCACTTCACTACTGCTCCCTCCGTCCCATAATATTTGCACTTTAGGCCTTGTTTAGTTCGCCAACTTTCACCAACTTTCCAGTCACATCGAGTCACATCTTCTCTCACAGACACGCTTACCAATACACTATTCACACCTTCAACTTTCCACCAACTTCCTCATCTAAACAAGGCCTTAGTTTAAAATTTGTCCAAAATAATTGCACTATTTCTCTCTTCCCGAGGTGCAATGATGACAACATTATAGGGTTAGTACTATTCAGATGGGACCCACATATGTTTTAGGTGGGACCCGCGTGATGTTTAGGCGGGACCCACGTGGGACCCGCGTGATGTTTAGGCGGGACCCACGTGGGACCCGCGTGATGTTTAGGCGGGACCCACGTGGGACCCGCATGATGTAGACCTGAACATTTTGCGGGTCGGGTCGAATTCGGGCTGGGTCGGCAAAAAGCCCGGTTTGTTTCGGGTCTAAAATTTGTGCCCACGCCCATCCCATGGGCAAGGTCGGGCATAGTTTTCGGGCCGGGCTCGGGCCAGGCCGTAGGCAGGCTCGAGCTTCCCGCTCTTTTTTAGTTGAAATATAAGTTTGGGCGGGCTTGGGCCGGCCCAGATTTTTTTTGGGCTTGGTTTTCGCTGCCCACGCCCATCCCATTAGGAGTCGTGGGCGGGCCAAAACCCACCGGGCTCGGGCCGGGCCGGGCCAGAAATGCTCAGGTGTAGACGGGACCCACATATTGTTTAGGCGGGACCTACGTACGTTTGGTGGGACCCATGTATTGTTTGGATAAAGGGTGATTTCGTAATTTCACACATGCATTGGTTTGCGTGCCCAGTCCTAGAAGTACAAATATTATGGGACGGAGGGAGTATAGCCTCTCTAGTTACCATCAGCCAACAAGTAGTACCACAAGCGAAGAACTTCGAACAGAAATTCAGATCAAGCTACGAATGAACGAGGCGACAGAGCGTATGCTACATTACGGCTAGACCTGAGCATTTGTGGCCCGGTCCGGCCCGAGCCCGGTGGGTTTTGGCCCCCTATGCCTTCTAGTGGGATGGGACTGGGCAGCAAAAACCAAGCCCGAAAAAAAAATCGGGCCGGCCCGAGCCCGCCTAGATGAATAATTTCGTTTCTTTTTCAACTAAAAAAGGACGAGAAGCTCAAGCCCACCCACGGCCCGGCCCGATCTCGGCCCGAGAACTTGTCCATGGGATAGGCATGGACACAAATTTTAGGCCCGAAATAAACCGGGTTTTTTTCTCGGCCCGGCTCGCAAAATGCTCAGGTCTAATTGCTGCTACGCGTCTCGGTTGGCTCTCCCTTTTGGCTAGGGATGGCAGCGGGTAGGGTATGGTGCGGGTAAGGCAAATGCCCGCCCGCGGCCATACCCGCGCATCAAAGTTGTACCCTTACCCTTCAAGGGATGCGGGTAAAATTTTGTACCCGTACCCTTACCCGCCGGGTACCCTGCGGGCATCGGGTAACCCTCGGGCGAGACAAAAAAATACATCAACTCTTTCATTTCAATGAATACAACAATATTTTGACGACCACAATCAAGTATAAGCAACAAATATAGCTCAAACATCACAAAGGACTTCAAAGGACTATTCCTGTCTCACAGTCACATGACATTGTGCCGGTACACAAACTGACAAGCAATCAAGCATACACAGTACAGACCAACTCACACTCACACTAACAAAATACAAAGGACTTCAAAGTTCAAACACACAGTCACACAGATTGTCTCACAAGCCAAGAACAATTATTACATCAGTGCATCATATGAATTTTTGTCCAGCTGCCACAGTCCACACAAGCAAGTCTCATGGATCAATAATGTCAGACTGAAGATCATCCTAAGAACAACAGGCATTATCAATAGTCAATCTCAATAGTAGAGTAATTTAGAACAAATGAAAAACTTGAGAATAGTAATTACCGAGGCTTCCTCTTCATCATCAAGACAAGTCATCAATGCATTTAGAACAGGAGATTCCGGCCCTAACAGCAGACAAGTTAGTGTTAAAATATATGAAAGAAACAAAACAAATGATGAAAATGTAAATAAGCTTGCTGCTTGCATACCTAACATATCAGCCCGGGACCAAGCTTGCATACACATCAATGCTTCCACCATGTTTGGAGCAAGCCTACTACGGCTCGGGCTAATGATCCTCCCACTAGTACTAAAAACTGACTCGGATGCAACTGTTGTCACAGGAATTGCTAGGATATCTCGAGCAATCTTTCTCAAAGTAGGAAATTTTAACCCTCCAAGATTCCAATAACCAATGATGTCCAAATCCATTGTTCGTGGAAAAATTTCCTCCTCTAGGTACAAATCCAACTTTGTGCTCATATAAGTAGTCGGTGTAGCTGGTTTAGAAGACAAGTATTTATCAAATATCTCATTGACTTCAGCATCACCTTCGTTTTGCCCTTTATTGCTACTGCCACCAGCCCCAATACCATCTGTTGTGCCAAAACCTTCCATAGAACCTTGGTATTCCTTCACCAAATCTACCAATAAATCTTTAACTTTCTTAACTTCTCTAGCCATACCTACAGGTCCATAAATTTGGGTGTACATGGCATACAAGAACTTCATTTTACGCCGAGGATCTAAAACCGTGGCAACTGCCATGAGACCATGAATATCTGTCCAATATTTCATAAATTTCTCTTTCATGGCAGCTGACATGTTTTCTATGATGGGGTTATCACTAATCTGCCATTTGCTAACTGCTAGATAAATACCACAGACTTTAGGAAAAAATAGGTTTGCTGTGACATAACTAGTGCCAGAAAGTAATTCAGTTGCATCATAGAATAGCTTCAACCTATCACAAAGATATCTAGCAAAATTCCAATCTTCCTCTGTTGGCTGGAAGGAAGCACACAACTTTTCTTTCTTTGCAAGACGATCAAAAACAGGTATGTAATTCAGTGCAACGCTAAGCATAATATATGTGGAGTTCCATCTTGTTTTTACATCAAGAGCTATTCTTTTATCATATTTAATGCCCTCTTGTGAAACAGCCTTTTCAAATCTTTCATGCCTTTTAGGTGTGGCTGACCAAAACCCAACAGTTTCCCGAATCCTCCCAATTCCCTCTTCTACAACTTTTCTACCCATTTCATCCTTTATACCAATCCCATCTTTCACAATAAGGTTAATGATATGTGCTGCACAACGCATATGCATCAATCTACCCTTTAGCATAAGAGAGGAAAGAGGCATCTTATCTTGCATTTCCTTCATAATATTATCATTAGTGCTGCAGTTGTCAAGAGTCACGGTCGAGACCTTCTTGTCAATGTGCCAATCCAAGAGTATATCATGAAGCACTTCACTCACAACTTCAGCTGTGTGTGGATGTGGTACATACAAGAACCTGCAAGTAAATGAAAAGAAACATGTCAGATCATATTAGTGTACAACTCAATTGTTCAGGACAAAAAAAAATCAACAAAGGAGCTTGTAATTACCTTAGTAGATAGCTTTTCAGTTTCCAACCCTCATCAATATAGTGCACGGTCACAGCCATGTACCCTTTCTTCTGATGGTTTGCTGTCCACATATCCGTGGTGACAGCAATACGACATTGTTCTTGCTGGAACTGATTCACCATAGAGAGCTTTTGCACTCCATACATGTCCAAAATATCCTTTCTAATTGTATTTCTTGACACTACCTTAAACAAAGGTTGCAGTGCAGCACAAAACTTTCTAAAACCAACATGATCAACAATAGACAACATCTTTCCTACCATATCATCAATGCAAGTTCTTTCCTAGCAACATCTTGATCAAACACATACTTCTCCACAACAACACTTCCATCTTGTTTTTTTGATAACTTCAAAGTGGACTGTTTCAAACCTTTTCTAGCTTGTCTAGCTTCACATGAACCTACATGGTGACGCAAATGAGTGGTACCACTTCTACCACCAGTTGATAGCAACTTCTTACACCAGTTGCATTTAGCTTTCCATACACCATTTGATTCAAATTTTTCAAAATCATCCCATACATCAGATGTGAGTTTAAATCTTCTCTTACTCCCAACTGGAACATTATCTTCTATTTCTACCACTTCTGGTTCTGTACCTTGGTCAGTAGCAGTAGCTGCATCGGATGGAGTAGGATCCCTAGGTGTGGATGGACCAGCCGATGAAGGAGTTGGAGCCCTAGAAACTCGAGCACCACTGCCACTGTCTCCGGGAGTAGACATTGCAAACTGCTGAAATAAAAAATAATAAGAAAAAGGGATGCATACAAGTATACAACGGATCCGTAAGGAAAAGGGATTGAGGAATACCTGCGAGAGCAGATCAGGCGTCGGCGAGGGCGCGAGGCTCCCTGGAGCTGCTGTTGCTGCCTGGTCCTGCAGGGTGGCGGGCCCTGGCGATCTGGTGCAGGCGGAGGCGGAGGGGCGGAGGCCGGAGGGCGGACCGGCGGAGGGCCGAGGGCGCGGCGCGCGGCGGCGCGGTGGCGCGGTGGCGCCTGACCGCGAGCGAGAGAAAGGGGGCGACTGGGTGAGGGGCGGCTGGCGAACTGGTGAGTGGCGACTGGATTGGGAGGGGGGTCGGCACTCGACAGGCTTGAATGGAGGCCTAGGGTTTCAGTTTAGATGGGCTTTTGCTGGGCTGCATGCTTGTACGTAGGTTTTTAGTAGTTTTTTTATTGTGCGGGTAGGGTACGGGTTACCCGCGGGCGAGATTTTGTACCCTCAGTGTACCCGCGGGCGAGATTTTGTACCCGTACCCGTGCCCGCGGGTGAGATTTCACACCCATACCCTTACCCATCGGGTAGGGTACCCGCGGGTACAAATTGCCATCCCTACTTTTGGCCATTTGTAGGCGGTTTGGCCTATGTATACGCACAACTGAACAAACACTACTACTAGCATTTAGCAATTGCAATTGCGCAATTATATAAAAAAAAAGATACAAAATCAATTGATGGTCCATGATCCATGGTACTAGCTGTGCTTTGCTGTCGCCTGTCGCGTGCGTCACTCCGACGGAAGAAAATCGGGGCCGGCTTCGGTCGTCGCAGCTAGAACCTTCGGAGCACTCGTAGCAGCAGCAGCACAGGAGGATGGGCAACGGCTGGCCTTGCCGGCCTCGACGGGTGGTTGGCGCAGTGCAAGTACCCAAAGCCTCGTGCCAACAGGATATGGCCACTTGTGATATAGTAGTATCTTTCGACTTCCAATACAAGACGCGTTCGTTGACGTGTGTCATCCTTTTTCCAAATTCGCAAATACTTCTTCTTTTCCAAATAAGTACCAGCTCAGTTCTCCTCCGAAAAAGAACACGAAAGCGAGTTCACCAGTGTGTTGGCGTAGCAGTGACGAACTGACGATTAATTGACGGATGCACACTTGGGAATCTTGGACAGGCATGCTGTGATAGGACTAGCACTCGCTCGTGTCTTCCTCGACCTCTCACTGTCTCACATGCACACAAATTTTCAGCCGCGAGGAGAGAACAAAGAGACACGGCATGATCAATTGATCACAGGTCGTCTAACTCGATCCGATACACTTGGAAAAAAGATACTCGACCCAGCTAATCGAAAATCCGCTTACCTAACTCTCCCAGCTAATGATCATCTACAATGAGTGTCGCCCGCCGAGACTAAATAAGCAAGAGGAATGGAGAGAAACTGAGAAAGACCTCAGCAACTGCTGTTGGGCTGGGTGACCACTTGGGCTCAAAGGGCTAGATGCCATTGGGTTTCTACGACCCTCGAGGCGACGGCCCACAACGTTAGCACAAATCGGCCCGTCAGCCAGCCTCATCATCTATATCCTCCTCCTCCATGGGCAATTATTGGCAAACAACGCAGGCATCGCAAAGAGATGTCTCTTCGTCGGAGACACCCGAATATCCGATTAAAAAAAAAAGCATCGCAAGGGCTTGATCGTTTGTGATTGCTGCGCAGCCCTGCTGCCGCCGCCGTGCGTTGCTGCGCTGTTCTTGAGGCTGATTTGTGCGCAGCGATGTTGCAGCCTAGCCATCACAAACGAACGGCTGTTTCAGAAGACAGCAGCAGCTCATACATTTCCCATCCACTTCCCGTGGATTGCGGGGGGTTCGATCCCATCCTGCCGTGACCATAGCCGTCGACGTTGTGGTGTGTCAGTATGTGCAGATACGGATAAGTTGATGCCATAGTTAGACAACGCTAGCTTAAGGACAGGACAGGCAGACACTGGACTTGAGTAGCTCTCTTTTTTTGAAGTAAATTTGGAGTAGCTCTCAACCGAAGAGGATCCATCCATGTTCCATCATTGAGGTACAGATGCCATGGACCACGAAAAGGACTCGAGGCACACACATAGCAGCTAGCTGGCTACAGGCAGCTTGCAAGCTCGCTCCCTGATCGTACAAACGTATGTTCGGCCGTTCAGACTCCATCCAAGCTTCCAATACCTGAACGTTCTGCTGCACATCTCACCTGCTTCACTTTCTTGGTTTGCAAACCGGGTCGACGGTGGAGCCAAGGGATACATGTCAGCGAGACGCAAGGGAAGAGAAGAATGTCAAGCCGCTGTCTCCTGCGCTGGAGTTGATAGCGGAGCTCAAATGGGGGCTCGTCGTCAGCGCACAAGGTCCACATCCGACTGACAGCGGAAATGCAAGTGTTGACAACCCATCTGTTGCTCATGCCGTCCATGCCTTTATTTTGTTTTTTTCCTAAGCTGCGAATTATTACTCAGACGGATTAATTTGTTAATAGTAGATTGATTGGTAATTGACATTACTGATGCGTGCTCACGTGCTGAGCTTCTGGAAACTATATACTGATGACGTGACTGATGACGGTTCTGAACATACTATGTAGCTAGCAGGAATGGTGAAACATCGCCATCAAGCACGGACTCGTTCCCGGTGACACGAAAGAAAGTTACCTATCACCACACACTAACCCCAAACATATGAGAGACAGAGAGAAAGAGAGTTTCGATCGGTCGGTCCGTCTTCGTCATGGCAAAAGTTGTATTGTTTTTTCAGACAAGTTAGAAAAGGGGGGAAAGGTCACGATGCTGACGAGATGGACGTGTTTGAATTGTATGAGTACGGTGGTTTATATATACTTATCTATATCACATTATCGCTATATATGTAATCGTATGATTCCATCTCTTTGCTCCGACCTCCGAGCGAGGCAGCGAGCTATTCCACGTACGGCCTTGTGCACACGTGTAGCCTTTTGACAGACGACAACACGAACGAGTCCTGTTAAACACTCTGAATAGCTGAACAAATTTGCATTGTACGTGCTGAATTGCTGCTGTTCCTTTTGATCGTTTTTTCTTGTGCTCAGCTGATTGGATGAGGCGGTCCACATCATGATGACACCCGGCGGCCCTTTTACTTCCATCCACAGACGCCATTTTCCCCTAGCCGTCTCAACACATATCCTACGCGCGCGTACACATCATGCACGTAACCAAGAGAACAAAATTTTTTCCAAAAAAACAAAAAATCAAACGAGAAAAAAAAAACTTAAAATGAGGCGGCATCGTCTCTTTTGTCTACAGACTCAGACGTGGCGGTGCGCTGCACAGATGGACGGCACCGGCTGGCCGGTACCCGTTCAGCCTAGCTAGCTAGCTTCTTCTTCCGATCCCAAGCTATTACTACCTGAGCAGCTATAGCATCCGCATATAATAGGACGCACTGTTGTGTTGTGTGGTAGAGGTATACTAGCTTACTACTAGCAGCCATGGCGGCAACAGGCGGCGATGCACTGCTGATGGCCAGCTGCTGGGCAGCGGCGGTTCTTGCCGCAGCGGCGTCGCTGAACACGTCGCCGGTGCCGTTCCAAGCCGGATACATGCCGTTGTTCGGCGGCGACAACCTCGTCCGGTCGCCGAACGGCCGCTCCGTCCGTCTCAAACTCGATGCCCGCACCGGTATATAAAGGATTTTCTTCTGCTTTATTATGCAAGCAGCGTGTTTATCGCCGTGTTTCCTGCTCTTGATCATCCTCTCCCTCTTTCACCTTTTCTTCTTTCTTAGTACTAAATCTTAACTACGCGATCGGGGACCACTGATAATCTGATATGGTGATGATCATCTATTCTATCAGGCTCCGGGTTCGTGTCCAAGTCGGCGTACCACCATGGATACTTCAGTGCTTCCATCAAGCTGCCCGATGACCACACCGCCGGCGTCGTCGTCGCCTTCTACGTAAGTTCTCTCTCTCCCTCTCATGTCTTCTCTCACGCAACGCCCCGGCTTGTTCCAGTTCTTAAGATGCCTTCGGATATGATTAATTTTGTATTTTCTTCTGGTTCGTGCAGAAAAAAAACTTTTAAAAATTAAGATTAATTGAATCAAACAACTCTAGCTTTTGCTTATATGTGAAATTGGGAAGCCCTGTTCTATGGGAAATTGGGAGGCCCTATTCTCTCAAAACACATTTATGAATTCCCTAAAAAAAACAAAACAGTAAATCCAAGGTCCTGGTGCCCTACCCGTCAGCGTGTATACAATTTCTGAAAAAGTCTTGCTCTCTCACATGCATCACCCCCCCCCCCCCCCCCCCCCCACTTGTCCGTTTTCCTTCCTATTGGTTTGCCCAGGAACTGATCACCGGCCATAGAATTGGCGATGCCATGACACGGGTGCCTACACAAAGTTGGTTACCAGAAAGTAAGGTAGCTAGGTAGCTTATCTACGGCATGCACGCATGGAACAATGGGAGAAAAGATGGCAGCGGCTCCAAAGGCATATCGTTTCACTCGCTTTAGACGTGTCCACGCCTTGTCCGAACGAATTCAAAGTGAAGCGTATGGAGTACTCCGTATTGGACTAGATACATCTTCCTTTTCCTTTGGCCAGAAAGTATTGGCCGGCCTGGATTATATTTTTATTTCTTTTCACAAAAGTGTTGGACTAGACAACGTAGTATGGCTTTTGGAGCACAAGCATTTACACTAATAGCCATCCTTTTTTTATTTGTCCGATACACAACAGTTTTTTTCTAAAAAAAAACATTTTGTGTACACGAAACATCTGTACGGTGTACGGTTACTGATATGTTTCATGCGTAACTTCTTCCAGCTCTGTTACAAGTGGTGATTTAAACCCTCTGAGCCATAAGCCTATAACTACATGTTCACCTATTAACTAGATTATTATAGATTGTTAGATATAGATTATCTATTTCCATCATCAATAAAAAATTATGTGTTTTCTTATAAAAAAAAACATGTGCTTTGAGGGATAAGAGGAGCTCTAGCATATTACTAATTTCATTACCAATACCCAATTTTATTTTGTAGCCACCAATATACATCACTACTATAGAAATAGAAATGAGCTAATCAAACGCCCCTTTTACAGACGATTTTGAGCAAACTACATCATAGCCGGTTCCTATTCAAACTGACTGTGATGCAACTCATCACAACCCATTGGTACTATGAACCAGCTGTGATGAGTGTCGATAGTTACAGGCGGTTCAAGCTACGAGCCGGTTGTGATGAGTGTGTCATCAACACAGCCGGTTGAAGCCACGAACCGACTGTGTTGCTCTTGATCAGAGCCGGATGAAGCAACAAACTGGCTGCGATGAGTGTTCATTATCATCACATCCGGTTTTGTAGCCACGAACACTCGGTAACTACAATTTCAAGGTACAATTTGAAGCCTAAACGTATTCAAATTAAAAAAAAGTGTTCAACTACTAAGTTGTATAAGTGTTCACAAATCCTACATCTCCCATATAATTCCATGAAACTAGAAGGGAGATATAAGATTTTGTGAATGATTTTTATTATCGCTATGTTGTATAAACAAATGACCAAAATAAAAGTCGTACATCTTGAAAAAATATGAAACTTTGTAGTTCATAAATTTTTTTATTGAATTCATCTTGTCAAGGAAAACCAAGTTTGAAAGAGTTCAAATTTAAAATTCAAAATTTGTAAACGACCTCGGATGGAGAAACGATAAAGTTTTATATCTTGAAAAGTTATAAAACTTTATAGTTGACAACTTTTTTATTTGAATTCGTTTAGGGTCTCAAACAAGTAATTTATACTTCTCAAAATGGGACATGGGTACATGTGATGCTGTGGTGTAGTGGTAGAATGGGTTACGCGCTAGTGGAGGTTGCGGGTTCTAATCCCGCCAGCTGGCGTAGTGCATGAATTTTGTGCAAGAAATGACGCGATTTGCCGGTGAGGTCCATCCTTCATTAAAAGAAGTTTTTGCTATTTTTTCGAGCTCGCTTGTGTAATACCTGGACACCCGGGCTGTGATGAGTGTGTATCACAGCCGGTTTTGTGTAATACCTGGACACCCCGGCTGTGATGAGTGTGTATCACAGCCGGTTGGGTACCCACTGTGTAGCCCGTAGCAACACAACCGTTATAAATCAAACGCTTATGTAGTAGTGCATCTCCACCTTATATGTATTTCTAAAAGGTTTCTGGAAGTTTGATGCAGCACTCACTACCAAAACCAAGGGTATAATAAGGGACGGAGAAACTATTTTGGTAATAAGATATGAGTAGGCTACCGAAGATGCTCTTAAACACTTCGATCTTCTGATGGCACTAACGGATTTGGTAATTGTATTGTACTATTAATAGAGTAAAAAAACAAAACTGTTATAGAATGTCCCCGTCATAGTCCTCAATCTTCCTTCTTTTTTTTTAAAAAAATAATCATTGGCCTCACATATATACCTGCCCACCTCGCAACGTGGATGTAATTGAATGGAATAACGGATTTCTCAATATATTTTTATATCAACAATGTTATACATGATCTTATCCCATCCGTCTACCTTTGCTCGCAAGAAAAAGTAGGACGTCATTGTCGTAGGTGATAGTTGATGATCTAGTGGCAGATGGTTAGTTAAGAGTAGTTGCTCTAAGACAAGAGCCTAAGACATGGACTGAAGATGATGTCCATTAAATTCGCATTATGATTGCCATCCATGATTTCCTAGCTCCATGCTAGCAAGTGACTCGGTGGAAATGGTAGGAGACACGTACCTATCACTCCGTCACACTCTCGCTTGTAGCAGCTTCAACATCAAAGCCGAAATAGGCGGGGGCGCCGGCCCGCCGGCGTGCGCCTACGAAATCCCACCCTCGCGTCGCATTGTGGACACGCGTTGCATCTTTAAGCTTCGTAGCCAACACGTGTCAAGCCATTGCCCATTGCTGACGGATGTCACGGAACGGACATATGCTCTGCTACGCCAGGGCAAGTCTAGTTTTGTTCCTTCTTGGCAATCCATATCAAACAGGGACAAAAATGTCCGACTATTCATTCTTTCTCTCTGTCTCTCATGTTTGCTCTGTCCTTGGTGGTTGGCCTTGGCCATTTATTTCAGACAAGCTTTGAGTGCTTTTGTTTTAACTTTGTTATTACTTACTACACTAACAAAAAGCTTGATCAACCAATAAGAGTACGTACTGTGCTATGACTGCTGTACCCATGTCTGAAACTCTGAATACTGTGCACGATGCAGCTGTCGAACGGCGACGTGTTCCCGCACAACCACGACGAGGTGGACTTCGAGCTGCTCGGCAACCGCCACGGCCACGAGTGGCGTGTCCAGACCAACGTGTACGGCAACGGCAGCACCACCCGCGGCCGGGAGGAGCGATACCTCCTCCCGTTCGACCCGACCCTCCGCCACCACGCTTACGCCATCTCCTGGACCCCAACCGTCATCGTCTTCTACATCGACAAGAAACCCATCCGCGAGGTCGTCCGCGTGGCATCCATGGGAGGTGACTTCCCGTCCAAGCCCATGTCCGTCTACGCCACCATCTGGGACGGCTCGTCTTGGGCCACCGACGGGGGTCGCTACAAGGTCGACTACGCACACGCCCCCTTCGTCGCCGAGTTCTCCAACTTCGTCCTCAGTGGATGTCCCCTAGGCCATGGCGAGTTCTTAGGAGGTCGTCGGAGTAGCGAGGGTGCAGGGTGCGATGTGGCGGTGATGACGGCGGAGTTCGCCGTGAGGACGCCGGCCAAGCGCGCCGCAATGCGGAGGTTCCGGCGGCGGAACATCCTCTACACGGTGTGCCACGACCTGTACCGGTACAATGGTACCGTCTTCCCGGAGTGCGACGACACCGACGGCACGGAACGGGAGGATTTCCACAAGTGGGGCGAGTCCAAGCGCGTGTCGCCGAGCCGCCGCGGGTACACGACGCAGCAGCAGGAGGGGCGCGCGGATGGTAACGACGCGGCTGGCGGACGGCCCAGCACGTGGCCCGTTGGATCTCTACGTGCAGACTAAATTGACGATCGATCTGTGAGATCGGTCGTCAATTTAGTCACTTCTCACATGTTTGTTCAACCGTGGCGATGATTGATGAGATCCTTGTAAATAAAAAAGAGAGATTGATGAGATCTTTGTCAAAAAAAAAAAAGAATGGTGAGATGATTAGAGGACTCGTGTGTTCGAGGATATATACATGCATATATAGCATTGTATACCTGCAGGTTATATATGGATTCTGTCACATAGACATACTACATCCGGCTTAAATTATAGGTTGTTTTTCTTTTTTTTCTCAAGTTTGATCTCTTATCTCTTATTCATTTTTTTTAAATATAGTCAAATTTAAGTCAGTCTTAGAATACTTTTATTAATAATAAAGTAAACTACAACAAAAAAATATAATATTTTGCATAATCTTATGAATCAAACGAGTGCTCAAACGAGAAAAAAAAAATCAAATGACCTACAGTTGAAACGGAAGGAGTAAGAGGTAGTACTTCTCTTACTGTTGGAGAAAGTCTTAGTTTGGATTTTCAATACGCAGAAATATAGATGTTGGGGTTTTCTATCAATGTTGTGGAAGATAATTAATCCATTCATTTTCAAGCTCATTTTGACCCAACTAGCTTGCATATATGTTCAGCATTCCTCTTCAAGATATTCAATAACTTAACATGTTGAATATTTGATATTCAAAATGTTAAAACTATAAAGACACACTGACATTTAAATCAAGAGATGTTGTAAAAACAAAATTGAAGTTTTGAATAGGCTTCTTTCGCCCACGGCGGCGGACGGCCTTCTGGTTGTTATGTTTACACGTGGGATCAACGTACACTATCCTGTTTGTCATGTTTCCATAGATTTGTCGACTCGGTGTTTACCTTGCAAAAAAAAACACTCTAGATTAAGGGTTTTTTTATATATGCCATTACAATTTTTCGATATTGGAGATATGCCATTACAATTTGACTATCTAGAAATATGCCATTACAATTCGACGGTTCGCCGATTTCTGTCATTTTGTACGCTTACAAAGACGGTTGGCCCACCTGCAGACGTATACAACATATCCGTAGCTTCGTATGGACTGAAATGCCCTCGACACACCTCATCTCTTTCTAGTCACTTACTTGTGGGGCCCATATGTCCTCTTCTTCTTCAACCTCTCCTCATCTTCCCCAACCTCTCTCTCCGGGTTCGAGCGACCGAGCTCGAGCCGGCCGAATCGTGCCGCCCCCTCCCCTTGCTTGGCGCGCGCAGGCGCATGCCTGCAGCCTTGCCGCCCCTCGCCTCGCACGCCTGCAGCCCATCGCCAGCTCCGCTCTGCCTGAATCGCTTCGACTCGGTTCGCCAATGGCTGAGATGGCGACCAACTTCTCCCGCGTCCTCTCCCTCCGCGCTGAGGACCTCGCCAACCTCCGTGTAGACCTCCGCGCCGAGGACATCACCAACCCGCAGCCGGAGCTCCTCCCCGGCGTCCTCTCCCTCTTCCTCACCGAAATCGCTGCGCATCTCACCATGGATTTGAACCCCTCTCTCTCGATGTGTGGGTTGGTTGCAGCCATGACTCCGACGACCAGCTAGGGTTTAATTTGCTGCAGGTGCTCGACAACCTCGCCGTCGTCGCCGCCCGGTCCTGCATTCCCCTCTCGCTTCGTTAGCTACCTCTCCCTCCCTGTCGCGCGTCTCACCCGTGGGTTGTCGGTGGCGGTGTAAGTGACCGGAGGGCCGATGGGAACAGGAAGAGGAGAGAGAGGTTGGTTGGGGAAGAGGAGAGGTTGAGGAAGAAGATGACACATGGGGCTCACATGTAAGTGACTAGAGAGAAAAGGAGCACCGAGGGCATTTTAGTCCATACAAAACTACAGATCCGCCCCGTACGCCTGTAGGTGGGCCAGCCATCGCAGTAAGCGTACAAAATGGCAGGAATCGGCGAACCGTCGAATTGTAATGGCATATTTTCAAATAGTCAAATCGTAATGGCATATCTCCAACCTTGAAAAATTGTAATGGCGTATATAAAAAATCCCTAGATTAACGTGTGTTTCCTTTAAGCAGGCTAGTTTTTTTTTCAGTGTTTTTAAACTTTTTTTCCAGTTGTTTACAGACAGCAGGGCTACAGCAAGCGCATTCCTGTTTTAGAGATGATTTTTCTGGCTTAAAGTCCTTCAGCAATCTGTTACCACAATGCGCAGACTAATGTTTCGTTATTTTTTTTTTTTTGAAACTGACTAATGTTTCGTTGGCACAACACAACCATTGTGGTTTCAAGATTACACTTCTCACATGTTTGTTCAACCGTGGTCCACAAAAGGCCACTCGGGGCCCACAAACTAAGAAGCGACCGTACTCGAAGCAGAGCGCCGTTTCCGCCTTGCAACGGCCCAGCCCATGAGCAACAAACCAGCCAACGGCTAGTACAGGGGGAACAAGCGAGCGGCGCCCCGGCCAGGACGCCTCCTCGCCTTCGCCGTCGTTCCGTCCGTCGGGGACAACGGTCATATTACCGTTGTACTGCCACGGCTCCCAACCCTTTAAAGCTCCCTCCCCACGCGCCCTTCCGCCGCCTCCCCATCTTCCTCTCTTCCTTGCGCACGCCATCTCTTTCCTCGCGCCCGCCGCTTCGCCTGCAACGCGCGCACACTCCTCTTCCTCCTCGTCCCGTCTCGCCAAGAAACGCGCCGATGGAGACGCCGCTGTCCACCAGGAGGATCACCCGCTCGCTCGCCGCCGCGGCCGCCGCGTCAGCCCGTGAGTCCTCCTCCCCCGATCTCTTCTCCTCACCTCGCCTCTTTGATTCTTGATCGCCCCAAGAATAGCTTGTTGAATCTTGATTCTTGATGTCTTCTTGGATTTGTTTCCTGACGATTGCAATTTCAATTGTGCGCAGAGAAGAGCGCCGCAGCAGGGGCGGACTCCGCCGGCGCCGGCCTGATCCCGCGGGCCAAGACCGCCGCCGCTGCGGGGGAGACGCAGCCGCGCGCCGTGCTGCACGACATCACCAACGACTCCCCCATCGTCGGCCTCGCCGCGGGCAGCCTGCTGCAGCACGGCACCGACAAGACCCCCGCCTCCACCGCCGCCAAGACCCGCCGCAGGGCGCCGCGCCGCACGCCGGGATCCGGGGAGGCGCTCCTGCGCGGCCAGGTCAAGGCGCTCCTGCACAAGGTCGAGGAGGAGCAGGGATGCGCTGCCCCCGAGGCTCTTGTCAGGCCAGCGGCGCGCATCCAGGCGCTGCTCGGGGTCTCCAGGTCGCCCGCCCAGCTCCTCGCGCCCACGCCGGCTAACACGCCGCAGATCGTGCCCGTCTCCGTGGCCAGGGATGGCCTTCTGGTGCCTGATGGCGTCCCGGTGGTGCCCTGCGTCCTCAAGGAGGAACTGCTGCTTCCTAAGCTGCAGGTAACTCAATTTTCGATTCAGCAATCACCTAAGGTTGAAATAGTTCTAGTTTTGTAACATTGCGTGGTACAATTGCCATCCAAGATTTCTGTTCTGATGCGGAAGTTTCGTTTTAACTCTGCATCACCTTGTGTATGGCACTTTTTAAATTTTAATGAAGGGTTGTTCCAACTAGCAATTGGGTAATCTTGGTGCTTGGTGCATTTGCTGCAATTTTAACCCCCTGCATTGCTAACTGAATCTAGCCCGTCCTGAATGTCATGCTCATGCCTTTGTCAATTCCGAACTGACAGTGGTGCTGAGGGTTTGTTATGCTAGGATTGGATCACAACAGCAGGTTGTAATCATGCCACATGATGCATTTGCTGCTGATTCATTGTCAGATCTTTGCATTGCTAACTGCATATAGCCTGTACTGAATGCTATTCCAACTAGAACTGCACTATTCGTTTCTGTCCTCGATTAGCAGCACGATCATCCTTGAGTAGTTACTGTTGAACTTGTTCCTGAGCTGCGTTGCTCTCCTTATGCAGGTCATTGCAGCCTCCCTGCCGCCAACTCAGCCAAAGGAGAACCTCGGCGAGTGCCAGCTGAACCGTGCGCTGGTGTTCGACGACTCCCCTGAGAAGTCCGACGCGTCCGATGGGTCGGCCGTCTCGTTCCAGGTGAGCAGCACCGGCAGCTGCATGGGCAAGTCGTCGCCACCTGAGGACGACAGTTCCTCGGCCTGGTCCATTCAGGTCCATGCCAGCTCTGAGAAGGGCGATGAAGAGCTGCTCGGAGTGGAGGAGCTGGAAGGAGAGTACACTGAAGAAGAGGACTGGGAAGAAGAAGACAGCGACGACGACTGCTTCGATGATCTGTGCGAGGAGATGAGCAGGATGACAGTGGTCGATGAAGAGGAGAGGAAGGCAGGGCTGCCGCAGTTCGAGGGGAAGCACACCCGGTTCATCTACAACAGCGACGACGAGATCGAGCGGGAGGAGGTGGTGGATGCTGCTGAGGCGAGGGCGGAGCTCGCCGCGCTGGTCCTCAGGGGCATGCCGGTGCCGCAGGGCAGGCACCTGCGCTTCCACGATGACGAGGAGGACGAGAAGTGAAGCGGTGTCAGCTGTTTCGATTCGGGTATCTGCAGTGGTTGTCATTCCCTGACACCAGCCAACATGTTTTTGGGGGTTCTCCGTTTCTTACGATCTGATCCTGTATTTTGATTCGTGTCTCAGTTCTTCAGAGAACACAAAGTTAGTATTTCCAATTCAACTCTTCTGAAATGCAACAAATCTCCTAGTTACTGAATAAACCTATTCCTGTTCTGACAAGGAGTGAAGCGTGTCATCTGTGTTCCGATTCGGGTATCTGCAGTGGTCATTCTCTGACACCACCCAACATTCTTTTGGGGTTATGTGTTTACGTATTAAAAAAACACTGTAGCATAGCATTCGCTGGGAAACGTGTTTTTGTGAAGGAGGAATAGTGAAAAGTTGAAATGAATAGTAAAAAGTTAGAATGAATGGTGGTTGGGGAATCTGAACATGGCGTTATCCTGTATTTTGATTCGTGTCTCAGTCTTAATTGTATCGCCAATTCAACTCTTCTGAAATGCAACATATTTCCAGTTACTGAATAAACCTGTTCTATGGCACTCTGAAATGCTATTCTGCATATTAAGATATTTAAGTTTTTGTTCCTGCAAAATTAAATGTCTTGTGTCAGGGAAACTAATTTCTGCTGTAGCTTTCTGGCGTTCTTTCTAATATGTTTCTTATCTGTGCTCAGTCTTCGCAGAGCAGCAGTTCGAATTCAACATAACAAAGTTGTTGTCAGCCTTTACTACTGTGCACGAATTTTAATTTGTATATGTCTTATCTTGATGCTGTCAGCCTTTAATACTTGCGTGATAAAGTAATTCACGATGGCCTTTGGATTATGTTTATGGTCATGGTTGTAGATATAATCGAAGCAATCTGAGGTCAGATTCAGTGGCCGTCCCTTTCAATGTAATTCAGATACCATCGAACAAAAGCAACAGGAACAATATAGATATGAGAAAAGTTTCTCTTTTTTGGTATAGGATAAAACTGTTTCTATATTGTTTCTAATTCAGCTTTTCAATGAAAGAATTAACTTTTCTTTAGATAACTGGCGCTGCAGGATAGGAGGGGAAATCAAAGAGATGGACCGACAGGTAGGACAGAAAGCGACATGCACAGATGTGGCCTGTTGACCCTCGTTTTGTTTTCATGTGCTTTTTCCTTGCATCGCGTTAAACTCGCCCAGTTCGACTTTTTTCGTGGGTTGCATGGCCACTTGGCCAGGCAGACATCCTTGGTTACGCATTGCATTGGCATGGTGCCATCAGTTTAACCTTCCCTGCTTAAAATGCTACTCATGCATTCATTCCACACTGTGTCATGGTTTAACTGGCCGATGTTATTGTTTTATTCCCAGAAACTAAAATTGTGTGCTATCTCAAAGTCGAATTTGGCACGATAATTGCAGAAAATTTCGCTACTCCAATCACACAAACCTCAAGTGGCATACTTGCAACCAGGAATAGTTTTTGTAGATTTTGAGGATTGAGCTACATCACCAACTTACTATGAACTGAAATTCTAAAATAAAAAAATGCATGCATTGATTTGCTAAAAATAAGTGAACATTTTAATAATTATATTAACATTATTACTTAATATAGGAAACAAAATGGGCATCATACACAGATGAATAGGCAAATTTTGACCTCTAACATTGCCGATGAAATTTCTCGGATAAAACTACATGAAGCCATGGTACCAAAGACTGGCAATATTTTGATGACTATTTTGGGAAACTCATGTTAGCCAGCCAGAGAAAGTAAAGTTGGCCTAAAACATTTGACAGTATCCGATCCATTTTATCTCTCATTGAAGACATGGATTTTGACTTGCAGGACAGCAATTACTCATTTTTGCTTGTTGGAAATGGCAAATAAAATTGATAGTATCAATATTTACGATACAAATAAAGACCATCGGCATAAAATATATTTTTATAGGTAACCATTTTAGCCTTTACCTAAAATTTTATGTAGAGTGATAATACAAGATTGGCACTAATGGCTCCATTGTATAAAATACTTTTATAATTCATAAGCTTTCAATTCTAGGCTATATTTTATAGTATTTTGGACAATAATATATATATACGTGGAGTTAAATATATCCAATATGTTATCAGTGAAGAATTTAGGTGCTCATGCATGTCTCTAATTCGGGCAGTTATTTATCTTATCACAAACATAAGCCCATCTAAGTTTGTCCTAAGACAAAATCTTACCTTTGAACATCAATGCACGGAACATATATTCATAACACAAGACTGGCTAATCTTGTTATAGATAATACTTCCATCATATTTAAGACTTAGATTCTAGGCATTAGTAGTCAATGAATTATATAAAGACCATGTCATTGCTTTGGTAGACTTATATTTACACCTGGAGGGAAAAAAAATCATGTGTGTTTCCATTTGTTAGGAGCTGAGCTCTCAGGTAGGGGTGGGGGCATATTAACCAGATGAGATAAGATGGTATTGTTGCCCATAGGGTGGAACAAGTCAGGAGGCGTCAAGTGGCTATAGCTGTGTGCGTGGGCAGCTGGTGGTTGAGTTGCCCTCCCTTCGCCGGCATGTAGACAGCGAGAAGACATGCTGCGAATTAATCCTAATAATCTATGGTCTGGGTTGTGGTTAAGTAGCTTGCTCGTATAGTCTCCTCGTGAGGCCTCACAGGCCCTATAGCTTATGGTATAAGTGTATAACGATGAAAGCGACGTGGCCGTAGCTATAGAGAATTCAGCGAATCGGGCTGCAACACAACATAAGCAGCATGCGGCAACCAAAGTATGGTCGTAGTAATTTTGCATAAATTTACGGAATTTCAATACTATGAGCGAGTGTTTCATGTGCTCTCCACATTTGATTTACTACCATCCCTTGCCAATCCATGTATATGGAAGCTTATTATTTGCCTATGGTGTGCTCGCTGGCGAGGCTTGTGGCTGGGTTTGCTAATGGTTCAGCGTTAGGGGGGTCGGGTTTGGTATTACTAAAGTCCTCGGAGCCTAAAGAGAACGTCGCCGGTATGAGGCCAGGTAGGGCTGTCTAGTAACAACGACAATGGCACCGCCCGCTTAGACGGAGGATAGGGAAAGGATGAGGGTAATGACGGCCATGGCCCCTGCCATGGAGGCAGGGGCGGGAGGCACCGCGATGAGGAGGTGGATTGTCTAGGGGCTGCGTGGATGAACATCAGGAGAGCTAAACTATGGCCATAACTAGAGGTAAAAGATGATGAGCATCTTTTGAATGGCAATCTCGTGGCGGAGATACATTTGGGTGTCACAGCCCACGAAAACACTCAAGTGAGAGCTAGACAATGTAGTAACCATTTCCGCAATACTTTTGCTATTGTCTGGTGCTCAACGTCACTAATAAGTAATAACCTTCATCCGATAGCCGCTTAACTGATGTTTGTTGTAGATGATCACATGCCATTCGTTGATGCACCAAGTTAAATGAAAATGTGATGGAGTGTATAGGTGGAGATGGATTCTTAGATTTTCAATAATAAATTAGGATCTATGTGTTGAGATAGATTAAATTCACACTATCGACACATATGTATTTAATATTTACTCGACAGAATCGTTATAACTTTCTTTCTATTGAAGGATACGAAAGGAGCACATCGATCAGATATGTGACCTATATACTTGTTGCATAAAGAATATGTCGAGCTCGTGCCTACACTAATTATCTATCACTACTTGCTCATGCCGTCCTTTGGTTCATTGCATGCCAAACTCTATCTCTTATATTGCGATGTTCTAGGTTTTTTAGTGTGAGATGAAAAAACTCGCTTGTCCTTGCTTTGTGGCATCCGTGTTTCTTACGACCAACCTGATCCTTCATACTTTGGCACACAAAAGATATGCACGCCGCCTTCACGAGGAGGACCTTGGTTTCCTCCACCCCTCCCCAACCGCGACCGCATCGTCGTATTAAAGATACCACACCACGAAGAAATTGTAGGACCCATTTAATTCTTATTAGGCGGTATATACGTGCAGAACATGCAAATATTGCCAGCATTTATTATTACGATACATTAAAAAAATACCTAGAATATAGCAATGGTTTAGTTCACCATAATTTCTTGACGCACTGAAGAAACGACTTGACGTGGAAACCAAACGTACTACCACATATTCCAAACGTATTTCTATACCGCATATTTACAATCCTACAGATCTCCAAACCAAACATCATCAATCGTCCCATCCCGTCCCAACCTTACAGCCAGTTTGATGCTTGGAGGTTGGAGATTCCCCATTTGCAGCGGCAGACAGTGCAGCAGCCAGCAGTCAATCGAGTCCTTCCATTTCCATAGTCCACATACCGTCGGCGCTGGCCGCTGTGCTCCCAAGTCAAGCGAGGCGGTCTCCCTGAACAAACTGCTGTGCTGGGGCTGCTCGCCTCCACTTGCTGCCGCTCCTCTTCCGTGCGCGTCCCGTCCACCGCTTCCTCCCCCGGTTCGCCCTCCCCTCTCCTCTCCCCCTCCCCCTCCGCTTACGCCACACCCAATCAACTCGCCGCCACGGCGCCCATGCCCTCGTGCCCCCGCTAGCTCCTCCAAGAATTGACCCGCTCAATCGACCCCCAACCCGATCCAGCCCACCATGGATCGATCCACCAGCAACAGCAGCAGCAGTGGCACCACCACGGCGGCCAGCCAGAACCCGCACCTCGGCGTCAACAAGCTCGGCCGCAACATCCGCAAGGCCACGCCGCCGCCGCCTCCGCAGCAGCAGCAGAATCCCGCCGCCCGCCCGCCGCAGCCCCAGCCGCAGGTCTACAACATCAGCAAGAACCAGTTCCGCGACATCGTCCAGCAGCTCACCGCCGGCACACCATCCCCTTCTCCCCCTCCGCCCCAGTACCACCAGCAGCACCACCACCGCCCGCCGCAGTCGCAGCCCAAGCCGCCGTCCATGCGCCTCCAGAGGATCCGCCCGCCGCCAATCGCTACCCCCGTCGCGCGTCCCCCGCCGCCCGTGCACCCCAACCACCACCACGCCGTACCTCCCAACCCTAGCCACAACAACCCCCTCTTCCACCGTCCGCCGCCGCCGCAGCACATGCCCGCGCCCGGCCCCGCCTGGGCCGACTCGCCGGTCTCCGCATACATGCGCATCCTTGAGAACTCCCTCTTCAGCGCCACCCCGCCGGGCGCCGCCGCGGCCGCCGCCGCACAAGCTGCTGCCGCGGCGTCAGCAGCAGCTGCGGCGCAGGGGCATCCACCGCCACACCATCATCCACAGCCTCCCCATCCCCATCCCCCGCCTCCGCCGCCCATGCCGTCTCCTGGGATACTCCCTTCCCCGAGCGGCTTTCTCAATCTGCTCTCGCCGACGCCGAGGTCTCCCTACCCGTTACTCTCGCCAGGGTTTCAGCATCCCCCGCCGCTCACGCCCAACTTCCCCGTGCTGTCACCTCTACCGGGGACGGGCATCCTTGGGCCGGGGCCCATGCCGCCGCCGCCATCGCCGGGGCTCTGGTTCCCGCAGTCGCCATCAGGGCTCCTTTCTCCATCAGGGTTCTTGCCGATCCTCAGCCCAAGGTGGAGAGATATGTAGCAAGGGGGGCCTTTCCACAGCAGCTGCCCATGTGAAGCAAGGCGGCCGTGTAACATTTGACGGTAGGGACATAGCCATGGTGAGGTGAGGTCAGTTGGGTCGTCGCTCGGCCGGAGTTGGCTGGAGGAACACACAGGTGGGTTGTAACTTGGGACACCGATATTTGTTGCTGTTACTTACTGCTTGTGCGATTGGTTAGTCAGTCTATCTGTCTGTAATTGTAAGGTCTCAGTAAAGGAGATTGGTTATATATTTGTAATTGTATAACTGGGGAAAAATTTCAATTCATTCACTTTTATTAGCTGCAAAATCTGAACAGGTTAAACTGGCATGTTCTAGTTTAGAATTTAGATTATCGAGTGTTTAGGCCGGTGTGGAAACCTGTAATTGTAAACCTGTAGTTCATTAAAGAATAGCTCTTTCGTACAAATCTCGAACTGATGGTTGTTGTTTGTCTACCTATTTAGGCATGGAATGTTCTCCGTATTCTTCCTTTCTTTCTATTTTTGATGGAGAAGATGAACTTCCTTGACATAATCTGGCCAAAAAATCATGATCAAACAAATTTAACAATTCATACCATGAACTGTTGGAAGGGTATCGTCTGAACTCTTAAGATTGGCATACTGTTATGGTTAGAAGTTACTACACACAGGATCATGCTACCCTGTTCTATTTAGGCTCATCTGTGCTATTGTGTACAAACGTTACTCGTTTTGGCAGTGTGGCAGTATCATTTTCTGATCTCCAAATCTGTCATATGTAGTTCAACATTGCAATAGAAATACAAGCAGTACTTCTAAGCAGGTGCCACTTTTTATACCTTTGCTCTTTGTATTTGCCATAGAAATTGCTGCCAAGTTACTGCCTGGGTTAGTATAGGGCACGAAAATATTGTCCATGCCCATGCCTGGGTATAAACGGAAATATATTCATATTGGTGCAGGCTTTGTTTACATTACTACCTTGTCCTTCATTACCCACAGTAGGTGAAGTGCCCATAAGGCTATGCATATCATGATTGGAGACACATACTCCTTATATAGCTTATCCTAGAAGTTTCAATGCCCAATAATTCTCTATATTGATTTTTCTTCAAGTGGTGTCCTCTGATGCGCACTATGCTGGGAGTCACCAAAGATCTGGTTTATTTCCCAGTGGGAACTTGTAGGCCGATCTGGATGGTCTTCTAGGTTATGATGCATGGGTCCCAGAAAAAAGTAAGTGTAATTCCAAGTGGGAACTCTTATTACATGGTTTTGTAGTTCTATACTGTGTGTTCTTATACTGTTTACATGGTTTTGTAGTTTTATACTGTGTGGCATATTATAGTTTGTTTGCGTCCTTTTAGAATTAATATATGACATATTCTACTGGACCCCCTCAGTATGCAAATGCTAAAGAGGGAATAACTAAAGGGTGGACCTTCTTGTTCTTCTGTAAGCAGCGGGTATTCTTTTTTCTTTGTATGCCGCATCTCCATCTAAGTAAAGTTGGTTTTTGTACCAATGTTCTATGAAATTACTATTGTAGAAGCCATGTTCTATGAAATTACTATTGTAGAAGCCATGCTGTTTCGTTTAGTAAATTGTCCGTAGTGTGAATAATATGTAAGCATTCTATGTAACAAATTGTTTATTTTAACTCTTTCTGAAATGCTTGAGGTATTCCCTCCTGCATCTTTAGAGCTTCAACTAGACTTGGAATTTGGCACTATGGCTTGCTTGTTACTGATGAAACCTAGAGCAGCTGCCATATGAAATCCTTCCACAATTGTGATACTTAAATGCCTACCTACAACAAGATCGAAGACTGCAAGTTTTGCATCTTTGTATTTGTGCTTGTGAAATCTGTACAGGTTTGGCTAATCTGCACGTGCTTTGTAATGTGATGGCAGACGCCAGTCCTTAAATCTAATGTTTGGTGAAACTCCACTTTGCCATTATGCCAACTGGAATGGAATGTTATGTATTTAGTTAGCTTAGCTTGGTCCAAAAAGAAAATACTATAAATTAGAAAGAGTTATGCTGTGTGTCATTGCTGCTGATGTGCGTTTCTTTGTTGTGCCCGGTTTGTATTGGGTTCTGGATAGTTTACCAAAGTGCTTTTCAGTTTGCTATAACGTGTGCTCCTCCGGCTGTCGGTAATATTTGCTGTTTTATATCCGTGTGAAGTATGAAATTCCAAGGGATTTGCTGACTGGCCAGCATATTCTCCATGTCTGTTATCTCGGTTGACTTAAAAGCATTGAGATTGGTATGGATATGCTTGAATTTTTCTCCAGCCAATTATTTGATTAGCAACCAACCGTAAGCTGCATCATTTCCTTGTTTTATTCGTCTTGCAAGCTGTACTCTTCTTGGAGAAAAAAGAAGAAGAAAATGTGACAGAAAGGCATTTAGTACCTTGCTGGATCATTTCAACGAAAATCCTGTCAAGTAATTGTTTGTATATCTTTAGTGACGTGCCCGCGTGTAGAACAAGCAAGTCAGCCAAAATCTGAGGAATTTGGTGCACACCTCTACGCCAAAGCAAGGAACTTCACAAGTGATGTGGCATATTCCCATTTAAATTCAGTGGATTTTCTTTTTGCCGGCCCCACAGACCGTTGACTTGGTGGATGGAGCGATGATCTGGCTCCTTGTGCGTGTGGTGTGGAGTGTAGACTCGCTTGCCCCCCGGGCTAGATCTGGTCATTGGTCAATGAAATCTGAAACCCATCAGCCTCTGGTTTACTACTGACAGAGGCCGGCTACACGGGCAGATCTGTCTGTTGATCTGGCACTAAGCTGAGTAAAGTAACTCCAGTGGCTGTCATGGTCTCATCGATTGATCGTCACTTGCTCACTTGTTTTTACTAGAGTAGAGCATGCCTCTCGTCCCTTTTCTTTCTCTTTTGTTCTTCGGTAGAAACCGGAGGACATCCACTTCCAAAAGAGATCAGAGAATATTGTGAAAAGGCGACGGATTGGAGCACGACAGCGACGTGCTTCGGTCGTCTGCTTGTTTGCTTTGCCTTTGCCTGTTGTTTGGCCGAACCTGCAAGAATCTGAGCACTGGATTTGTATATATATACTGATATACAATTGTGTATCAGTCCTAATCTGTGTTATATATCAGTCCTAACCTGCGTCATCTTTATTCATCACATTCACATCCATATGGATTCGATAGCAACTATCAGGTTGCTACACTGCTACTGCTATGCCAGTATCAGGTTGCTGTCGACACCCTCGATCGATCTGCTGGGACAGGTCATCCCTCCTACAGGCTAATCTTCAGTCCGGCCGCTGTTTGTGCAGGAGATGGAGCCATGGAGGACGGGGACGTGCCAGCCTCCCGCATCTTCTCTGCACGCGAATGATGAGGCTATGAGTATGAGAGCGATCGCTGCCATCTCAACTGCTCAAGGGGCCGCCTGAAGCCTGACTGTGACGCGGCAGGATCGGCGCAGAAATCTTTGACCTGGAACGGATCGGCTGGAGCAAAGCCAGCTGCTGCCCGGTCCCTCGTGACACCAGGCGCCAAGATGTAGCCATTTCATGTACCGTGCCATGGTACGGTAGCCAGGTGCCTCCCCTCTCTTCCACATTCGTGTTGCACTTCCTTTGGCCAGTTCTCTCTGTCCATAGCATATACCAGCCCGGCTGTCTGCTTGGCCTTGCAGCCCCCCTTGGACCTTACTAACACCTATTATGACGCTGGATGTTCGAGATTCCATCATTTAATTCTGAAATGTTTAAGCTAATGCAGATGGCGATAGATGTTTATTGTTTAGTGTTTACCAGGCGTAAGTTATTAGCCCCATGATTCAGCAGCATAGTACAGTATGGATATGGATATGACCTTAGCATTTGTAAAGATATTGATTGTCTAGCAGCCCAGAGCATGATTCAACGACGTACGGTACATACTCTGATACTAATTGAGGGTTGACATTAACAATGAAAAGAAACAATGTGCTGACGAATGTGCAGCATAAGCATAAACAGTGCAAGAAGAAACTAATTGCCAGGAATACAAGTACAGCTTTTCTTCTAAATTCACAACGGCAACAAAAAAAAAACTGTTCATAAATCATTAACCTGAATACATATTGATTATGCAAAAAGAAAGTCCTTTACTGAAGCCATCTTAGGAGCGTTAGGACGGGCAGGTAGCTAGGAGTGACTGCTCAGCTTGGTGAAGTGAGCTTTCTTCTTCAGCAGGCTCCCGAATTTCCTCAGCAGAGCCTTCTTCTTCTTGGTGACGGCGTGCTTATCCTGGTTGAACGACGATGTCGGGCAATGATGGATCAGAAGCCCATTCATCTGGTCCACGAGCCCGTCGTCCCCCGGTGACTCCACGTCATCGTCTTCCTCGTCCGACTCGGATTCGTCCTCCCTCTCCTTGGACAGGTCATCCTCAATGATATTGCTGTTCTCCAAGGAGTTGGCGTCCACTGCCGATACGCTGATGATCTCCTTCTCGTGCTTCACCTGCCTGACCGTCTCCACTTCCACGTGCTTGATGTCCTCCATCTGGATGATGCTCTCGCCATTGCTGACGTCATCGTCGTCTCTGACGACGCTGTGATGCATCGGCGAGCAGATCAGCTTCATGAGCGTGCTCGGCTGCTTCTCCGAGCTCCTGGCGATCGCCCCGTTCAGAGGCTCCCCTCCTTTCCTGGCCGTGGATTCTGCGACCAGTGCGGCGAGCTCGTCGATCCTCGCTTGAGCAGCTGCTTCTCGCGCCCTCATCTCGGTGTTCTCCTGAGCAATGATTGCCAGCTCGTGCTCCTTTTCTTCCAGCGTCTCCTTCAACCTCAGGCTGCTGATCTTGGCCTCCTCTGAGGTCAGGTTGGCCTCGGTGATCTTGGATTCGAGCAGCCTCAGCTTGTTCTGCAGCTGCACCTTCTCGTCCTTCGCAGCCTTGGCCTCACCCTCGGCGGCTTTCAGTGATTCGAGCACCTTGTCCATTTCCAGCTTGGTGGTTTGAGCATTGGACTTGTCGATGTTTTCTTCTTCGGTTTTTCTTGCTGTCACCTCTGCAAGCAACTTTGAGAGCTTGCTAGCTTTCTCCGATGCGGTTCGCTCTCTTAGGCGCAGGTCGGTGACTTCATGATTCAGAGCAAGCAGCTCCTTGTCCTTGAAGGACAGTAAATCTTTGAGGTGTGAGCTCTCTGCCTGTGCTTCTTCAGCACTTGAGCTAGTGCTCATTGCCTGGGATTCAAACTCCTGCATCTTATTGAGCAGCTGGGCTTTGTCTGCCTTGAGCTCCTGCACTTCCTTCTCTGCAACTCTCAGAGACTCATTCAGCCTGTCCATCTCTGTCTGGATAGAGCTGATTCCATCATCCGATCTCTTTAGCATATCAACAAACCCAGCCTCTTTGGAGATCCATTCATCCTTTGAACTCTTGGCCTCTGAACCCATTTTCTCAAGTGCCTTCCTGAGGCAGGCGGTCTCGTAGTTGGACTCATCAAGCATCACCTGATACCTGTCCTCTGCATTCTTCATCGCCGCCTTCAGCTCTGTTACCTGAAGCTGTGCATTGTCTAGCTCTGCCTGTTTTGCCAGGACTCTCTCCTTGGCCTCTCTCGCCTCCGACGACACTTCGCGTAGCGCAGCCGCCAAGTCTTCGACCGCCTTCTTCGCCTTATCCTTCTCGTCTCTGGTGTCCTCAAGCTCCTTGACCAGCCTGTTCTTGTCATCAGTGAGGTAGCCGACCTGACCACTCGCTGTCTTCTCATCTATAACAACCTTCTGATGTGCCTCGAGCAGGAGCTCATGTTCAGACCTCAGCTTATCAATGGCGGCCTTCAGTTCAGCCGCCTCCTTCGCTGCGACGTCGAGGCGCGTGCTGGTGTCGAGGAACCCTTCCTTGTGCTCACTCGCTTCCTTTTCCAATGACGTCACCTTCTCTTTCAGCTGGATGACCTGTGACTGCTTGTCCTGGAGCATCGACGTGCAGTCCTCGAAGCTCTTTGTCAGTGACCCCAGCGACTCCTCGGTACGCGTGTTCATCCTTGAGACCTCTTCAAGGCGAGTCTCCAACGACTCGGCCTTCGTCTTCCACTCCTGCGCCGCCTTGCTGGCATCCACCTCAGCGCCCTTGGCGTAAGCGATATCGACTTTGAGCCCCTCGAGCATCTCCTCCGCTTTGACGAGCTTCTCCTCGAACGCCTTCGCTTTCTGAAGCTCTGATCTCAACGCAGAAGCTTCTGACTCCATCTTCCCGATGATCTCAGCTGCTTCTTTCTCTTTCACCTCCAGCTCGGTTTCATAATGTGACTTGACCCTTGCCACCTCAGCAACCAAAACCTCGACCTTCTTGGCGTTCTCGTTGGCGATCCTCTGGAGCTCGTCGGCTTGTTCTACAGCCGAGTTCTTGGCGTGCTCCATGGACGCCAGCTCGTCCCTGACAGCGTCGAGCTCCCTTGTGGCGGCGATGAGGGAGGCCACGTCCTCGGCGTGGCGCCTCTTGACGTTGTCGTACTTGCGCCGCCACTCGTTGTCCGTACGGTGGGCCAGGTCGATCGCCGACTGCTCGCGCTCCGTCGACTTGAACCTCTCGAGCTCCAGCGCCTCCTCGGCTCTCCGCTTCGCCGCCTCCGTCTCCTCCAGCTTGCCGGTGGCGTCGGCCGCGAGACGCCTCGCCAGCGCAAGTTCCTCGATGATCTGGGCCTTGTCGCTCTCGATGGCTGCCACGTGCTCCCTCGCGGCCCTCAGCTCCTCCTGAACCAGGCTCAGCTGTGCCTGTAGCTCCAACGACGCCTTGGCATTGACAATCTTCTGCTGCTTCTGATCAACCAAAGACATTGGGGCAAATTAAAACGAGAGAAATTACGTGCAGGGCACAATTTCGATATGGTGGTAGATGGCTCTGAATTAGCATTGACATTGTCTCTTACGTCAGCAGCGGCGGCGATCCGGGATGATGCGGCCGCCGGCGACTTGAAGGAGCGGCGTTCGGCTGCGGCGCCGGGCGACGGCTTCGGCAGGTCGATGGAAGCCGAGGACTTGTCGAGGAGGATGCCGGCGGCATGGTGGAGTGGGGAAGGCGCGCGGTCGGATGGCTTGGTTGCAGGTTTCGCTAGCCTGCTGACACGAGGCGCCGACGTCGCCCGGCGACCGGACGGCTGTTTGTGGTTGGAACCTTCAGAGACGACGCCGCTTGGGCTGCATTCAGGAGGAATCCGTTAGTGCAATCCGCCAATGCTTACACAGCAAGGAGTTGGTTTCATGGTTTTAGAGTATTTCGTTTCAGTGGCTATGTGCATGTTGAGAGATGCACAAACAGATATGTTTAGCCGTAATGGCAACATGTCAAAATGTGCAGCAGAGGCGAAGCTGGAACAAAACCAGAAACACCTGGGGCAAATTGTAGCAAAGCATCACTTCTGACTAGTAGGATGGTAAGACATGTTGTACCGTAGAGGTGTACATCTAGCATACCATGATCGAATTCGAAATGGAAACGCTTATTGATTAGGAAAAAGGAAATTGGATGAAATGTTGGATTATAATAAGAAAGTAAACGTCAGTGATGTTACTTAGATTCATGAGTTACAAAGGCATTGTATTATGAGGAAGCAAGTCCGTAGTAATTACTTAGCAGCAGGAAGATACAAGGTGTGATGCTCGCTTACCTGGGTTTGGAGGCCAGCATTGTGAAATGCACCAGACAGCAGAGGCAGCTTCTGAACTTGGTTCAAGTCAAGTATCCAGCTGCTGAGATGGAGAGAACAGAGATGACAGATGAGGAGGAGGAAGAAGAAGCCTCATGGGGATGGCTATGGTGGTGGAGGGGACGAGGGGTGGTCGTGCAGCGCATGCTCTAATCACACCTAGAAAATGTGTTTAGTTTGGCCGGGGATTGACAGGCAACGTGCGGGGCTGTTCAGTTGAAGAGCATGACACGGGAGATTCATGGCAGCCCACTACAAGACCACACACATCACCGATGAGCTTAATGTTTTGTGGCGCAGGCAGGCAGACTTAATGCTCTCTTGCTGCTGGATCATCAAGCAGGCCTTTTTTTCTTACTTCTTCTCTCGGTGGGCCAGCCCAACGGAACAGCTCGTAGTTTGAGGCCTATTAGTGATTGAGCCTGCTTTAGTCCAAAAGAGAAAAAAACATTCTTCTTATACAAGCCCAAAAAAGTCTTGCGGCGTTTCAGCGTGGCCAGCAGTCACTGAGATAGTGAGATGTGCTCACAGAAAAAAAACTGAGTCTGAGCCTATCTCTAGCGTGTAACTAAAATAAAAACAAAATGGAATCGAGTCACGGTACTCTGTTTTTCCTTCAGTGAAATGGGATATGCTTGTGGCTGATAGTCGGTGAGCTGGCAACGGTATCTTCCATGGAATGGAAATGAATGATAATTTTCAAAATAAATAAATAAATGTATGATGGAACAGCACCCACACACACTCATTTTTGTGCAGAGAATATAGCCCTGACCCTGAAGCAATCTCAGCGCAGCATTGAAACATTGGGCATGCAAAAGGGGGGCAGCGCGGCGTGGGCCGGTCAAAAAATCAGGACAAAAATACCAAGGATGTCCCTGGCAAAACCATTTTCGCACTGATCTGACTCTGATCTGGAGAGTGAAAAATGCATCGCAGAGGTAGCAGTGACAATGCAAGACTCGTACTGATCTGATCCGAGAGAGACATTCCTAATTTCATACCCCTGTTCCTGTAACCGTGTTGCTGCTGCACGGCAGAGGACAATTCGGATGTCCACAAGGCACAAGATAAGAATAAATAGTATGACATCATGGCATCCTTCAATCGTAACAGCTCCTCTACGTACTTTGGAGCTGATGATGTCCACCCCCCCCCCCCCCCTTTAATCTATCGTGTCCCTAAGCTAGGTTGGTTGAGCAAGCACATGCTCTTCTACATCATACTACTACTTTAGTAGTGCTGCTCACTGCTGAGCCCAAAAAGATCTCCCATGGCTCATCGTCTTTCAGCTAGGCAGTTTGCCGTCTTTTTCAAAAAGTGAAAAAAAAGAAAGAACCAGGCAGTATTGTTTTCATCTGTATGGTGAAGCATGCACTAGCTCAACTCCAGCTTATGGAAGCCGTTGTCACTATGCGTCGTGTGTCATATCCGCTTTCTAGGTTTGTTAACGCATCTCTGGCAGTCTCCCAGAACATATCTATTCTAGCAGTCTCCCAAAACATATCTATACTATAAAGGATTGAACAAATTGAGGGTATTTCTCACCCACAAACACACACCTTTGCTCCTCACAACGGACCCACCTACCGGAGCTGAACGGTGGGCCTAGGACGACCAAAGAAGGGGGGAGATTGATTTGGTCTTCCTCACCCAGTTAAAAAACTCCCCTCCCACCTCCTCATCCCTAAAATTTTTTCCCCTAAAAATAAACCCAATAGTAGAAGTAAAATAGGAAACATTCTCCCCTGCTCTCACTACATCCCATCCCGATCGCAAGAAAAATGGAAAGCGCCCTTATATCAAGGCAAGAAATAAAGAAAATAAATAGAGGTGCTATTAAATGAAATAAAAGGTGTGGTGCTAAAAGGAAATAAAAGGTGTGGTATTAAAAAGAAATAAAATGTGTGGTACTAAAAAGAAATAAAATGCACCACTCCATGCATAGACATGTGCCAAAACACTATTTAATTATATGCAAGCCAATGATATGCAAGTACTAGCCCAAAAATTTATAGATAGAATAATGTAATATTCTTTAATCTATGCTAAACCGTATAGGATTGACATGTGGTTTATGAAAAACCAATTACGTGACGATTAGGATCATAGACTTGTTTATGGATGTTGAAACATTTTGTGTGTGACTGATCTTATAAGAATACATGCCGGCCCTTTAAATATAAGAGGAACCGTTGGCCGAGTAAATCACCATAATTGAATGTATCACTTATATGTGTCATGCACAATTAATTTGTCTAATTTGCTAATGTTATATATTCTATAATCTAATAATCGGGAGAGTTTGACTTCGCATGACATCAAGCAACTTTCACATATAGTTAGGTTTTACGTCAACCGAACAGGAGATATGTGTTTAAGTCAAAATCTTCGACCAATGCATAAATATATTTTTTTTACAATATTTGTTTTTAAACACGTGCGTGACGCACGTGCGTCTATGCTAGTTTCTACAGTTATTGAGAGAAACTTTTGCAGTCTTCCAATAATCTATGTCCCAGTTGTGACTACCATATTGAGAGAGACTAAACTCTCACTCTATTTGACGAGAGTTGAGATTGATTATTGGGATATCCCAATAACTTTTGAAAAAAGATGTACTGGCTACTGGGAATTTGTTGGAGCATTGTTTTTCCATAATCTTAATTGAATTGGGCAGAGAGACCACTGGAGATGGTTTTGGTGAGGCCTAACTCGTGGTCTCAACTCTCAAGGGCAACAATACAACCCTTCTTTTTTTTTTGAAAAAAATGCTACAATACACAAAATATACATAACACTTTTGTTTCTTTTCTTTTATAGTTAAGGAGGAGCGCTGCTATATCATTAAAAAAAAGCAGGCGAGAGTATTAAGAAAATACAGGCTCATTAGAAGACTTCTGAAGGCACCTCGTTCCGAACTGGACAACACTTTCGTTTCGAAAAAGAAACATTTATAACACTGGACAACTAACTAGTAGTACTAGTGATCCACATACCGTCTACGGCTACAACGTATTTCAAAGGATATGTCTATTGAGGCCAAACAAGCCTACAAGTCAGCTGAATCTGCCTAGCTAGCTCACCCTGTTGTTGTAATTTAGGGGTACAACCTCATTCCTCAACTGTGTGACCCATCCCAGATCCAGACCAACAAAAAGAAAAAGAAAAAGACAAGCAAGGCAAGTGGTCAAAAAGGGCTGAAACATGCACGACGGATGCTCTCCCAAAGGAAAGATACCTGATGCCTGGTCAGTGAGCGATGAGTGCGTGTTACCAAACGAACCTAACCTAGCCTTTCCCTGCCTCACCTAATTGTGTGACGTTCACAGTTTACACTCTCAAGCATGTTGAGCTAGCCCTAGGAAAACACCATCGTCAAACACTCAAAACTGTGAACGAAGTCAGTTTCAGGAATGGCCGTGCTGACTACAGTTGCATGTTATGATAGGACGTACAGGACGGGAACGCAGTCGCATCGGTGCCGCTGCGTTTGCACGGCGCTGCAGACAGACAGACAGAGGAAGGCTCCAAAAATGCAGTTGATCAGTCCAGTCGTCTCGTCCGGGCAGCCATCCAGGTTGCAGCTTGCATTGCATGGCCCGCCCGATTCTATCTTTGTTTTCTCTTTCGCTAGCTACTCTAGGGTCCAAAATGGTGACGCCAACTTGATGCCAACGTGGCACCTGCGACTGACGTCGACTAGACTAGGTTACGGCTTAAATGTATACTACTGGTACACTGTACTGACGGTTTAACATTGTCATACTATAATGATCTAGGATTAGTTGTTAGAGTTCTAGTTGTGCTAGGCCTCAGTAACTTACCACTCCCCTGAAAAGGTAGAAGGAAAGGGAGCAAGGAACCCTTTGCAGCTGAAGTCTGAAGGAGCATACATGTCTGTCTCTGCCTGCCTCCTCTTTTATGTAGGTGAACACTGAACAGCTGAACTTGCGTACGAAACTTCTTCCAAATCCATCCGGCCGGCACCACCCATGAATGCTGCACCAAACTCAAGCTAACAATTACAGTCAGGAGCAGCAGTAAGGCGCTTTACAATTACAGTGACCAAACAGCAGTACAGTGCACACCCTGTCTTGTACCAGGACACTGCAGTGCTACCGTAAGATCGTACTATGAGGAAAATAGCCCCCTCGACGCCACACCACAAGTTTCATCACAAATGGAAATGGTGGGCCGAAGCTGCCGCACGTGTTGCTATCATTCAGATCGCAGGTCGACGTCCTGCTGCAGCCTCCTCGGCGTACGGCGCATGCCATTGCCTCCACGGTTGCGCCTGCCCAGCGACGTCTCGGCCTCCCGGGCAACAGCTCGGTTGCGACGTTGCTGTCCAGAAAGCCACCGGCTCACGAGACGACGAGCGAGGCGCAGCGACGCCAGGCCAAACGCCAACACGACTCCAAGACTCCAACCATCCTGCAGGCACGAGGATTCACGTCATTTGCGGTTGGAACAGCTCAGGGTTGGAGAACCGACGAGCTTAGCTTACCCAGCGGTGGCGTCAGGACACGCACAAGGGCATAATGCATCCGACAAATGCATAAAGCCTGGAGCTGGAGCGGGATTACTTAAACAAACCTACTGACAGAAATGATATGATACTTCTTTTTTCTTCCTCCTCTCCGCTGTCAGTGTGTGGTAAGAGCAGATAACCCAACCACCACCAGTGCATGCCATGCCTAAATGATTCCAATCCGGTCACACCTGCTGCGCCTTTTGTGCACCTGACCGTGATCTGAACGATGCCGTCTTCCTAAGCAACCAGCACAGCCAGAGATTAGGAGCCTGCAACCACACAAAGACAATCATCACTCAACTCATTTCGTTTCACCTCATTGCAACTGTTCAGGTTCAGCTTTATGATGATATCAGATGCATCCCAGCAAAAATTCTCTGCTAGTAGTAAGAAAGAACTGTTAACACTAGCATAGCATCATATCCAGGTTTGGCCACTGACACATTAAATTGCATTACATTACAATCAAGGAGCTGCACAGTTTCAGATACGAATAGCCATTCTGATTAGGAGGAACTCCATTTACACGCAAGGGAACTGCCACAAACGTGGACATAGGTAGCAGCCAACACCATATAGGTCCCAAGTTAAACGAAAGAGGAGAGAAAAAAAATCACGACACCCACAAACTTCTCCAATCACCACAAATACAGGCATTGGCAGTAAACGCATAGGAAGCACAACACCGCGTCAAACAAATCAAAAAGAAGAGAAAATTCAAAATGACACTAATAGTACAGGCGCTGTTCGTCTACTTGCTGTTTTTCTTTTTCAGTAAGCTTCCAAACTTCTTCAGCAGAGGCTTATTCTTTTTCTGCTGCTGTTGAGGTTTCGTCGGGGACATTGCCACTTTACTGGGCGTATCTTCCGTTGCGGTCGTGCCATTGAGGTTATCGGTGCTGCTGTCCTCCTTCTTGGAGTCCAATTCATCATTCGACGATTCAGTCTCTTGCTTTCTGTTTTCTACCGGTGTTTCCTTCTCAAAGACAACTTTGTCGCTCTCTTGTACACCACGTTCAATTTTCAGTTCCTCTTGTTCGACCTTGCTGTCATCTTTCTCTTCGTGATTCATGTCTCCGTTGGACTTCATATCAACAGCATCGACTTCCAGCTTTGGCTTTCTATCATCACTTTCTTCCTTGTCTTCATGTTCTGCAACAGAACGTGTAACTTCTTCGCGCACAGAATTGTGTGCCTCATCGACAACCACTAGCTTCTCTTCCTCCTCAGGATGCTTCTTTGTCATTGCTTCAGCGAGAAGAGCAGACAGCTCCTCTATTTTCTTCATGGCATCAGCTTCTCGCATCCTGAACTCATCATTCTCCTGGGTTAGGTTCTGCAATGCATTCTCTTTGTCGAGTAGCCTCTCCCTCAGCTGTGAACTCTCGGCCTTTGCCTCCTGCACAGCCTTGTCAGCTTCTGCAACCGCTGACTCCGTGCACGTCAGTTTCTCTTGAAGCTTCTCCATCTGAGTCTTTGCTTCCTGTGCAGCCATGTTAGCCTCAGCGACTGCTGATTCCATGTCCGCAAGTTTCTCATGAAGCCTCTCTTTCTCAGCCTTTGCCTCCTGCACAGCCTTGTTGGCTTCAGCAACTGCTGCTTCTGTGTACGTCAGTTTATCTTGAAGCCTCTCTTTCTCTTCATTGATCGCTTCAAGCTCGTGCTCTGCACCGCGCAATGATGCAGCAACCTGATCAGCTTCTACTTTAAGAGCAGCAATTTCTTGTTCAGACTGCTTGCTTGCTGTGATAATGTCAAGTTCCTTAGATTCACATTCTTCTTTGTACTTGCTCACCTCAGTCTCTAGCTTCTCGACATTTTCCCTTAGGCAAGTTATGTCATGGTTTGCCTCACCAAGCATTACCTCATAACTCTCTTCTGTACTCTTTAGGGCCATCTTCAGATCACCTATCTGTGCAAGAGCATGCTCGTAATCATCTTCTTTCTTCTGAAACCTATCATGTGCTTCCTGTGCTTCACAAGATGCCTTATCCAATGCAGCAGTAAGGTCCTCCACTGCCCTTTTCTCTCTCTCCTCTCTATCTACAGCATCTTCCAGCTCACTAATGAGCTTAGTTTTTTCCTCCATCAGGCCTTCTATCTTCATGTTTGCAGTTTTCTCATTGTCCATAGCCTCTGAAGCAGCTAGTTCAGCAGCCTCAAGCTTGTTTCTCAGAACATCTATTGTTGTTTGCAGTCCAAACACCTCTTGCTGTGATGCATCCAAATGCTCGGTGGAATCATTTACTTCTGCTAAAAGCCTTGCCACCTCGATTTCCAAGGCAGTTGTCTTTCCTTTAAGAACTTCAATTTCTGATTCTCTATCTTGCAACATAGAATGCGCTCTGTCCAGCTCTTCAGTCATAGAGGCAAGGGAGTCGCTTTTGAACTTCTCCGACAAAGTGACTTCCTCCAATTTCATCTCAAATGATCCTGTCTTTTCCTTCCATTCTTCTAACTGCTGACGGATGTCTGACTCGACCTTTTGTGCATCAGCTATCTGTGATTTGAGATCTTCAATCGTTTTCTCTGCCTCAGCCAATCTCTCCTCAAGGACTTTCGCCTCCTCGAGTTTCATTTTCAGAGATGAAACCTCAGACTCCAGGTTCTTAACAAGAACCTCAGTTTCACGGTTTTTGCTCTCTTCGCTTGCAGTAGTGGAATCAAGCAAGCCTTTCAAGCGAACAACTTCATTTGAGAGGATCTCCACCTTCTCCGCATTGACCTCGGCGATCTTCATGGCATCGTCTGCATGACCAAGTGCAGCCTTCTTGGCCTCGTTCGCCATCGAAAGATCACGCCTGAGCCTCTCCAGCTCTTCCGTTGTGTTGACCAAACTCTCCAGGTCGGCGGCGTGCTGTCCACGCACGCACTCAATCTCCCTCTGCCACTCCTCCTCCCGCCTCTGCGCCTCGTCGATGCCAGCCTGCTCGAGCTCATCCGCCCGGAACTTCTCAATCTCCGTGGCCTCCTCGGCCCACCTCTTGGCCATAAGGGCATCCTGGAGCTTCTCGTGTGTCTCATCAGCGACTCGCTTGGCCTCATTAAGCTCCCCGACAAGACGATCCCTCTCCCCGACGATGAATGCCAATTGATCCTTGGCCTTCTTTAGGTCCTCATGGGCAGATTCAAGCCGTGCCTGCAACTCGGCCTCCTTCCGCGGCTGCTTCTGCAATTCCAGGGGTAAAATTACAGTCATCAACCACCGGTTTTCATCAAGAACGACACCATGTGTCCATGTTGGCAATGCAATACCATTTCAGTGATTCCCAGTGACAGAGAAAGGGGTAAAAGAACAGGGCAGTGAGGTCGCTTACATCAGGGGGCGTGCCGATCTTGGGCACCCGGCGCTCGACAACGGGCTTGGAGTCCGCGGATCTCGGGGAGCGGTCGAACGAGAGGCGCGGGCGCGCGTTCTGCGCGGCCGCCGACGGCGGCGAGTTGGGCTCGGACTTGAAGGGCCCGGCGCCGTTGGCGCGGGAGCGCGGCGTGGACGGCGTGCCGACGCTGCTCCTCCTGGTGCCGCCGGGGGTGGAGGGTCGGTGGTTGGACGACGGCGTGGAGGGGCGGTGGTTGGAGGACGGCGTCGAGGGGCGGTGGTTGGAGGAGGGCGTGCTCGGCCTTCCCCTGCTGCTGATGGGGGACTCGTTCGGCCCAGATCTGCCAATGGCGACATCCATTAAAAATCTTTAACTCCGTTTTTTTCCCACTCTCTCCTTTGTAGAGAAATCAAGCGCGAGTGAAGAAATCACAGTGTTCTCCCCCCCGCCCAAACTTTTTGTTGGGATCAGACAGAAACGAAAGCTTAAAGATGCAGTTGCAACGCCTAGAGGCCGTTACGATCGAAATTTGAGCGTTTCCGGGGACGAAACGGCATCTGAACACGGCACATTCGCGTGAGGCGGAAATTGCAGGAGACATAAAAAAAAAGAGAAAAAGGAACGAAAAACTCCGCAGCAAATCTGAGGAGAAGAAGGCGAGAAAACACAAACGCCTTCGGGCCGCTCTAACGGTATCGATAGATCTGCACAACTCAGTCAGATAGAGGAGATAAAAAACTGACGCCCAAAAACCCAGGGAACGAGGCCAGGAAAAATGTGAGAGGGCGAGAGCAGTAACTCACCTTGATCTGGTGGAGGGCAGCATTGTGGACATCTGTCTGGTACGTCCGTCGCCGGGGGCGAGGAGGAGGAGGAGGAGTCCCTGCCCGGCCGAGTGGAGAAGAGTGTGGTGGGGGGAGAGAAAGAGAAGAGAGAGAGAGAAGTGGGGTTGAGCCCAGCAAAAAGGCTGCAAAGGCGGCCGAAAGGGCCCAGACGAGCGCGGCAACAGGCAGGCAGGCAGATCACATCACACAGACGCGGAGGAAGCGTCCGTCCAGCCCCCTCGTCGTCTCCCCTCGCCGCGACCGCCGTCACGGAACCACGGCAACTACCACCTCCGCCGTCTTGGATGAGATGAGGAGGACGACGAGGCCGGTCGTTGCGGGCTATCCGGCTATGGTAAGGTACACTGCCGCTCTCTCTACTGCGGCCGTCGTCCTCGTGCGCGTTAACTATACACGGAAGGAGCTCTTTGCTAAAAAAAAAAAAGAGTACCACGACGACTAATGAAATCTGCTCTTGGGCTCGGGAGGTGAGAGATTGGTGCGCCAAACTTACGCCACCCCCACACACATCACACGCACCTACTTGCTGATTGCGAGCATGGTGGTGTGACAAATTATTACGCACGCCACCGTGGCCAGCACATGCAGCCTGCTCGCCTCCAGCGTACCGGCTCGGCGCTTGTACAAGTTACTGTTCGCGATACACCAACCAATGTGCAATCATACTCTACTATATATATGTGTACTGATTTTTTTCTATGAATGGAAATTGTAGCTAATGCTAGCTAGCATGATGAATGCAAATGCATGTCCCACTTGAGGATTGAAATTGAAAAGAATAAAAGGAGCATTGTGCCAACCGACGTATCTGCAATATTGTAACCGCAAGAACAAGAATAATTCTGGCGTGCATGGAGCGAAGAGAGACCGGATATTGGGATATCATCCGATCCGTTCCCCGTTGCCGCCGACGGAACGGGAAGCAGATCGACGGCTACTCACTCTGCTGGTGCTGGAGCCCCGCACGGGCGCACCGCACGTGCCCTGTTCCTCCTCCTATCCATATCCAGTGCAGTAGTATACGAGTATCACAACGCCAGCGACGCTATGCTATGCAACCGCAGGTACGGTACGCCAGCCAATTAGCAGGCATGGTTTCTAAGCAAAGATTATCGGTGCTCTGGCTGCCATTGATGCGGCCGCGAGACAGATTGGTGCAAATTAAGAGCTGCTGTGGACGTGCTGTACTACGCTACTGCCTTGCCTGCTCTGCTTTGCATAATTGCATATTGCTTGCACGCTTTCCTCTGTACCTCCATCGTCCTGGACGGCCGGGCATCCTCGCTCCGTCGCTTGCTGCAGGTTGGCTCATGGGCTGTGTTGTGTTCAGATTCAGAAAAAGATACTTCTCCAATAATTTTTTCCTATTCACTCTACTCATAGAATATGTTTCTTAGTACACTATTTATCTAAAAACTACCTTTTATTTCTTCCAATCTGAACGCACCATTCGTTCTCTCCAGTCCAGCAGGTGACCGGTGTGTAGGGACAGTATCACAAAAGGACGGCCGCGACGGCGATCTGCCCTGCAACAACGGCCGTCGGCCGGGCACGACAGAGAAGACGCGAGGGGCGACGAGGGCAGTCAGTCCAGTCCAGTGCCCGCGCGTGGCGTTTCTGCATGGGCAGCCCGTGGAGTGGAGCTTTTCCGTTGCGTGCGTTGGACGGCTGCGGCGTGCGCGCCATCGCCCGCGGGCCCCGCCCTTCTTCTCTTTTCCCCAAAACCAAAAGGCAGCGGCCGAAAACGGTGGCCCAACCAACAAATCTCTCTCTCTCCACGGGACTACGTTGCGGCCGTCTTTTAAACTGACTGACGCGTGGTCCCCACTTGGCCGAGGCCCGCGTCGTCAGTGACGTGTCATCAGGGGTTGCCGGTTTATGCTGATAGGTTAGTGGTATGCCCGTGATGGATTTGGGGGTGGGTGCTAGCCGACACACCGGATGGAACGGAACGGAGCGCGCGCCATGAAGAGTTCGTTCAGTGAATACGGCCCATGCAGGTGACACGGCCCGCGGAAAGGAACGGAAAACTTGATCATGCCAAATTTGGGTCCAGGACGCGAATTCGATCCACCAAAAAAAACAAATGAGCCCATCTCTGCTCACTCAGCCCAAAAACAAAACACAAGCAGCAGAGTCGCCAAGCACGCACTCCGCCGCCGCGAGCAAGCCAGCAGCAGTTGTGCACGTATACGTGTTAGGAAATCTATAAACTTAAAGCATTAATGGTAGGCTCATACCAAACAAACTCTTTCAGGTCAAGGCTATATAAAAGAACATGTATCTATCTATATTGAATAAGAGAAACGAGTTCCAACTATACTTTATCTCTTATATATGTGCTATTCTCGTGTGCTATTGGCAGGAAACAAACGATCTTCTACATCTTCTGGTTCTTCTTTGCCTCTCATCTGCTTCCGGTAGAGAGGGAACCCGATCGGAGATCTGTAACAACGCCGTTACTCAACACGTCATCAGCACGCTCTACCACTACTTGTCAACGACGGTATGCTGTTCATGATGATCCATGTCTCGCTAGATTGGTTTCCGCGTTTAATCTAGTTTGTTGTGTTTCGTGCAAAACTAGCATGCTAGGTCTAGTATAGATCGTTTTCGCTTGGCTAGTTTTCTTGTTCTAGATTGATGATTAGAGAGTTCCGATGTGCATCTATTTCTTTCCTGGTGACATTTGATGCCTCGATTATGCGAGTTCTTTCTGCATTGCGCATGTTGCACGAGCCGCCGCCGCCGTCTGCGCCGCAGTGCCCCTTCCGTGCGTATCTGGTCTGTACTCCCGACTTGTACACGCACCAGCATTTAAACTAGATAAATAGATTGGTTTTATGAGCATCTAGTTTTTGTCATTCTTCTAGATTGGTTTCAAAAGATCTTTGCTAATCTAGATGCGTTCGAGATTTTATGCCCTTTGTGTAGTAGATTTAATTTTGATCGAACATTTACCCTTCTTGTATGCTAGCAGAAAATAGTTTGGATTTTTCCTTGATCGATGCTTCTTTTTTTAAGTTAAATACATCAGCAACCCTTGAACTTGTCCCGAGGTACCACTTAGGTCCGTGAACTCGTAAAATCAAAATTCAGCACCCCAAACTTGTTAAGTTGGGTCAGTTAGGTCCATACCCCTTAATATGCCGCCACGTGGCATGAATATATTCAAAAAGCCCCCTTAAATTTTATCATTTTCAAATATGTAGGTCTTCCTCATCTTCCACCTCTCTCTCAATTAGACGGCCACTCCGGCTGCTGCCCAAGCACAGCCTGGATAACCCTGGCCAAGCTAGCTCGTGCTCTTGTCTGTATAACAGATCAAGTTTATCGTCATCTAGCTATATAAGCCAACAAGAAAACATTACCATCTTTCTTGCTTCGAAGCTTCAGCATGCTCCCGCAAAGCAAAAATTGATTTGATCTTAAAATCTGAAAAGGAGATATAAACTAGAGAAGAGGAGATGGACAACAGAGAGATTAGGCTTTAGCAGCACAAGGAGATTGCCCTTGCAACAGCGCCGGAAACTGACGGCGGATGCCAATGGTGCACGCGCATGATACGGCTGCTGGCTCAAATCCGCCGCACGCCGTGCTCCTCCGACTGTCCCAGCTCGACGGTGCTGCCGCGGCAACCATCGGTCGTGCCTCGTGCGAGTGCCATCCCGCTGGTGGTATCTCTCCAGGATACCGGCAAAGCGTGCGGGAAGAAAGACGCCGCCACGACGCTCTGCAGCAACGCATGAGAACCGGCAAAGCGGCAACACGCCGTCGAGGCCGGCACCACGCAGCCCCTGCTCGACCTCATGGCCGGCCGTCTACGTCCTTCACTGCCTGGTGGGCTCCGGCGAGGGTTCACCCCCGTCCCGACAAGGTGGTGGTACAACTTTATATGTTTAGGGTGTCAAATTTTGATTTTGTAAGTTTGTGGACCTAAGTGGCACATCGAGACAAGTTCAAGGGTCGTTGGTGTATTTAACTCTTTTTTACCACTGGTCTGATCTACGCCGGCCACCCCAACATGCTATGCATGTACGCCGGCGCATCCTAGACATCATTGGCATGGGCTACCCCAGCATATGCTATGCTTGCATGCACACCAATGCATCGGTCGTGTCGCGTCTTGCCTCGCTAACTGTTCATGTATGTACGTTCGTATGCGCACTGCCGGTCACCCCAACGAGTATAGCGCGCAAGCCGGCAATCTTCCAAGCGCAGTGCTGCCTGAATTCGCACATTTAGCAATCGTGTATCTGCATATGTGCGCCGCTGCGCGTGGCCCAGATGACCACCTCGCGAACCACGTACGACGTCATGGTGGTCCTGATGGGCTGATGGCACTGCGCTGCCACCATCGCAAGATGCAGTCTTGCCAGTCGCGGAGCCGCCGCTCGCCCGCTCGCCGCTCCCCATGATGCATAGTACTTGTTCATGCATCTTCTCTCTTTTTTTTTTCTACGACCATTATGCACGGCAATTACATGTTTATAACCAGAAGTTAATTTGCATGAACTAGGTGATGGCTTCGATCAACGAGACGGAGTTCAAGGCTCCTGAGCTGAACGGCAGGAATTACTACTACCAGACCTAGGTAGTCGACTGTGAGTTCCATCTAACGGCTATGCAGGCATGCAGCTGATTTCTAGGTCCGCTACCGGTGTCCCAGCTCCGCCAGCCCATGACAGGGCAAAAGCTTGCATCTACCTAAGGCATCACATTCACCCGGACTTGGAGTACCTGGAGGTGAAATATCCTCTGGTGCTGTGGACGACAAAGATGCATGAACGCTTCGGCAAGCAGAAGACCGTCCTCCTCCCACAAGCTAGGTGTGATTGGGCCCAACGTCGTTTCGTCGACTTCAAGACAGATGAGACATATAACACTGCAATTCACCGTATCGTGGCTCAGCTTTGCTTCTATGGCCAAATTGTCACTGAGCTCGAGATGATCGAGGAGACCCCAGAGACTTTCCATCCTACCAACATGGTACTCTCCAGCGGTAGTACCACAACAACAAGTACACGAAGTACTGTGAACTCATCAATGTGTTGCTTGCAGCTGAGGCTCAGAATGAACTCTTGATGAAAAACTTCAACATGCACCCTGTTGGGACACAGACACCTCCCGAAGCACATGCTAGTCTCCACAATAGCAAGGGTAAGGGTCCTTTCAGAAACAAGGGCCACAAGTATCATGGCCACCAGGGGCCAAATGGAGTAAAGTTTAAGAAGCAAATGAATAGAGGCTAGAAGCCTCATGGCAATAACAATGGCAAAGGCAATCCCCCAAAGGGCCCCAAGACTGATACAAATGGAGGAAAGCACACAAATGAAGTTTGTTTCCATTGTGGATCCCATAAGCATTGGTCTCGCATCTGTAATGCCGAACCACACACTTGATTGAGCTATATCAGGAGTGGAAAAGCGCCAAAATCCAGAGGCACACTTGGTCTAGGCATCCGTAAGTTATGACTCTCTATCCATAATCAAATATTTAGAGCCTAAAACAGAGGATTTATTTACGGCTCGGTACGCTGATAGTATCTTTGACAAAGAGTATTTAGCGACATTAGGGGAGGATTGCACCTTAATAATAGAAAATGTCGAGAAATAGAATGGAGTGCTAGCAACATTCAATCACTTGACCCACGCACTAAAGACATTGAACTAGAAGTTCAAAGAATAGTACACCTACAACAACTAGCAAATAATCTGCTAGATGCATTTACTGATATAAGAGGAGTGTCAAAATCGCATATTCCTATTGTTAATGCACCGGAAAGAGTAGAAATGCTCCCAGAGGGCATGAACTCTATCCAAACCCCCTATCCAAGGAAGAGAGGAAGAGATTCGGATGATTTAATACTAGCCAAGTGGGGACGCCCGCAAAGGCAAGTTAATGTAGATAATGCATTACACTCTCATTTAGAAGTCCCAGTAGTGACACACCCTAGAGGTGAAAGTCCTAGTGCAATTGTGTGCATAAATACAAATAACAGCACTAGGACAACAGAAAAACCAGGCTCTAGTAATTTGGGAAATCATGATGAGCCAGATGATTCTATTGAAGAAATTGTCATAAACTATGCTGAATCTGGAGAGTTATATAATAGAAAGACCACATATATTGATCTTTATTTTGTCCCTAAGATCGCAGATGCGATACAAGTGGACCCCAAATCAAAGTCCATGGTAGAGTGTCGTAAGCGCTCAGTTAGGTCAAATGGAAAGAAGCAATAGAGACGGAATTGTGCTTGCTTTCTAGGAGGCAAGTATTCAAGCAAGTCGCCCACATGCCCCCGAAAGTATTCCCAGCGGGATACAAATGGGTATTCATCCAAAAAAGGGACGAGAACAATGTAGCAATAGAGACGAAATTGTGCTTGCTTTCTAAGAGGTAAGTATTCAGGCAAGTCGCCCACATGCCCCCGATAGTATTCCCCGTGGGATACAAATGGGTATTCTTCCAAAAGAGGGACGCGAATAATGTGGTGGTGAGACAAATCGAGGCCGGTACCACAAGGGTTCACGTAGAGACCCATCATTGATTATGAGGAAACATATTCTCCTGTTATGAGTGGCATAATGTTATGATATTTAATATCTATGACAATAGGTTTAAAATTGAAAATGCAGATGATGGATGTAGTGATCGTATATTTGTATGGGTTGATGGATTCATACACACACATGAATGTCCCAGATGGACTGAAAAATCCGGATTCAAAAACAATTGCAACATGTACATCGTTAAATTGCAGAGAGCGTTGTACGGGATTAAACAGTCTTGCCGATGTGGTACAACCAGTTGAGTGACTTCCTCCTGAAGAAGGGATATGTTAATGGTACTGATTCTTCCTACGTATTTATAAGAAAATCCCATAAGGGTTTTTGTATCATCTCTGTCTGTGTTGATTATTTAAATATCATAGGATGTATCGAGGATATTGAGGACGCGAGCACCTAACCCAAGACGAAAGTTTGAAATGAAAGACTTGGGTAAAACCAAGCTTTGCTTGGGCCTGCAGATTGCGCATCTCCCTGATGGTATTTTTGTACACCAGACGATCTACACGAAAATGGTTCCGAAGAGATTTAATATGTCAAAAGCTCATCCTTTAAAGACCCTGATGGTTGTTAGATCTCTCAATAAGGACAAAGACCCATTTATACCAAAAGAAGATGGCGTGGAATCTTTAGGACCCGGTGTTTCCTATTTTAGCACCATTGGAGCACTAATGTACCTTGCGAATTGCACTAGACCTGATATTGCATTCGCGGTAAACTTGTTAGCTCGTAATATTGCAAACCCAACCATAAGACATTGGGTGGGTGTTAAAACAATACTTAGGTACCTCTTAGGCACCCATTATTTATGTTTGTTTTTATCAAAGAACACCGACTTAAGATTAGTAGGATATGTAGATGCTGGATATCTAACTGGTTTCTGGTTCCTCTGTGGAGGTACTGCCGTATTTGTAGGATCGAGGATTACCGACTAGAGGGGGGTGAATAGACGGTTTTAAACTAAAATCATAACACTAGATAAATTTAATTAGCAAAACAAAATAAATTCTACCACTAGTGTAGCTACTCTATGTCAAAGATTTGCAACCTAGGATGGCAAAATATAGTTCAATAACTAAGAGATAAATTGCTCAAAGTAAATTGCTTGTATGAAATTGAGTGAAAGAAATAACCAAAGACACAAGCAATTTTTCCCGTGGTGTCGGTGACTTGCCGGTCACCCCTAATCCACGATGAGGTGGATTCAAAGCTTCCAATTGCTCCTCTACCAAGAATCCACTTGTATGAGCCAATCTCGGAATCAATGATCCGCTCCAAACCTCATTCCACTAGAGATACTTTTCACCACTCCGGTGAGGCAAAGCTCAAGAACCTCTTCACAAGAATGAATCAATGGCTTCTTCACAATCTTCTTGAAGAGCTCAATGAAACCCAATCTCCAAGCCGTCTAGGAGACGGTAACCTCCAAGAGTAACAAATCAATCACCTTGCTTGAAGAACTCCTAGTGCCTCAAAGCTCAAAACATGAATGCAAGCACTAATGCCTCTCAATCTCACTAAAAATGCAATCCCAAGCTATGTGAGTGAGAGAGAGAGGGAGTGGAGAGCTCAAATGTGTTTTGCAAGTGAGTGGAATGGCCAAGAGAGGCTCCCCACTCCGGCCACCCCTCTATTTATAGAGGGTTGCCCCAAATCCAACCGTTATGTTCAAATTCCACGTTTTATGCGAACTCGTGGACCGTCTGCCCCTACATAATCGAATGGTCCGCCGTTACAAACCAACGGCTATGTGTCACATCGAACCTATCAGAACTGACCGTTGTTTCAAAAATCGGACAGGGGCGGACCGTCCGCCGCTCAAATCTAATTTTACACTGAATACTCACCGTTCGGACAAGTCCGAAAGTTAGCAGGTGGACCGTCCGCCCCTAGGGCTGGACCGTCCACCGTTATCAACCAAAACCACCAGAGAGTATCTTGCCTATGTTCCAAAAACTATTCAACGCCGGACCGTCCGCCACCCGTACCGTCCGCCGTTGACAATAAAATCCATCGGAGAACATCGAGCCTAAGCTCAAAATTCCTTATAGTGGTGGACCGTCCGCCAACCCTGGCCGGACTGTCCGCCATGCACAGATTCATCATATTTTTCAGTTAGCGACTAACTCTCATCTATATACATGCAATCCAAGTGTTTGAGCAATGTGGCACTATTGACTTGTCAAGCAACTGTAAATTGACCTCTCTTGGTAGTACGGCTATCTAACCTACAAATCCGGTCAATTTATTTCTCTAATCACCTCTAGACTGGCAAAAAGAAGTACATATGTTATACCTTTGCCTTGAGTCTTTCGCCACTTCTTATCAAGTTTTCTTTGCGGAAGCATTCTTCCTTTTTACAATACCATCTTCATGGCATCTCATAGCGCATACATGTGACTAACCTCAATTCATATGCTCAATGAAATCGTTAGTTCACAAAGTGTTGTCATTAATTACCAAAACACTAAACTAGGGGTCTAGATGCTTTCAGTATCCTAGCGATCGTGCAAAACAAACTTTGGTAGCAACATCTACAAATCTGAAAGTGCATTTGGCCCCCTAGTGGTTTTGGTGATGATAACAACCACAATTTGGAGGTTTCATACTTTTATTAAGGTATGTGCAGGTGATAAATGAAATGAGAAAAAGAATATATATGAAGGAGATCCCCAATTCAAATAATATGGTGTGAAGCTCATATGGACGATTTAAATTGAATTTATTCTTTAAATTTGAGTATAGGAAACACCGTACTATCAAGGGGGACGTGTCTGATGAATCAAGGTTGCTCTTGAAGCACTTGAAGCATTCTTGGCTTGTGATTCGCGTTGGTTACTCTTGGAGCATGCTCCTAGACGGTTAGAGGTCACCAAGTGCAGCACCTAGCTTGTGGGAGCACCTTGGAGGATTGTATCACCCGTTCCTTGTGTGGAACCATCTAGTAAGTGACTCAGTCTTGATCTATGTGGTCGATTGAGGAAGAAAACGAGTTGAAAGAGACTCTACCCTTTGTGGGTGCCTCAACGGAGATGTAGCTCCCTTGGGAGCGAACTCCGGGAACAAATCTCGTGTCTCTTTGTGTTGCTTCCTTTACTTTGGTTCATATATTCTTATATTTGCTATATATTACCCAATCTATCTCTGTAGAGGTTTCCGCTGTATTTGATCATAATATATAGCTCTTAGAGTACCTCTGTGAACTTTCTATTCAAGTGGAAGTGTGGAAAATTTGTTAGTTTTTGAATCTCGAGCAAAGGTTATTTTCTACATCGGATCATCCGAGTAAGTCTCGGAACATCCGATTATCGGAACTTCCTAGAGGTACTCGGAAGATCCGGTTTCACTGACAACTTGTGAAGAAAGAATTTTCAGGTTTTATTAGGTACGCCTATTCACCCCCCCCTCTAGGTATCTACAAGACCCTCTCAATTGGTATTAGAGCCGAGGCTCTTGTCAAGGCTTAACCGCTCAAGAGAATCAAGATGTCGGGGATTGAAGGTGAAGAAAACGTGGACATCATCAATTCTCAAGCTCCACCCATCGATCCACCTCCTCAAGATAATGAAGACGAAGCTTCTTTCAAGTCAACAAGAAGCAAAAGATCAAAGAAGGATCCATCACCCATACCAAGTGGAAGCTCAAGCGCAAGTTCGGACTCTAACTCGGATGAGAGTTCGGATGATGTTGACGGCCATTATGACACCTTGTGACCGTCAACATTTCGGATAAAATGAGAACTTTGCACAATTTTCCATGTATATTTTGCTTATATTTAACAAATTCCACAAGTTTTGGTGAAGTTGTGAATGCAGGGACACGTGGCAGAAAATAGGACAAAAACGGGCAAAAAGCCTGGCCGACCGGCCAAGTCCTGGCCGGTCGGCCAGACATCTCGGCCACATGACGAGTCACTGATCCAGGAGCAAACTAGCACACATGCACAGCATCCAAGCCATTCATCCAATGACGGTTTGATCAAAGGGCTCGAAAGGCACATCACACGGATTAGAAGGCCCACTTGCATGCCTTAACTGCCAGGCAGTTAATAACCGTCATAACTACCGACACCAGGAGGCAATCCAGAGTGTTGCTGCGAAAGGCGGTGCCAGATGGCGACCAACCCTGGCCGATCGGCCAGGATCCGGCCGAACGGCCGGCTACCGGCTCCGCTCAAGGCGCTCTTCTGAGGACGGTTGCATGCTGAGCTAACTTAACCGCCAAGATGCTCAACCGACCTGCTCAAGCTATAAAAGGAGGCCTCCACTTCACTTCTGAACACACACCAAGAAGGAGCTTCTCTACTTTTTATATTTTCTAGAGTAGATTAGGGTTGGGAGTTAGAGTTGAGTCGAGCTTGCCTCGAGGTTCCGGAGTCTCTCGGAGATCGGGTAAAGTTCTTGTATGTTTTCTTTATACTTCGAATATTTCCCTTATCAATATAGTTATCTTCTTTACTTTATCGGTTAAGCTTTCCTTTCCTGTTTTTCTTAGTTTATCTAGGAAAGTAGTGTGATCCTTTCAATTCATAACCTTTAGATTCAGTTAGAGTCTAGTTAGTTTGTCAGGCTTATACCTTACGGGTTTCTCGCCCGGACTAGGAGATTTAGGCGTCTCCTAGGTAGAGGGGGGTTTCTTGTGAAGGCCTCACAAGAAATCCTAGCATCGAACCCAGACGTGGTGTTTGGTTAGGTGTTAGCTAGAATTGTGTTCCACCCCACGGAAAGAGAGTGGTAGGCGGCAAGTGGTGACAGCCTTATCCGTCCTTTGTGCGACCACAACGTTCGGGTGTTTTCATAGCAGTAGTTACAGGTTACCGTTAGGTCCCCCTTCTATCCCGTCTGGACCTTTCCTCTTCCAGCCGCCGAAGTAAGCTCTTTTCCCTGACAGCTAGGTAGAGTTCTAGTCTAGATCTTTAGAGGCTTTCTGATAAGTTTAGGAGTGTCTTAGGAATCCTTTCTCACTCGTTGTTCTCCCAGCTTCTTTTCTATCTCTAAGTGTAGAAGTCTCCTGTGTCGCTGGTCATTTTGACCTTCTATCTAGCTTACCTTTTAAGATAAGCTAAGTCATTTAGGGCAGCCACCTATCATATCTTTGCGCCCCAGTTATCTCCCCTAAGATAGTTGGTGTATATTTCTAGAATGTGTTCCTGGTATAATTTCTCAATATCACTTTAACCAAAGAGCTTCCCCGTGGAAATTTACGATACCCTAAAATACTCCAAGTGAAGTGCTACACGGTCATTCTGTGCGCTTGCAGAATATTTTATTCTATAGGGCAAGAGTTTCCTACTGGCTTTCTAACGGCACAATTCCAGTGACGTTAAGACGTGCCAACAAGCATTTCTGGCGCCGTTGCCGGGGAAGCAATTGGCTAAAGTATATAGTTGAATTAAATTTTGGAAGACATTTCTAGTCTTATCACCGCTACTCTTAGCGGGCTTACCACTGCTCTCTTTGTCTTTGTGATTATTTTGCAGAACAGTGCATGACCGGTTTCGACCTACCGTCAAACTTTGATCCTAATCCAGAGCGTATTGGACGGGTCGTGAGACGCAGAGTCATCCCACCCCAGAGAAAGCTCAGTGACAGTCGCAGTTGCTCAGCTCCACTACCTAACCCCATGGCTACCACCAAGACCCTCCGTCAGTTCTCTGCCCCATCAAGCAGTAGCTTTCTAGGTCTTGAGGATAATGGGAACCAAGGTGGAAATGGTTTCGAATTGAAGACTGGCCTCATCAACATGGTTCAGGCCAATCAATTCTGTGGGAAGGCGTCAGAGGACGCCAACGTTCACCTTCAAACGTTCCTTGAAGTGAGTAGCACCATTGATCCCAAAGGTTCTACTATGGATTCTATTCGGTTGCGTTTGTTTCTGTTTTCGCTATTTGGGAAGGCGAAATTGTGGTTCTACACCAGCAAGGCCTCCTTTAATAATGTTTGGCAGACCTGCGCCGATGCATTTCTGACCAAATATTTTCCAGTGAGCAAAACCAATGTTTACCGAGGGAAGATATCAGGTTTCCAGCAACAGGAAGATGAAACTGTTTCGGAAGCTTCGGAGCGTCTGCAAGAGTATATTGCAGCATGCCCACATCCCTGGAAGAATGGCTGGTCACCCAGAGTTTCTTCCACGGGTTGAACCAGAGATCTCAAGAATATCTTGATGCAGTAGCAGGAGGATCATTTCTCTCGCTGGAAGTGTCAGGAGCAACGGCTCTAATGGAGAAAATCGCCTCCAACCAAAGTTGGAAGGGAGATAGGCAGTCAGCCCATACCAGAGGAGTTCATCAAGTCGACTCCATTGACATGCTGGCCGCTAAGATGGACATTCTTATGAAGAGGCGCAGATTGCGGGTTCACGGATCACATGTGAGACATGTGGTGACACCGGACACTCGGGCCACAGTTGCCCGAGCACTCAAGAGGAAGCAAACTTCATCGGGAATGGGAATTCCAATGCAGGCTTCCGCCCCCAGCAAGGTTGGAACTCCAAGCCCAACCTCCCCTTCGGCCAACAACAAGGTAATTCATTCTACAACAGTAATTCTTCTCCTACTTTGAAAGATATATGGTATGGCCAAAAACAAATTAATGATAGCATCAGTAAAAAGTTTCTTTCTATTGATAAAGTCTTAGAGTCCATGGCCACCCAAATGGAGGGATTTAATTCTGTTGTTAAAAACCAATCGAGTTTAAATAAAATGATGGAAACTCAAATTGCTCAATTGGCTGCATCTTTTCCTAATGCTAATGTGGGGAAACTTCCTGGGCAACCGGAAGCACCCCATAAAGAAAGTGTTAGTGTTGTTACCACGCGGACTGGAAAGTCCACGCAGGATCCATCTCCACCTAAAGATGCAGGTACTCAGCGGGAAGTCGTACCCGCTAGGAATACTAAGCCAGAAGCCGAGGAAGAGGAGGGCAAGGAACCAACCGAAGCTACCCAGGAAGAGACCAGTGAAGTCCCACGGGCTTCAAAGGAGTACTATGACACGACTACCTTACCGTTTCCGGAACGGAGAAGGAAGCCGGTGGCCGACGAACAATTCAGCAAATTCGTCGAGGTAATTAAGAAGCTTTATGTCAATATACCGCTTCTTGACGCTATGCAGGTACCCACCTACGCAAAATACCTGAAGGACATTCTTGGGAACAAGAGGTCCTTGCCTGCCACTGAGATGGTACGCCTGACGGAAGAGTGTAGCTCAGCTATACTCGATCCGCTCCCTGAGAAAAAGAAGGATCCAGGACACCCCACTATCTCATGCTCGATCGGGAACCAACACTTCAACCGTGCCTTGTGCGACTTGGGAGCAAGTGTCAGCGTCATGCCCAAGGTAGTTTATGATAAACTTAACCATCATGCGCTTGCTCCTACTGCCATGTGTTTGCAGCTGGCGGATCAATCGATTCGCTACCCAGCGGGAATTGCGGAGGATATCCCAGTCAAGATTCGGGACTTCTTCGTTCCCGTAGACTTCGTCGTTCTCCACATGGAAGTTGACACCAAGACGCCTCTCATATTGGGAAGACCGTTCTTGAGCACTGCAAGAGCAAACATCGATGTTGGGGCTGGAGAAATCTTGCTCAACATCAATGGCCAGAAGGAGAAATTCACCTTTAAGCCAAAGGTGGAACAATGTGCCCAAGTCAAGGCAGTCGCACGGAAGCCGTCCAAGAGAGGGTGAGGAAATCCATCAATCCCGACCATGGACGAAATAATCATCACGCTTGAGGCGTTACGATTATACAAAGCTACCAAAAGCCACAATCGGAAACAAGCAATACGAAGGATCCAACGCAAGAAAGCTCTGGAGTCAGAACGAGAAGACAAGGTCGATCCACCTCCGATCATCCGAAAGGAATGGCGGAAGAAGACACCACTTTCTGAACCATCAGGAGGTGAGAATCCACCTACTGAGTCAGCAAGAGGTGATCAAGCTCAACAACTTACAAGTCCTGCTCAGGACAGGAAAGACGAGCCCTCGCCATAAGGTACGTGGCAGTTACCCATTCATGCATTCGCATATAGGATAGTTTATTTTTGTGCATTTACTTTCCCTTTTCATTCACTCATGGCATATTTAAATTCTTGCAAATTTATCTTGTGCATTATTTCCTTTGATTCACTGCATATAAAAAAATGGCCAAGTCACTTGGCCGATCGGCCACAACCTGGCCGGCCGGCCCCACCTGTCGGCCACAGAGGCGCTACCCAAGCGCAGTGGAGCACTAACGTGCAGGGATCAGAGTCAGAAAAGAAATCATGAGGCGCATGAAGACAAGGAGCCGATCGGCTCCACTCCGGCCAGCCGGCCTGCTCTCGGCCGCTCGCGTCCCGTCGTCACCAACCGCGCCACAACAAGGAACAGGCCTACGCCTAGGCCGTCGCCGTGGCCAAGCCGCCACCGTTCACCGGCCGACCGGCTGGGCCCTGGCCGGCCGGCCACCCACCGATGTCCGCCTATAAAAGCTGGCGCCAAGGTCTCCTTGAGGCACACCAAAGCGCAGGTGCACACTCATCTTCCTTGCTCTGTGCTCTTTTCCCTCTCGTTTGCTCTAATCTCCTTGCTAGTTTAATTAGCCATTAATTAAGCTAAGTGCAAGAGCTAAAAAAATCAAGAAAATTCTGTGTGTGTTGTTCAAACACATACACCCCAAAAATATTTTCCTTTCGTTGGAATAATATTGGCTTTCAAGACAAGAACGTTTTGCGGAGGTTAAGCCCCCACAAGGACGACTAACCGCTAACCCCCTGATATATTTTCCCTCGGGTATTGTGAGCACTAACCTTGCGGCAAGCATCATGTTGCGTGGAGCAAAGAGGGCAGCCGGCAAGCTCAAGAAGAAGCTGACTCCATCAAGCTCACGTCACTCGCACAGCTCCGCCTCTTCTCGGGATTATATGTCGGTGGACATGCCTGTCCACCGCAATGTCCTGTATGAAGAAGAAGAAGAAGTGTCGACACCACCACAAGGTCCCTTCCGTATTCGAGTTCTTGTCGCGATTGATCAAATCGTGCCACGAACCGAATACGAGAGGAGTGCGCTAGAGTTGTTGAAGAATCGCAACTTTGCACATGTTACTGTCTTCAGCCCTCTCCTTCTCATCAAGACAGACTTGGGACATGACCTGGATCGCGCATTCAAGCATGCAGGTTGGGAGGACTTCCACACCATCACGGAATCAGGTTCGAGTCTTCTCACTATTGAATTTCTGATGAGTTTGAATATCGAAACCACCCCGAAAGAAACTATCATTCGATTTTGATTTTTCAATGAGGATTTTATTTTGAACTCTCGCCAGTTTAGCAATGCTCTTCGTTTTCATCAACGTTGCATTTTGAACCCCAATATTTTGGAGAAGGACCACCGTTATGAGCGAACCTCATGGTGGGACTCCATCTCTGATGATTCTTTCAACACCAAAAACAGCATAACTTCCATTCATAATCCTACGCTGCGGTTTTTGGCAAAATGGATTGCTATGGTTGTTCATCCTCGTGCAGATTTACGTCTTTGTCTTAATGCTGAGTTGCCTTGCCTTTACGCTATGGCTAAAAAGATAAAGTTTTCTCCCGTGTTGAGTATGCTTAGTCATTGGAAAAGGATGGTGACTACAAAATGCACCATTGACATTACTTCGCTGGTGACTCGTATCGCCAAGTATGTCGGTGCTTTGACAAATGCAGAAGTCACCTACTTGCCATTGACATAGGAGTATCAAACCCAAATTGGTCTTGATCATTTTGTGCAAGGGCATTTGATGCGGGAAGGGCCGAATCATACTCTTTTTATGTGTTACCCCGGGTACGAGGAAGAGATTGAGCTTCCCTGCTCAAACCTCGGACTCTACTCGGTGAAGCGGCTTAAATTACAGATGAGGAAGAAGGAACCAGCACGCCACAGTGTGGCTGGGACACGACCAACAATACGTAGCAGGACCCTGCTGGAAAGGCAGACCGAGGCAGGCACTTTACAGATGCCATCATCTGGAGAGCCTGGGACATCACAGATGCATCCACCTAACCCGACTGCCAACATGACCTTCGAGCAGACGCACGACTACTTCCAAGGAGGGTCAGGCCAGTACACAAGAACCATGCCAGGCTATGGCCAGGATCCCGGGTACTACTACTCCGGAGGTATGGGTTCTTATGGTCCACAGGTCGGACCATCCACTTCAGCCCGGTACGACTACGAGAACCCGTTCACTCGGGAGATCTCGCAGATCAACACCCGGCTCAGTGAGCTCTACCACCACCAGCAGCAGATGAACCAGGACATCGCACACAACACGAATCTCACGCAGCAGAACTGGGCGATGGCGACATCCATGCACTACGACATCTCAACTATCTTCCAGCGCATGGATCTCAACCCCAACCAGCAGAACCCCGACCAGTCAGACTATTGAGCTTCATCGAAGCTTGGGGGAGGTATCACAGGTAAGTTATCTGTCGTTCCTTTGAAGTTTGATTTCTTGACATGCCATGACATGCCTTAGAATTTTATTAATAATAATAAAAGGAAGAGAATTCTCCAAGTAATTTGTACATGGAAGTTTTGCAAGTTCTTTTTTTTGGACATGATGAATAGTTGCTCTGTTTATGCTTTACACGTGCCTCGTACATAACCCTTTACTCTCTGAGTACTTGAGTTCTTTGGCATGTGGCATTCCCCTATGCTTCATTCTAGTGGGAGCATAAGCAATAGTTGTCAAAGTCTAGTTGTTGGGAATATTGATATGGTTTGAACTAGAGTAAGAATGCATGCTCAATAAGGAACCTCTCGGGAGTAGATTAGTTCATGGAAAATACCCCGATGGATGATTGACCCACCAGAGCCATATATGCAAAATTTTATTCTAGCCACCATATGCAGTCTTGTGTTACTTTGAGATTTGTCGAGCGGTGTGTTCTCATGAAGGAAATGTTTATCATCTACCTACTCCTTCTCCTTCGCGTAACCATTGTCTGCTAGCCTCAAACTGTCCGGCATGTTGATTTCTCACTCTGAGTATTAACATCCACCTTCGCCGGACAACACATTTCACCAACCAGCCCAAAATCTCCACTGTGTACCTATTCTGCCCATGATTCAAGAAAAAGGCTCCAATGAAAATACTCATGAATTCAAGCAAGGATTTGAGCTCCTATTTTTACCTATCCTCTCTCCTCCTTAAAAAAAAGAGAAAAAGAGAGAGAGAGAAAGAAGACAAAGGAGAAAGAAGATCTACAAATAGAGTACAAGATGAGCCTAAGAATCAAGCAATGTTTCCATGTGTGAGTCCATTCTCTCCTTTTCCCCTGAACATTAAATTCCAAGGATGGGAATTTGATGAGCACTACATCTCGAGAATCGCCATTCGGCTTGTCAACAAAGGTAACCAAGGTATGCTTCTTTTTCCCTACCCAAAGCTCCAGATATCGGCTATTTGAGTAGGAGTCATGGTCGGTTCGACCAAGGTGAGGATTTATACACTTGAGTGACTCGAGAGTATCATCGGGGATATTTACCATCTTTGTGAAAGTTATCTCCCCGAGGAGGTACCTGAACAGCTGCAGGAAACTCCGGTGATGATCGTTCAGCTTTCCAACTGCCTGTGACAAAGACGAAAAGCAATAAGCCCCACGGATGAGCAAAGGTATGAATTGAATATGTGTCAATTAATTCAATCTACTTTGTCAGAGTTTAGGTTTATGCACAGGGTACTTGTAGGGGGTATAAATTGACGCAACTCCTGATCCACCGAGCCTAAGTTTTAGCTTTGCTCGAGGACGAGCAAAGGGATAAGCTTGGGGGTGTGTTGACGGCCGTTATGACACCTTGTGACCGTCAATATTTCGGATAAAATGAGAACTTTGCACAATGTTCCATGTATATTTTGCTTATATTTAACAAGTTCCACAAGTTTTGGTGAAGTTGTGAATGCAGGGACACGTGGCAGAAAATAGGAAAAAAACGGGCAAAAAGCCTGGCCGACCGGCCAAGTCCTGGCCGGTCGGCCAGACATCTTGGCCACATGACGAGTCACTGATCCAGGAGCAAACTAGCACACATGCAAAGCATCCAAGCCATTCATCCAATGATGGTTTGATCAAAGGGCCCGAAAGGCACATCACACGGATTAGAAGGCCCACTTGCATGCCTTAACTGCCAGGCAGTTAATAACCATCATAACCACCAGGAGGTAATCCAGAGCGTTGCTGCGAAAGGCGGTGCCAGATGGCGACCAACCCTGGCCGATCGGCCAGGATCCGGCCGAACGGCCGGCTACCGGCTCCGCTCAAGGCGCTCTTCTGAGGACGGTTGCATTCTGAGCTAACTTAACCACCAAGATGCTCAACCGACCTGCTCAAGCTATAAAAGGAGGCCTCCACTTCACTTCTGAACACACACCAAGAAGGAGCTTCTCTACTTTTTATATTTTCTAGAGTAGATTAGGGTTGGGAGTTAGAGTTGAGTCGAGCTTACCTCGAGGTTCCGGAGTCTCTCGGAGATCGGGTAAAGTTCTTGTATCTTTTCTTTATACTTTGAATATTTCCCTTATCAGTATAGTTATCTTCTTTACTTTATCGGTTAAGCTTTCCTTTCCTGCTTTTCTTAATCTATCTAGGAAAGCAGTGTGATCCTTTCAATTCATAACCTTTAGATTCAGTTAGAGTCTAGTTAGTTTGTCAGGCTTATACCTTACGGGTTTCTCGCCCGGACTAGGAGATTTAGCCGTCTCCTAGGTAGAGGGGGGTTTCTTGTGAAGGCCTCACAAGAAATCCTAGCATCAAACCCAGACGTGGTGTTTGGTTAGGTGTTAGCTAGAATTGTGTTCCACCCCACGGAAAGAGAGTGGTAGGCGGCAAGTGGTGACAGCCTTATCCGTCCTTTGTGCGACCACAACGTTCGGGTGTTTTCATAGCAGTAGTTGCAGGTTGCCGTTAGGTCCCCCTTCTATCCCGTCTGGATCTTTCCTCTTCTAGCCGCCGAAGTAAGCTCTTTTCCCTGACAGCTAGGTAGAGTTCTAGTCTAGATCTTTAGAGGCTTTCTGATAAGTTTAGGAGTGTCTTAGGAATCCTTTCTCACTCGTTGTTCTCCCAGCTTCTTTTCTATCTCTAAGTGTAGAAGTCTCCTGTGTCGCTGGTCATTTTGACCTTCTATCTAGCTTACCTTTTAAGATAAGCTAAGTCATTTAGGGCAGCCACATATCATATCTTTGCGCCCCAGTTATCTCCCCTAAGATAGTTGGTGTATATTTCTAGAATGTGTTCCTGGTATAATTTCTCAATATCACTTTAACCAAAGAGCTTCCCCGTGGAAATTTACGATACCATGGAATACTCCAAGGTGAAGTGCTACACGGTCATTCTGTGCGCTTGCAGAATATTTTATTCTATTGGGCAAGAGTTTCCTACTGGCTTTCTAACGGCACAATTCCAGTGACGTTAAGAAGTGCCAACAGATGACGACTCAAAGGCTAAGGAAATAGAAAAGTTGAAAAAGAAGCTAAAGAAGCTAGAGGAGGATGAGAAGAAAGACAAGAAGAAGAAACACAAGTCAAGGGAGTTAACTCATGTTCCACTTGACTAAAATGATATATCCACTTTCAATGCATCTCATTTTCAATCTATTAATCTTGGCAAGGCACCATATTTTTATGGAACAAACTACTCAAAATGGACCTATGACATGAAATTGCATCTCTTCGGGCTTCACCCCTCTCTTTGGGAGATTGTGTGTATAGGTGTGATGAAGCCCAAGAAAGAAAGATGACTCCGGAGCTTGCACAAGACTACTACCGCAACGCTCAAGCTACAAGAATCATCACCAACCCCTTGTCTCCTCAAAAATTCAACAAGATTCAACATGTAGAGGTGGCAAAGGATAGTTGGGATATTCTTAGAGAGTCACATGAAGAGACGTTCATGATCAAGGAGGGCAAAATTGATTTGCTTGATGCTCAACTTCAAGATTTTGTCATGCTTGATAATGAGACTACTCAACAAATGTTTGATGGAATCATGGGGATGATCAACACCATTAGAGCACTTGGAAGTGAAGAGTCGAGTGACTATCGGGCCACAAAAAGATTATTGAGGGAATTCACTCCAAGAGACTTCCATCTTGCCCAAATGATTAGAAGAGACGAGAAGTTCAAGAAGATGACGCCGGTTCACCTTCTTAGCGAGTTGCTTTAACATGAACTTGCCGAGAAGGAAGCAAAAGCAACCCTAAGCAAGAAGAACAAGAAGGATATTGCATTGAAGGCAAGAGAAGCCATCCAAAGCCAAGAAGGAAGATACAAGTGATGAAGATGAGAGCACCGATGAAGAAATTGCATTGCTTTCAAGAACTTTAGAGGCTTACTCAAGAAGAGAAATTTCAAGAAAGGAAATGGGAGCAAGGACACTAGAAGAAGCAAGAAGAGACCATGTTACCAATGTGGTGAATATGGACACTTCATTGCCAAGTGTCCCAACAAGAAGGAAGATGGCAAGCACAAGAAGGAGGACAAGAGAGAAGAGAACAAGAGAAGTTATGACAACAAGAAGAGCTATGATCATGAGAAGAAATATTCAAGACAAGCTCATCTTGGTATGGAATGGCTATCAAGTGATGAAGAGTCGGAAGATGAGAACGTATCAACACTTGCCATCCATAAATCAAGCTCTTCGTCAAGCCGTCTCTTCACCAACTTGTCCGATAGTGATGATGAAGACCATGCCCCTCTTTGCCTTATGGCTAAGGGCACTAAGGTGACATCCAAATCTATTTCCTCCACTCCTTCTTGTGATGACATAGAAAATGAATCTAGTGATGATGATGAAATGGTTAAGGAAAACATGATAAAATATTTTGGGAAGAAAGGTTATAAAGAAATTAAAAAGCTAGTTAAGAAGCTAGATAAAAAGGATGAGCTCCTTGTAAAACAAGAAGACTTGTTCATCCTTGAGAAGGAGAAAAACCGTGTTTTAGAAGAAGCTCTTGCTAAGGAGAAAGGAAAGGTAGAGAAATTAGAAGTAGACTTGTCTATGGCTAATGACTCTAAAAAGAAGATGTCGAAGGATCTCACTTTGGCAAATGAATCTCTTGCTATCCAAAAGAGCAAAAATGGTGAACTTCAAGAAAGCTTATCATGCGTGGAGATCAAATACAAAGATCTTGAAGTGAACTATAGTGTTCTTTGGGAGAGCACCTCTTCTTCATCCAAGGCTAACCTTGATTCTAATGCTTCTACTAGTGAATGTTGTTCAAAATGTTATAAAATTGATGTGAATGCTTATCTCACTAACGTTGCCAAACTAGAAGAGTTAGTGAAAGCAAAGGACAATGAGATCAAAAGATTGACCATGCTAGTGAGAGAAGGGTTAGAAGGTAAGTCAAAGGTAAAACATGATGATAGTAGGCATGATAGCATCAAGGATGGTCTTGGACTCAAGAGAGGTGGTAAGACCAATGCTAAGCAAGTGACAAATGGTTATGAAGGTCCCATGTTTATCAAAGGGACTAAACTTAGTGATTTGATGAACATTGCTCATGGTGTTCCAAAGAGTGACGTTGGTAAGAGTCACTCAAACAAGATTAAGGGTGAAAAGAAAGGTAAAGGTAAAGAGAAAGTGAAGAGTGAGACACATGAGCCTTCTCCTTCATACACGAGTGACTATATGGTAACCATAGACAAGAATGGTAAATTTGTGGTTAAATATGTTGGTGCCTACACAAAGAAATCCATTTTAAGAAACGTGTGGGTACCTAGGATGTATTCGGCTAAACCCAAATCTTTTTGGGTACCTAAATCTCGAGCTTAAACTTGTTTTGTAGGTCTACTCCTCCGACGGCACGGGATGGGTGCTTGATAGTGGATGCACAAATCATATGACCGGGGAGAAAGACATGTTCACATCATTTGAGCCAGGTATTGAACCCACTGAGAAGATTGTGTTTGGTGATAATAGTAAGGAGGAGGTACTTGGTCTTGGTAAGATTGCCATATCAAATGATCATTCAATTACCAATGTCTTGGTATAGTGGAGAGGAAGAATAGAACTCTTATTGAAGCCGCTAGGACCATGCTTGATGAATACAAGACCTCGGATCAATTTTGGGCGGAGGCAATCAACACCGCTTGTCATGCCATCAACCGACTCTATTTTCACAAGATTCTTGGCAAGACGGCATATGAACTCCTAACCGGTAACAAACCTAAGGTGTACTACTTTAGAGTTTTTGGGTGTAAGTGTTTTATACTTAACAAGAAACCTAAAAGCTCAAAGTTTGCACCAAAGGTAGATGAAGGTTTTCTTCTTGGTTATGGTACTAACGAGCATGCCTATTGTGTTTTCAACAAAACCACTGGTTGTGTTGAAATCTCGGTGGATGTGAAATTTGATGAAACCAACGGCTCTCAAGTAGAGCAAGTTAATCTGAGTTTTGTAAAGGAAGAAGAACCTCCAAGTGAAGCTATCATGAGAATGGCCATTGGTGAAGTTAGACCAAGAGAGAAGGAAGCTCAAGTGCAAGAAAAATAACCATCATCATCTACAAGAGTTGAACCACCTAACACTCATGAAGGTCAAGAGCCAGATCAAGATCAAGTTTAAGTTGATGACCAAGCTCAAAGCCTAAGTAAAAAAACTCATGAAGAAGGTGGTGATCAAGTAAATATAAATCAAAATGAAGATGATGATGAAGATGAGCAACCCATTCAAAGACAATCAAAAGTTGCTCATCCAAGAGTTCACCGAAGAGTTCAAAGAGATCACTCCGTCAAGAATATTCTTGGTAGCATAAGAAAAGGGGTAACCACTCGCTCACGCTTGCAAAATTTTTGTGGATTTTACTCCTTTGCCTGTTCTTTGGAACCTCTTAAGGTAGAACACGCACTTGGAGATCCGGATTGGGTTCTAGCCATGCAAGATGAATTGAACAACTTCACAAGAAATGAAGTGCGGGAGTTGGTGGAAAGGCCGAAGCAAAATGTGATTAGCACCAAGTGGGTCTTCCGCAACAAGCAAGATGAATATGGTATAGTGACAAGAAACAAGGCAAGGTTAGTGGCATAAGGTTTCACCCAAATTGAAAGTTTGGATTTTGGTGAAACCTATGCACCGGTAGCTAGGCTTGAGTCAATTCGTATATTATTAGCCTATGCTTCTCACCATGATTTCAAGCTTTATCAAATGGACTGAAGAGTGCATTTTTGAATGGCCCCCTCTCCGAGTTGGTGTATGTGGAACAACCACCGGGCTTTGAAGATCCCAAATTTCCCAACCATGTTTACAAGCTCAATAAGGCGCTCTATGGGCTTAAGCAAGCTCCTAGAGCATGGTATGAATGCCTTAAAGATTTTCTTCTTAAGAATGGCTTTGAAATAGGCAAAGCCGATTCTACTCTCTTCACAAGAAAAGTTGATAATGCTATATTCGTTTATCAAATTTATGTTGATGACATTATCTTTGGCTCAACCGATAAGGAATTTTGTGATGAGTTTAGTAGGATCATGACCAAGAGATTTGAGATGTCCATGATGGGTGAATTGAAGTTCTTCCTTGGCTTTCAAATCAAACAATTGAAGGAAGGAATTTTTCTTAGTCAAACAAAGTACACAAGTGATATACTCAAGAAGTTTGACATGGCTAATGCCAAGCCCATCAAGACTCCAATGGCATTGAATGGATATCTTTATCTTGATTCCAAAGGTAAATCCGTCGATCAAAAGGTATATCGCTCTATGATCGGTTCATTGCTTTATCTTTGTGCATCTTGGACTGATATTATGCTTAGTGTGTGCATGTGTGCTAGATTTCAAGCCAATCCTAAGGAGTGTCATTTAATGGCCGTTAAGAGAATTTTTAGATATTTAGTTCATACCCCTAACCTTGGCTTGTGGTATCCCAAAGGCTCCAATTTCCATCTACTTGGCTATTCTGATTCGGATTATGCCGGTTGCAAAGTGGATAGGAAAAGTACGATGGGGACATGCCAATTCCTTGGGTGGTCCTTAGTGTCGTGGAGTTCCAAGAAATAAAATTTGGTTGCTTTATCCACCGCGGAAGCGGAATACGTGGCGGCGGGTGCTTGTTGTGCACACTTATTATGGATGAGGCAAACTTTGAGTGACTATGGATGCAACTTTACCAAAATTCCATTCCTATGTGATAATGAGAGCTCCATCAACCTAGCCAAGAACCCCATCAACCACTCAAGAACCAAACACATAGACATAAGACATCACTTCTTGAGAGACCATGAACTTAGGGGAGATATACACATGCGCCACGTGAGCACAAAGAGAAACCTAGCGGATATATTTACCAAGCCACTTGATGAGTGAAGGTTTTGTTATCTAAGTAATGAGTTAAATATCTTGGATTCTCGTAACTTGGATTGATGTTTAGCACACACTCTTGATATGTTGCCTAGATAGGAATAAAATGTTTTATTTGTGTGAATTTTTCAAAATGTTGGATTTTGTGATCGTTGGATCATCTCTTGGCTCTCAAATATCATAGCTATGTATTGTTGTTTGTCACTGATCTTTGTAAGTTAAGAATCTTACTTGTCCATAATTTAGACCATCTATCAATTCAAAATCAAATTTCTTGAAAAATTCTTTTTGGACTTTCCTCTGTGGAACCGGAACTTCTGGTTTGGTGTCCGAAAGATCCGATTCGCCTCTGGTGGGAATCGGAACTTCCGGCTCTCACCCGGAAGTTCTGGTTTCGTCGGGCTGAGCCATATATACTCAGTTCATCCCCCTCAAGAACCCTAACTCCACCCCATTCTCCTCCACCGCCGGCGCCCCCTTCCTCTCTCTCCCTCCGGCGGCGATTTTCAAGTTCTACCACCAAAAATCACATCCAATCCATGGATTTGGTGCTCCTCACTTCGGAAGACCCGAATCCATCCTCTGGTTGTTCAAAAACGCGCGGGAAAATCCAACGGTAATTCATTCAAAATCTCCCGTCGTCCCAAGTTTCATATATGTAAGTTTTGGATGGATTCTATGGAAGATATTAGGTCTATGACATCTCTAGAACCAATGCCTAGCCTTTGAATGGATTGGATATCACATATTTCATGGATTCAAACCTAGGGTTCATATTCAAAATCCATAGACCCGATCTCTCAATGTAGTGGATGCATGTTGATATACTCTTGGATTTCGGTTCCTATTATGTCCTAGAACTCATATCTATGATCTCATAAACTTTGGTGGGCTAAAACTCGAGACTCAACCTGTTTCGGATTGAACCCGTGTAAACGGGATGACGAGTTGATTCCAGTGATGAGCCAGAGGAATCATCTGATTCCTCTTGCTCCGCTTGATTCTAGTGACGAGCCAGAGGAATCGTCTGAAGAGGAGCTTCAGGTCGAAAAAGATCCTCAGGGCAAAGGGAAGGGCAAGCGGACCAAGGAGCAAGTTGCTCCTCCTCGGTCAAAGCCCACTGCGTCCACTGGTGGCAGAGGTGGTGGCCGTGGCAGTGGCAGGGGGAGTGGTAGTGGCAGAGGTGGAGGCAGAGGCAACAATGAGGACATTGATCTCAGCTACCTTGAGTCCACTGTGGCAAAGCTGACCATACCACAGCGACAGTCCCGTGATCCTCACTTGGTGGATTACAGGAAGGGTAGTACTAAGTTGGACATGTGCACCGTCCGATATGGCACAAATCCCAGCACTGTTGCTAGAGGCTTTCGGGGAGATGCACGCTTCTGGCTTCCATTCCAGGCTGACTGGTATGAAAGTGTCATAATGAGCAAAGCCCATCCTACCACTGAGATGAAGTATATTGATTGGGCTTACTTGAGATCCTTGGATCTACCTATCAAAGAGGTGGTGGATCAAGTTTATGCAGCATGTCGAAGAAAGAAGCTAGACAGACTCATGGCTTTTCGGTGTGACTGGAATAAAGAGATAGTGGCACAATTCTATGCCACATTGCATATTGATGACGAGGAATCTGAGATGCATTTCACAATTGATGGGAAGAAGTTCGTGCTCAAGTATGAGCAGTTTGGTGAGCTGCTTGGTTTTGACAGATCTGACAGAGAGGACACACTTCGACTGCACACTGTTGGTGTCATGGAGAGCAGTCGCTTGGCCTTCATGTATGATGTAGCATATGGCCCCAAGTGTGTGTATGGTCAAGTCAAGGATCTCATACCGTTCTACAAGCTTCTTAATCAGCTGTTCAGATTCACCTTGACACCTAGAGCTGGAGATGCAGACAATATCTCCAACTATGCTAGGAACATTCTCTTTCAGATGGATCCCCACCGACATGGCTTCTCGGTCACAGACTTTCTATGAAATAAGATAGCCAACTGCTCTCATGGCTCCAAGAGCGGTCATCACTATGCACCCTATCTTTTCTATGTGATCAAGAATTTGATTGGCATTAATATCATGGCTGACAAGACTCACTTGCCATACAAGCCACCAAAGGGAAAACTAGAGCAGCTTCTTCGCATTGGATCTCACAGTCTTTCTGAGATTCCCAGAGGTGACCCAGGTGCCTCCTCCTCCCGTGGTCCCTCTACTCACTTTGGGGCTCCCTCCTCCTCAGCCATGCCTAAAAAGAAGAAGAGCACTCTTGGCTTCATCGCTCATGGTCTTTTTGCATGTTTCAAAGTTGCTAAGCACAACTCTGATACTATGCATAGGAAGCAACTTCAGCTTGACCGGATTGAGCGGTGGCAACAGAAGCTCCTTGATCGCTATGACATCCAGCGCACACCTTCTCCACCTGAAGAAAGGGTTGCTCCTCCTCCTCCTCCTACTTTTGAGAACCCATGGTGCTATGAGTGGACTCCTCCACAGGGATATCCATATGCTCCTGACACTCAGCGCTACACCTTCCACTCCGGTGCTCAAGACGATGATGATGATGATGATGATATCGAGGAAGACTTCGGCGGCCGTGAGATGGGAGCTGGCACCAGTGGAGCTCATGGTGCACAAGACGACGAGGACGATGAGGCCACGGAGGACGACAACGAGTAGCTCCCCTTTGTGGTGCTTGATGCCAAAGGGGGAGTGAATTTGGTGCTTGGAGACCCCCTCAATCTATCCATCTTTTCATTTCTCGTTCTACGTGTGGACATGTAAGAACTTTGGGATGGTTTGTGATGTGGTGTGTTGCTTGGGACATTTGAACTATTTGGTCTGTAAAACTTTATTATGCTAGGTTTGTGAGACTTAATTTGTTATACTTATTAGATGTGTGGTTTGATTATCATATTTGTTATTTGTGATGATATGGATGTTCTAATGTTATTTCTCACTTTGTTGTGTGATTAAATTGTCATATGCATCATGGATTTATATCTCACACTATGCACATGCTTCAAATTGATATGAGAAAGTTCTCACAAAAATATGTGCAAAGGCATTTGAGGCCGTTTTATGGTGATGCACATATTTAGGGGGAGCTTTATCACATGAATTCCGGAAATGAAATGAAACTATCTATCTATTATCATTTACCCAAATTGTGTTGTCATCAATCACCAAAAAGAGGGAGATTGAAAGTGCGTTTAGCCCCCTAGTGGTTTTGGTGATGATAACAACCACAATTTGGAGGTTTCATACTTTTATTAAGATATGTGCAGGTGCTAAATGAAATGAGAAAAAGAATATATATGAAGGAGATCCCTAATTCAAATAATATGGTGTGAAACTCATATGGACTATTTAAATTGAATTTATTCTTTGAATTTGAGTATAGGAAACACCGTACTATCAAGGGGGACGTGTCTGATGAATCAAGGTTGCTAAAGTGCTATATTGAGATGAAAACTAAATTTGAGAGACAAAAGGGGCAAAACTGACTTTCTCAGAGAAAACCAGAAGATCCGGTTTTGTTCTTCGGAACATCTGGTTCGATTCTGTGTAAAACCGGAAGATCAGATTTTGTAAATCGGAAGATCCAAAATGGTACTGAGTAAAATTTGGCAAAATCGGAAGTTCCGATTTTGTGAATCGTAAGTTCCGGTTTGGCACTACACTTAGGTTTTTCACAGCTAACCTAAGCCTATCCGGAAGATCCGAGTAGTACTCGGAAGATCCGGTTTGCCCGATTCAGAGCATAATGGTTAGATTTTGGGGATAGATATAAATACCCCCTCTCTTACCCCTTCACTCTTCTCTCGCACAACACAGCAGAAAACACATCTTGAGCCCTCTCTCCTTCACTCCACTCCCCTCCAAACCTTGCCCTAGCCAAGATTCACTTGGGGATTGGTTGAGAGAAGAGATTTGATGATTGGGTGTTGACTTTGAGTGAGGAGAAGCACTTGTTCATCTCAAGAAGCACTTAACGCATCCTTGGCTTGTGATTCGATTGAGAGAGGAAACGAGTTGAAAGAGACTCTACCCTTTGTGGGTGCCTCAACGGAGACGTAGCTCCCTTGGGAGTGAACTTCGGGAACAAATCTCGTGTCTCTTTGTGTTGCTTATTTTACTTTGGTTCATATATTCTCATATTTGCTATATATTGCCCGATCTATCTCTATAGAGGTTTCCGTTGTATTTGATCATAATATGTAGCTCTTAGAGTACCTCTATGAACTTTCTATTCAAGTGGAACTGTGGAAAATTTGTTAGTTTTTGAATCTCGAGCAAAGGTTATTTTCTACATCGGATCATCCGAGTAAGTCTCGGAACATCTGATTATCTGAACTTCCTAGAGGTACTCGGAAGATCCGGTCTCACTGACAACTTGTGAAGAAAGAATTTTCAGGTTTTATTAGGTAAGCCTATTCACCCCCCCTCTAGGTATCTACAAGATCCTCTCAAAATCACACAAAGATTATTGCTCTACATGAAGGCGCACGTGAATGTGCTTGGCTATGACGAATGACAAACCACATCCTAAAGTCATGTGGTCTTACCACCGTTGATACCCCCACCATCATCTTCGAAGATAATGAAGTACGTGTTACACAGATGCAAGCGGGCTATATTAAAAGCAATGTAACTAAGCCAGGTGAGGTGAATATCATGCAGCCGGTCGTGTGACAATCTGGCTGATTTGTTCACTAACTCTTTACCAGCATCTACATTTAGAAAATGTATTCATGGTATTGGCATGAGACAATTGAGAGATTTGCACAGTTCATGGGGAGATGGATCTTGAATATTTGACCAATTTATAGATCCATAATATCGTAGCAATATAATCCCGAAGACTATAAGATGTCCAGAAGACAATAGTTGCACTCCCCCCCACCATAAATATGTTTCCCATAAGTTTCTCAAAAATGGTTTTCAATGAGGCAACTCGTATAATACGTTTAACAGAACCATGCACTCTTTCTCCATATTTTTTCCATGGAGTTTTTAGGAGTTTTAACGAGGCATGTGTCGTTGGTCGCGGTATTCACCCAAGGGGGAGTGTTAGGAAATTCATAAGGGGTAATTATGGGCTCACACCAAACAAACCCTTTGGGGGTCAAGACTGTATAAAGGAACATGTACCCATCTGTATAATGAATAAGAGAGACGAGTTCTAACTATACTTTGTCTCGTGTATGATATTCTTGTGTGCTATTGGGAAGGAAAACGATGATCTTCTACATTTTCTTCACGTCTCATCAGCTGCTGGAGGCAAGGGAACCGGATCGGGGATCCGCAACAGCGCCGTTGCTCAACAATACGCACCGGTCCAATTAATTTCTGATCTGACAGGAGCCCAAATTATGACACAATTTCATTTATTTCATGCATTAAAAACCACTCCAATATTTGGATGGCAATCAGAAAATTAAGCATAACTAATTAAACTACTTGTATGAGTGTATGTAGAACCAATTGGCGTGTAGAACAAACTAGTTCGATTAACACGCTATGCGTGTATTATCAAATATGCTGCCTCGGATCATTAAAGAAAAATCATGTATTTTATTCTTTGTGCTGAAATAACATCATCATGCTAAAATAAATTATTAAAAAAATTATCAAAATAATTTCCAAATTTTGTTAACCTATATTGGAATATAAATTCATCACAATTAGCTACACCTTACCTTCATATTGTTCTCAACACCACATTTTTATGTGATAATTTGTGTATCCTTAGACGTCTCTAAGTGCATGTTATACACAAAATAAAGATAAATTATCTATAAATAATTATAAGATCATACAAATTTATGTTTGTTTAAAGAAATAAATTCAAAATGTAGTTAAACTAAAATAGTATGTTGATATATTCAACAAAACAACTCCAACCTAATGTCTTAGAAAAAAATCTTTGAACAATGTTTATAGAGATTTTTTTCTAAAAAAACAAACTATATAAGGTTTCCACGTATAATTAGTCGAGTGGAGCCATAGACAGTGGGATCATGGAACACATGTTCTAGAATCTTACTATTTCTGATTAGGCCTTCTCGAATGGTCGACTCTTTGCTAGCTCTTAAATTGTTTAATCGATGAATAGTGCCAAAACAGTACAAAAGTAGGTTAGCTCTTTGCAATTGGGTTGGCTCTTTGCTAGCTCTTAGCCGTCTCATATTCATTGAAAAGTGCAAAAGTGATATGACCGGCTCTTGTAGAAGAGCCTTCAAGAGTCAGTCACATCACTTTTGCACTATTTAATGAACACGAGACGACTAAGAGCTAGCAAAGAACCAACCCATTTTTGTACTATCCATCGATTAAATAATTTAAGAGCTAGCAAAAAGCCAATCACTGGAGCAGGCCTTAAAGACTCCTTTTGAGGCCTCGAGGTGAAGGTACATAGGATCCTAGATGGGCACTCTAAAAAATAGATTAAACCTAGAAATTCTCACAAAAATAAGAAACATCTGGCCATTAATCCGACAAATATAATTATAATAGCCATTGGATATCTTACATTTTCTAATAGATTACCCACTTGCCATTATAAAGAATATCAAATAACACCTTAAACGTTCATATAAATTACCTAATTATGTCATCGTCAAAAGTTACCTTAGCATCTATATTTGAATCTAAATTATATAATTACACAAAATCTCAAAGTGCACCGTTAATAAAATTCTAATCTCTAGCATTTTAAATATATTATATATGTTATTATTTATATAAAATAATATAGTTTGTCACATATCTCAATTGAAGAATTCAATTAAATACATATCAAACATATATGTAGGTGTCATACAAAGTAAAAACAATTGTTGCTAACTACATATAGAAAATATAAGTATGTATCTTAAAGTATTGGTGGAATATTGAATAGATGAAAGGGAGCATGAGATAATTATAATTATTAGCTATAAGTAATATTTTATTTAATTAATTTTAATTAGTCCGTGTGGGAGCACGAGTTAATATGCTAGTTACTACAAATCATAGGGGTTTAATATAGGTATATAATCAGCCTGATAAGACGTAGATGGCCGATCTTCCGTCAGGTAAGGATAACTTTCGTTTAGGCGGAGTGAAACACACTGATCCGGCTTCAAGTCAGCAACTCGAACCTTGCAATCTTAGCACCTCGACTCCTCTAGTTATCAACCGTGTCACAACCCGGTTGACCTCGCCAAGAAGGCTAATCCCTGCAAGCGAAACGAAGAACACAAGTAAGAACTTGAAAGAACGCAGCTCTCAATATTGGTGACAATCTGCGGATGAATGATTAAGCACACAAGTTGGGGTTCTACAAACCGAAGACGGCGACTGTTCAAAGACAGATTAATCTAAATCAAAACCCAAACCCTAAGGGCTACTGAATTATAGAGGTTAGGGTCGTGGATGACCCCTGGACACGCCCCCTAATGGGCTCGACGACGATACAAGGCCCAAAGCCAAAAGACGGTGACGCAGCACCGGGACAGATTCTGGACGCCATCTTGTTTGGATGATTCTCGACGACTCCGGATGAATTTGGACCTCAAACCAAAGCCATTGGAAGCTCTATAAAATCTTCTTTCCAACCATATGTGGATCATCGAATTTGGACTCCGTATGTGGCCTGGGTGTCCGTTTTACCGAAGGCAGCTCCTGGACTCCGAGATGGACTCGAACTCGAGTTGTAATGGGCCTCCACGTAGCTTGGCCAACCCTCGCTGGTCCTCCACGCCTCCAAGCCATCCTCCGTGTGTTTGTTGATCTTTTTCTTGGTTCCTAATCACATTATAAACAATAGGTAGTAACGCATTCTCAAAACTATTAATAGAAACATTTAGGAGCGAGCTCACCTCTAAATTTAATTGTCGCGCTCGAGCTCTTGTAATTGGACCTTCAATGGTTTTGATGTCCAGCGGTGAAGCCTCGTGTATATCCGTAGAAGTGAGGTCCTAGTTATTGAAGTGGAATTTCCTTCCTTCTTTGCAAAGTAACAAAACTATATCGAGTGAGAACCCAAGGAAAACAAAGTGACATGTTCCCTGAGGAGCGAGAAAGCACAACGCGGTGTCTGAAAATTCTTGCTTAGCGCTTAAGATTCCACCCCCGCTTGACACTCAATCGAAATTCCGAACACGCCTGGAGTAGCGAAACAAAGCAGAAATTGCTGGGCTGCTGAGCTCGACACATCGTTGATCTGAAATTCTGACAGAGTCGCGTTCCCTTCAGTTCATTCCTCTTCTTCTCTGCTGCCACAAACTGCCTCGACATCTCGAAGGGGTAGGAGCCAAGGCGAGATCGATCGAAGCCACCACCCGCCTTCACCTCCGGACCCGTCGGGGACAAGGGCGGCGGCGATGTGGGTCGAGATCCTGTGTGGCCTGGTGGCCTACAAGATCATCCGCCGCTTCTTCTTCGACGACGGCGACGACGCTTCCTACCTCGCCGACCTCGACTCCTCCCACTCCGACCTCTGCTTCGCCGTCGCCGCCAGGTGGGTTCGTCCACCAATTATTTCCGTTCCTTATCTCTTTTCTACCTCATCGGATTAAGAGAAGAGAAACCCTACTGACGCACTCGTCGGCCCCGATCCCGTTCCAGACTTGAGAAGCTCTACAACGGCCGATGCTTCGTCGGCCTCCGCATCCCCGACCCCGACGCCGGTGAGCGCCAGCACATCGATGTCGTCCTCGTCACCAAGAGGTCAGCCCGCCGCCTAGTAGTAGTTTTTAACCTCTCTCTCTACTCATCTTCTGACTGTGTGTATGTGTATCTGCTGAAAAAAGTTCTTCAGGGAGTTATATAGGAACTAACAGGATTCTACCACTGCAGTATACAAGGTAGCAAAATAGAGAATATCACTGTACAGCTAATAGTTGAAGACAATGTCTAAATCATCAGATTATATAGATAACATATTACAGCCTACAGAGTAAGAAGTTTAGTAAAAAAAAATAGCTGGTCTTTTTAGTCCCTGCATCTTCATCTAGTGCCATATCTCACTGTATGAGTCTTAAGGTCTTGCGAGATCTTCGAAAACAATATCTGGATGTGTCAGTTCACTGGGGCTCATAGCACATCTAGATATACAGGCAGCATGCCCGCAGCATCACTGGTAGCCTCTCTCTGTTCTTGTGGAAATACAGCTTTTTTGAACCACTCCATACTTCTTCAGAAATCAGAACTGTTGTAGTGGTCGTCCAAGTTGCTTCTGAATTTTGCTTCAACTTACTTTCCCTATATGTCGCCATTAGTACATATTTAATCTCCTTGCACAAGCTATACTACAGCTTATTATTTGACTTTGGACTATCCTTTTGTCCAAACTGGGTAAATCAAAGGTTTTGATCTAATACACAAAACAGGGAGGTGATGGTGGTGGGGATTAAGAACTTCTCTGGCTTTATTGAGGCTGACAAGGATGGAAATTGGTCTTGTCCAACTGACAAGAAGCGTAAGCAAGTGATAATTCCAAATCCGGTATGTGACTTGTGCCCTACTTTTCTGCATTTTCTTCGACAACTTCACATTGCATGGCAGAATGTTATTGAGTCATTCTTGATTCATGAGTTGTTACTGGACTTAGTGTGGTGGAGGTACTATGTGGATATGATTGAGAGTTGCAGTAAAACAATAGATATGTTGTCACAATGATACCTGCTGTTTTTATGGCATTATGAGTCATCGAATGCTCTGGCGGTGTATTTCTACTGTTTCACAAGGAAATGCTTTGCGGCAAGATTTTTTGATAATAAGCTTCATGTTCCAAAGTCCCTGTGATCTCAGTTGTATTCATGTGTATTGATTTGCTGCATTTTGTTCTTTAGGTACTAGAAGTCAACAGACTAGCGGCTAGTCTTCAGTCATACTTGGAGCAAAGGGGAGCAAAACTGCCTGACGGGCATGTAATTGGAAGAGTTGTTCTGCCAAATCCTAACTGCAGGCTAGTTCTCTTTACAGGACTTTTGTGGTTGCTTTGCTTCTCTTGGATGCTTCTTTGATTTTTCTCGCTGTTCGTGTCTGCCTCTTTCTATTCTGTGGTTTTCACTCCTTATTGTTCTGCATCAGGCCTTCATATAATATAAGTGTTCAACCAGAGGTTATGTTGTATGATCAATGGAAGGATCTTAAGATGGACTCAAAGAGTGGACTCTTAACATGGATTAAAGGTGCATTTAGTGGAAGCAGAAGTGACACACAAGATTCAGTACTCCAGAATCTACATTTTATTCTCAGCACATCGCCTATGTGGGACAGGTGAAATTCTCCATTTCTTGTGTCCTTCTAAAATTCGCATCCCTCATTTTTTTTTCTTTTGGTGCATTCTGTCAGTATTTCTATGGGAAAGAAAAAGAACAACCAGAATATAAACAATTTATAGGGGAGATAGATAACAGGCCCTTTCAATTTTGTGAAGAAATTAAATTGTCTAGTTTCCTAAAAAAAGTTTTTTATTTAACTTAAGGCATCTTAATGAGCTAAGAATAGTTATTGATGCGTTGCAGTGCAAAAATATAGAGGTTCAAGTAACCTTTTCATACATAGTTACTCTTTTACATTACATTGGTAGGTTGGAACTCAAAGGAGACAAAAATGTTCTTGGTGAATTCATCGAGTTCAAAGGCAGGCATGAGGACATTGAACTTCTCAAAAACCTTAAGAGGTCAAAAGTCAGTCGATTCATCATCCAGAAGTCCACTCTTTTTGGTGGTTTTGGTAAGTTATATGAACCTTCTGTTCTTTTTGCTAGTGACTATCTTAATCTAAACTTTGCCGAGATTCATTGTTCAAGGTAATAATTATTTGCACATGGAGTTTTAGTCGTTCTTTTGTGCAAGGGACTAGGGAAGATGGAACAAGGCCACAAGGGTGGCAACACAAAGAATATATGCATATAATTTTTATAAGTGATGTTTTTAAAGAGAAAACTTATAAAAAAATGCCATGTGTCGTGTTCATGATCTTGGTAAAATTGAAGGAAATTTGCGATGTTTGGTAGTGGCCAGTTAGTTGGGTACTAGGTGAAAACCTTTTGGTAGTCTCTTGCTATTGTAGCACTCTTCGCCTAAATGCTATACATGACATGCATGAATTACAATTGTTTGGCTGGCGGTGTTGTTTATGCAAATACAGGTAGGTCGCGGGTTCAAATACTGTATTCTCCTCGCGATTATCGAGCTGAGGGGACTTCATCTTCAGAGTGGAAAGAGATATCCGTGAAGCAATACACAGAGATTGTTTTCCAGCCACTGCACTCCAAAAAAGTTCGGAAATTTAAGCTGTCAAGTGTTGTTTCTGTCACACTTAGTGCCTAGCAAGCAGAAACCTTAAGCTGCTACTTTTCTCGTTTACTTACACTTTTTGTCTTCTGTGTAACTTACTGAAATGCTTCTCTGCTTCCACCTGTAATTATGTGGTGATGTTGATGTTGGTGACAATGCGGAAGAAAGTGACTTGTAGCCTGTAGGCCTCAGCAAATAAGCTTCATATTGTTTCTTAATCAGTGTATACTTGGGTATTGGGCCCTGATTGATGAGTCCATGAGCAGGTTGGTTGCTGGTGGGGAGTTGTCGGCCCAGGCCCAGTTTGCTTTGTACGGAGTAGCAGTAGTGGTTGCATTATCCTTTCGAGTTAGGATTTGAACGGTCGTTTTCCGTGGACCGCATCATTGATGATTGATCTGCAAAATTGTCCTGAAACGATTCTTCGCGACTCATGTTTGTCGACTCGAGTCCTGGAAGCATCACGCAAGCTCTGTTTGCGCGATCACGAATGGAGCTTGGTTGACACTCTGAATCTCCTGTTTCCAGTACACCGCCTCAACTTGTGTGCAATCCTTGGATGGTTTTAGCTGGGAAAAAAGACAAGTTGTAGGTGTTTAGAGCATCTCCAGTGGGGCATGTAAATTTGAACTCCTAAATCTTATTTTACAGCCCACATGTAAAATTTAGGAGCTTAAATTTGCATCCAACTCCAGTGGGCCATGGATCTTGTCGAGTCCATGTAAAAGGGGTACCCCAACTTAGGCCCAGAACTACTCAATAACAAGGCCCACCAACGAAGTTGGCCTGGCTCCGTAGCCCAGCAAAGGCCCATCGCGACAAACGCCACCGCGGCGCTTGCCCCGCTTGAAGACCTTCGAGCGGGGAGATCCGCGACGATCGAGCCCAGCCAAGCTCCAGGGGGACGTTCACCCTCGAGCTGGCGCTTTTCCATCACGTTTGAGGCTCGCCCGCGAGGCTCGAGGGAGACGTTCACCCTCGAGCCGGTTCCGTCACGTTCGAGGCCCAGTAAGCTCGAGCTTGCGGACCAAGCTCGAGCCTACTACGCCGGGAACGGCGCCCGAGACTCTGCAACCATCAACACCAATCATAAATGACCCCCCTACGGCCAAAAAGAAGGATTCACTGTGCCACGCCACCGCCCATGCTGCAGAAAGGACATCGGTCAAATCCACCAGGCGTGGTGGATTCGGATCTGACACTGCATAGGTCGGTCCTGGCAACGGCACTGTACCAACCACTCCTTTGACTTTGCTTGCCTCTGATGCGCTATCATCCTCGATGGCAACCCTCGAAGAAAACTACGGAGCTTCGATCCGGACGCCGTACTCAAGTTGCCACCCTCGAAGTCCTGATCTGTCGCAAGAAGAACATCACATCAACCACTGCCATGTCGTCAGCCGGAGTTGGAAGGCGCGATTCCCGATCGCATCGTGCGCGGCATGGGCAGCACAGTACACTTAGCACGTCTGTGCCACGAATGCATGTACTCTCACGCCCTCCCTCTTATGCCTATAAAAGGGGAAGGGAAGCCCATGCAAAAGGGCAAGTGACAGCAGGTTGACACCACAGAACACATACAAACGCACTTAGCCAACAAAAAGCTCAGGGACTTAGGAGCTCACCTCCTTCTCCCATCTTGCTTGTAAAACCCTACTACGAGCAATACGAAACTGGTGCTCGGCACCACTGCTGGACGTACGGCCCCGTGGCCGGAACCAGGATAAAAACCCCCGTCTCTTCACCCGCCATCGGGGCAACGAGTGGATTAGCACCGCAATCACTTGTTTGTGCCGGTGTGACCAAATCAGGCACCGACAGATCTATACACTAGTGAGGCATGAAAAATGATTGGATCCATGGTTTGAGAAGAAGGATGATGGTTTGAGAGAGAGGATGAGAGGCTCCAAATCTAGGAGCTTGGACGAGAAATTTGGGAGAGCATGTAAAATAAGAGAGAGTTTAGAAACCCCACTGAAAAAAAATTCTTTGGCTCCTAAATGGGTTCAGCTCCACGCTCTTCCTGACTTTGTATCAATTATAGGCTGTCCGCACCGGGTACGTACCCACCGAGCGCTATCGCAGGATGCAGTACCGGGATGCCGTTTTTTCCCCCGCAGCGGAATGCGCTACGCGGGGCGCTATTGTGCCGCACCGCCTCCCGTGCGCTAGATACAGCGCTCCTGCTGTGAGACGGTAACCGCGGACGTGGCGTCGGGCCCACGTGCTCTCGCGCCATCCCAACCACCGGGCTCCGCCGCCGCCGCCGGGAAGCTCGCCGCCCGGCCTGCCTCGCTGCCCTGCCCGCCTCGCCACCCGAGCAAATCACCAAATCGAAACAGAGAAGAGAGATGGCTGGACACCGCATCGAAGCAGAAACCACCAAATCGAAGCATAAATCAAAGATTGGAAGCAAGAATCATGGAATCGAAGCACAAATCAACAGCGAAATCACAAATTGGACGCAGCAGAGGGAGAGAGAAGGCTACAGATCCCGCGCGGCAGCTGCTTCTCCACTGGATCTCCGCCTGCAACACCGCGCCAACGAATCTCACCGTCGAATCGAGCCCGGACGCGCACGTGCTCCCCGCCGGATCGAGCTAACGCGCTGCCGAATCGATCCTGGCCCCGGCGGCGCGCAGGTCGGGGCAGACCACGGCGGCGCACAGGCCCGCGCCGAATCGAGGAGACGCGAGGAGGTGGCCGCGGAGGGAGCAGGGGAGCTCGAGGCCGCCGCCGCCGCTACTCGGTGGACGGGCTCCTGCTCGCGAAGTCGGGAGCCCCTGTGTTCGATCGAGGGAAGCGAGCAACAGCACGGGGAAAGGAAGAGAGAGGGGAAGAAACGAGGCCGTATTGGGCAGGTGGAAGGGTCGAGAGATAGCAGCGTGGAAAGGAAAAAAAAAGAGAGGAAAAAAGTGAAAAAAAAAAGAAACGGAAAAGGGATTAAAAAGGAGAAATAAAAAATAAGAAAAATAAAAGGCTGGGATGAAAAGAAAAAAAAGTAAGGAGAGATAAGATATGGTTGTTGGGATGGTTGAATAAAATATAGATTAGTTGGTATAGGGTATGAGATTTAGGGTATCACGAGTGTGGAAGAAGTTGAGATAGAGTACGGAATCTCGATGACTAGACAAAAATATTCCTTTTGGGTAGAGAAAATAGAGTCTCACCAGTGCGGACAGCCTAAGTTCATATGTCAAACCAACGACCCATGTGAATCTATAATGTGGAAATTTGCGAACATTTCAGTGCCATCTGACTCACGAAATTTATGCCTTCCAGACACTGCTAGAATGAAGCTTGAGCATCTCAACCTAGATATTTTTTACACATGCAGTAACAATACTAAATTCTTGCCCTTTTCTTCGACCTAGATATTTTTCTTGGCAAATTGGATCCCTCAAATACCCTTTGGCAGGGCTGTATCAATACACGTGGGCGTGCTTGGCCACGTACAGCATATGCACAGTTGACCAACCAAGCAAATTTCCCCATTTCCGAGGGGAAATAAAATAATACAAATACTACTTATATAGATACAAAAGAATACAACCCTAGTTGCATCTGTGGGATAATAATTAATTAATTGAATGAGGGAACCCCTAATCCAGCTCCCCATATACTCCGCTGGCGAACTCCAGCATCAGCTTGTTGATCTTCTTGTTCTGAATCCTCTGTGGGATCACCTTCAGCTCATCACTGAAAAAAATCCATCCACACGTGTCATGTCAGTGTAAAAACAAACAATCACAGCATTTTCTGTCAGTGTGAACACGTAAGATGAGTCAGGGAAGGTACCTTGGCGGCGAGCATGGCGCGGATGGCGAGAGCATCTGGCCGAGCTTGACGGCGTCCTCGGGGCGGCACACGGCGTTGTCGAAGCAGAGGTACCTGCCGTAGGCGGTGGGGGACTCGTAGGCGGCCACGTGCGCGTCGGCGAGGAAGTCGACGTCGACGGTGACGAGCACGCCGGCGTCGTACATGTCCGGGGCGCCCTTGAGGTAAGGGTGCGCGGCGGTGAGCCCCGGCGCCGTGGGGAGGCCGGCGTTGATGGCCACCATGTCGACGCCACGGTCCATGGCCAGCGCCCACGCCGTCTTCTCCGAGAGCGTCTTGGCCAGGGCGTGCCACAGCTGCAGTAGTGCAAGAGAAAAGGTCAGCTCAGGACGTCTGTCGAGTGAATCCACCACACTGCCTGCAGGTGTGAAAGCCTGTCGGCAATCATGGATCCATAGAGCACTTGCAGGCTGCCAGTATAACGTGATTTGCCATAGGCGAGATACTCGGGACCGGCGGCTTCATCGTGAACAAACGCACGAGGAAACCGCTGACCAACTGAGAAACAGAGATTTTTTTATGTAAAGAGAAACAAAGATGTGCTTGTCGTTTTGCCTTAGATATATCAACAGCATGCTCTCTGTCTGTGTAATCATAGGGAGCCAATCATGTAAGATTAGCTATGATAATCTGGATCAGTACTTGATCAGATTTATAAATGGAAATTGAACAACACTCTACGTACGTCTGATGATGGGTCGTGTGTATGTTTGTTTTGAGCACTCAACTACGTTTCTCTGTGTGTCATAATCCCTGAGCCAGAGACAGTTGAGAGTTGACAAGTCAGCCTCAGCAGTCTCAGCCTGATCCTTTGTTTCGGAAAATCAAGCCGTCTCGATCGCTCCAGTTACTCCTTGGGTACCCACATGCTTGGACTTTTACAGCCGCAACAGCATCATCTAGACTCCTGAATTGGGCCCTTTTGAACCCGGGATTATGAAGTTCTACGCCCCCATACATCGGAGACGGAAGAAAAAGGAAAAAAAAAAAAGTGGCGTCGCCGTGTGCCTGCAGCCAACAGGATTGGACGGCAACCCTCCATGGAGTGACACGACGAGACGCCACATCCCCTAGAGAGCGACCGGACTCTGCCATTTGGGCGTGGTAGCCGGCTCCTGGGGCTTTCTCCCTTTCCGTTTTGGATTGGATACTTGGTTTTTTGTTAAAAGCATCGGCAGTTTAGGCGACCGAGCAGGTGGTCAGTCAAGCTGCCGCTGATCGATAGGATCAGGCCGGCGGCGGCAGGCCATGGCCAGTGGATGAGGATGATGTCTTCCAACCCCCGACGCCCAAAGGGGCCCTCAGCCTCAGGGCATGGCCAAGTGGCCATGCTGCTGACGGAACATGAAACTGAATACAGAATACTGAAGTAGTATACCTAGGCCAGCCTGAACGGCTGAATTGATTTTATTTTATCAGCAACTGAATAGTATACGTCGACCGTATGTGCAAATTGCAATGATTTTATAGTATCATCTGAGGCGAGTGGCACGTGACATACCTTGAACTTCCTGCAGAAGGCGAGGTCGCTCCAGCACTTCTCGTCGGCGACGAGGCGGTCCTCGTCCTTGGCGTCGCTGCCCCAGACGACGGCGGTGACCGAGGAGGTGAAGACCACCCGCTCCATGGCGTCCGTCTGCGCGCACGCCTCCAGCACGTTGTGCGCCGCGCGGACCTCCGTCTCCACCGTCACCTCCTGCACGCAACAAAAACCATTCCTTCCTTCAGTCCGTCTCTTCGTCGATCATTATTATTTTTTTTCTTTGAGAAAAAAAAACAGGCAAAATTGGTCAGGAAACCAGCTAGTGCCGGCAAGTACTGGTGGTTGAGAGGAAGAGAGAGCAGGGGCGAGGACGAAGACCCGAGCAGCTGCGGCCATGTGTGCGGTTTAATGCACGCGGAGGTTGGGTTGCTCAGCTTTGTTGCAGGCTGATTAATAGTGCTCCCAGCCAGCTTTGAGCAGCTCGGTGGTTAATGCGCTGGGGTACTCGGCTGTACTGTGCTCCGGCAGAACAAGAGCAAGGGACCTCGTCGCACGCACCTGGGAGCTTGAGGTGGGCGCGGAGGGAGAAGGGAAGGGCTCATTCATCAGTCATCACTTCTCACTCACTCACAGCCACACATGAGCTGTGACATTAATGAAGGGGGTCCAGCTCAAACTGATCGAACACACTAGATGAAGAACTTTCCATGGCAATTACTCCGAATTCGTTGGAAGGGGAAGGCAAAAGAAGAAAAAGGGCAAGGTTCAAAATAAAAATAATGTATGCGCTTCCCCTGTTTGATGCTTGCGCACCACTTGCAGGAGAGCTGCTAGCTGTGTCTGTGGATTACTATAATCAAACCCAATTCTAGTATGATGCTATATGCCTGACTTTTTTTTTCTGATGCTAATATCGCAAGGGAAGACAGAATCAAAATTCCATTTCTTAACAATAATAAAATTATAAAGTAGAAGAAAAAACACACACACAGAGAGGGAGGGAGAGAGAGAGAGAAACTTGTGGTTCGATTTGGGCACTCACATCGCAGTGCGCCTGGTCGTCGGGCGTTTTGAACATGCAGAAGACGCCGGCGCAGCCGCGTACGGCGTCGGCGATGGCGTGGTAGTCGAAGGGGTCGGCCCGGAACACCTTGAGCCGGTGCGCGTGCGCCTCGCCGCCGGTGCGCGCCAGGTGCTCGACCAGCGCCGCCTCCTCCTCCCCGGCGTCGTCCTCCTCCTCCCCGTACGTGGCGGCGTGGACGGTGTAGCCGCGGCGGAGGAGGCGGTCGACGAGCGCGTGCCCCAGCGGCCCCGCCGCGTCCATCACGCACACGCTCTTCCCCTCCCCCGGCGCCCCCGCCGCCGCCGCCGCCTCCACTGACCCCGGGCACATGTTCGCAGCACTAGCAGAGGGAGCAAACGCCGGTGGAGACGGAGGAGTGCTGGGTGAAGAAGAAGATGGTGGTGGTGGTGGTGGTGGTGGTGGTGGGTTCACGGGGCGAAGAGGATGACACGGGTTTGCAAAGAGGGGAAGGTGAGGCGGGGAGTTTTTTTTTTGTGTTGGTTTTGCTGCGACGATCGATGATGGATCGGGGTGCCAGAATATGACGAGCCGACGACGGACGAGACTAGTACAGGTGGGATTACGGATTGGGGAGGCATCGATCGAGATGGTTTTATTATTTGGACGGTTGGGGAGGCGGGAATGGCAGATGGACCGGACGAGACCACAGCTAGCTGTTTGTTGGTAGCTGGCGCATGTGGGTGTGTGGTTCGCTATTCCTTTCCGCTGGTGGTGGTCAGCGCCTTCGATCTTGTTGTGTGGCAGCTTCCACGCACGCGTGCGTGCAAAATCTCTCGCATGAAAGAAAACAAGAGATTATTCAAAAAGAAATAAAACAAGAGAAAACCTGTTAGCTGCCGGGGGGGCGGGGGAGTCTGCTCGATCTAGAAGCGAGCAGCCAACTACCCCAGCCGAACGAACGTGATCGAAACCTCGCCTGAATTAAGGACTGATGCTTCGATCGAGTTCTTTTTTTCTATATATGTATGGAGTTTTTTCTAGTTTATAATAGCAATTTGGATGGACAGTTGGGTTGGGTATAAGAAAAACCTAGCCGAACGGAACGGAGAGAGCGAACCAAGCAGCATGCGTCCGCGTGTGCGTGGCACCTGCGTTGGCCACCGGCTGCACCTGCCTCCGCTCGAGAGAAGGCTTCGGCTCGGCCACAGCTGCCAACCGATTCCAAACACCTCTCATCTGCCTCTAGGCTCGGACACTCGGCTCGATCAACAGTTCAACACCACATGCTCTGGTTCAGTTCTTTCAAGAAACAAGAACAAAGAGCGGCACACTATTCACATTAATAACATCCATATACATGCCTGCTAGGCTGCCATCCAGCAGCTCGTGTAAAGGCTTCACAGGGATGGCGGCGGCCCCATGGGACTGAAATTTCCCGACGGGTGCGTTGAGTATTCATCAGGTCTCAGACCAGCTGAGCTGATTGACCCGTAAACCCAACCACAAGACCACATGTTTGTTTCTTCTAAGGTCCATGATGCGGAGTCTAACATGTGGATTTTTCTGCCCATTTCTAGCGCAACTTTAGTCGCAAGTGCATCACTTTTTGGAAAAAGGGAAAAAAATCTAGGTGCAAGCATATTAAGGTCAAAACATGTGAGTATTTGCTTTCTATCTGTATCTCCATCTTTAAACGATGGAAACTATATTCTTCTCCCAGCTCATCTAGATAGGCCTAGGTACTTTTACTGTTTTACCTTAGGACTAAACCGAGCCGAAATAAAGTTTTTTATTCATACGCCCTTCATCATAAAAATAAGTGTTCTTTTAAATTCAAACATGTTAGTTCAAGTGAGACATAACTATGTTGTCCATAATCATCCATAACACTTGTAGTTGAAAGTCATGATGTCTATTTCGTTTTCTGCGTCCTAAATAATATCGATTGATTGATCATTTGATTAGGTCCAGGCACATCTCCATATGTTTTATGTTTCACTAATGTGAGCGCTGCTTTAATTAAATGATTTTCACTAAAACCTAAAGGTGGAAATTTTGTGGGACGAAATTTTCAGTGCATGGGTTTTGGACGAGGGAGTACTTCGGTTCATGGTTTTGTGTACCTTCAATGTTCATCGCCAGCAGACCTAGGATATCGAACAACACCTTGAGTCCGGCTGCTCGGACGATGGACCTGTGGCCTGCCGAATTTACTTCAACAGTTCAAAACCCATGCACTACGATGGACCGGCGCCTCTAGAGAATGCGTGCATCGGCTTCTTGATTATGAAAATATATACTACAATGGATAGTAGTTGCACACTATACATTAATGTTGGATAGCCGTTCGACTTACCAGGAGGGAGCATTGTTTCCTTGGTACCAAAGCTGACGAAACAATTGATCGGATCATTTGATTGTCTCTTACATGGTTAGGGTTGTTGCAGAGTCTGGGCTTGCATGCCCTAACCCCACAGCCTGATGAGGACACTTCCTTTGATGATTGGTGGGAAAGAGTAAGTGTGAGAGTAGCAGGTGTCGAAAAAGGACTTAATTTTATTGTTATCATTTTAGGGGCTTCGCCGATGTCACTATGGAACTATCACAATTGTGTGTGGTTTTGATGGAGTTCCTCCTAACCTGACCAAATCTTTATTGTGCTTAGAGAGAAGCTGCATTTGTGGAGTATGGTCCGGCCGTCCGGGCTCGAAGAAATTCTTGTCTCCTCACCTTAGGGCCTGTTTAGTTGGATAAACTAGTTTACGAATTTTTACTATAGCAATTATAAACCAAAGATTATGAGGACTAAACATGATCTAATTATAAAACTAATTACAACCGATGTGTCGGTGCCTGATTTGGTCACACCGGCACAAACAAGTGATTGCGGTGCTAATCCACTCGTTGCCCGATGGCGAGTGAAGAGACAGGGGTTTTTATCCTGGTTCCGGCCACGGGGCCGTACGTCCAGCAGTGGTGCTGAGCACCAGTTTTGTGTTGCTCGTAGTAGGGGGTTACAAGCAAGGTGGGAGAAGGAGATGAACTCCCAAGTCCCTGAGTTCGGCTGTTGCTAGCTAAGGGATGTGTGTTCAAGTGCGTGTGGACTTAAGTGTGTTTGGCCGTGTATTGTGTGTGAACCTGCTCTCCCTTGTCCCCTTTGCATGAACTTCCCTTCCCCTTTTATAGACCAAGGGGGAGGGCGCGAGTACATGTGTTCGTCGTGCTGTTGCTAAGTGCACTGTGCTGTCCATGCCGCGCACTATACGAGCGGGAATCGCGCCTTCCAACTCCGGCTGACGATATGGCAGTGGCTGACGTGATGTCCTTCCTTCTTGTGACGGCTCACAGCGTCGAGAGTGGCAACTTGCATACGGCGTCTGGATCAAGTCTCTGTAGCCTCCTTCGAGGTTCGCCTACGAGGATGGTAGCGCATCCGAGGCGAGCAAAGTCAAAGGAGTGGTTGGCACAGTGCTGCTGCCAAGTTAGGTCTGGCCGTGCAGCATGGCGCTCAGAGGTCCACTGTTGCGAGTGGATTTGACCGGTGTCTTCTCCGGGGCGTGGGTGGTGGCGTGGCGCAGTGATTCCCTGCTTTTTTACTGCAGAGGAGCGTCATCATGACTTTGAGTGATGGGTCGCAGAGCCTTGGAAGTCGTTCCTGGTGAGGCCGGCTCGAGCTTGGACCGCAAGCTCGAGCTCGCTGAGCCTCGAACGAGACGAAAATGCTGGCTCGAGGATGGAAGTCTCCCTCGAGGCCGCTGAGCCTCGATCGTCACGGACATCCCCGCTCGAGGGTGGTCGTCCACCTCGAGCGGGATGGATGCCGAGGATCTGTTGCAATGGTGGGCCTTTGCTGGGCTGTAGAGCCAGGCCAATGTCGTTGTGGGCTTTGTCGCCAAGTAGTTTTAGGGCCCAAGTTAGGGTACCCCTACTATTAGTACCCGACAGTAGCCCCCGAGCCTCCGTGGGAGTGAGGTTCAATCCTGCGGAGGTTGGTGCTCGTCGAGGCTTTCGAGGCCTTCGTCCCTTCGCGGGTTCTGGGAATCCGTGGGGGCGCGCTAGCGCACCCGCGGGTATAGCCCCCGAGGCCTTGGGAGAGTGGTTGACACTCTCTCAAGGTCTCAACTCGATGTGAAGAGCATTCCTTGCTTCCCCAGGTGTGGGTTCGTCCACTACGCCTGAGGTCCTCGAACCTAGCCTTGTTTGGCGTGGAAGGGGAGATTTCGAGCTTTCTTCGTACCTCGTGCTCCCCGTTCGAGGGGACTGAGGAGGAGGCGACCCGTGCTTCCCTCGATGGGATCGAGCCATGGATGCCTGGTTGAGCTGGTAACGGGTGGTTCGAGCGGACGTCCATGCCCCGTTCGATGAGGGTAGGCTCGTGGTCATAGGACACGCCCATGAAAGCTTTTCGCAAAAGCATGCTAGACGGGACTCGACCTCGTTCGATAGAGGTCGAGGGCTCGATGCTCCCCCTCGAGGGGTCCCTTATTCTAGGCTTTTTGCCTGGCCTCGAACATAATCAATTGTTACCCTCGAACATTTGAGCTTCGAGGCTCACTTTCGAGGGTACCGTCGATTATCCCTGACTCAGTTGATCTGGGGCCCTTGTCGAAACCCTTCGAAGGTCCAAGGTTCGAACCCCTGATCAGTAGAACAATGACTTCCTCCCTTCGATACCACGTGTTCTGCTCCGCGCGGGGTAACGAGGCTTTCGAGGCCTCTGTCCCTCGACGGGTCTTCCTCGAGCCTTCGAGCTTCGAGGCTTTTCCTTCGAGGGTGGGCGCCTTGAATGCGCCCTTCCTTGTTCTGCGCGGGTCATGATGACCACCAAGAAAGATTTCGTGGTTTCGTGGGGAAAGTGGGCGCGCCTTTTCAGGCGGGGCGTGCGGGCGTAGTTCGACACGACCGTACGTTCACTGCGCCAGATTCCTCGAATATTACGGCGCAATTAAAGCGGTTAGCGCGGTTGACGCGGCCCGCGCCGTTACGTCTCCCGGGGCGGGCCTGACTGTCAGCCTAGGGGGCTGTCGTGTCACGGCCGGCTTCCTGCCGCGCCTTGCTCCACGGGGGAGTATAAATAGCACGGCAGGGTTCCTGTCGAAGGTACGCCTCCCTTGCCTTCTAGCCTTTTGCCTTCTAGCCTTTGCCTTTGAGCCCTTTGCGCCGTCTTCTTCCTTCGCCTAAGCTCCCACCTGCCGCCATGGTGCGACTCGTCGACCCCGCGCCATGGAAGCCGTCGACGGCCTCCAAGATTTGCCTCCAGGGGCTCGTAGAGGTCGGAGTGCTGCCGCCGAACGTTGACGGCGAACCGCCGGTTTGGATCTCGCCGGGGGCCGCTGCGGAGCCCGCCCCGCCGGCGGGCTACGTCGTCAGCCTCGTTCGCCTCCATGAGCGGGGCTTCGGCGTTCCGGTGGGAAGGTTCTTGCGAGTGTTGTGCTTCCACTACAAAGTGGAACTACACAACTTCTCTCCTAACGTGATCTCGCAGGCGGCGGTCTTCGTCGCTGTCTGCGAGGGCTACTTGGGCATCGAAGCCCATTGGGACCTGTGGCGCCACCTCTTCTTCGGCGAGCTCTTCTTAGCGTTTGTCTCCAAGGGGGTCCGTCGCCCTGCTCGCGCTGGTGGCCTCGTGCTCCAAGTCCGGAGGAGCCGCAAGGAACTTTACATCCCTTGTTCCATGGTTTCCAACAACCAAGATTGGGACAAGGGGTGGTTCTACCTCCACAACGACGGGGGCGTCTGCCGCCCTACACCGGCAGGTTGCTGACGGAGAAGCAGGACCGCTGGGCCTACGGGGTGTCGCCGCCGGAGCAGAAGGACAAGCTCGCTTCGTTGATCGAGGCGCTCCAGCGCCTTTCGAGGCACGGCCTCACCGCCGGTGGGGTCATCGCCAACTTCCATCGGTGGCGGGTGCTTCCCCTTATGCAGAGGAGGCTCCCGTTGTTTGGGATGACTCCTGGCGCCGATGTCACCGGCACAGCGATGGCGGCGTAGCCGTTGCCCGACGCCATCGCCGTTCAGCGGGCGCGGCGTGCCGTCGACCGGCTAGCGGACGACCCGTGGGCAGTGCCCATGCGGCCCGAGGATGGCCACCTGAGCTTCGTAAGCGACCTTTCGTCCCTCGTATTTGCTTTACGTTTCGATTCCGCGTGTTCTTTAGCTCGCAGATGGCATTTCGCAGGGTCTGTCCCGCGGCCATACTTCCAAGCCCCCTGTCCCCGAGGACAGGGCTGTCAACCGCACCCTCACCGAGAAGGCGAAAGAGGACAAGGATCGGAAGGAGGCGCGGCGGAAGCGAAGGGAGCGGAAGAAGAAGAAGCACTTGGCGGAGAATCGCGAGCGGGAGAGGCAGGGGCTCTCACCGCTCCCGACGCCGGAGACTTCCCCTGATCCCGATGGTGAGGGATCCGAGGAAGACGGTGGGGCGAGGAGTCCGTCTCCTCTCGAGCTTCCCATCTCTTCTCGGGCCTCCCCTGGTGGGGCCGCCCCTGCTGCAGCGTCAGGGGGCGGCAGCGGAGAGCCCGTCGACCTCGAAGCTCCGCCGTCGATCATGGTGCCTGCTTCTGGGAGTCCGTCGGGGGTAGCGGCTGCCCTCGAGGCACCCCGGGATCGTGGCGAGGCACCCGAGCGGCCGAGCGCTGTCGAGGTGGCTCCAGCTCATGGACCAGGAGTAGAGGCTTCCCAAGGAGAAGCCGGCGCCCCTACGGAAGGCGAGGGGGTTTCGGGGGTGACTCCTCAAGAAGGGGCCAGCACCTCTACGGGAGGCGAGGCCTCGAGGATGGCTCCTCAAGGGGAGGCCGGCGCCTCCACGGGAGGCGACGTCTCGAGGGTGGCTCCCGTCTCAGCCTCGAGGCCGAAGCGGAAGCTCCCCATCGTACGGTAAGTTTTCTTCGTTGCTCACTTGCCGTTGGTACTTCATTTTTGTTTCTGACTGAGCTTTTTTCATGGCGCAGTCGCTCTAGCGGACGGACCGTGCCTTCCCTTGCGCCGACCAAGGCCCTCAAGATCGGGCCAAGCTCGTCGCCTCACCCGTCCTCGTAGCTCCTGGGCCCGGTGAATGAGGTCGTGCAGGACTTCGTCACCTTCTTCGACGCTCAGGCGGGGCTGCAGGTTGAGCGGCAGCCGTGCGAGGAGGCGTCCCGGGTCCTCGAGGGGCCAAGGCCGCCTCAACTCCTCGAGGGCGTTGCCGAGCCCCGCGCCGAGGTCGCCTGGACCGAGGATGCCACCCCCGCCCCTGGGGAGGCTCTTCGTGTCGAGGAGTCGTCTGCGGCGTCCGTGGAGGCGGATGCCGCGGTGGTCCCCCGCGTGAGGGGGGAGAGGAGCGAGCCTTTGGCGGCGGGTTTCCGCACCTGCCGGAGCTGGCCGAGGCTCTGGAGGTGCGAGCCCCCGTGCTGCAGGGGCACGAGAGCGGCGGGGCCGCGCCGTCGACCCTCGTCGTGCTTCCAACGGGACCAGCGTCGGCCGAGCCCAGTGGGGTACCTGCTCGCGTCAACGAGCATGGGTCCCCCGTGATGTGGCAATCCCGCAACGATCTTCCCGAGCATTTCGTTCGTGAAGCCACGGCGGAGGAGCGTCTATGGGACGCTCAGTTGGAGCACGGTCAGGGTGTCGTCCGAGCCCTGCGGGACGCTTCGTTTTCATGATGAGGCCGGCAAGGTCCACCAGGTGCGTTTCATTGCAGCCGGTCTTCTGCCGTAATAGCTTTTTGAGAGATGCTTAGCTCGTTTTTTGCAGGAACTCCGCAAGGAGGCGTTCGCGAAGAATGACCAAATTGCGGGGCTGTTGCGGGAGCTCTGTCGTTCGTCAGGGGTGGTGGAGGCTCGGGACCGCCAACTGGCCGACCTCCAAGACGCTCGGGACCGGGTTGTCGCCGAGTGTCGGGAGAAGGGCGAAGTCATCACTCGCCTAGATGCCACGGTCGGCGCCCTGCGCGAGCAGCTTGCGAACAGTAGCACTTGGCTGGACAACGAGCGAGTCGCGCGCCGTGCGGCGGAGTCGGCGCTTGGGGAGGAACGGCGTCTCGTGGTGGAGGCTCGAGACCAGCTCGAGCTAGAGCAAACGGCTCGGGCCACGGCGGAGAAAGCCCACGAGACCGCCCAGGGTCAAGTCGAGGGTAAGCCAATCTTGCTCGAGTCTTGATCCTTTTGCTTTGTTGATTTTTCGTTTCTGACAGCCTTGTTGGTGCAGCGCTGAAGCAAGCGCTCCAGGCCGAGGCAGAGTCGAAAGGGGCTCTGCTAGTGGCACACTCGGCGACCCAGCGCGAGCTCGATGAGCTGGTACAGGCTGCTTCGGCGGCCTGCAACGAGATTGCTGGTGCCGACGTGCAGTCCGGCAGCTCCCTTGCCAGTCGCCTTCGAGCGCTTGGGGGGCACTTCACCTCTCGTGTGAAGGAAGCCCTCCTGCTCGGGGTTCGGAAGGCGCTTGGAGTGGTCACGACCCACTACCAAGCGGACTTCTCGAAGCTCGCCGCCGGGTACGTCGTTGCCGACAACCTTAGCGACGAGGAGGCAGTGGTGGCGATCGAGGAAGCCGATGTTGCTGCTGACGAGACGGCGCGAGTGCTTGTTGGCCACTTCGAGGGCGTCCTCTTTCCTGGCGAGGATGGCGACGGCTGGGACGACCTTGGCGGCGGGGGCAATCCCTGAAAGTCTCGGGCCATCGAGCCCGAGTGTAAAAAAGTAGTTTAGGAATTCGAACTTTTTTGGTGTAAGATTGATTTGCTTCATCCTATTAAACATCGTTTGTTTCGTTAAAACGAAGGTGTTATTTTCATGCGGTATCTTTGCGACACGCATTGTGTCCTATGCGAGTGCCTCGAAAGGAAGTTGCCACTAGGATCGATCGTACGTGAATGACTTAGGCGGAGGGAAGTGAGGTGTTGCCATAGCCTCGAGGCGTAGGCGAACACTCGGCTCAGGCGACTCTGCCCTTGTCCGTTTCACGCCTAGTGTGTTCCCTTCGAGGGTTTGCAAAGGAGTTTTTCGAAAAAAGTGATGATTTTTTCGGGGGTCCTTCCCCATTTAGCCCCCGAGGGAGGGATGGTTCTGCCAAGGGTAGAGCCATTCCTCCCTCGAAACGTGATGGAACAAAAGTTTGTTTTATTCATTCCCAAATTGTGGGGGTTAAGAGCCGACACTTTAATCAAAAAATTTGTACAAGTCTAGAGTATGTACAAAAGTTTCGAGGGCCACGGGCCACTCTAGGGATAGAAACGACGTAGCTGTTGGATGTTCCAGGCGTTCGTGAGGATCTGCCCGTCCTTGTCAGCTAGCTTGTATGTCCCGGGCTTGAGGACTTCGGCGACGATGTATGGCCCCTCCCATGGGGGTGTAAGCTTGTGCCGTCCTCGGTTGTCCTATCGAAGCCTTAACACGAGGTCTCCTTTGCAGAGATCTCGGTGCCGGACCCTTCGAGCCTGTTGTCGACGTAGGCTTTGCTGGTACCTTGCTGAGTGGAGTAGGACCACGTCTCGAGCTTCGTCGACCTGGTCGAGCGAATCCTCTCGAGCCTGGCAGTTTCGCTGTTCCTGGTACGCTCAGAGGCTAGGGGACCCATATTCCAGATCCGTGGGGAGAATGGCCTCTGCCCCATAGACGAGGAAGTACGGGGAGAACCCTGTCGCTCTGCTTGGGGTCGTTCTCAGACTCCAGATCACCAATGGTAGTTCTTGGACCCACCTGTGCCCAAACTTCTTCAGCTTGTTGTGAATTCTAGGTTTAGGCCTTGTAGAATCATGCCATTGGCACGTTCCACTTGACCGTTCGTTTGTGGGTGGGCCACCGCCGACCAATCCACTCAGATGTGGAAATCATCGCAGAATTCCAAGAACTTCTTTCCCGTAAATTGGGTGCCGTTGTCGGTGATGATGGAGTTGGGAACCCCAAACCGATGGATTATGTCAGTGAAGAAAAGCACCGCCTGCTCAGACTTGATTCTATTGATGGGTCGGGCTTCGATCCATTTGGAGAATTTTTCGACTGCCACCAATAGGTGCGTGAAGCCCCCGGGCACTTTTGCCATTGGCCCGACAAGATCGAGGCCCCATACGGCAAAAGGCCACGTGATGGGGATAGTTTGCAGCGCCTGGGCAGGAAGGTGTGTCTTGCGTGCGTAGAACTGGCACCCTTCGCAGGTTCGTACCACCTCCGCGGCGTCCGCCACGGAAGTGGGCCAGTAGAAGCCTTGTCGAAAGGCGTTGCCTACGAGCGTGCGTGGGGCGGCGTGATCTCCGCACCGCCCGCATGGATATCGAGGATGAGCCCTTTTCCCTCGGGTATCGGGATGCAGCGTTGCAAGACCCTTGAGGTTCCCCGTCGGTATAGTTCCCCTTCGATGATGAGGAACCGTTTAGCTTTCCTCGCAACGCGCTTTGCCTCCGTTCGATCGTTAGGCAAAACGCCTTGATCGAGCCAGTCGAGGTACGGGCTCCGCCAATCTCGAGGCGCCGGGGCCTCGTCGATTTCCATCGCCTCCGCTTTGTCTTCCTCTTCCGAGCAAGCCTCGTACCCCATGGGCTCGTCCTCATCCACCAAGAGCTCCGCGCTCGTGGGGTCGAGGGCGGCGCGCTCGAGTGTTGGGTGTGGTCGAGGCTCGGGCCGAGGTGGCGACGGTAATCGAGGGTCCGTCGATGTCCTTGGCGAACACGTTCGGGGGAACGGTGGCTCGCCCTGACGCGATCTTTGCCAATTCGTCGGCCTCCTCATTATATCTTCGTGCGATGTGGTGGAGCTTGAGGCCGTCGAACTTGTCTTCGAGGTTACGTACCGCCTGGCAGGATGCCGCCATCTTTTCGTCGTGGCAGCTGGATTTCTTCATCACCTGATCAACGACCAGTTGCGAGTCGCCGCGGATGTCGAGGCGCTTAATGCGGAGCTCGAGCGCGATTTTCAAGCCGGCAAGGAGCGCTTCATACTCCGCCATGTTGTTGGACGCGGGGAAGTTGAGTCGCACGACGTATCGAAGGTGCTCCCCACGGGGTGAAATGAAAAGCAGGCCAGCGCCTGCGCCGGTCTTCATCACCGACCCATCGAAGTACATTTTCCAGCAGTCGAGGCTGGACTTCGAGGGGGGGAGCTGGGTGTCGGTCCATTCGGCTACGAAGTCCGCCAAGGTCTGAGACTTGATGGCTTTCCTTGGCGCATAAGCGAGGGTCTCCCCCATCAGCTCCGTTGACCATTTCGAGATTCGTCCAGAGACCTCGAGGTTCTGGATGATTTCGCCTAGTGGGAAGGACGACACGACGGTCACCGGGTGAGCCTCGAAGTAATGTCGCAGTTTACGTCGAGCCAACACAATGGCGTAGATCAGCTTCTGGACATGGGGATACCTCGTCTTGGTCTCGGTCAGGACCTCGCTGATGTAGTACACCGGTCGCTGGACCGGCAGGGAGTGTCCTTCCTCGGTTCTTTCCGCCACTATAACCGCGCTGACGACTTGAGTGGTCGCTGCGACATAGAGGAGGAGAGGTTCGCCCTCTTTTGGTGAGGTAAGGATCGGCGTGTTTGTTAACGCTGTTTTGAGTCGATCGAGAGCTTCTTGGGCCTCCGCGGTCCAGGCGAAGTGCTCTGACTTCCTCAAAAGTCGATACAGAGGTAGCCCCTTCTCCCCGAGACGAGAGATGAAGCGGCTTAGGGACGCCAGGCATCCCATCACCCTTTGTACACCCTTTAGGTCGCGGATCGGTTCCATCTGCTGGATGGCCGTGACCTTTTAGGGGTTGGGCTCGATGCCTCGTTCGGAGACAATAAAGCCCAAGAGCATACCTCGAGGCACACCGAAGACGCACTTCTCAGGGTTGAGTCTTACTCCGTGCGCCCTGAGGCAGCTAAACACGACCTCGAGGTCGCGCACCAGGTTGTCCGCCTGCCTGGTTTTTACGACGATATCATCGACATATGCTTCTACGATACGACCTATATGATCCCCAAAGAAGTGGAGCATACAGCGTTGGTATGTGGCCCTGGCGTTTCGAAGGCCGAAGGGAATCGTAACGTAGAAGTACATGCCAAAAGGGGTGATAAAGGAAGTCGCTAGCTGGTCGGACTCTTTCATCTTGATCTGATGGTAACCGAAGTACGCATCAAGGAAACATAAAAGTTCACATCCTGTCGTGGAGTCTACAATTTGATCTATACGTGGTAAAGGAAATGGGACTTTCGGGCATGCTTTATTCAAGCTGGTGTAATCTACACACATTCTCCACTTCCCATTTTTCTTCTTTACTAGTACAGGATTAGCTAGCCACTCGGGATAAAAAAACTTCCTTGATGAATCCGGCCTCCAAAAGCTTGCGTACCTCTTCACCGATCGCCCACCGTTTCACTTCGTCGAAACGGCGGAGGCACTGTTTGACCGGCTTGGAGTGGGGGCAGACATCAAGAGAGTGCTCGGCGACCTCCCTCGGAATGCCTGGCATGTCGGAGGGGCTCCACGCAAAGATGTCAGCGTGGGCGCGGAGACAGTCGACGAGCACCACTTCCTATTTGTCACTGAGGGAGGAGCTGATCCTCAACACCCTGCCGTCGTGGCTGTCGGGGTCGAGGAGGACAGTCTTGGTGTTCTCAGCGGGCGCGAAGCTCCCCGGTTGCCGTTTGTTGGCGTCAGGGGGCGTGTTGACGATCGCCTCCAGATCAGCTACGAGGGTCTCGTCGAGGGCGAGGGCCTCCGCGAGCTCAATGCTCTCAACGTCGCACTCATAGGCGTGTTCGACCGTTGGGCCGACCGTGATGACTCCGTGAGGCCCTGGCATCTTCAGCTTGAGGTAGGTATAGTTGGGGATGGCCATGAACTTGGCGTAGCACGGCCTTCCCAGGATGGCGTGGTAGGCTCCTTTGAAGCCCACTACCTCGAAGGTGAGCACTTCCTTGCGGAAGTTTGCCGGGGTTCCGAAGCAGACGGGCAGGTCGATCTGCCCGAGAGTTTGGACGCGTTTTCCGGGCGCAACTCCATGGAAGGAGGACTTGTTGGGCTGCAACTCACTGGTGCTGATTCCCATGAGCTCCATAGTTGGAGCATACAGGATATTGAGGCTGCTGCCGCCGTCCATGAGCACCTTGGAGAAGCGCGTGTTGCCGATGACGGGGTCGACGGCGAGGGGATACTGTCCGGGGTTCGGGATATGGTCGGGATGGTCTTCGCGACCGAACGAGATGGTCTCTGAAGACCAGTCGAGGTATGAGGGGGTCGCTGGCCGAGCCAGCAGGACCTCCCTGCGTTCCCTCCTCCGCTGTCGAGGTTTTAGGTTGGCTGCGGGGCCTCCCATGATGAAGAACACATGTTCTACCTTGGGGTATCCGTCGTCATCCTTGCCGCCACCATCCTTGGGCTGACCGCCATCCTTTCGAAGGATGCGGTTGTAAAACTTCCGCAGCATCTCACACTGCTCGAGAGTGTGAGCGACCGCGGTCTTGTGGTACGGGCATGGCTTCTTGAGGAGGTCGTCGAAAATGCCCCCACCACGTGGGGGACCCCGAGGCCCCTTGTCGTTAGGGTCGACCGCGAGGGCCTCATCTTCGACGTCGCCCGCTCCGCGGGGCGCCCGGAGCTTCTTTCCCTTCTTGCCGTGCTTCCACTTCTTCGAGGGGCCCTTTGTCTTGTCGTCCTCCGCGGACGCTTCCTCGGGACGCTTTCCCTTTTTATCATTAAAAATAGCGTTGGCCGCCTCCTCCCCTGAGGCGTACTTCGAGGCCACCTCGAATAGCCGGTTTGCATCGGGGGGTGGGCTCCTCCCCAACTTGCACACCAAGCTATAGCATGTGGTGCTCTCGAGGAAGGAGTGGATGATCTGATGGTCGGTGATGTTGGGAAGCTCGGTGCAACGCTTGGAGAAGCGCCGGATGAAGTCCCTCAAGGATTCGCCGGGTTTTTGTTTGCACCCTCGAAGGTCCCACGTGTTCCCAGGGCGCACGTAGGTGCCCTGGAAATTCCCCACGAAGGTCTCGACCAGGTCGTTCCAGTCGTGGATCCGGTTGGGGGGCAGATGCTCGAGCCATGTCCGCGCGGAATCTGCTAGGTGGAGTGGCAGATTGCGGATGATCATGGCGTCATCTGTAGCGCCGCCGAGCTGGCATGCTAGGCGGTAGTCGTTCAACCATACCCTTGGGTCCGTTTCCCCAGAGTATTTGGTGATGGTAGTAGGCTGTCGGAAGAGGGGGGGATCAGGGCGGTGCGGATGTTGCGACTAAACACCCGCGTTCCCGCTGGCTCCGGGGCCGCATCCCGGTTCCACCCAACGTCGGTGCGCCCGCGTTGGTGGGTCCGGGCTCCCTCTCGCTGTCTTATTTGGTTCAGCGTGTTGCGGGCGTCGCCGTCGTTGATCGCGCCTCGGGTGTACCGGAGGCGTGATCTCGCGGGCACCCTCGCGGGAGGTGTTCCTGCTTCGGGTGCACGTGGTTCGCCGACGTGGCGTCGCGCCATGTCCCGGTGGGAGTTGCCCCGGGATTGTGCTCGTGCCCTGCCGCTAGGCCGGGGTGAGCGTACCGATGACTCCCCTCTTCGTTCGCCCTTCGAGGCTGATGAGCGTCGAAGGCGGGAGGCTGAGCTCTCGGCCTGCTGTCGGGCGGCGTTCTCAACCAACTTTTGGGCCTCGAGATGCAGCTTCCGCCCCTCGGGGGTAGCTGCTTCCGGCATGGCTCGGAGCAGCGCGGCCGCCGCGATGAGCTTTTGGCTCGTCCTGGGAGCGAGGTCGTCATATTTGCCTTCGGCAAGGATGCGGGCCTGAGCTACTCGCCCCGCGCACCGCGCGTCCGTGCTGTGTTCGTGGCCTTGTTTGGGCGGCTCGTGGTCGGAGCGCGCCGGTGGTGAGACGTCACCACTTCCCAAGTCGTGGGGGCAGGCAACTCGTGGCAGGCGGCTTGGATGCCGCTCGTCCTCGGAAGGCGAGTGATCCGATGGGTCCGGCGGCTGCGCGCCTACCGGATCCGCGCCATCGCTGCCTCCCTGAACGTCATCCTCACCATCGTCATCCGACGTTGATCCCTCGCTGACCCGCCCGTCGCTGATGACGAAACATTCCCTGGTCGGATCATACTCATCATCGGAATAGCCGAAGCAATAATCCGCCGCTGTTTGGAAGGCCAGAAAGGCCTCTGGGTCGCGGAGACCCGAGTAGTCCCAACCAGGGTGCTCATGCTCAAAGGCGTATCGATCCTCTGGTTCCGTGCGGGAATCGTCGGGCGTCAGAGCGGCGAGGTGGTGTCCCGAGGCCGGATGACGGCCTTGCTGGCCATCATACGCACTCATGGCGGTGCGGACGAGCGAGGCGTACGTGGCCGTAGGGCCACGTAGCCCATAGGGATAGGGACGTGCCGTCGTAGCACGTGGTGCGGACATGGGTCCTGGGAGGAAGGGAGCAGCCCTCTCCTGTGACCCTGATCACGGGATCTCTCCTTCCCTCGCGGGAGGAGGGATGCTGACGTCGGCGGCGCGCCTTGCAGCGCGCGCTCGTCGTATGCGAGGTCCGGGACGACTCCGTCATCGCGGTGCTACCAGTGGCAGATGAGGAGGCTCCAGTTGGTTGCATGGTTCCTCCTAGAGGATGCGCATGTGGTAATCATCGCCACATGCCTGGAACCGTAAGCTCCCGAACCAGATCTCTTGCCCCAGTGGGAGCAGATTGCTCTCGCCCAGCGGGGGCCGTCCTTGGTCGAAGTTCGCCATCGGGAACGAGGGTTGCGCAGCGCTGGCCCCTACCTGGCGCGCCAACTGTCGGTGCCTGATTTGGTCACACCGGCACAAACAAGTGATTGCGGTGCTAATCCACTCGTTGCCCGATGGCGAGTGAAGAGACAGGGGTTTTTATCCTGGTTCCGGCCACGGGGCCGTACGTCCAGCAGTGGTGCTGAGCACCACTTTCGTGTTGCTCGTAGTAGGGGGTTACAAGCAAGGTGGGAGAAGGAGATGAACTCCCAAGTCCCTGAGTTCGGCTGTTGCTAGCTAAGGGATGTGTGTTCAAGCGCGTGTGGACTTGAGTGTGTTTGAAGTCGTTCCTGGTGAGGCCGGCTCGAGCTTGGACCGCAAGCTCGAGCTCGCTGAGCCTCGAACGAGACGGAAATGCTGGCTCGAGGATGGAAGTCTCCCTCGAGGCCGCTGAGCCTCGATCGTCACGGACATCCCCGCTCGAGGGTGGTCGTCCACCTCGAGCGGGATGGGTGCCGAGGATCTGTTGCGATGGTGGGCCTTTGCTGGGCTGTAGAGTCAGGCCAATGTCGTTGTGGGCTTTGTCGCCAAGTAGTTTTAGGACCCAAGTTAGGGTACCCCTACTATTAGTACCCGACAGTAGCCCCCGAGCCTCCGCGGGAGTGAGGTTCAATCCTCACTCGTATTCGTATCCAGGCATATCCGTCCGTATCCGATCCGTTTTTATACCTACACGTGGGTATCAATTGCTTGGATGATCTGGTAGCTACACATGGACACATGGTGGAGATGCATATGAATGAGCTTATTGGAAGAAACGAAGAAGAAATGCATGAACTCCGACAGAAACTGAACATCGAACCCCGCAAAATCGACATGAAGGTCGATATATAGTTGCTTTAATTTCTCTTACGCCGATCGGTTTTCAACGTGAACTTTGCTTGCACCGATGAGATCGAGCTGAAGTCGTCGGTGACACCGGTCTACTGTGTCCAGCTCCAGCCCTACGTCTAGCTAGCAGTTGCTACCTCCAGATGCTTGAGGGCACGTACATCGGTCAGACGAGTGCCGTCTTTTTACCGCCATGTACGCAGAACAGTCCGACGTGTACACTATTAAATGAAGAAAGAGAAGCACCTCGTCGTTTCGTTCGGTGACGGCATGGGCTCAAGCTCCCACACGACTCGACGGCTCCTGGCACGCGTTGTAGGATTTCGTCGACAGCACCGCGATCCTTTGCGCACGAGCAAAATAACTTCGCGGGATGGAGGTAAAATATGGCGCCAAATCCCTTGGCCGTGCTCATCCCCTGCTCGCCCAGAAGGGCGCAACACCAGGAGACAAGCAGAAGGGCATTGCGGCGGCGGCGATGCGGAAGGGCGCAAGAAACACTGAGGATTGAGCAGAAGCCAGCATATCGTCGTGCGCAAGAGAAGCACGGGAAGGGAAGCAAGCTCGAGCTTGACCTACGGCGGGAGGAGCTTTCTGATGAGCAGAGGAGATTAGCGGCGTGAGGAAGCGACCTCAAGCGACCTCCAATGGAGGGGCCTCTCCGGCGGGTCAAGCTCAAGCACCTCGTGAGCCACGCAAGGATGGGGCAGAGGAGGACGGGGCGGGTGAGGAAGCGAACTTTGAGCAATCTTCAATGGAGCGGTAATCCGGCGAGGCAACATCCCTGCGCTCCGGTGGCGATAGTGTCACGAACTCACAATGTGACTGAGCGAGCTTTTCCTCAGGAGAAGATAAGATCTAGCGATGCAGGAGAAGATAAGGTCTAGAAAAAAAAATGAAGATAAGTACAGACGCAAGGAAGGGAGAAAAAGTACATAGGGACGGGTGGGACCTGTCGATGCCAGAAGGGACCCATGCCACATGAGAGCAAAATGGCTACAAAGATCTAGTTGTACTAGATCATCATGATTTACATGTTAAGAGATAAATTAATAATCTTGCAGACAGCTAAAAAACAATAGTTGTCTAAACTGTTGTACACATTGTCTATTTAGCTATCTATATATGGTAAAAAGATAGCAGCTGTCTGAACTGTTGTACATGCTGAGCTGCGTGTGACATTGATTCGGGTCACGAAGCAGTTTGTCCATGGACCGGGGGCGCCCGGATGCATCTGGTTCGCCCATGTGTGACCGAGCATGAAAAGGAAATTTGGCTTGGCCGTCTCACCTTCTCTTCTTCGTCACATTTCCCCCCGTCTCATCGGGAACATGTGCACGTCTTGATGCGACGTGCACTTTCTAATCTTGCTTAAGTACTTAACCACTTGCTTGTAGATTATATTAGGGCCTGCCGCTACGTCTCTGTTGTAGTAGTAGGTACTAGTACTAGTTTAATGCTTAACCACTTGACTAATCCCGTTGCCACGTCGTCGTACGTTCCAGTTCCGTTGCTGCTTCATTGGCTGCCAACAGCAGGAGAGTCAGAGACGTCCGAGGAGAGCTTGAGCACGACAGGTGAGGCAGACGTGTTCGGATCACGTACGATTTTTATTACTTTTACTTTTACCCTGTAAGAGTCCTTGCACACAATTTCTGACTCACTAAACTTTGATACTGGCTTAATTTTCAGGCGATGAATTATTGCTCGCTTGCTCTTCGACTTTTTACCCGTGCTATGCTGACGACCACATGTAGTTCTCGTGTCTGCCGGCTGCTGCTATGCTAGCATGCTGAGCATATATTCTTCATATGCATGACGTGAAATTGTGATAAGATATGCCCAGGGTGTGACGACGACCATGATGTTTTTTGTGTCCATGAGCTCAGCTCATGAATCATCTCACGTAGGAGTATTACTTCCATCTGGAAGCAAATCTTAGGCTATTCCCAATGGGAGTTTTATTTCTAGGTTTCCAAGAACGACGCGTCATCAAAAGATATTTGGCTTGAGAAATGAAACATGGTCTCCCAATGCAAAATTTTATTTCTCGGTTTCATAGACAAGTAATAGCATTTAATTACGATGCATGTGATTGGTTTAAATTTCATGGATGAAACACTTTAACCCCCAATGGTAGTTTCAATGTGTTTTATAGTCTTGGAAACAGTGCCCACACAGTTTCATCCTGATCAAACTCATCTCTCTAGTTTCATCATAAATATCATGCCATGTCAGCATTTTAGCATATGTGGCACCTTATTAATGTGCATGAAACTCTATTGGAACTCACCCCCACACACACAACTGGGAATAGCCTTACTGGACGTGAGAGCCAGCCACCCACCCAACCTTATACAAATGAGTTGCTTGGGAGTTGGGACATAACCGGATAACACTCTTCAGACTTTTCCTCGTTATTTTCAAGTACAATAATGACCTCAATAACTTCAAACCTGAAACCGGTTATTCAACTCCAAGAACTTCTACTTGAAAAAATAAAGGAAACTACGAGCGACACTTTGAAAACTGTGAACTTTCAAACTAATAATGGACTAAGGTAGTCCCCAACCTATAGTGTCTATGGGTGGTGTTTTTTGTCATATCATCAACACACTACTATAGACAATATATTCTCCAACCCATGGTTTCTTAGTGTGGATCCCTAATAAATTCACTCTCTATTATCTCCACCAATCATAATTGTGTTTTATTTATTGTGAAGAAACCATACTCACCCAATGCATAAATGGGTAGTGTCTATTACATAGGTTCTCGTGTAGACACCGGGGCTCATGCAAGACCGAGTTTCTTCATTTTGTCATTCTCTCTCATTTATTAGAGCGACACATAAGCTAAGTGTCATATGTGGCAGCCTAATTAAGGCTATAGAACCTATCCTACATGGAGGGTTAGGGATGGCCTAAGGTTACTCACTGTCTATGGGTAGTGAAATTATTTTGAACTCTGATACCGTTTATGATTGGTTAGCTCATGGAGTAGGATCCGCATTAGAGCAATGGTCTAAAACTAGGTTTACATCCTCCAACTATAACAAAGGCTGATTTTTCAACACACAGCTACAAAATTGGACACAAAATGCTATCTAACTATCCAATATGGGTACTTTGTGTGTTTTCATATGTGATTTTTTGTGTTTTAAAATTATAAAAAATATATTAATAAAAAATCATGCCAAATTAATTTTAAAATAAAAATGAAAACATTACCATTTTTTAAAAATATTAACTTTATGTTGTTACACCATTTGAAACTATTTTCATCTTATTTATTTCTACTCCTACTATTTTTATAAGAAACAACAAAACACTAGTAATATGAAAAATAATTCACAACTTTAGTTAACTTTTGACATCTGTTCCATACTTTTTTATTTAAAGTAAATTACTTATGAATTTTTAAGTGTAAACGATATTTACCCAAAAGGCAAAATTTGCCCGAATTTGATAATTGGATGGTAAAGTACATCAACAAGTACCCGTATCCGTACCCGCATCCCTTTGAGAGTAAAGGTACAACTATAGTGCACGGGTATAACTGCGGGCAGGTATTTGCCTTACCCGCACCTTACCCTACCGCTGCCATCCCTAAGGCCGGCCGCCGGTCAAGTCCACCGGTAGACCAGGCAGCGGCGCTCGACTTGCGTTTAGCCGTCGGCCTTTTAATGCCCACCTCGCTGGCCGGCCGTCCACTGGCCACTGCTCACCACCTGCATGATCGAGATGCCATACTTGCTGTGCAGTAGCACGCACACCACACCAGCGCACAACGTGTGTGCTCGCGCTCACAGCCCAGGTAGGATCTGCAGTCCTGCCATTTTAATTCGAGGCTACAGCCCCAGCTGTTTTGAGTACATCCAGCGGCATACAGACGGTGGGCGTTTAAGGTCTATACTGTAGTGCATGACACGTCCACGTCAGCTACCTACACTACACCTCAGCGCTCTGTAGCTTGATTCGTTCTGCCGGTGGTCAACTGTTGGCACACAAGACACGACACGACACGCGGGACAGTCTCTAGCGCTGGAGGGGGGCGTCGTCGCTACCTTTTAGCTTCCTGTACTGGTATAATTTCTTGTTATCGGTGGATCAATGTGTTAATCCCTGTTAACACATCATTCCTGATAGCGTGGGCTCAGCTCAGCTTGTACTTGTGTACATGACCTTACCTCTCTTTGTCTCACCTACCTTCTCATCCCCATCACCTCCGATGTTTACTGCAACGGACGGACACGCTGTTGCACGAACTGCTTCCTTCTCCGCTGGCCGGTGATCGAGAAGATAGATAGATATATGGACAGAGATGAGCGTTCGAGAGGTTCCTCTGTACGTATACTGTACATGTTAATGTCACTACGCTGCCGTCCTCTTGCCAAGCTGCCTAGCAGCTCATCAGTCCGATCTATAAATGGTGGAAAGCAACTGTCAAACAGACATCCCTGCCATCCTCCCATCTTGCCTACCCACTCCATCATCACTACTACAGTACTCTAGCTGGTTTCAAGTCCCATGCTGATCCCGTTTAGTCCCCAAAAATTTTCAAAAAAACACTATTTATCTAATTTTTTTTATTCATCTTATTTCTCCCACTCATGACACGTTTCCCAGGACTCAGTTGTCCTCTGCTCTGTCACCTATAATCCTTCTAGATGCCACCACAAGTACGCCGGCTTTCCTGCTGCTTTGAATTAGTCTGATTAATCCCTTTTCATTTAGGATTAGGAAAACTTTATTGAGCTTAATAATTAATCAACCGCAAGTTGGATATCCGTTGCCACCACAAGCAACGAACGAACGATCCCGCTCGTACAAACTTCAAACGCCCTGAACGGGCTGCCAACGGATTTAAAGTCAATCCGGCCCAGGCCCAACTACTTCGTGGGCCACCGCAGTCGTTTCCGTGCCAAACACCCCCATTCTCTTGTGAGTCCACAGAAAGCCCAGACCAACAAGCGAAGCAGCTCTCACAACTTGCAATCATGGCGACGACCACCGCCGCGCCGGGCCTCGCCGTCGCTGCGACCGATCCCATCCGCTCCTTCCTCGCCTCCGCCGCCGCGTCGGGCGACCTCGACGCCGACCTCCGGGAGCTCGCGTCCGCGCTCTCCTCGGAGGACGCCGTCCCGTACCGCTCCCTCCGCGCCGTCTGGTGCGCCGCCTCGCCCGACGCCCGCCCGCCCCTCCGCGGCCTCCTCCGGGGCGCCGAGTTCGTGCTTCCCAGCCCCAAGCCTCGCGAGAAGGTTCGCCCTCGGTTTCCTCATCCCTCGTGACGCTGTCTGTCTGTCTCGGTTGGTGCGAACATGCAATTCGGTGGGTTTTCGTTCTGATTCGGCTGGGTTGGCCACGCGGGTGGCTTGCAGAGCGATGAGCTCAAGGCGAGGCTGGAGAAGCTCCGGGAGATGCAGGAGAGGAAGGAGTACGCCGAGCTCGTCAGGGATGTCGCGCCGCCCAGCAGAGACGACGGCCCTGAGCCTTTCTCATCCTACAAGGATCAGATCGGTTTCGGTACGTCCTATTTTCACACTGGATAATTCCTTTTTTTCCCCTAGCCAAATTGCCCTTTGCACATTGTCGGGCCTGCTATAATTGGTTTTCTTTTCTGTCCCAGAATGGCCATATGGAACTGTGGTTCCTTTATCTTCTTTTGAAGCATAGTGATATTTAATTGTTCCTTTGTTTTTGGTGTATCAACCCAATGCATCACGAATGATAAATTCGTGCCCTAAGATAATCAGTACGAATGATAAATTCGTGCCCTAAGATAATCAGTGTATTTGTCCGTGTAATATGCCATACAGTCTATTTTGAGCTTTGGCTAGGAATTCTTGTAGGAGTATAGTTTTCTACAATCGATTTTGAACATCTTTTTTTTTCTTTTTGAAAGATAACATCTTTTTTTTCCAGGTCTGCATGTTGTTGTTATAATGTTTACAGGTTATTTGGTCGGATTTGCCACGTTCAAAGCTGTGTTCAACAACAGCCCTGTACTGGTAAGTCCACCTCTTGATTTGTGGATACTGATTCTATCTGATGTACACTGTAAGTATGTGAAAGATCTTGTTATGGAGTTTTATTCCCCACTCTCTGATTTGAATGAAATATTTGTAGCTCTTACCACAAACCCCATTGGTTGGGAGGTTGTCTTGTACATATAGCAGTGTGGTTTCTTGTATACATTGGACTTGGTGGGCAAAAAAAATTGTCTTCACTGTAGCCGCAAATGTGTCTGCCTTAGCCTGCTAGGATCATACCTCACTCTGTGAAACCTTGCTATGGTGTTTCAGAATGCTGCTGGAGGTATCTTAGGATTAGTCTGTGGCATGCTGGTGGAGACCGTCCTTTTCATCATCAGATCATCAAGTAAAGAGTTGACCTCTTCTGTTCCAAGATCAAAGAAAGTTCAGTAAGTATTTTAAAGGTCCCCGTCAGTTTTTGGTGGGGGAGCGATGAGAGGCCTTACCCGCTGAAGCTTATGGAGCATTTGTTTGAGTTCAAAAGATGTCATGGAACAGATGCAGTTGGCATCCAGTTTAGATTTGTATCGAGAAGGAATAGGACAGCGAGATTCGATTTGATTGTTTGTTGTTATACAGGAGTTTGTACCTCGCTCAGTGACTGACATACTGGCTTGCTGATCCTTGGAAGAGCATGCTCCTACGCTGCATCTGCAAATATGTAAATGTAAAAACTGCATACATACCAATCCCTAGTAATTTTATCTGTTTTTTTGGTCGTAGATTGAGACAGGTGGCCCGGCTCTTTTCTGGCCTCACTGCCTCCGGACTAGCCCACAGCGGCAGTCGTCTGTCTCATATCCGTAGATTTTATTTGCATTTTTTTGTTTTTAATTTGGAGGTATGTGATTCCGGTATGAAGTAATGAGGGATCTGTCAAACCTGAGAAATCAAATGGGCGGTCCGAACGGAACATGATCAGTTATGGAGATGTCGTGGAAGAATAGTGGAGATTGCTATATGCCAGTCTCCGTCGATGCATGTGTCGGATTTCCTGGTCCAGGAGGAGTATGGATAGTTTTGCCGGTGTCAGGCTGGGAGACCTCAGTTCTTCGACGGTGCAAAATGCTTATGAGGAAGGACGGCAATCTGTTGGTACGCCTAAGTTTGAGTGTTTCTTTCCATGAATGTGCACGTATACTTTACTAAAAGGAATTAGAGTCAAAGTGCAAAGTCAATGCAAAATCGCTACACGAATTTCCGTCACTGTAAAATCAGAGAAAGGCTTCCCGGGTCTGTTCTTGCAGGAGTACATTGTATATACATAGTTTACAACAACAGCCACCGCATATCAAACTCGTTTTGGCTCCTTTGGGATCTGGTCTGGTCCCGATGCTATTTTTCTTGCCATGCAATTGGATCGCAGATTAAAAAAAATTAAGCAATTCGCAGGCAGAGGGCAGCAACACCTGTTTGGTTGACTGCAGGGTCCGACAGGTCTTGAAGAAGGCAGGGGGAGTCTGTTACAATGTTCTTGGCACAAGTGCCATTGTCTGGCTCATTAGGATCGAGATATGTTTCTCCACGTCTCTGTAGATCGCCAGGTTCTCTGAACAGCTAGGGCGCAGCATGGCAGAGAAACGCTCCAGGATGCCTGCTATGTTTGCAGGTGGATGCCGCGAGTCGGCAAGGCACTGCATGGAACCGAATCGCACAAGGAATGCACAGTGAGATGGAAACCATGATAACTTTATCCTCTCGTCGAGAAATGGCAACAAACGTTTTAATGTCTTTTTTAGGAAAATAGTGTGAATGGTTTACCTTGATTGCAAGAACCATGGCAGTGCAGTTCATAATCAGTTTTGATGGAATCTGAACATCACGAGTAGCAGACCCAAAATCATGGTTTACACAATTATTAGTTGCTTGATTCCCTGCTCCTCCCTCTTCATATTGAGATATGCTGCATCCAGAGGTTGCCTGTGCAACACGTTGACAAAGATCGAGTGAGAGTGAGACTACATGAAATTTAACTATGCAGAAGCCAGTAGATCAAAAGACTAACCTGCATGACTTTGTCTACCATCTCCCTGGCCTGTGATTGCAAGCTTTGGACGAATGTAGAACAATATAGCTCTGGTTGATTATAATGATCATCATTGTTGTTTAGGAGATCCACATATTGTACAATGACATCAGCAGTACTCTCTTCTTGTGTCTTTTCACTGTCTACAGAGTATTCAGCCTGCAAGTAAAAACATCAGTAAAGAATTGAATCTGAGATGTCAAGACCAATACTCAGGACAGGAGTATTGCATTTTAGATAATAGCCAAGGACTGAGGGACTGAGCCATATTATATGTAGATAACTAGCCTGCATAAGCTTTTTTTTCGTAAGGAAATGAATTTGGGAAGAGCAGAAGAGCAGAACCTCATGCTGTTCATCTGATGTAATGTCCAGGTTGTTGAGCAGCATAGAAATTTCATTAATTACATGGTCCCTGTTACCACTTGGTGCAAGCTTGGAAACGTGCTCCGTATCCAGTATGTTGTGCACATCATGTGCATCCAATCTGCTCCTGACATCATAAGGAAGATTATCTAGCCAATTTACAGGCATGCAATCAATGTCCTGAAAAAAAAATCAGTTATGCACTTGTTGACATAAAAAAAATAGCATCCGCCCATCCTACTGAGATTCTCAACCACATTGATGGAAAAAATTGTAAGTTTCTAAAATATATTTTCCGAGCTAAAAGTAAAATATGATCCAAAGGTCATCATTTTTATTTCCATGGCATGAATCATCTGGCCAGAAGTACATAAATCATCACAAACCAGTTGCAGTCAAAGCTATTTGTATCCCTCCGACCAAAAATGGTATGGCATACTTTTGTAACTAGCTCAAAATAATACAGGGCGTATTCCAAAGAAAAATAATTGCGCTATCCCCTATACACCTCCTTTCAAATATCTGTTTTGTACCTTGTATTGCCGAAAATGCATATGCCATGTTTTCTCAGATGCAGGGAATAACAGGATCCTTACACATTATTAACATGGTAGCTGAACACTAAACTAAAATAGCTGACATTTCGGCTTGATTGGATTTCAGTTTGGGCATACTTGTTCATGGTCCGCACATATGTGAAAGGCAAAAGGCTTGCCATTTCATTCTACATTGATGAGCTTACAAAGAAAAAGAAAGTGGCTCAAGGGGTTAAAATGGTGATTCTGCTGCCTGTAGTGAAAACTGGTGATTGAACTCTTCATATAGCTAAATGACGATTTTTTTTGCACATTAAGCATATTGTTGATTTCTGAAAACAATTAAAATAGCAGAAATGTACCTTGACTAGATCAACGCCAAGTTCAGGATTATCAAACTGGACCTTGCAACAGTCGTGCTCTACCATCACCACTTTACCATCACAAAGTTCCCTAGAGTTCGGGTGACGGACGATGACCTGCTGACCAATTGAAAAGGGCCGAGCTTTGTCTACTGGTAGAGAATCTAGTGAACCATCACTTAGTTGAGCATAGTATGTCCTAACTTCTTTGCGATAATCCTCAAGTTGTTTTCTTTCCACCATAAGAAAATTATCAGAAAAGCGTCTGGGCTTGCCACAATAGCTGCAGGAAAAAGACATCAATGTACGTCTTAAACAAACAAAACTTAGGATAAGGTGACAAATTATGTTCCAAGTTTTGCTACAATTACCTTCGTATTATGTTCCACTCAGTTCTAGCCAGCCTTGAAATATGCCTCAAATATGGATGACTTAAGTACTCCGCAAACCCATTATCCATAAACCAAGGAAAATCAATTGCGCTGTAGAACCACTCATATGTACACCACCTGCGAAGCAATTCAGATGACAAACAGTGCACCAATTTTCTTGCCTGAAAACAGTAAGATTTAGGACTCCATGCAGCGACTAAATATCAATCTGCGACATTGATGAATTATGGCATACACTGTACCTGTACGTTATCTGACCCTTCATTGCATGACATATACTTCTTTTTGTTATGCATTTTCATTTTCATTTTTCTTCTTCTTGACATACTTATTTCTGGGTTGATTTCCCTTGGTACGTTGGGATACACATCACAGGAAATATCTGCAGTTGACTCCGGTAAAGCACCTATTCCTCTAGTGGAGTCCGAATTTGAGGCACCCTCAGTGATATCACTAGAATGTGCGGAGTTAATTTGGGTGGGCACCTGCCAAAATGAAAAGGAACACAAATGAGAATTATCATAAGATTATCCAAATAACCTAACATTTTGACAAAGCACAACACATCAAAATTGAATGATGGATAAGATGGCTTCAATAAAAGTGTAGATAATGCAAAATGGGCGTAAATGGATCAAAAGTTGAAAACAGATAGACGATCAGTAACAAATAATTAACGACTTCCCAGTTCCAAAATTTTATGAACTAAGTAGAGCGCATCAACGCCGCTAAAGGTCAAAATGCAAAAATAATAGCATATAATTGAAGAAATGTGGAAGCGCAACTGCTGACTTCAGCACATGAATGCTAAATTGATTTGGCTCAAAATATCAAAAATCTTACCACTGCATCCAGTAATTTGGTATGCTTTTTCTGCTGGGTCTTGGAAGGACTGAATTCATGAACTAGTTTCCCTTGTTTCGATAGATCAACAGGAGAATCCCCTTCACTCTTGCTCTCAGATACTGAGAATTCCCTTTTTCCAAGTGTACCTGGATCAGTACAAAATCGAGTAGGCGATGAGTAACATGGATAAGTTATATAACGTGAATAAACAAACGAGGCAGAAACTGTGATGGAAGATAACCTGAAGGAATATTAATCTTGAATTTTGACATCTTATCGGATGCATTCACCAGACTCCGCAACACTTCTAAGATCAACATATCGTCTGCAAAAATAATAGAATAACATTAGTCAAATATTTATACTGCTTGTCAATCTTTGCAGCACAAAGATTACCAATGAGTACTAATATAAGGTAAAAACAAATAATTAGTAAAAGGCTTCCAACAATCATAGAGCAGGAATACTATGACGATGAAGATTCATTGAACAGCAACCAAGAAGCAGAAGAAATGAACTTGATAGCTTCTCAACGTAGGAATACATTCTGCATAATGGATGTGTTCTAAGGTTGTATTTTGTTGACTACCTAATTTCTCTATAACACTTTGGTGTTAGAGTTTCATTCTCATTCAAGGGTAGGGTCGATTACACTTGTTCTAGTCTACTTTATCTATCTTTCATGATTATTAAGTAGTCATATAAATCAGTTCATTTTGTATAACAATTCCATATTAGAAAGGCTTTTAAACTCACATATACCCAACCATGATTTTAGTTCCCGAATGAAACATTAAGGAAGAAAAATTGATATACCAAGGGCATTGTATGAGATAAAAGCTCCCATGATGCAGCAAAGTAAGTAACCATGCATGGAGTTTTAGACTAAATTATACTGCGATGGCGTCCGCTCCCCTCCCTCTCGGAGCGACTGCTCCCCTTCCACCTCCTACCCTCCCCACAAGCCCCACGGCGGTGCCTACTCCAGGCCCGGCGGCCACCCAAACCCCTTCCTCTCCCTCGCCGGCGGGACGCTCCAAGTTCCAGCGGTGGAGGGACGACACTTCCCCCATCCCCAGCGTGGGCGACGCATCTCCCACGTACAGGGAAGCCCTACTCGCCGCGGCATCATCAACGGAGGTGGCCTCGGCTGCAGCTGTGCAGGCCCCTGTAGCCCCCAGTCAGGGTGCCTCGGCTGCAGCCTTGAGGAACCTCCAGCCGGCGCCGGTGCGTATCCTGCTGCATCGAAAGGAACGGCGTACTCCGATAGCATCTCAGTCGGACACGGAAGGCTGGTTCACGGCGGAAGGTCGTCGTGCGCGCCAGAGGCGCCGGCGGGAGGAGAGGCCTCCACCGCGACCGGTCCCGGGTGACCTCCGGGGACGCTGCTTCAACTGTTTCTCGACGACCCATAGAGCGGCTCAGTGCCGGTCTAGACCGCGTTGCTTTGCCTGTCACGCGGTGGGACATCACTCTGCTGCCTGCCCTTCCAAACGGGGCCTCTCAGCGCGGGCGGCACTGGTGGCTCGACGGCGGCTGGTCTGGCGCCCAGTGGACTCCGGGATGGCCTCGATTCCGTTGCAGTCCAGGGGGGCGGGTCCTGCAGATGATGGAGGTCAGGGAAGGAAACGGCGTCGTCGAGCGCGCAGAGCGCGTTCCGGCGCCAAACCACCGACACAAGAAGGTGATGACATTGGAGATGCCCTCGGCTCCAGCGAGGCGGAGATGATGACCGACCAAAGGATCCCATTGTTGAAGCCTCGGCGTATTCTGGACCGTTCGGAGAGCATTACTCGGAGAGAAGATGATCTATCTCGGGCCTTAGTCGTCACTGTCCTGGGAGGAGACACCGTGGCATGTAAGATCCTGCAGGCCATTGCACACAGGTTTGAGGTCGAGGTTTCTCGGCTGGCCCTTCTCCCATGGGGCCTTGCCAGCTTCCTCTTGATCTTGCCTAGTGCTGACCTTGCTGATCGGGTCTTCAATGGAGGGCGGCCGATCATCACACAGGAGTTTCGTCTGCACGTCATGAGATGGACGCGTCTTTTGCAGTCTGTAGTCGGAGACCTCCCCGTGGCCGTCGACATCGAGATCAGCGGTATCCCTTCTCATGCATGGGAATTGCCAACAGCGGAAGTCCTGATCAACGACTTCTGCTGGATTGAGGGGATGCACCCATGCACGCCTGACAGAAGGGACGTGTTCATGGTGCGGGCATGGAGTTCAAGGCCTGAGCATATTCCGTCTGAGATGGATTTGGTGATCGTGGAGCCTCGGATGACCGGGAATCCTCCGCCAGGCGTGCGTACGCTCTCGTACCCTATCACCATCTCCGTGTCACCTCTGGAGCAAGTGCTGGAAGATGGAGAGTCTCCTCCTCCCTCACCGCCCCCGGCAGATGATCATCAACGTCGACGTCGGCGGAACCGGCAACGGCGGCCAGACCCCTCGGCCCCTGCGGCGGGTGCGCTGGGCGCGTCCTCGTCGGCCAACATGGGGAGTCGCGCCCCTATTCATGATCGGCTAGGCCCGAGACGCATGGCTAGGGCGGATGGCCCTTCCCCATGTGACGGCTCGGAGGATGTGCCTGTTTTTGCGGCGGAGGAGAAACGGTGTGAGGAGAAGGAGGTGATCGAGGAGTCGGGCGCCGGACTCGAAAAAGCCTTAGATGAGGCAATTAACGCAAGCTCCTCATCCCACGAGATTAGCGTGGAGGAAATCACGGAGGGGCTGGCAAACCTCGGAACGGCTAGCAGCGTTATTGCGGCGGCGCCCGCCGTAAGTGGCCCTCCGATCATGCCTGTGGGGCTGCATGATGTCCCTAATGTGGAGACGGGCTGGCAAGGGTCAGATGGGCCGGGTGATTGCAGCCCAGCCGTCATGGGCTCCCCCATCCCTTTGGCCCGTGGCTTGGACACCTCTCCTGTCATGTTGGATGGCGACTCACTGGAAGCCCATCACGAGGAAGCTCCCTCCCCATGTCCAGCAGAGCCAGCGATGGCAGAGATGGTGGCGCCACCACCAGAACCGTTGGTGTCGGATCAGCATATCCCACCAACATTTCAATCTACCCAAGGGCTGACACCAGCACTGATGACGGCGCAGCAGATGCCGCTTAAAGTATACTCGAGGCGCAGGGTGGACAGACGGGCAGTGGTGCTAGAGGGGGCGGATGTTGCACCCCCCCTCCCTCCCGACCTCCCACAAAGTCCAGCCATGGAGTTCATCCGAAAGCTGACAAGGACTCCGGGAGGCTTGATCCCAATCCCGCATGTCAGCAAGAGGAGAAAGAAACAAGGTCCGCCACTTAACGTGGATACGCGACGCAGCCGACGGGTTGCTGGGCTGGACGCGGAAAAGGTTAAGGTATGCCCCACTCACCTGAAGAAGCGTGTGATGCGAGCTCTTGATTTAGAGGTCGAAGATGAGAAGGAAGTCCTAGACCAGCAGCTGATTGATGAATATACCAAGCGCTTTGGACAGCATGTGATTCCTGCACACACCAGGGCAATGGCCGCGCTCTTTGGTTGGGCTCCCACTGAGGACGACTATGCAGTTTGTCCGGTAGAATGCCTGGTATGAGCTAGGCCATGTGTACTGGTCTGGTCTGTTTTTTTATTTTGCCAAATGAATCCATCACACATATTAATATGGAATGTAAGGGGCCTGAATTCTACAGCAAGAAGAGATGCTGTACGAAATTTGATAATTGCTGCCAAGGTTGACATTGTATGCTTACAGGAGACAAAAATGGTCGACATATCTCGTCAACTAATTCTTTCCATGCTCGGTAGTGACTTTGATAATAATTATGTGTATCAGCCATCAGTGGGAGCAAGTGGAGGAATTTTGATTGCTTGGAGAAACAACCTTGGTGCTGCTCAGGCCAGCCGGGTAGATAATCACAGTGTCTCGGTCCAGTTCTGTCCGGCCAATGATCCTGCTTGGTGGCTCACTTGCGTTTATGGGCCCCAAGACAACCAAGAGAAGCTTCAGTTCTTGCAAGAGCTTAGAGATATCAGGAGCCAGTGTGATGGCCCTTGGCTAGTGGCGGGAGATTTCAACCTTATATACAAAGCTGAAGACAAGAACAATAGTAACGTGAACAGAGCTATGATGGGAAGATTTAGGAAGTGGATTAATGATATGACAGTGGCCGAATTACCTCTCCACGGACGTAAGTTTACCTGGTCCAGCTCTCCTTCAAGTGCTTCCCCAACACTGGTTAAACTAGATAGGGTATTCTGTTCCATTGATTGGGAGGAATTGTTTCCAAACAGCCTGCTACAAAGTGTTGCGTCTGATGACTCGGATCATTGCCCTCTCATCCTTGGCCTGAATGAGGACGTGGCTGGAAAGAGACGCTTCCACTTCGAGTCCTTCTGGCCGAGCATGGATGGATTCCAGGAGACAGTCGAATTGGCTTGGGGGTCAGTACAGCCTCTCCCCTGTCCGATCCAAACCTTGTCCCTAAAATTCAAAGCAACAGCCAAAGTATTGCAAAGCTGGAGTCAAAAGAAGGTGGGACATATTTCCTCTCAACTTGCTATGGCTAAGAAAATTATCCACCAGTTTGACATCGCCCAGGACAGTAGACCGCTCCAACCCAATGAATTATGGCTGCGCAACAAACTAAAAAAACATGCCTTGGCCTTAAGCTCCATGCTGAGGACTGTGGCTAGGCTGAGGTCCCGAATTGAATGGCTGAAGGAAGGTGATGGAAACACGCGGCTGTTCCACATGCATGCAAGACACCGAAAGAAGAAAAATTTCATAGCCAAGCTGAAACACGAGGACACCATCCTTACTAGTCATGAACAGAAGGCTGATGTCGTCTTTGATTTTTATTCTGGGCTAATTGGTGAAGAGGTAGAGCGCAGCAGAACAATTGATCTAGATAGTCTTGATGTTCCTAGTTTTGATCTGGAGTCGCTAGAGAGCCCGTTCTCGGAGGAAGAGATTTGGAACACCATTAAAAGTCTACCATCTGATAAAGCCCCAGGGCCAGATGGTTTTACAGGAAGGTTCTATAAATCCTGCTGGGCTGTGATTAAAGGGGATGTGCTGGCAGCAGTACATGCAGTCTGGGGAAAAAATTTCAGGAACCTGTGGATGCTCAACTCAGCATATATCACCTTACTCCCCAAAAAGGCAGAAGCTGATGAGGCTAAGGACTTCCGCCCCATTAGTCTTGTCCACAGTTTTGCCAAGTTGGTCACCAAGTCACTCGCTAATAGGTTGGCTAGCAATCTGGACAAGATGGTGTCTCCTAATCAAAGTGCGTTTATAAAAAAGCGATTTATTCAGGATAACTTCATGCTAGTCCAGCAAACAGCAAGATTCTTACACGCCCAAAAGCAGCCAAGAATTTTGCTTAAGTTAGACATTACCAAGGCCTTTGATTCAGTGTCTTGGGCTTTCGTCTTGGAAGTCTTGGAGAAACTGGGGTTTGGGTCGAGATGGCGGGATATGTTGTGTGGCTTACCGATGTCCTCCTCTACTCAGGTGCTTCTAAATGGCATTCCTGGAAATTTTATACGGCACAAAAGAGGCCTGCGTCAAGGAGACCCCCTCTCCCCGATGCTCTTCATTCTAGTGATGGACATCTTGAATCTGATGGTGTCAAGGGCTGCAGAGGAAGGTTTGCTACAACCTCTATCACGGAGACCAATTCAGCATAGGATCTCTCTATATGCAGACGATGTGGCCCTCTTCCTCAAACCGGCAGCAGAAGATATTACCCTAACACTCAACATACTTCAGCTCTTTGGGGATGCATCTGGATTGAGAACTAACGTCCAAAAGAGTAATGTAATGCCAATTCAGTGCTCGGAGGAGAATATGGAGGTGATCCAAAGCCTGTTGCCTTGTGAAATCATGAACTTCCCATGCAAATACCTGGGTCTGCCCTTGTCACTCAAAAAACTAACCAAGGACCAGCTGCAGCCTCTAATTGACAAGATAGCAGACCAACTGCCAGGATGGAAGGCGGATTTGATGACACGGGCTGGTAGGATAGTGCTGGTTCAATTTGTGTTAACAGCTATGATAATCTACCCAGCCATGGCGATTGATTGGCCACCATGGGCAATCAAAGCAGTTGACAAGTTGAGGAGAGGTTTCGTTTGGACAGGCCGCAAGGATGCTAAAGGCGGACACTGTCTGGTTGCTTGGCCCAAGGTGTGCCGAGCGAAGGAATTGGGAGGACTTGGGATTTCTGATCTGAAGTCACTGAGTATTGCTTTGAGAGTAAGATGGCCATGGCTTAAGAAATCTGAACCAAATAAACCATGGGCAAATCTTCCACTGCAGGTCAGCAAGGATGTTGAAAGTTTTCTATCTCTAGCTATGGGTACTGTAATAGGAGATGGCACCGATACTCTATTTTGGAAGGATCGATGGCTGGCCGGTAAGAGCATTCAGGACTTGGCGCCCAGATTGTTTGCTCTTATACCAAAAAGAAGGGTGAACAGACGTAGTGTGCAGGCTGCCCTTGATGGTGAAGCCTGGTTGGATGACATCCCGGAGGAAACCCCAGTTGAGGTGTTCATGGAATTTCTTGAACTTTGGGATATCTTGGAGGGAATTGGACTGCAGGAAGGGGTACCAGACAACCATGTTTGGAGGTTTTCAGAGTCCGGGTTATACACAGCCAAATCTGCATATGATGCACTCTTCGTGGGGGCCACCAGTTTTGCACCGTATGAGCGCATTTGGAAGACTTGGGCGCCACCTAAATGTCGTTTCTTTATGTGGCTAGTGGCCCATAATCGATGTTGGACAGCCGATAGATTGGCGCAAAGAGGTCTCCCCCACCCGGATAAATGCCCACTATGTGACCAGGAAGAGGAAACCATTCAACACCTTCTCCTTGGCTGTGTATTCACAAGACAATTCTGGTTTGAGAGTCTCAACAGCCGGGGTCTTGCAGTCCTTGCACCGCTGCAGGAGGAATGCTTTGATAGTTGGTGGGCCAAGGCGATTCAATCGGTTAGTGGAGATGCACAGATGGGATTGAATTCCCTTATTATCCTAGGTGCTTGGACCATCTGGAAACATCGGAATGATTGCGTCTTCAATGGGGCTCAGCCTAGGCTGAGTTCAGCCTTGAGTATGGCCAGGGAGGAGGCTATGGCTTGGTCTATGGCTGGTGCAAAGGGGCTGTCCCGGCACCCAGCCATGTTGGAGAGCTAGAAGGTTAGGGGTGGTCAGGTCTTTTATAATTGTCCTTGGAAATTAGTCTCAGCATGTAAGGGGTGTGTTGGTGTACGTTTTTGGGTCTCTTAATGGCTCTTATTTCTTCTATTAATACAATGATACGCAGCTCTCCTGCGTATTCGAGAAAAAAAAAAATAAAAGCTCCCATAAGCATAGACTGGCGTTGAGACGTTTGCATTAACTATTATAAAGGCTAAAAGTTTTTTTCACTTAATGCTCAGGCCCCAGCTAAAGGGTTAATGGAATGTGTGCACTGGCTCAGGTTTTCCCAGTATGGCTTGATCAGAGAAAGAGGCTAAGTAGATCTGATCCTGATGGATGAATTGTATATAATGACAATACAGTATAAAGAGTATTATAAACAGAAAATAGGGCTGTATGTTAAGTATCATAAACAGAAAACAGGATCATTGCAGGATAATACTCTTAGTTTGGTCAGGCCCTTTAGTTTTTTTTGTCTTATAAAGTTTCCTTTTGCTAAAACCCCACATCCTTACTCTTGTCCAATGTGACATGATGCCTTTGTAAATTGGACTACTCATACTCTCTTAGTACAAGATACACGGTTCCTTGCATGTTCAATAAAAAAAGTATGCAGAAAAATACCTGCAGAAATAGGCGGACTAAACATCGGTTGTGCTTTGAGAAATTCAAAAGGCTTATTCCCTTCTCTAGCTGCCATCACGGTTTCATACCCAACTTTACTGGCCTTGCATCTGTCCATTGTTTGGTCCATTCTTCTTTTTTTCAAAGATCGCTGAGTTTGACATATTTCAGTTTCTCCTGTTCTTTTGGCCTCCAAGAAAGCCTGGCATTCAAAACCTTTAGCTGCTTCCATGATTCCAGATCTTCCATCAGGAGAGAACTCATTTGTCGAAAACTTAGCAGGATAATTTTTAATCTTGTCATCATTCCTTTTTGCAGAACTGATGACGTTTTCAAGTTCTGGTGTGGCATCATCAGTAGCATTTCTATATGTTGGAACTATAACTGCTACCCGAGGGGTACGATTCCGAACAGGATGACTTTGAGTGTTCCTAGCCAGTTCTGGAAAAAAAAAACAATGAAGTTATCGAAACAACTTCTCAGAATTATCCAATGAAATGCTTCTCAGATTTTGTTCAGCTAAGTCTTCCTTCTTATTTGGCAAGTTCCCTCAAGAGACAGCCCAAAAGATCTGTAAGGAGGAAAAAATAAAGAGGGCAACCATTTTTCATATGAATACTTGCCTCCATAGTATCTTTTCTTAAACGAAGTTGAAAATCCAGAAACTGTTCCTGCAGGACAGGAGTCATGAGGGTGAGCTGCTTCATGTGCTTTAAGCTGAGTAGCTTCTCGATGTTTCTTTGCCTTCCCAGATGCTCTAATTGTTTGTCCATTTCCTTTATGACTTGGGGATAATTCCTACCATTTTAAGAATTACAAGATAACGAAAATTTTCAAGTCAATGTGATCTGTATGCTTTTAATTTTGCAGTGAATAGATTAACAAAAAATATATAAACAAAGGGGACAAAATAACGCCTCATGGATTCGACAAGGAAGTTGACTTCCTCTGAAGCCAGTTTTACGTGTGTACATACCAAGATCACTAGTCCCCTCCAGTCACCAAAAGACGACCTCATATTCCATTTGTATAATTAAGCTACGCCTAATATGTACAAACTATAATGCAATGTCACAAACCACTCCAGATTGAATGTTACATTTAGGGTTAGGTAAGCCGTCACAATTGCATACTTATCTTATATTTAATGATGAAACTAACCTAATATAGTTAAACTAATACACGGCAGTATAACTGACTCAGGAGCAGAACATTTGGGAGTTTGGGACTCCATAAGTGGTCATATTCATTACATTACTCTGCACAGTGTCTTCATATGTATGCATGCTTACATGAGGTGTTGACAGTTCATTATACCCAGAAAAGAAAACAGTAATGCGAGCATCTACAGAAGCCATAACTCAAACTTACCAAAATATTGCCATGACCAGTCACCAAGGCAATAAATCCCATGGAAGTAGCTTGATGCTTTGGAAGAGATAAGAAAGTCTGCCAAAAGAAATACTAAATGTGTCAATGTACAATAAATTGTCGTACGAAACATGACTTCAACATGAACTGTAGATTACAAATGATCAACACATATGAAAACATGAACCTCCAGATAAGTCCTGTAGTTCAAATAGAAATAGATCGTAATTTTATTAGCAAAATACCCTTCACTTTAGACAAACCCAGTGAAAGTCGGCAGATACACATGAGAAAAGGTAAAGTTTGCGAATGAACAAGGATACAATCGAAATAAGCTACAGACTCACCCGATGCAAAGTGTAGAGAGCTTTCACCATGTCTGGTGATTTATTACCGACGGCTGCACTGATCTGCGTTCTCGATCATATTCACCAAATACCATTCCGGCAGCCAACAAATAGCTTTATCATTACGCCTCACGAGATATTTACAAAATAAGGAAAACCAAAGGAAAATGGACAGCACATACCTTTTTCCAGTCTTTTCCATGACGATAGTAGGCTTTATGAAAGCACATAAGCTCATTGTTAGTCCATGCTGCACCTAAATCCGATATTTTCCTCTTCTATAAAACGTAAACATTTTCATGATGAAATCAGTTGAATGGCACATTATTGAAGAGCAAAATGACATTCTGAAGCATACGGTACTACAGTCACAGGCTACCATAATTGATAGTCTTTTCATAAATAAATACGTTTGCTTTTAGTTTATACCTTGGTTGAACTATGTACTTCCACATGCTGCTGTCGATCCTCATATCCGATTATCCTGATCTTATTAATTGTTTGAGAAACTTTTGCCGGACCCATCGAAAATGTCCTCTGCAAGTGACAAATGCGAGATCAGTATTCAGGCAGAAGTTAACAGAGTATACATAAGAATGTTTTTTTAGAGCTCCGCCCATAGGCCGACACATAAGAATGTTGCTTGGTAGTATAATTTCCGCCAAAATTTGAGATTTCATATACTTGCTTAAATGCAGCAACAATGATCGAATTATAGAAAGAATAGGAATCGTTTTGCACTCCATTTATTTATTAGTCATCTTGATCTCATCTCATGCCCTGGGCTAGGTACAGATGAAGAGTCCAGAAGTTATAGGGCCGATAGTTAGAATGGTGAACAGCACTGTAGTATCAATGCAGCACACAGGAACGCAGACTAATCTGATACGCACCCGTAACACGTCACGTGATCATCCGTGGCAATGGAAACCAGAAACAGAACTAAAGAAGAGAACCTCCTCTCCCCTGATTTTCTCAGAAGCGAAGGAGAAAGGTTCTATCCGCGCATAGCATTACTCAGTCGCATCTCCCTTAATCGCCAGCCATAAAACTAAAGCGATCTCTCAAGGACAGCCAATCGCAACTTTCTACCGCAAAACCACCCGCCAGCAGACCTCAATGCTAAGAAGAAAAAAAAGAGCAGCGAGAATCGGGATTTTACCTTGTCTGTCATCAGCCCGCCAGCGGGTCGATTAGGGATTGGGAGTCGTCGCCGGCGGCGGCTTCAATTCCTCCCAGAATCTACGCGGCACGGCGGCTTTGTGATGCTTGGCGGCGATGTCGGCCGCGCCACCGCGGCCAGCGAGAGGGTTGCAGGGAGCGAAGCGGCTGCTCGTTGCTCGACGGGGCTCGGCGGCGGGTGGCGGCAGCGATGGATTGCTGCTGCTACCGGATGGAAGCGTGGGGTTTTGGAGAGGTCTGGCCGCGGTCGCGGTGTTGTCAAACGATCAGCGGCAAAATAACAAACAAAATCGTGGTAAATATAATAGTAGTTTTTTATAGAAAAAACATAGTAGGAGTAATAGTTTTATTGATATTAATCTCATGGTATGCTAGGGGGAAAAAGGAGCGCGGCGAGAGAGGTGGGCCTGACTTAAGTTGGACTTCGTGGCCTGGCCCAGGTATGTCCCTGCTAATTGGTTTTGGGCTTAGGACCCCAGATATAATTTGTTCTGCTGTGTTGTTGTTGCATGACGACGAAAGCGAAGAACGTGTTGAGACTTGAGAGACGATACCGCGAATCTGCGATAGCGTACGTTCGCAAAAGCGAAGGCGATCTACACGGAGGAGAAGCCATGTGTACAATGGACGGTCTGTGAGTTTTTCTTTCGGGAATTCTGGATTGGCAGCATCAGTTAACTACGCAGGTAGGCCGCGACCAAGATACTACTCCCTCCGTTATTCTAAAATTTTTGGAGAATCAAACTCTTTTTAGATTTGACCAAAATTATAGAGTGAATCATAAAAATATATGAAACTAAATAGATATAATCTAAAAATATACTTAATGAAGAACCTAATGGTATCTATTTGGTATCATAAATCTTAGTACTTTGTTATATAAATTTGGTCAAATTTGAAATAGTTTGACTCTCTAAGAATCTTGAAATGATTTATAATTTGGGACGAAGGAAGTACGTATTTACCAAGTACGTTTCCAGGTTCACAGGTCAACGTGTTTCATCGTAAGACGGAGCTGCCTGCTCGCGACGCGACTATAGCTTCGATGTCGTCGAGGACTGGGCGGCCGGCTCTCAAGTTCACGTGCTACCCGCGCCACAAAGGCAGGGAAGGGCCGGGCCGGCTGCATACTTCCACGCAACAGCGCGCTTAATTGCAAATTAGTTAATCTAAATCTTGGTGGTGTACGTGGGCCGTGTGGGCGGTTAGTGCTGTGTGTTATCGCTAATTAACGTTATCCTAGCACGGACCTTCTTTCCTGTGACCTTCGCTCGTTTGTTCCTGAGGCCTCACCATAGTATATAGTACTCCCTATACTCCCTCTGTCTCAAAATAAAAGTAATTAGAGAACCGTATTTATGATGCTAGGTTCTCAAACTACTCTTAATTAGGTTAGAAAAGGTATCTGTTTGTACGCATGTTCATGCTCAACCGGCTGGCTGGTTCAATCATGCTCAAGCGGTCAAATGATGTACAATAGTCAATAAGTAAGTGCTGCATGAAAAGTGTCACACTCACACGTATGGTTATCATGGAAACGATTTGGATGCAAATACACCAATGCAATTTCTATGGGGAGAAAAGCAGCTATGGTCTAATAGAGCATTTCTGCGCACTCTTCTCTTGTACCGTTGCAACGCGATTCCCTTCTGATCGTGCATGGAGTACCTTACATTAACATTTACTGTCTACTACAGTACTCCGTAACAAAGTTGGAAATGCTTGTGAATTTGTGACTCACACAAAAAATCAGTCACATAAGGATAGATCGTCGACTTTTTCCATCGCCTCAATATTTCAAATGTTTGTATAATGAATTATAGGAGTATTAAATATAGATAACTAACAAAACCCATTCTATAACTCTCGAATAAAATTGCGAGACGAATCTACTAAGTCTAATTAAGTCATGATTAGATAATCTTGTGCTACGTTAAGCGGTACTCCCTCCGTCCCGCTTTAAGAGTTGCTAGAAACTCGTGCCACCCCCCACAATTCCACTTCCCGAGCGACAAAAAAAAGAAACAAATGGTGTATCTAATGATAAATTAATTAGTCTTAGTAGATTCGTCTCGTGATTTCACTTTTATCATATAAAAAAGAATCACCATTGTTTACTGTTTAGTGTTTCTAGTTTTGGTTTATAATTGTTATAGTAAAGTGTGCAAAGTTTTTTTCACCGCTAAACAGTAAACACAACGCTTTCCGACTTTTTCACGACCACCGCTTCTGGTACTCCGTACTCCACCATTCTCTAACAGTACGGAGATTCTTTTTCTGATGGAGGATAAATTTTTTTAGAGAAATTAGGAGATAAGGGAGGACGACGATGAATTTATGCGCGCTGGCTATTAGGAGACACGCACTGCATACAAAATGTCTTCTGGTGAGCGGGAGGGGAGCCCAGGGTTTTTTTAGGTGTGTTTAGATTGTAGGAAAAACACTGTAGCATAAGAAAAACACTGTAGCATTCGCTGGGAAACGTGTTTTGTGAGGAAGAAATAGTGAAAAGTTAGAATGAATAGTGAAAAGTTGGAATGAATAGTGAATAGTTGGGAATCTGAACATGGCCTTATAGCCCAGGGGTTGGGTGCCCACTGCCGCAGGAAGAAACGCATGCCCCCGGTACTAGTCTAGAGAGCACCACCACGTCACGTACGTACGTGTCCCGCATGCGGTTTTCCCGTCCTAAAGAAAGGGATCGCACAGCTGTACGCACTACCAACGGTACGGCGCTACTGGCAAGGTTCGCTTGTGGATTTTATTTTTTATAGGAACTTGTGGTCTCGTGGACTTGTCTAGCGGTACAGCAGCCGAGCAGCGGCTGGCAGCCCGGGTGGACGTACTAGCTGGCCCCCACCAATCTTGTCCGATACTACTCCGATGACTTCGATCCGGTAAAGTCCGAGGTTTACACGGCCCATCATTTGCCATTGCGTCTCTCCTATCACTGGCGCCCGTACCAGAAAGGAAATGCCCTTTCCCGTAACATCTCTGAGCGGATCGGAACAAAATTACCCAATTGGAGTGATCACGAGCTAGGTGTACCGTGTACCCCTCATGCGTGCAGGGTGTGATCATCGCCGCCATATGTACATGGATTAGATCAGGTGTATAGTCTGCCTGGCCAATGGGCACGAAGAGGGAGCAAGTGCTTTGTCAGCTTGCGTCTAGGATAGATAGATAATGCACACATTCAGCTAAGCTACCAACTCGATATCGACGAGATGTGTGCTAGCTGGGCCCCGCCACAGCGTGCACACGTACCGTATGCGGCCATCAGGCGTCTCCGTCGATCGATCGACCTTGCCTCCTGGGTTCGGTGAACAGGACCCATGACGTCACCACGACCCATCCTGCCCGTCCATATCGATTTGGACACGAGCTGCGTCGGTTCGGTGAACAGGACCCATGACGTCACCACGACCCCATCCTGTGCAATCCATGGACACGAGCTGCGGCCTGTCTGCTTGGACGCGCATGCGCCGCAATTGCAAGCGCCCGGGGCCGTCCGTCCATTGCATTATATATCGAGGCTCCTTTTTTTTTAGAAAAAAAAAGTTCCTTGATGATCAACCGCATGCACAAGAGCAGCTGTGTCTGTATTTACCCCGTGGATGTAGATACGGTGCTTTGTCGATGCATGGGCACGTCCATGCTGTGTGCCGCCCCGCTTGCGCTTGCTGCTTGCAACAGGTAGCTTACCATTTCCTGGCGTGACGTGCGTGCGCATACAAGTAGGCGCAAGCGAGGAGCGTATGTACGTGGACAATGGACACACATACTAGACAGCTATAGCGATGGTGCACCGTGCACGCACGTACGTTTTCCTGCGTTCCATGACTCACACGAATGGGGACTCCCTTTCACGAAATTGCTGCAGTTTTGTCTGGTAGCCCCCATTTTGCTGCCGCTTCCCCAAACCGGCGGCGGCTCTATAGCTGCCGGCTGGGGGAAACCAGCTGCGGCCCAATACCGCAGCAAAAGCCGATGCAGTGCACCAGCACCGCACCGCACGGCCTCTCCGAAGAAGCGTCGTCATCGATCCTCCTCTGTCCTGTCTCTCTCGTGAGTCGCGGCTGCCCCAACACGTGTCCTCCCGCTTCACGTGCCCCTCCGCTCCCTCTGCTAGCCTGGTCTCTTCCTCACCTCGCCGTCCCACATGACCACCACCACCCCCAGTCGCCGTCGCCGACGCCGTCAATCCCGCCGTCACATGCCAAAGCCTCCTCCGCCTTCCTCCTCCTCCACCACCCTGCTATAAAACGACGCGAGGGAGAAGCAATAGCACAACCCAATCAAATCGCGCACAGCTAGGCCTCCCCCTCCGCTGGAAATCGATGGAAGCCGCCGCAGCCACCTCCCCCCGCCTGACCCGCTCCGCCTCCCTCTCCACCAACCGCTTCGGCCGCTCCCGCACCGCCAGGTTCCCGCCGTCGCCCCAGCTCTGCCCGCTCTCCTCCTCCGCCGCCGCGTCGCCGCGCGCCCTCCTCCCGCTCCGCCGCGCCAGGTCCGACGCCGACCTCGCCTCCTTCGCGAGGCCCGCCGTGCTCCTCCGCCACGCCCCGGCGATCCCGCCCATCCTCGAGGCCGACGAGGAAGACCAGCAGCGCCGCCAGGACGATGCGGGCCTCCACCGCCTCCTCGACGGCGCCGGGGCCGGCGGGAACGGGAGCGGCTCCGGCGGCAGCGGGGGCCAACGCGGCGGCGGAGGGCAGGGAAGCGGATGCGGCATGGGCGAGTACTACCGCCGCGTGCTGCAGCTGGACCCGGAGAACCCGCTGCTCCTGCGGAACTACGGCAAGTACCTCCACGAGGTGGAGGGCGACCTCGCCGGCGCCGAGGGATGCTACGCGCGGGCCCTCCTGGCGTGCCCCGGCGACGCCGATCTGCTCAGCCTCTACGGCCGCGTCATCTGGGAGGCCCGCCAGGAGAAGGACCGCGCCGAGGCATACTTCGAGCGCGCCGTGCAGACCGCGCCGGATGATTGGTGAGCAGATGCAGAGCACACGTCGATATGAATATGATCGTCTCCTGTCCGCCATCGCGGACGGTGATGTTGATCGATCCGTCGTTAATTAATTAATTAATAAATTGGTATGGTTGTGTGTGCAGCTACGTGCTGGGATCGTACGCGAGCTTCCTGTGGGACGTGGAAGACGACGACGACGAGGCAGCGGCGGCCACACCAGCGGCCTCGCCGGCGTTGGCGCCCGCGTGCTGATCGAGCGGATGGATAGAGATGAGAGATCCCCGCGAGCCGCGCGGCTGACCGGTGGTTTACCTTGCTTGCTTGGTCAAACTGTTTTGTACTACTACTACTGTACATAAGGGGGGATGCGGGCCGGATCGGACGGCGGAGGATAATGTAGCGTAGTAGATCAACTGGCCACCGCCGAAGATGGGTCGCCGTCGTCGATCCGGACAGAAATAACGAGGAGCCGACGGGCAGTAGTGATCCAGTGCAGGGGATGAGATCAGATCAGATGGCGACATGCCGACATCCAATGTGAGATCGATCGATCAGACGATGGTGGCAGCAAGACGTACGGCTCTCCGGAGAGCTGGCACGGTGGTGCATCGTCGCCTCAGTCAGGCCGTCGGCGAAGCGTCGACGAGAGCTCCATCTCCGTTTAATTATTAATTATTACTAATGACGTATGTACAGAGCGACCTTGTGCTTACTACTATGTACTTAGCTTGATGAATAACAGAACTTACTGATGATCTAAGCGGATAGCAGTATATTAATTGATGTACTGTACCAATTCAGCGTCCTGACATCCTGTGTGACTGCTTTGCTTGCCTGCTTGGATCGAGCTGAGCTTCATGGTGGTGGAGATGAGAAGGTGCATACTCATGTCACTGATCACCGTCTTGCATGCTATTATCATTCGTTGGATCGTTTAGGCCATGTTCAGATTCCCAACTATTCACTATTCATTCCAACTTTTCACTATTCATTCCAACTTTTCACTATTCCCCCTCACAAAACACGTTTTCCAGCGAATGCTACAATGTTTTTCTTATGCTACAGTGTTTTTTCCTACAATCTAAACACACCCTTGATCAATTTGATCGAGGCACCCGCACCCGCACCGAACTGTGTTGGTGCTCGAGCAAACTGTTGAAGGACTAGTTTATATCTAATAAAAAATGAAGATAACTATAGTAAATTGTGAAAGTTGGATCGCGTGCACCTACTGGAGCAGTGCCATCATCGCCGGTCGGCAGCAGTCGGCACACCGCACATGACTACATGAGCAACAAGTCCATGCTGCGAGGTGAGCCGTGGTGAGCCGTGAGCGGCGCTTGCGCATCGCACCGGTGGTGCTCTATTTCTCATTTCTTTTCTAGTCATTAAGATTTACTACTCTATTTCAACTTCTCCCGTACCTATGAAACTCCATATCTCATACTCTATACCAATCAACCTATATTTTATTCAACCATCCCAACTACCATGTTCTCCCTCTCCTCACCCTCCTCACCCATCCTTTTTCTTTTCTTTTCCCTATCTTCACTCATTCTTTTGCTTTCCCGTTTCACCTTCTCTCTTAATCTTTTTTCTCTTTTCTCTTTTCTTTCTCTTTTTTTCCTCTCTAATTTTTCCCACCATCAACGTCCCTAGATATTTTCCAGAGACTCGATCTCTCCGTCTCACTCTGTCTCTCGATCTCTCCGTCTCTTGATCTCCGGCAACGAACATCCACGCGCTGCGCGGTCGCCGCCTGCCCGCCCTCTCGCTGATACCCCTGCTTCTTGCTCCCTCTCACGAGCTCTCCTTGCTCAGGCGAGAGGTCCTCCCAGCCGGCGACAGCTTCTGAGCTCGCGAGCAGGAGCTCCGCCTGCCTTCTTTCTCGGGCCGCCTGCTTCGAGCTCGAGCTCGGCGAGGAGGATATCCGGCCGCTTGCCTCGGCCTCGAGCTCGGCGACGGCGAGGAGGAGATCCGACCGGACGGGTCCTTGGCGACGGCCTCGTGCTCCATGGATTTGGCTCGCGGCCATGGAGCTCCGCTCGCCCTCCGCTCGCCTCAGCGAGGAGGCAAGATGGCTGATTTGTGCGACGACTCCACTTTGATTTTTGTGATTCATACTTCCAATTTGTGATTCTGTTGTCGATTTGTGCTTCGATTCGATGATTCGTGCTTCAAATCGTTGATTCATGCTTCGATTTGGTGATTTGTGCTTCGATGTGGTGTCCTCTCTAGTAGTCCTCCCTTCTCTTACTCTCCCCACAGCGGCCAACCTCTCTCTCCTCTTTCTCTCTTTGCTGGAGGAGGCCGTGACCTGGCTGCCCTTGCAAGCGACGGCGAGGGTCGGCGATGGCGGTGGCATGCAGGGGTCCCCTGCAGTCCTGCACGGAGGCCATGGCCGCGGTGGCTGGTGGTTGGGAACGCGCGGGTGTGTGGGCCCGCCCCACGCCACGTCGCCGATAGCGCGGTACGGGCAGGACGCTCGATTTGGGGCCCTTCGGAGCCGTGCGCTAGCTTGGCGCACCGTTTCCAGCACCCGCTGCGGGAGATTCTACGGTATATCGGTACTGCATCCAAGGTACCGTTCTCTTTCCAGCACCCACTGCGACCAGCCTTACTCTACTCCGTACCTCCGTCTTTCCATGGCCCAATTTTCCGGGCTCACCACTGATCTTTTGCGACTTCATGTGATACTCATCATCAACATCAATCATGAATGCTGCCGTACAAGCAGCCTACTGTCCATATCATCATCAGATTCAGGGTGTGTTTAGATTGGGGAAAGATTCTCCAAAAATACACTGTTTACCAAAAAAACACGGTAGATGAATAGTGTTCTGTGAGTAGAAGAGGTGGGATGAATAGTGAAAAGTTGAATGAATAGTGAAAAATTAGGGAATCTTTTGGGAACTAAACGGGGCCTCACACTGGGGTGTGTTTAGATTGGGGAAAGATTCCCCGAAAAAATGCACTGTTCACCAAAAAAACACTGTAGATAAACAGTGATATGTGAGTGGAAGAGGTGGGATGAATAGAGAAAAGTTGGATGAATAGTGGATTTTTGGGGAATCCTTTTGAATCTAAACGGGGCCTAATTCATTCATTGTGTATGTGCGGTCTCTGGCGCGCTCAAGCAGATCAGATTCTCTGCCTCATTTCCTCTCCCTCCATTTCAAATTCTAGGTCTCACTCTGGAACATATATAGTTAGTGTATTAGTGTGTGATTAGGCATACACTATATCTACGAACATACTACTAGAATGAAATCCTGGAGTTTGAAATTTGTCCACCAAAAATGCAATTTTAGGAAAACAAAGAATATTTTTTTAAGGGAAAACAAACAATAGTTGGCATGGAAGAGTTTTAGACCCCTTTGGCTCTTTCCCGAGTTCCCTACACCGCATGTTTCTCTTCCTACCCAAAATAGAGCAATATTTTTTTTAGAATTAGCAAGATTTAAGTGGATATCTCATATAATGCCATATTTTTGAGGGGTACCTCTTTATCGATTTTTTTTTAAGTGTAGAATGCTAGAATTGTATCAACGGGCCTTGGACCGCCACTAAAGCATTGCGCCCAATTAGAAAAACATTGCGACCAATTTGAAAGGAACATATATGAGCCCATGTGTTACTTTTCATTCAGAAAAGGGCCGATGGGCTTCGACCTTCTTCTCAACTCTTCTACGTCCTCCGTCCAATGGCCCATATATATGAAGATGGCCCTCAGCGTGACTGGGAGGGAGTCTGGGACTGTCCATGGACTCCTTTCCGGTGGTGGCTCAGCGACTCTTGTACTACTATAAACTAACCTTGCATTAGTAAAAAAAAAAAAACTAAATCTAGTACAAACATGCTGACGAGTGACGAGTAGATCGTATAATTTGCAAAGGAATAGATGCGGTCAGCCCATCTTCACAAAAAAGGGAGAAAGGAAACGCATCAATTACCAACGGCATGCATGCAAGTTTGCTGGAATAAAAGCATCGGAGTTAAAGCAACCAATTGGCGAGCACAATGCACGGGCAGCCGCGAAGAATGAAGAATCCGGCGGCCTCCGTTGATCAACTTGCTCAAAGAACCCAAAGATTCCAAGTTAACTTGCTGGCCCTACCGTCCATTTACACTTTTGTTTATATCTGCCCAGCTCCACTTAGGGTTATTTGGATTGGAAAGATTCCGAAAAAACACTGTAGATCAAAAAAACATTGTAGATGAATAATGTTATGTGAGTGGAAAGGATAAGATGAATATAAAAAAGTAAGATGAATAATGTTTTTTTAGAGGAAGCTAGTGAAACTAAACGTACCTTTAGGCACGTAAACAGGTCATCAGGATCCCTTACCAGCCGTGCCTTCCCCAGATGACACCTTTTCATTTGTTCATTTTCTTTACGTTCAAGGAGATTCTCTTTGGGGAAAAAACAGAGAACTGAGGAGATTCTTTGAGCTGGCTTACAGTAAGCCAGAGAGAGAAAGAGGCTGGAGATTCCATGGGCCCAGGCGCCTGCTGGGGGGATTGCCATTTGCCAAAGGCTCGCTGGCGTGGAGCACGTGCGCGCGCGGCGTGGCGCGTGGAGCTGTAGCACTCGTGCGCGTGGCAGCCGGTGCACTCCTCCATCACCATATGGACGGCCCGCCGTGCACGCACGAGCCACGCGAGGGAGAGAGAGAGACGTGGCAGGGGAGGCGGGTCCATCGTCAGCCTAGCTGCAGACGCCCGTGTCCGTCCCGTGCCGCGCAGCGCCGCAGCGGCGCAGGCCACACCGTAGCGCCGCGCTGGGCAGGCGGGAGGCGCCACGTGCCCACGTGGGCCGGAGACGCCAAGCGCGTCCCGCGCCTCGGAGTCGCCGCAGCCGCAAGCGGCCTCGACCCGAGGCTCACCTGAGGTGCAGGCCGGAGCGCGCAACTGGCCACCTCCGTCCGGCCTGATCAGGGACCACGACATGCCAAGACGGACCAGGTCCACGCAAATGATCAGTCGGTGTATAAACCGGGGTGATAGCGCTCTACACTGGCTCCGAGTTGACTAAACAAATTATTATTTATTTGAAATGAATCAGGCGGATGAGCTGCCAATTGTAGTGAAAAGAAGAGAATGCATACACGTACAGCATATAAACCGATTGGATTGAGAGTAGCAATGAAGTTGGACTGAGGCATCAACAAACATCACATAACATCACCAGTACACCACGGCTCTTCCGCACCGCCGCAAATAGCCAAGCTCCTCCACTGCACTCCACTAGGACATCGTTCTCGTAGGACCAACACCACCAACCATATATGTTCCTTTTTGTTTCTATCATTTTAGAAAAAGAAAAATGAAAAAGAGAAAGAAGAGGCCTCAACAACTGATGCCGCTGTTGGAATAGCCTAACGTCGCCTTCAAGAAAATCAAGATGTTAAAGACCCGTTATAGTCAGCCCAAGATGGGTTGGGTTTCAACTAAAGCATCTGGCAAGGTAGGACGGTAAGATGCAAGAGGATGCCTCCAAGGAGGAAGCGACGTCCGCAGATGTCGTCGTCTAGGCTTTCGCCTCGACGTTAACTGACCTACTCATGAGCAAGCGGCCAGAGCTTGGCCTCGTCACTCACAACCAATGGACCATGGCTTACTGGAACCTTGGTGACCAAGGCAGCACAACGTCCATGGCCACGCCATTGGTGCTGGTGACCAATACGGGCATCCCCGTCGTCACTAGACACCACCGTACACACACCAGGTGTCCTCGTCATGTAAGCACGCCATTGAGACAAGAGTCATAGCTGATCAAGGCCCCAGTTCCGTGGCTGCCGAAAGCCCCACTACGTCATTGCCACTCGAACATATTCTATATAAGAGAGATTAAATATCTTTTGTTCATATTCTCGATGACTTATTTGCCACCTTATTCTCGATGATAACCAAACAAACATGTGCTACTTGCACGACACCTTATTCTGGATGAATTATTTGCCACTTCTGTGAATTCTGAGCGATTAAATCTCTTTTGCTCATATTCTACTAGATAGATACCTATAGGTCATTCAAACAAGGTCTACTAATGGACTCAAGCAGTTTTTAGCCATTAGGGTTTTAGGGTGTGTTTGGATGGCTTTCCCCTTGGAGGCGTCCTCTTGCACCTTACCGTCCGCAATTTAGGCATAGCATGGTGTGACAAAATTGAAAACGGATTTGTCAAGTTCTTATTCGTCTAGTTCGATCTCAAGAACTTGCAACTCATATTCAAGAGGTTAAGGGGGTGTTTAGATTGGGAAAGATTCCCCGAAAAAAACACTGTAGACCCAAAAACATTGTAGATGAATAGTGTTCTGTGAGTATGAGGGATGAGATGAATAGGGAAAAGATGGATGAATAGTATTTTTTTGGGAGAAAGTTCGTGAAACTAAACGCACCCTAAAGTGCACACAATGTGGGGATTTGAATTGAATATGAGTGTTGGTTTTTGAGATGGGGCCATTACATGTGTATTTTAAAGATCATGGATACATGGCACCTCATGAAAAGTTGAGGCATTAAGGGACACATTTATGGATACATGGCAACCTACGACGAGTTTAGGGATACTTTTCTACAATTTGCAAGTTCATAGATCTAGATAGCTTGTCGCGACAAGTTTGAGCACCACCAATAATGAACTTCACTCTTAAAAATTTATAAATCTAAGATGATATTTGGGGGATTAATGAGATCTCCTAAGTTTTTGTTTCTAAATAAGTGCTCTTATACAATTCATAGATAGAATTGTGAGGACGCAATATGTCTTATACTAGTGATTTGCGCGCGCCAAGCCGACTTAATCTTTGACTAAATAAATAAAATAAAATAGATGACACTTTTGGTTGAGATCCAACAATCAAGAGGCCATCATTCCATGTCTTTTGGCAACATATTAGTTGTATTGCTTTTTGTTCTCGAGCAAAAACCAAGTCGATCCTTAGTAATTGCCTATTTGCCTTTACTGATGATATACAATCGGCATCTGAATAACAGAGTGCACGATATCTGGTAGTAATTATATATCATGTTATCATACAGTAGAAGAGCATCGTAGTTGGAATCATTTAAATACATAAATTAACTCGTAGAACTAATTTCATGTGAGACACAATAATTGCATTCTCTGTGCATGACTTGGCAGCTAAAGTCTGTTCATGAGAGTAGGTGCATACATTGTACATTCCTATTATACAGCACATTCCTATTATACATATATTGTAAGGTGTTTATTATGCAACTGTCTAATAGAGGGTTATATGTTATGAGAATCCTTAGATTATTTGGTTGTTCACAATTTATTTACAAACCAAAGATTGTCAATATTAAGTAACGTATAGTTTTGTATAGGTGAGGAAAATGAATATATATTATTAAGGATCGACCTACGGATCTTATATAATCATTTATAGAAACTAATTACTGAGGCACTTTGAATTTAAAATTTTGGTATGGTCTGAAGGTTTATGTTTTTGAATTTTGATTGTTTTTTTGTATTGAACACTTCTTAATTTGAGGTCGTTTTGGTATCTGAATCATAGATACGATGGGTCGTAGATAAATGTCTGCATGAATGAATGTGGAAAGTGCTTTTGGGTTTAAAAATATGGTATGTAATAAAGTTTTAGGTTTTGAAATTAGAACAAATTTTATGTTGGGTTTTTTTTTGTTGGAACGCATTTTGGTGGTTGAATTGTACGTATAGTATTGGTTGTAGGGAAGTAATTAATAGAATGAGTTGTTACGTAATTCCAGTAAAATTTGAGGGTTCTTTAAGAATATTTATGAGGGAGGGAAAAGGCCGGCGGGTTGATTCTAAGGAAGTTTAGGGGTTTTTTTAAAAATTTTGATTGGCCGGTTGGGGGTGGACTGCGGGTTAATTCTGAGGAAATTCGAGGGTTTCTTTAAAAAAATCCTGAAAGAGGGGAGTGGACGGCGGGTTGTATTTCCATTAAATTCAGGTTTTTTTTGTAAAATGTATGGACGGCGGGGTGTATTTTCATAAATTTTAGGGTTTTTTTTGTAAATTGATGAAAAATGGCACGATCTGGGCCGGACGCCGATTGGACGGCCGGAAAATGCCAGCCACGTGGCCAGGCTGGCTGGCTTCTATAATAAAGTTGTAGGTTTTGAAATGAGAACAATTTTTATGTTGGGTTTTTTTGTTGGAACGCGTTTTGGTGGTTGAATTATACGTATAGTATTGGTTGTAGGGAATTAATTAATAGAATGGGTTGTTACGTAATTCCAGTAAAATTTGAGGGTTCTTGAAGAATATTTATGAGGGAGGGAAAAGGCCGATGGGTTGATTCTAAGGAAGTTTAGGATTTTTTTTAAAAATATTTTATTGGCTGGTTAGGGGTGGTGCGGGTTAATTCTGAGGAAATCCGAGGGTTTCTTTAAAAGAAATCCTGAAAGAGGGGAGTGGACGGTGGGTTGTATTTCTGCTAAATTCAGGGTTTTTTTAAAATATATGGACAACGGGGTGCATTTCCATAAATTTTTTAGGGTTTTTTTTAAATTGACGAAAAATGACACGATCTAGGCCGTCCGGCCGGCCGGGAAATACCGGCCACGTGGCCAGGCTGGCTGGCCGCCGTGGCCGCCAGCTTTCATAAGGGTAAAATAATGCCTATGATCAATATGTTTATCTTCTTTGATAGTTGAGCCGACGTATAAATTACTTGAGTTATTTAATTGTTACGCGATTAACTCATCGCATCAATTAGCGGGAGACATGTTTGTCTTAAACGAAATCACTATTCGTGAAAAAAATCGAAGTTAATGTGTAGGCGCCTCTTTAAATTTGTTTGAAATATATAATTGGACTCAGTTGTGGGACAAGTTTTAAACTCTAGAAGAATATTTATTTTGTTATGGACGAAGTATGTCTACTGGCACGGACATTTGAATTTGAATGTCTAAATTATGCATGCCATTAACAAAATTATAAATTGCTATAATAAATAAAATTTGGATGGGTAGGCATTTACAACTTACAGTACTTGTCACATGTTTGGAAAACACCACGTGATTTATTATGATTAATTGGTTTCGATTTGTCAACACCTAGGAGAAACTACGTTACAAGATGGCTAGAGTAGTTTAGCACAGTACTACGTTTGTTGTTCACCGGTGAACCCAGTCCAGAGAGAACCCGGTCCACAGGGAGGGCACCAAAGCGAAAACCGAAAGGCGAGAGGTGGGGATCGCTTATAAAAGACGAGGCATCACATCCGTGCGGCACCTTTGCTCGCTTTTAATCCTACCCCTTTATCCATCGCCACCTAATTCCAACAAAATTTCGATCTCCATCGATTCCTCCCGAACCATGGCCTCCGCCGCCGCCGTCGAGCCCTCCTCCGGCGACACCACCACCCAGCCCCCGCGCTACGCCATCGGGTACGCGCTGGCGCCGAAGAAGCAGCAGAGCTTCATCCAGCCGTCGCTGGTGGACCTCGCGGCGGCGCGGGGCATGGACCTCGTCCCCGTGGACGCGTCGCGGCCCCTGGCGGAGCAGGGCCCCTTCCACCTCCTCATCCACAAGCTCTACGGCGACGACTGGCGCGCCCAGCTCGAGGCCTTCGCCGCGCGCCACCCGGCCGTGCCCATCGTCGACCCGCCCCACGCCATCGACCGCCTCCACAACCGCATCTCCATGCTCCAGGTCGTCTCCGACCTCGACCACGCCGCCGACAAGGACCGCACCTTCGGCATCCCCAGCCAGGTCGTCGTCTACGACGCCGCCGCGCTCGCCGACTCCGGCCTCCTCGCCGCGCTCCGCTTCCCGCTCATCGCCAAGCCCCTCGTCGCCGACGGCACCGCCAAGTCCCACAAGATGTGCCTCGTCTACCACCGCGAGGGCCTGGGCAAGCTCCGCCCGCCGCTCGTGCTCCAGGAGTTCGTCAACCACGGCGGCGTCATCTTCAAGGTCTACGTCGTCGGCGGCCACGTCACCTGCGTCAAGCGCCGCAGCCTGCCCGACGTGTCCCCCGAGGACGACGCATCCGCCCAGGGATCCGTCTCCTTCTCTCAGGTCTCCAACCTCCCCAACGAGCGCACCGCCGAAGAGTACTACGGAGAAAAGAGTCTCGAGGACGCCATCATGCCGCCGGCCACATTCGTCAACCAGATCGCCGGCGGACTCCGCCACGCGCTAGGCCTACAACTCTTCAACTTCGATATGATCCGGGACGTCCGCGCCGGTGATCGCTATCTCGTCATTGACATCAACTACTTCCCGGGATATGCCAAGATGCCGGGATACGAGACTGTCCTCACTGATTTCTTCTGGGAGATGGTCCACAAGGACAACGATGTGGTCCAGGAGAACGAGGGAAACAACCATGTCTCCGTGAAATAAGACCATGCCATGATTGCAAACCTGCAATTCTAGGATGTCTGGAGAATGTTGCTGGTTCTGGATGCAGGATTTGATGAGAGGATTTAGTTGGGATTCAACCGGCAGCACGTGGAGGACCTGCGCCCTGCTGTGTAAATCCTTTCTCCTAACTCTTTCCATACCAGTTGTTTAGGTATCTTGCTGTTTTGTTTGGTAAGTCAGTTCATCTAGTTTAGTCTGTCAGAACAAAAGAGATGGCATAACTCAGACGGGAATTCCAATGAGAAATGTGCTCTCTATATGCAAGCCTTCTGTTCTTTTGCTATGGGTGAATGACAAATTGGGAATCCTAGAATACTTTCCTGCACCTCGTGGGATGCAGAGGTAACTTCTTTTGGAATCCCATTACCATCCTAGTGACTCTCTGCAGCAGTGATTATGTGGTGACGGCCATGAATTTCATTGTGTCACCGAATGCAATGGATAGCTGATGCAACTGTTTGTCCTTTTGAGGCAACTGTTGTATTTGCATGCGAAATGACGAACTTTGTTATGGCACCAGTTTTATCAAAAATTACCTATGCCACTTGTTTGAGTATTTGTTGATTGAATTTGTTTAGATGAGAAAATATCATATCAGTTAACAGATTGCGCTTGTACCATTTGGAGTGTTTACGATTGTTGCAATTTTGACCAATCAGGATGGGGCACTAAGCATGGGGCGTTACTTGCCAATCAGCATGGGACATTGCTCGTTATGGTGGGAAAAGTTGTGAACGGCAATCTGCTCCGGCAGCCCCTTCTAATGCATATTGTTTTAAGTTAATGTGTTCCTACTTTGTCTTATCCGTATTTTGTCGACATAAGCTGATTGATGTACATATCATTGCTTCATATTCTGGTGATTTGATTTTGTCTTACGTGTTGTTTATGGAGTGTGATTGGAGTTGAACAGCTAGTATCTTTGCGAGGGAGAATAGTTGGGAGGGATTTAGTGGCCATATTATGTCAGCAATAAGTTCTGTTAGTTTCTGAACCAATTGCAGCAGTAGAAGTGAACAAAATAAAAACAATCTAGACTGCCTAGAACTCTAGAAGTGAACAAAATAAAAATTCTAGAGTACCTGAAATAAGAAAAAAAATCTGATGTAGTATGAAAACTAAAAAAATAGTCCTTGAGAATCTGTATTTTCCTTTTGGAACATGAACTATAATTTTCGACATTCCTAGAGTTGTTGGGTTGTGGACTATGAGTCTGAACTTGATAGTCATTTAGGGATCAAATATGATATTAGCAAGCTCGTTCTATCTGTTTCATATCAGTTCGTCGTTCTATCTTATTTGTGGACCTTGAGTCCATTCTTGCTCTCTGTGGCAAGACAGTATCTGTGCACCTAATTGTGTAAAAACATTGTGGAGAATTGTGTAAAAACATTGTGGAGTGAATTTCATGTTACCTTTTCAGAGCCATGAACTCGGCCTCTTTCAAGTTATGCATGCAATGAGTCAAAACATGAGGAAATGGCCTTGCTTGCTTGTAGCCGTGAATGGTCCAAACTATGTACGTGGCAATTTATCACGCTATTGACTTGATGCATCTTGCCAGCACCTGCTCTAAAACTTGATCCCTATATTGTGGTAAGGAGAATGCATTTGGATTCGCATCATACAGCAATTTCACGAGCCTCGTTCCCCTGGATGGCTGGATGTCAGTTGACAGTTGCTTCTTAGTTTCCAGTCCTGGCTCTCTTTGCCCCATGCACCTTCTGTTCTTTTCCCCTGTGTACACAATATTGAAGTTTCAGTTCTGCTATGGATATGGTAAACATGCAGGGACTGTTTAGTCATTCCCTTTCCCTAACGCAGATCAATTGTCGTTTCTGGCATTGGATGGATCCTCCGTTCCTGATCATTACTAATTTTTATAAAGATTTTGTTCAGATGGTTTGTTGTTATCAGTACGTCAGTACTCCTTGTAATAGTCATTGGGATTGGCTTACGTCAAAGGGCGCCGGTACTGTACAATATGTAGGCCGAAAGCTTGTATGTAACAGTATTTCCTTTGGTAGTCGATTGGTGGTGGTGATTACAGTTCCATTTTGAGCATGGCAGTGGGCTTCATTTTGTGCCCCGACGACTTTCTCGGCCCATAATCTAAAACACAAGGCCAACTCAAACAAACAAACAAGTATGATCTTGGCGGTAGCGCTTAGCGGCACATATAGTTTGATTTTGCAGACTATAAAATGGAGCACCGTTTTTAAGGGAATGGAGTACAATTGTACAAAAGCGTAGAGTCGTACACACCCTTCGTCTCTCGAATTGACCCAAAATTATGTTTTTTTATAACGTGTAAGAGCCCATGAAATCTTGAGGAGCACATTATCTTGACTTTGCAAATTGGAAGCGTATTCTTTCAGGGTCTTGCAAGTAGCGACGACTGAACGACACAATCATCCTCATCACCGGATTTCGCCACTTGAGGTAAGCAAGATCATCACCATCCAATCATCCATGCATCGCGCCGTGCGTGCTCCCATGCCTTACATCGTCATAGGCGGCCGCGCGCGTTTGGTTCTCCAAGGAAGGTGAGAGAAGCCTCCTTTGACATGGCGCCCGGGCGGCATACGTGCGCGTTTGGTAGTCCATGGAAGGTGAGGGAAGCTGCTCCTTTGACGGGGCGCCCTAACAGCATACGTCCTGCTGACTCTTCAGCTTCAGGGCCACGCCGCCCACGCACCTCTACTATTGTGATGAGATGTACTATCTCCATTCCAAATTATTAGTCATCCTGACTCAAAATGACACCCAGAATGACTCATAAGGATGACTAATAATTTGGAACAGAGGCAGCATACAATGTTGGAGCCTGCAACAATCTTTGCAAGCCTAATTACATGCAGAAGAGACAAGCCTACATAACTGCATTCACAAAGGTTCAACAAGTGTTCTCTTCGCGTCCATGATAAACGTTCAGAAGGATCAAAGTTATGTTTTAAGCTCATCATCGATCAGTAAGAATACTGGTGGTGGCAAGCAACCACAGCATTTCACATCCTTGCAAATCAAAGATGTGATGAAAAAAAGGAAAAGAAGGTGCAACCGTTTGTATAAACTTAATATTAGGAATTGAAGTACAAGGCACAAATGTTCAAGCGTCGATTCGCTCAATTTCACAACAGGACAAGAGAAGGTACAGACACAAGAATGTTTTCTTGGACAACATTATTGGAAGTCTATCAGTAACTTCAGACGAAAAGACGAACTGCAGAAGTTCCCTTTCAATTCGATGGAAGGATCAGATCACCTGCACAAGTAATAAACGATCGCTGATGTTATTCATGCAGTTCAATACACAACACTTGTTTAGCTTTGCTTGTCAATTCCATACTTAATTTCTAGAGGTACATAGGGATTGATATGCAAGATGAGATGCAGCAACCAACATGTGAGAAGGATGATTACTTATTCCTGTGAAATCTGCAATAGTCACGGACAACAAAACGCTACCACAAAAATTTCCACAATAATTGTTAATAATAGCATTATCTTCTTTCTTTTAATGGTACGAGAATGTTACAGATTATCAGGCGCTCGATTGGTGGAAGATGATGTATACTATTATCAGGCGTTCTTTCTTTTAATGGTAAGAGAATATTACAGATTATGATTTCATGTTCATATATTAAAAATTATAATTCCATGGTACTATTCATATCAAACTTAAGCATCTGCCAAAGACAACACAAAGATGCTCTTGAGAAAACTGATCTAGACAGCATGCTCAGATTATGGAGATGTATGGCGTTTTCCAGTCTTTCCAGATGTTTACAAGTACCAATGAGTATTTTCAGCCATTCAGTTTGTTCTTAGCTTTAGATCTCTAGTTCAAAGCTGATATCGACACATTAGTTTAACAATATCTGACCGTAGCCATTGTCCTCGAATGAGGAAGCAAACCTAAGCACCACACCTATTACAGTCAACAACCAGTATAGCAGGGATGTAACTTCTAACTTGGATACATAATATCCTTCTATTACTGACAAATATTAGAATGTAGGGTATACCAAGGCTCGAATATGTGCGAGATGGTATACCAGGCACCCCACCTATGACAGTCACCAATTAGTATAGCCTGATGCGATGAATTATGTTGCACCTATCCTGAGCCAAGATACATAAGAAACCAGCACAAATAGGAACTGGCGTCCAGGTCCCAATCTAAGTGTCTCATGAAATTCTAGTGAAAAACACATGGAAAGTAACCTAGGGTTGAAATTTGAGACAGGTGTTAGCCCACTCCCACAAAATATAATTGATGGAAATTGGAATTAATAGTTGACTGACTATCACTGTATATGAGTACAATCTAGACATTTAGACTTCTATCTCAGCTGTGTGATACATATCTTGGGTCAAGGTTCGCGACAACTAACAGGCTAATGTTGTTGGCTGTTGCCACCCTCACAAGGAATTCAAGTGTATGTAATACCATGGTAGTGGCAAACATTTGCTAGAGGATATGAAGAATCATGCTTTCAAAGGCTTAAATAGAAAACGTGGTTCACGCATACAAACAACTGAAAACCTGCCTGCATTTATCCTAAACAGTTCAGCATTCATTCTACTATACTCCATTCTACTAGTTCCAGTTATCCCTTTCAGGTTGCTACTGCCCCCAAAGAAATGTATGACTTCAGACCGATTGCAATGAATCTGCAGCATCACAAATAACTTCGCAATCCATTTCGTTTACACCACACAGATTACTGCATAATAACATTCACAGAGAGGAAAGCATTTAATTTCACGTTGCTTTCACCTTCAACAGGCTGAACTCACCTCTCCAATCCAGGAACAGCAGCACGAGAAACCGCAGCAGCAGAGTCGCTACTCCGCCTCGGCGACCTTCTTGGGCTCTGCGAACCGGGGAAGAAGCAACCGAATCAACAAATACATCAAAATCAACAGAGTAAACGAACGGAACAGACGAAGCACGAGAGGGTTCAGACCATGGAATTCGGGCGGGCGGGCGTCCTTGCCCCAGCCAACGCCGCGGGTCGACTCCAGGTACTGGTCGACGAGGTGGCGGCACTTCTGGTGGTGGTTGATGCCCTCGATCCGGTAGCACCAGCGGAGGCGCTCCCGGATGATCTTGGCGGTCTCGATCTGGATCCACTTCTCCCGCACCAGGTGCTCCCGGTACTCAAGCATCGCCACCGGGTCCCCATACGGGTTCTTCGGGTCGAAGTTGTCCGGCGGCAGATCGTCGAACTCAACCTTCGCCTTCCGCACCATCCTCTCCGGTCGCCGCCGCCGCCGCTCGCTCGCTCCGCTTCGGTGGGGGAAAGGGATTGGTGGTGTCGTATCGATCGGAGGGGAGACGAAGCTGAACGAGTTGATGAGCCCATTTTGCCTAACCAGGCCTGTGGGCTGCCACTGGCTAGAGCCGGCCCAGCAGAGTGAAGTGTGAGTGGGCCAAGATACCAAAGCTTCTTTGCATCTTCCAACCAGGCGGCCGAGGCAGCGACCACCCGGCGAGGCCACTGGTTCCTCCCCGCCGTAGGAGCAGGCGGACAGGGCGTCGATGAGCTCCCCGGCGAGGTCGAGCGTATCGGTGGCGAGCGGAGGCGTGGTCTCCGTAGCGGAAGACGTCGCGGACTCCATCGACGCGCTCTACCGCAAGGACGAGGCCGTGGCTGGTAAGACGCCTCCCTCCCTCCCTGGTGCAAACCCTACCGGCACACGCCCTCGACTCACTGACCGATTGGGTCGGCCGCGCCGCGCAGAGCTCAGGTCGGAGGTGATGGAGGCGCTGCAGAAGGAGGTGAGGTCGCTCGACGAGGATAGCTGGATGTTCGCCGCACCGCGGTCCCGCATCCACCTCGTCTCCAGGCACGGTAAGACCACAAAAGTAGCAAGCAAAGCATTTCTCCTCAAATTGTTTTCTTGAATCTGTCCGTCTATGGTCTAATTGATTGTAGTTGTAACACGGTTTAGTGTTCTTGGTCAGTTAGCGCTGTCTGTTCCTGAATCAGTTGACTGATTTATTGTGCTCTGCTAGGTGATGCTTGGGATTGTTCGCAGTTGAGACTTACAAGTTTTGTTTGTTCCCCAATGGGGGTGTTTATCAGGTGCTTACCTGCCCAAGCAACAAGGGAAACACGTGGAGCTGGGCCAAGCATCTAAGAAAACAAGGAATTTCTAGGGCATTGAATCGATGTTTGTGGTTGCAGGAAGCCTACTCGGAGATGATTAATGGAGGCTGAGATTCCACCTATGTGCTGTAGTACAAGAATGATTGGAACCTGTTTAAAGCCATCTAGTTGCCGCCTGATAATTCAGTTTATGGAATTGTTCATAATCTGTGCCTTGCTTATCTTTTGCATACGTATAGGCTGCCTTATTTTTCTCACATTCATGTCTATTTTGTTTTCTTTTTTAAATATGAAACAAGATACATCTCAGAGGTACAATATGCCACTTTTGAGTACAGACATCAAATAAATTGATAAGCACATTCATTGAACACTATGTTTTGCCGCCTTTAGTCTTCACCACCACCTGATTAGACACATTGTTTAGTGATCCTAATTGCTTACTTTAATACTCTTTGATAATACCTACAACAAAAAAATAAAAGGCCATGGAGAAAACTTCAATTCCCAAACACTTGTGCCCCAGCACACCAAATTGGACTCAACAACAAATGTGCAGTTTCTTTCTGTTTTATGAGGGCTACACACTATGGTTTCATAATTTATTTTGCTTAATTGACAATGTTTGGATGTTCTTTGCTGTTACTGAAAGCAAGACACTTGATAGTTGATTAGCCTGTATGGCAATTCTTGGGTCGATTGTTTTGCTCCTTTTTTTTCCCTTTCAAATGTGAATGAATGCTGTTATGCACTCTATATGCCAGGTTGAACATGCACATAATTAGGAAACAGCAATCATCAATAGCTTGATACCATGATCCAAACGTTAGAAATGCTGGGTTCAGATTGGTTGTAACTGTTGCATTATTGTGGCCAGGCTGAGGCCTTTAGAAAAAAAAATTACTAGCTCCCTCCTACAAAAGAAGTTGGCTTTGCACCTGGTATTTTATTTCCAGGGATAGTGCTTGTGGTAATCATGTTCACCGAAGAATATGCTTCAACTTGAAGTTGACTTTGTGGATGCTAAGTTTGCATAGGAGAGCAAAAAGTTGAAAGACATTCATTGGACACTAAGTTTTGCTGCATTTGGGTCCTCACCATTACTAGGATTGCAATACATCAATATATCAGATTTCTATCACTTGTTGAGTTGAAAGGTTGCAAGATAAAAATTCATATCGCATCATAACAACATCAAAATACAGATTTGTTACTTAAAGTTGATCATCTTTTTTAGTATGCCAGTCTAACATGGATGATTCCTATATATTGGGTACCTTCCTCAGGAACTTATAATTTAGTGTTACAAGGACGTTTTTGTTACCCCCATATAATGTTTTGGACTTCACAAGAATGTGTAGTGTCCTGGTCTTTTATTAGGGTTAGGTGCAATTAGTTTTATAAATCATTTTTGCCATTGGTCTTATAAATCATTTTGCTTGATTGATAATGTTCATGTGTTCTTCAGTTAAAACAAGGCACTTAAAAAATTAGCTTGTATGATAATTGTGGTGTTTTTTGTGATGCTTTCTTCTTTTGAAATGTCAATAAACTCATCATATGCACTCTGTTGGACACAGACAATGCTTATAATCCTGGGGAAAACTGTAGTAAATATCAGTATCTTGATACGATACTATGGGCCCGAACTTAAAAACGGTGGGCTTCAGATTGGTGTTAATGCTGTATGCAGTACATTACACTCTAGCTTTCTTATTTAGGCTATGCTTTGAGACTTTTGGAAGGAACTTTTTGCTAGTGCGCACAAAAGAAGTTGGTTATGCACCAGTCATTCATTTCTGAGGTGAATAGGTGATATTTGTTGTCAGTAGCCATGTTCATGTGAGGTGGTGCTTCAGGTTGTTGACTTTGTGAATGTATTTGCCAATCGTCACATGAGTATAGTGTATGTAACAGTGACAAAATGGGACAAAATCTATCACTTATCTAAATGGATCTTTTTACCAAGATAGTAGCCTATAATGTTCAGATAAGTTTTATTATGCTATTTCCAGTATAGTCTGGCATGAAAACAACAACAACATAGCCTTTTGTCCCAAGCAAGTTGGGCTAGGCTAGAGATGAAACCCAAAAAGAAACAAGGATAAGAGAAGCACATAGAAGTGCACAAGACAAAAGGTATCAAAGCATAGCATAATCAATTTTTCTTATAGAAGCACTGATGCTTTTGCCCCGAACTAGCAGAAACACAGAGAAAATTGTAACCTTATGTGCAGCTCTCTTGCGTCTTGAGAGAGAGAGAGAAGAAATTGTAACCTTTGCCAAAGATACCTCTACATAATGTTCGGCTTTTTTTTTCTCTCACTTGAGCTATTAACTGGTTTTTTAGTTAGGCATTCTTTCATATTGTATCTGTAAACTTATTGTGAATTATGATCCATTTTTTAGTCTGGCATGCGTTCTGGCCAATGGCTGTTTTGACTCTTTGTATTAATCAGTGTATGTCTTATTTCTATTGTACCACATCCTTTTTATTATCATGCTGTTGCTGATCATACAGGTATGTCAAAATTTATAATCTTAAAAGGCTAGGACGTAATGCAACTATTACAATAGTATCTTTTAATCACTTGAAGAAAGTGCTGATATCTTTGGTAATTTCAAAGTATCAAACTAATGCCTTAAGATTTTCATTTCTGTATATTAGCCGATAGCCTCGTATTGAGCATTTGTTGCAGATATATCTGTAGCTGCTCTCTGTTTTGAGGCCCTTGCTGTGCTAGTGTATATGTTCTACTTCTATGGTTGCTGAGTTTGTTTATTTAATTTCCTGATATCTGTACCTTGCTGAGGTACCATTGTTGGTTTTCATTTGACGTTTGTGATGCAGAGGATCCACATTTTTTCCTCTGTAGGTGTCGGTAGTAGATCCTCTGCTTTCCTATAGTCACAGCACCATTGTTGTATGACTATCTGTGGAACCTTGTGCTGGTGAGACCATTGCTAGAGCCCACAGGTGTACTCCCCCCGTCCTAAAATAGATGATATTGTTTTACTTTCACACATCACGTTTGACCATTAGTCTTATTTAAAATTTTTGGATAAATACTAAAACAAACATGTCATGATGAAAGTATAGTTAGTGATACAAACAAGTTATAAATAAATAACTAATATTCTCATAAATTTTTTGAATAAGACGAATAGTTAAACAAGATGACTAAAAGTAAAAAACGTCATCTATTTTGGGACAAAGAGAGTATGTACTTATTGTCATGCTACGCGCCGACACCCCAACGCTGCCATCTGCCTTGTTTTGTTAATTGTTGCTCAAAAGTGATGAAAAGTTTTGATAGTAAGAAGTGTGTCTAGTGGGGGGGTGGGGGTTGGGTTGTCGGTATGAACATTTTTTTTTGATTTTTAGTGAACTAAACAAAAGCCTAAACCTGCATTCTATTTGTCTTTTATATTGGGCAAAATAGCCAAATTAGTCCTCAAACTATCACCCAAGGATCAACTTCATCCTCGAACTATAAAAAGGTCCAATTTAGTCCTTCAACTTCGCAATTGCGAGCCAATTTAGTCCCTCATCCAAGGTGGCCATGCCATGTCACCTTCCTCCCTCTCTCACCGCCTCTCTTTTTCTTCCTCCGACCAGACACAGCGTCCGCTCCGAGTAGCTCGGCTATTGGCCAAAATTCGCCCTCCAACCACCATTGATTCCAAATCCACCTCCACCGAAGATCACACACCTCTCTAGCTCCCTCCTTGGCTACTTAAATGAGAACATCATCACCGGCCGGCTTGGGAATCTTGATTCCCCCGTCCGCCATGGCTGCCAGCCATCAAGATCTACCCAACGGCAAACTCCACTCTCCAGCCACTGTTTTTGCTCACCAGTAGCTTAAATCGATGACAAGTGAACTGGTGAGGCTCATGCTCCCTTCGTTCTTGTGCGCTCCAGGTGTTTTCGTGCCCATTCTTGGACCTTGCCATCGGCCAGAGCAGCGGCTCACTGCCGGCCATGGCTACTCGATCTTCGTGCACAACCCCCACGGCCGAACTCACACCTCGTCTTGTAGATGCTTCTGGTGCCCACCCCCTCGCCGGAAACCTTGCTGCCGGCGAGTTATCGCCGGTCAAAGCCCGCGAGCTTTGGCTTTGACGGTGGCCATGTGACATGGCATGACGACGTGGCAGTCCACGTTGGATGAGGGACGAAATTGGCCTTCAATTGTAAGTTGAAGGACTAAATTAGACCTTTTCATAGTTCAAGAACGAAGTTGACCCTTGTCCGATAATTCGAGGATCAGTTTGGCTATTTTGCCTTTATATTGCTGTGTGGGTTAAAGAGGAGCATAGTTGTTTGTTGTCCAAAGGTGGTCAGTGGTCACGGCATCAAGTTGCCATCGATCCATGGGACCCTTTTCGCTGCTGACATCCTGCCGTCCTGCCTTTTTTTTGAGCGAAAGATTTACCCTGCTCCGGGCATCGGCAAGACTTACCGTACCGGTGTAACGCATGGGAATGGGGAATGGCATGCTGAAGTGAAATCACAAACGCAAGACTTACCTTACCGGTGCAATGCAAGCTCGCAAAAAATGTTTCAGAGTTCTTCCGCTTGCCCAGTATCTGCTGTTGGACAAATGTGAGTGTTGTATACTTGTATATTGCAATGCTTGGTTCACTTGAACTTGTTGGTGACTTGGTGTAGTACCGCCGTGGCTTGCTGTCGCTGGTGGCCATTGTCTCCGGCCCTTCCATGCTGCCCTGCTGCGTGCTGACTCCTGTCCTGCTTGGTGAGCACTGTCCGCGATGCTGCGGTAGGACCACCGACGGCTGGAGGCAATGAAATTTCTTGTGAGCTCTCGGTGGTGTTGGCTGCCCTGGAACCAGCTCAGCTCTCTCTCTCTCTCTCTCTCTCTCTGTCTCTCTCGCTCTCTCTGTACCGCTCGTGTTTCAGAATATAACGACACAAGCAATGCTTATGTGTTTCAGAATAAAAAAAGAAAAGGTTTATGGATGGATAATGATGTTACTATCCGATAGTAATTGGACGGCTCAACAGAAATACACTACCCATCTCTATCCCACCATCCAAAACGGTCATAAGTGATCAGATCAGCGACACAATCATCGTCATCACAAATTCACAATAATAGCCGTCGCAGGGTGACGAAACAAAAGGCGGAGTATGAACATATGATTCGGGTGATGATTTGTGCAAACCATTTCTCTCGGGCTCGCAATCCAGAACCCCAATCCACAATCCTACACGGGACGAGACGACAAAGCCTGCGCTACCGATCTCACTTTTCAGTGCACCGGAAAAAAGCGAACCAAACAAAAGAAAAAAGAATGGCACGAAGGGGAAAAAGAAGTGGCGCTCCTCCTCCGCTGCGTCATCGGCGTCCAACGGCTAGCTTCGCGTCTCCAGCGCTGGCGTCACAGCCGCAACCGCGCCATCCCCATCCTCCGCACGCGGGACTGCTTCAGCCGCCGGTAAACGCCACTGGACGCCGTCGTCGCGTCGGCTGCAACATCCAAACATCGAGAGAGAGAGAGAGAGAGAAAATAAAGCGTGAGAAGTTTCACAAACAAAGCCGCACGAAATCCTCACGTGGCAGCGGCGTCGTCGGCGGAGGTACTCGGGCACCCACCTGCGCCAGCGGCGGCGGCGTCGAGGGAGCGGGCGGTGACGGTGGCGGCCGCGGCCAGCACGGGCGAATCTGCACGCGCAACATCCACCGCGGGCCGATTGTTAGCGGGAGGGAGAGCAGAGCGCTGGGGTAGATGGGCTCGCGCGGCGGCGGACTACTGAGGGGGGACGTACGTACCGGTGAGGGCGACGGCGGCGGAGGGGTCGTGGGAGAGGAGGAAGAGGACGAGGAAGCAGAGCAGCGTGAGGACGGGGACCAGGTGGATGGACCTGTCCGGCGCCGCCGTGGCCCTCGCCACCGCCTTCGCCGCCTTCTCTTCCGCCGCCCCGGCCTCCTCCTCCCCCGCCGCGCTCAGGCGAGAGGGCCTCCCGGCCGGCGAGCCCAGCGAGAGGCGCTGCATTGCGGCGTCGATTTTTTTTTCTTTTTCTTCCCCTCTCTTTTCTGTTGGTTTGGTGCGAACGCGATGCGGGCGGGGGAAGGGGAGGGGATAGCCGTGTGCCGGATGGGTGGTGGCGGCCGTGCCCGTGCGGGGTTTAACGGAGGCGTGCATTTATTTCGCACGTCGCACGAGGGAAGGGTTTTAACTGCGCAAGGAAAGCTGGAAATGCCAGCATGTCTGTCCCGTTTCGCGTGGCCCAAGAGGAGGACGGAACCGATGCTGCCGCACGTGCCAGCTGTAAATATAAAATCCTGGAAATCTGTGGTGATATTTCCACGCGTGATTCCTTGATTGTGCATTTGTGCTTGTGCATCCAACTGGCTATTTCTATCTAGAAAAAACTACAGGCTGAAAGATTGCAACTGGCAACTCCTTCTATGCCCAGAAAAATTACAAAATCTCTTCTATGATTAAATTTTAATTCAATCTTTTCTATGGTTACACCGGTAGTTTTGATGTTAAATACAAGCTAAAAAGACCATTTTGCCCTTAAATTGGACTAACCATTTTCTGGACAAATTTTAACAGAAAAATCACTAGTACTCAAACATAGCACACAAAACATTGATGTTCATACAAGCATCATTAATAATATAGCATCCACAAAAAACACTGGCGGATTAGGTGGGGTAAAATTGGAATTTTGTAAAAAGTATTGACGCCGTTTCACCAAAACTAACTGTTTGGGCATAGAAGAGATGAGAAATTAGAACCTATGTCATATGAGGAATTTTGCATTTTTTTTTATGTATAGAAGGGATTGCTATAATTTTTGGGGGTACACAGGGGATTTTCTCTTCTATCTATGCTACACTACAATCTGCAATAGTATATGGTCTACTTCGGCCTATCCTATTCGGTTTCAATGGAATCATTCCTGGTTGCAATGATTCCGAAGACATAGATATTGCAAGAAATTTATGATAGTTAGAATAAGAGGCCGGGATTTATTCCGAACCGGAAACTAATTTACTCATGATAGAGATGTCACGAGACAGAGAATTAGTTTTTCGGACCGGAATAAATCATATCCTCTTATTCTATCTATCATAAATTTCTTATTATATATACTCCCTCTGATGCAGCAAAAGAAGTCCCTTAAGACCAGATTACTCATACCAATGAGTCATTTATTAGGTCCGGCCTTTGTGCATTTTGCAGAACATGGTTCGGCGTTTTCACCCACCGTCGGAAAGATATGACTGAAGAAATGAGAAAGCAAGTGTATAAAACATTATTGGCTAGAAGCAATTATGGAAGCCTCCACAAGAAAGATACTCAAATTGTTGCCGAGCAATTTGATCTTCACGTTCGGTCAGTGCGGCACGTTTGGAGTAGAGGTAAAATGCAACTTGCTAATTCAGTGCCGGTTGTTGTTGCTAGTCTAAAAGGGGGAGAGTTGGTCGTAAAGCAACACCTGTTGATTTGGAAGCTTTGCACCACGTTCCTCTAAAGGATGGAATGACCCTAGAGGATGTTTGTGCCATGCTAAGCATTAGCAAATGGAAGATGATAAGATACTTGAAACGAGGAAGACGACCACACAGAACTTGTAAGAACAAAAACTACTTACCTAGGCTGATGTTTCTCATTGTTGTTGCTCGGCCAAGGTTTAGAGATGGGGAGTGCATTTTTTATGGTAAAATTGGATGTTTTCCTCTTGTCACTTACAAACCGGCTATGAGAGGAAATGCTGCAACCGGCCATGTTAGGGGAGAGTTCATTATGAAGCCCATTCAAAGTATCACAAGAGATGTCATAAGAGATTTCATGATTAACCAAATCTTGCCGACCATTAGAGCCAAGTGGCTAAGAGAGGATGTGAGAAATCCTATTTATATTCAACAAGACAGTGCACCTTCACATTTAAAGGTGGATGATCCATTGTTTTGTGAGACCGCAAAGCAAGATGATTTTGATATTCGCATAATTAGTCAACCTCCAAATTCTCCAGATTTCAACATCTTGGACTTGGGGTTTTTCCGAGCAATTCAAATGATCCAATACAAAAAATGCAAGAACTATTCAAGCAGTGCGAGAGGTGTAGGCATTGTTGTGTTTCTCTAATTTCACACATTTTTTATGGCAACATTCCTCTAATTTCAGCAATGATTTTTGTACGCATTCATGGAGTTTTGTCCACGCAAAGCAAATCGCATCTTTGTAACATTACAAACTGTTTTGTTGGAAGCAATGGAGAAGAAAGGATGCAACGGCTACAGAATCCCTCACATGAATAAGGCGACATTAGAAAGTCTAGACATGCTGCCGATTACTATTCCTTATCGACCAGATTTGCTAGAAGAAGTTGAGGCTACATTAGCTGCATTGTAGAGATACATGTGCTAGTTAGAGGCAGAATTGTTATGCAAATCTTAACATGTTGTAACATGAACACTTCTATATTAGCATTACTTACCGATGCTTTGGCGACACAATCATGCTTGCAGTCCCACTCTTGTTCACTGCGAAGAAGGGTGGCAGATTGGTGGTCCTTGTTCACGACATCGCAACGACTGCATGGATGATGGACAAGATTCCACGATTCACGGTTCTCATGGATGAGACCACATAAACGACACAAAAACGGGCCGAGTTTGAGCTAGCCGAGATTTGCCACCGGCAAAACCTCTAGTGCCTAGTTCAGCACGACCTCGAAGGGCTCCGAGTCAGGAAAAAACTACACAGACTCCGAGTCCGGCAAGTCGTTGTCCTCTATTGTGACGAAGTCTAGCATCTCCATCATGGACTCCAGCGTGGCAGACATGGATTCCGGTGACAAGGAGGCCACGACGAGCTGAGATGAGGACTCCATGGCGATATGAGAGTAGTCGTCGGAGTCCGACGAGAGAAGTATCTTGTCGTCGGCCTCCATGACAAGGCGTGGCGAGTCGAGGAAGGGGACACATGGCGAGAAGAGGAAGGCGAGACGAGGCACCAATGACCAGAGGAAGGAAGGCTAGCAAAGGCAAGAAGGCGAGCAAATGGGAGCGTGCGATGCGATTAATTAGCGTTGTGGTGGAACGGGCTACGAGGGAACCAATGTGGCAGTAGTAATTGCGTAGGGGCAACGGCATCCAAATTTACTCCGTCGCGCGCAGACGGACTTTTTTCTGCAATCTCCCTCGCACGTAAAAGGACCTCCTTTCCTGCACAAGAGGGAGTATGGTTTATGAACCATTCTAGACTGGAACGATTCCAATAATCCAAACAAGCCCTACATGGGATTGGGGACATGTTATCGCCCCTTTTGGCCTTGTTTAATTTGCTGTATATTTGATGGTTTAGGAGCTTGGGGGGGGGGGTAAAATCTCCTATGAGTCAAAATCACCCTCAATCCAATCCAATTCAATACAATGCAAACCGAACACGCCCTTAGGTGTTACCATGTTTGGTAATGCAATAATACTGGGGCATCTAAAATTCATCTAGAAATTTGAATGATAAAGCATATAAATATCTATCATCATGCAAAAAATACAATTGGTCAAAAATTTGTGCAATGAGATATGAAAAAGAGAAATCAAAGTTATGTGCTGGTTTCTCTTTTTCATATCTCCTTGCACAAAATTGTGTTCAATCTCAAACTTTGTATGATGATAGATGTTTATATAGTCTATCTATTATTTTTTTGGATAAATTTTAGATGCACGGGTTTAGGCGCTACCGTGTTTTGTGACACAGTAAAACCTAAAAACGCAGTAACATATGAGTCATACTTTTTGGGGGAATTTTAGATGCACTAGTTTAGGTGCTATTGTGTTTGGTAACACCAAAAAGTGTGATAACGCATGAGATGTTCTCTGATGGGATCGGTTCTTGTACTCTGGGAGTACTTTCATGTCCATGGCGGTAATATTTCAATTATATATTTGTAGAGGAATTGCATGAGTGAGCTGGCTTGGGATGATGGGGCGAGAAACAACAGTATTCTAAAGAGTGGGCATTCCTACAACCAAGTCTAAAGGTCTATGCAAAACCAAAAAATTGTTCCGCACTTGGACTCTAACCCAAGACCTCTTGGCTTCGCAAATAGATTCCTTGCCACCACACCTACACATCACATGCCACCCTAGTTGGGGTGCTATATTTTTAAGTAACCCGTGGAGACCCCTTACTAATGTGCACCTTTTAGTCCCGGTTGGTGTTACCAACTAGAACTAAAAATGTTTTCAGAGGTCCCTATTTTTAGAATCAGAACTAAAGCTTTAGCACTAGGTGAGAGCACCAACCAGGACTAATGTCGACCTTCTAGTCTCGGTTGACCAGGAGTAGAAAGGCTTTGATAATTCCCACTTTTAGAAGGCTTTGATAATTCCCACTTTTAGAACCGAGACTTATCTCTTATTGGCCCGGTTCAATTCCTAGTGAGACTAATGTCATCAGGACTGTTTTTCTAGTAGCGAAGAATGACAAAAAAAACAACGTACCAAATAAAGCTTTCGCATGCAATGGATTCATAGATCACATCCCAATTGCCAACACGCTTCTTGATATCTATGCAAAGTCCAACATACTATCAAGTTTTTGGGTGCATGGGCACGCGACATCAATGGCAAAAGTAAGCCATGAGCAAGGGGAGGGGTATCTTCCCTTTCTTCTTCCTTGCTCTCCTCTGTCTCTCCTTCTCCCACCCATTTTTCTTCTCCTGTTCATCCGTGGCTGCAAAATGTTGGGGAGGGGCATGAAGGTGCGGGGGGGGGGGGGATCCCTAACATTTAGGAGAGTAGGGGCACACTGGAGGAGGAGCCTACATAGGTAGTTGGATGACCATATGTTGTCGTTGACAACTCTATGACATGCCAGCTGTTCGCCATAGTGCCATGCTATCTATTGCTCGTCCCATGCCCTCGATTCAATCTTTACTGACCATCTCATTGTTGCTCCATAGGAATTCGTGGTGGTGTTCCATGGGCTTGCCTCAGAGCATCTCCAAGTGACTAAATGGCTTGCCAAGCCAAATTTTGACTGCTTGACACCAAAATAGCTCTCCAATAGACTAGCTATCCAACTCGCTAAGCCATCCGGCTCTCCAAAATAGCCAAATTTAGCTACCCAATATGGCTATCCAAACTAGAATATGGAAAATGAGAGTATGTTGGAGTGAGATGCTATTAATATATAGTATAATCTTTATGGAGAAGCAAATAAAGAGTAAAAAATAGAGAGTTTCTTGGAGATGCTATCAGGAAATCATAGTGGCGCTGGCAACCATCTTCAACCTCGATAACAATTGACAACAATGGTGCTGGCTACACGGCACATACTTTAGTTGTTTTGTATATTAAACTAATTTTAGTAATGATTTACTGGATAATAAGACCTGAAATTATGATAGACCAACACTGTAATGAAATTGTGGTAGTTGCAGACCAAAGAGTATTTGTCACAAACTCACAATGTAACATTTGTTTAGTTTACAACTATTTCTGATTGATCTTAGTCACGATTACCACATTTTCATCATTGAACCATTGTCACCCTGACTAAGCGTCATAAAACAGAATGATGAACTTATGATGTTTTGATTTGTTGTCGCGAGTTATTCATAATATAAGGTAATATGTGTTGTAGTGATAAGCTATCAATATCCTGTCGACATGAAGATATTACCAATAGAAGAGACAAAGCTCAACGTGATGGTACGTTTGATATGAAAGAATTTTGCAAGATTGTTTTTGCCGGAATTCTACACGCTGTAGTTGAATTTATACCAAGTGGAATCTTTGCTTTTACATAAATTTCACATGGCATGATTGGATTTGCGCTATAAAAACGATTGGGAGGCCATTGACGGCTTCTTTGTCTATTCTTTTCTTACAACGCATGTTTTTAGCCCCCCTTTCTATTCTCTTTTGTATATGAGTTTTCTTTTTGATTCTCTAATTCCTATACACTGATCTAATAATATGCATTGAGGATTGTAGATTTACTGAAAAGTCGAACCAAGCATGAAGAAATATTGATCTGACAAATTCAAGTGAAATTGATCTGGTAGGAAAATATTGTGTAATCCAAATAGCTTAAAAAATAGGTACTCGTTCAGTTACAACGCTTTAGGGAGTTCATAAGTTTAGAGAACAATTCTGAACTATTTATAAAAGTTATGCTAACTCTGAACTTTGTTAATGCTTGCACGTGTTCAGTAATCTTTCACATAGTTGTTCTTTGCATGCCTTGAGTAATCATCAGAATATGAACTGATAGAGTTTACACTCTGATAATGTTTGCCTGTGTTATTTTGTGACAGCTGAAAGTGCTAAAGGAATCTATTACTTGCCTTCATAAAAATGAAAAAAAAATCCTTGAACCACTGTAATCGTTCCTAAAAAACATATGAGTTGGATCTATTACATAATTGAGATACTTGATTCTACTAAAATAAAATATTTTATGGTGAATGTTTTCATCCCAATCATTTTTAAATAAACCTTGTTTATTGGTAGTGTTAAAAAGGATGCATAAAATAGCTACTACAAGGTTTCCTCGAGAAAAGGTAGGCTTGCATGGTATACCAAGCTCCGTTTAATTTAATAACTACATAAACCCTTGATGCTAACTATTTTTGTGTTGTATGTTTATGATCGATTTGACATCGTTATCTTGTTGTTCATACTTTGTACATATTGTACTATAACTATTTTTCTTCCCATATAGCAACTCACGGGCTCGAATATAGTAATAGACAAATTAAGAAAATCAACTTAGGACAAATTACATGCATGTTTGATTGTGTTCGACGACTATTTCTGTCATTGCTTCTGTGCAGACATGGAGTTCCTGACCATGCATGCATGTTTGCATGGCATAGTTTAGTTTCCCCTCATATATAGGAGTACCAGACGTTCCTCTCCACTACTGATCCGACATTCTAGCTAGCTAGGAGCCATCTCCCCTCCAACTAACATCCGCCTTCTCCGGCTGCTCCACCCAATTTGTCCTCCTCCCTCTCCCTTCCCCGGCCTCCTGATCTCGACATGAGCGAAACCCCCACGGCCCCTGCCGTCACCGGAGCCGGAAACCTCGCTGTCGACGCCGCAACGCACAACCCGCCGCCAGCCACCCCATCGCCGGAGACCACTGTGGCCGCTGCCATCAGCCAAGCGGCGGCACATCAGCAACAACAGCAGCAACAATCGCGGTCGTTGGACGACGACCAGCTACCGGAGCTACGTGAGATCTTCCGCTCCTTCGACCGCAACGCCGATGGGAGCCTCACGCAGCTCGAGCTCGGGTCCCTTCTCCGTTCCCTAGGCCTCACGCCCAGCACCGACCAGCTCGACGCGCTCATCTCCCGCGCCGACACCAACTCCAACGGCCTCGTCGAGTTCTCCGAGTTCGTCGCGCTCGTCGCCCCTGACCTCCTCGCCGATCGCTCGCCGTACTCCGAGGACCAGCTCCGCAAGCTCTTCTCCATCCTCGACCGCGACGGCAATGGCTTCATCACCGCCGCTGAGCTCGCGCACTCCATGGCGAGGCTTGGCCACGCGCTCACCGTCAAGGAGCTCACCGGGATGATCAAGGAGGCTGACATTGATGGCGATGGCCGGATCAACTTCCAGGAGTTCTCACGTGCCATCACTGCCGCCGCGTTCGACAACATCTTCTCGTAACTGCTGGCCGGGCTGCCATGATCTACATGCATGTGTATTGATTGTCGATTCATATGTTGATGATCATGCGTGCTGGTTTTGATTTTGTTTTTCTTCTTTAGGGGAGATTAATTTAGGTGGATATATAGTTGAGTTTGTGGCGTTCTTGTGAATAACGGACAAAAAATTCAATTTAGGGAGAATTGCATGCGTGTTTGATTGTGTTGGACTATTTCTGTCATTGTGTGCATGCAGCAATGAGTGCATGCCCTTGGTTGTTTGCATGGCACCGTTTAGTTTGGCTCTACCTGCCTCGCACTACTAATTTGACATTTTAGAGCAATCTAGTGGTCCTATTCTAAATTTGAGGAGTCAAGAAAAAAAAGTCTCTTTAGTAGGGTTTCTAAACTCTCCTATTTTATTACATGCCCTCCTAAATTTTCCCTCCAAACTCCTATATTTGGGAGCCTCCCATCATCCCTCTCAAACCATAGATCCCACCATTTGTTATGCCCGCTAGTGTATGAATGCATGCTCCACTAGAGTTTGATGCAAATCCAGGTGCCACCTCCCTCCAAGATATGTTTTCTCCAGCCACTCCACCCAATCAGTCCTCCTGAGTCCTGACCCGTCTCCCGATCTCGACAAGAGCGATGCTACCATGGCCGCCCACGACCGGCTGAGTCAGAGACCATGCCATCAACCCATCACCGTCGTCGTCACGCAATGAACCCCATTTGCATATAGGGATGAAAACGGTTACGGAAATTCCCGATCAACCGAGCTTCGTTTCCGTAAAATTCAAGAAATGGTGAAACGAAAACGGTTGGACTCGGAAACGATACGGAAACGAAAAATTTCAGTCAGAAACGGAAGCGGAAACGATACAGCATTTGTTCCACCGAATAGCTCGGTATACCGAATAGGCTCGGAAATTTCCGTCGGAGTTCCGAATTCCAGAGCCCGAGTAAACTGAGGATTGTGAGCTTCTTTGAATCGAGCTCCACGGACCACGGCTGCCTTGCCTTCCTCGGCCGCCACGAGCACGGCGCAGAGCGGAGCACGCAGCGCAGCCTGCCGGCCGCCGCACGAAGCGGCGCTGCACGCTGGCCGGTGGCCACCGAGCTCCTGCTCGCAGTCTCGCACCAAGCAGCCATCCCCGTATCTGCTTGCTGTTTGCACCTAATAAAAGGGGAAAAAGGACAGCAATGGCTCCGGTCCTCAGCCTGACGATACTGAGAGAAACAGGATCACGGGAGGAAGGAGAAGGAAGAGTCAACGGCAATGAAAGGAGTGGTGATGAAAATATCCTTTCATTTTACATTATAGCCCTCAATAGAAATAGAAAACACATTGAAACCTTTAGGCTAATGAGAAGGATATAAAATAAAATATAAAATCACACTAAGACTAGGCAACTCACATTATTTACTAAGTATGATGGACGGATGATTTCTTGATTGGTATTGAACGTGTGATTGTAGACTTGTTGGTGGCCGCGGGTTTCCGATTTGAGTTACCGATATCGATATATTTTCGATCTGATGGTTTCGTTTCCGAATTATCGGATTTTCCGTTATCGTTTTTGTTTCCGAACATATCAAATATGGTTAGGAAATGATACTGGATATTTTCGATCCTTTCCGACCGTTTTCATCCTGTGGGTGTAGAGTCCTGACGGACTAAACAACCCTGGCGGCCCATCCTATGGGCCGGCCCATGAACAAGACTTGACGCACAAGACAAGGATTAGTCCTAGTCGGTTTGGATATACTGTATTAGGGAATTAGAGATAAACTTGTAAAAGTCTCTTAGTCCTATACGGTTCCCATGTAACCCTGCCCTCCGGACTATATAAGGGGAGGCAGGGACCCCCTCAAAACAATCTCATCAATACAAGATACACCATACAGGACGTAGGGTATTACGCTCCGGCGACCCGAACCTGTCTAAATCGTTTCTTGTCACCTTCGGCTCTAGATTCTCGACGACTTCTCCTTAAACCCTTCTCTCGGGGCACCCCCTCGGGAACGTTGTCAGCATAAATCGCCGACACTTTGGCGCCGTCCGTGGGATCTACTCGTCGAGTTTTCAGTAAAGAGTCGATGGCCACCTTCAGCGCCTCCATCGTCACCAAGTTCGAGGCAGGCGCCTCCTTCATCTTCGGCTCCTGGCTTTGCATTGCAAACCAGGAAGGCGAACTCCAACACCACTTGCGCGACGAGGCGGCTGCACCAGCTTTGCCACGCGCGCAGACCGCTCCGCAAAGATCTCAGAAGACTCCAAATTCCGACACGATCTCTGGATCGTATCCTACTCGGAGGAGTACGTGGCGCCCGAAGCAGATTCAATCCCGGGCAGACCACGACAACCCAACCCCTACCAAGGGGCAGGATCAAGCCACATATCCAAGACTCCCCGGCGGACTCCGGATCACTTCCGAGTTCCGCCAGGGTTCAACGATCAGGACCGTGACAGTAACCCCGCGGGTATCCAGGAACCCTGGCTACAACCCCCGCGGGACGAAGACTTCATCACGTGGATCGCGCGCATCCCAGTTTCCCTTCGGGTTAACAAACTCAGCCGCGGTCCACCAGAAGCACCTGAAGAAGAAGGTTCTCCAACCCCGCGGAGCAACCTCGGATCTTGTCTTAACCACAACTCCCTCGGAGGTTATTGTTCATTGGCCTGACATGGATCCCGAGGCGGCTCTGTTCGAAGCAAACGTACCTTCCACGGTACGGGACATCCTACCTCTGCTTCCTTTCCAAGAAGGCAGAGAGCTCCCTGCTGCCACGGGTAGCAGAAGAACCGGGCCTAGCAACCCCGGTCGCCATTCCTGCGTGCTCCTCAATGAGCACAGCGATGAAGAAGTTGTCTCCGACGACGCTCCAACAGAGGAAGGGGAAACCGACGCAGACCGGGAACTCCGTATCGAGCGCAACCGCAACCGCGCACTCCGACGTCGCTTCATCAAGAAGAAGAATCTCAACTCGGAGTTCGACAAGCAAGACATCTTCAACTCCCCTGTTGCCAACATCTTGTTCGGGGTCAGCGTCTTCGAAGGGTTCCAAACAACCCCTGAGATCAACCTCGCTAAGGCTCGCCTAGAAGCCGCAGCCGTCATGGTCGATCGCCTGGATGGAGGCTGCTCCTCCTCCAAAAGCAAGAGTTCTTCGCGCCAGCAAGCACCGTCAGCCAAGCGTCAGAGCAGTCACTATGGCAGCTCCGCTGGCCAAACCAAGGACAAGAACAGGCCTCGCGAAGAACCCCGCCGTCCTCGCGAGGAACCTCCTAGGTCCCAGCGTCGCGAAGAACCCCGTCCAGCTCGCTCTCATAACACACCCAACGACGCCCGCAACGACATCATCCGGATCAGAGAGGGAAGAGCTACCTCCCACGTTGCGGATTCTGCAGGAAGATGCGGCGTCCCCAATCCCGATGCCCTGCCATGCTACACACGCGCCATCCGCGTCAGCTCCTTCCCGCGGAAGTTCAAGCCGCCAGGCATCACCAACTTCGACGGGAAGCAAGATCCAAACATCTGGCTACGCAGATACTCCTCTGCAATCGAAGCATCAGGGGGCGACGACATCTCAAAGATGCTCTACTTCCCAGTTGCGATGGAGCAGGGTCCTCTCACCTGGCTCGAGGCCCTCCATCCAGACTCCATCGACAGCTGGCACGCGCTGAAGAAGGCTTTCGTCTCCAACTACCAGGGTTCTTTCGAGCGCCCTGGCAGCAAATATGAACTCCGCGCGTGCAAACAGAAGCCAGACGAGTCCCTGCGCGACTACAACAGGCGATTCTTCGCCATCAAGGCATCCTGCGTCCCCATCCCCGACTCAGAAGTCATCGACTACTTTCAAGAAGGGATGACTGATCGCGCCCTCTTCCGTGACTTCGGTCACAACCGTCCTCGCGACCTCGAGGAATTTCGCGCACTGGTGTCCAATTGGATGGACACCGATGATCAAGAACGGGAGCGCTACGGCAAGAGACCCAACAACCCTGGTCGCAAGAACCAGGAGGACAGCAGGGATCAGCCGCGCGACTCCTTCCAACGCAACGGCAACAACCCACGGAAGCGACCACACAACACGGTCGCAACCGTCCAGACCGTCCGCTCCGCCAAATCTGCGCAGCAACGAAGGGAAGAGTTCAACAAACTTCTCAAGAAGCGCTGCCCTTACCACCTCGACAGCAAGCACACCATGGGCGAGTGCGTGCTCCTCCGGGAGACGTTCAGCACCCCAAACAAGAAGCAGAAGTCGGCTGGCGATGGAGACGACGGACACGACAAGGGAGACAGCGGTTTCCCAGACATCAACAACACTGTCAACGTCATCTTCGGAGGCATGGCAGTCAGCGACACCTCGCGCAACCGCAAGAATGCAAGGCGCGAGGCATACGCAGCAGAACCAGCGGTGGTTACACCGCTACGGTGGTCTGACACCACTATCACCTGGTCCCGAGAAGATCAGTGGGCCGAGATCACCTATCCTGGACGATATCCGCTCGTCCTCGAGACTGTGGTAGCAAACAGCAGGCTCACCAAGGTCCTGATCGACGGAGGCAGTGGGCTCAACCTCATCTTCGCCAAGACGCTGAAGTCCATGGGCCTCGACATGAGTACGCTGCAGCCGGCGGATACTCCTTTCTACGGCATCGTGCCTGGAAAGGCCGCCATCCCCCTCGGGCAAATCACCTTGCCCGTCACGTATGGTACGTCATCCAATTACCATACAGAGTTCATTAAGTTCGAAGTTGCAGACTTCGACACCTCCTACCACGCCATCCTCGGGCGACCAGCATTGGCCAAGTTCATGGCCATCCCCCACTACACCTACCTGGTGCTGAAGATGCCAGGGCCTCACGGTGTTCTTTCCCTTCGCGGCGATATCAAGCGCTCCTACCTCTGCGACAAAGAGGCAGTAGAGTACGCCGTCAGAGCCGCGTCTACCATAGATCGCCAAGAGCTCCAACCCTTGGCAGCAGCCGTTGTCGCAGAGGACGATGACGCCCCGACGCAGAAGAAGACACGGGCTATCAAACCTGTGGAGAAGGTCGCAACAAAGACGATTGACCTCCAAACAGGAGATCCATCGAAGACAGCAGTGATTGGCTCCACCCTCACCCCTGCATAGGAAAACGCGCTCGTCGACTTCCTGCGATCCCAGGCAGACATCTTTGCTACAAAGCCTTCCGACATGCCTGGAGTCCCTAGAGAGTTGATCGAGCACAAGTTAGACCTCAACGAGAGCGCAAAGCCCAAAAAGCAGCGCCTCCGAAGATTCGCCACAGAGCGTCGGGAAGCCATCAAGAAAGAACTAGCTAAGTTATTAGCAGCTGGTTTCATTAAAGAAGTCTTCTATCCGGATTGGCTAGCCAATCCGGTTCTTGTAAGGAAAAAGAATTCGAATGAATGGAGAATGTGTGTTGATTATACTGATCTCAACAAACACTGCAAGAAGGATCCCTTCGGGCTTCCTCGCATCGATCAAGTTATCGACAGCACCGCCGGGTGCACCCTACTCTGTTTCCTCGATTGTTACTCAGGATATCACCAAATATCGCTGAAAGAAGAGGATCAGATTAAAACTTCATTCATCACGCCATATGGTGCATACTGTTACACAACCATGCCTTTTGGTTTGAAAAATGCAGGTGCCACATATCAGCGGGCGATACAGGGTTGTCTTCAAGACCAACTTCATCGAAATGTTGAAGCCTACGTTGATGATGTGGTAGTCAAGACAAGAAATCCCGAGGATCTCATCGCTGACCTCACCGAGACGTTTGATAACCTACGCAAATGGCGATGGAAGCTCAATCCCGCCAAGTGTGTTTTCGGTGTCCCATCTGGAAAGCTCCTTGGGTTCATTATTAGTGAACGCGGCATTGAGGCAAATCCAGAGAAGATAGCAACTATCATGAACATGGAGCCGCCGAGCACTGTCAAGGATGTCATGAAGCTTACGGGCTGCATGGCTGCACTCAACCGCTTTATCTCCAAGCTAGGAGAACGCGGGACCGAGTTCTTCAAACTACTCAAGAAGCAAGATAGATTTCAGTGGACTCAGGAAGCTCATGTTGCTTTCGACAAGCTCAAGATATTCCTGACTACGTCTCCTGTGCTCACTGCACCGCTCCCGGGCGAAGATCTCTTGCTCTACATTTCAGCAACCACTAATGTCGTCAGCGCCGCTATTGTTGTTGAACGCGACGAGGAAGGCCACCTCCAGAAGATTCAATGACCTGTGTACTTTGTAAGCGAAGTCCTCTCGGACTCCAAATCCAGGTACCCTCAAGTTCAAAAAATTCTATATGCTGTCCTAATGACATCCAGAAAATTGCGGCATTACTTCGACACCTACAAGATCATCGTGGTTACTGGTTATCCTATTGGCGAGATTCTTCATAATCAAGACGCTACAGGGCGTATCGCCAAGTGGGCTGTTGAGCTCGGAACATACAGCATCGAGTTCCGTTCTCGCACGGCCATGACGTCTCAGGTCCTTACTGATTTCATATCGGAATGGACCGAGCACAATCTCCCAGTCGCCACTACCAAGCCTGAGCATTGGATCATGTATTTCGACGGGTCACTCAAGCTGGAAGGCGGAGGCGCTGGAGTTCTGTTGATCTCACCTCGAGGGGATCAACTCAAGTATGTTCTGCAGATTCAGTTCGCTGTCACCAACAACGCTGCAGAATACGAAGCACTTCTTCACGGCATGAAGATGGCCATCACCCCTAGTATCAAGCGTCTGCTGGTATATGGGGACTCCATGTTGGTCATCAAACAAGTCAATAAAGACTGGAATCGAAACCATGAAGACATGGATGCGTACTGTGAAGAAGTTCGGAAATTGGAAAAACACTTCCTCGGCATTGAATTTCATCATGTCGAACGAGATTACAACGTCGCCGCAGACGTCCTATCAAAGCTGGGTTCTTCCAGAGCAGAGGTGCCCAGCGGAGTGTTTGTCAATGAACTCTCCAAGCCATCAATCCCTGCGGCGGTAACTTCTGATGCTACAATCTCAGCTCCCGAGGTTATGCTCAGCTTCCGTTGTTCCGGCAACGAGGTTTATCTCAATAAAACTCCCTTTACTGGGTTGTTTACTTGTCTTCGTGACATTACCTACAACTTCCGTGTTCTTTTGAGACTTGGAAAGTTTCTTTTACATTCGGAGCCTATAACTGAGGTCTATCCGGGTTCTTTCGAGGCCAAAAACGGATCTGTTCCTCCTATTGCACTACTCTGTGCTATTTTCCAGCTCCACGCTGTCGCTCCATGGGTCTTACTGGGTTCTTGCTTCGGCAAACCATATACAGTCAGTTTCCAAGTATCCTCCTAGGGTACATTTTAATAGATAGCTTATGCTATGAGAAATCTCCCTGGGTTCCTTCGGGTCCTTAACAGGGTTGTTTTTCAAGTCAAAGTCTACGCCACGTACATTTCGACTAAGTCCTGGTTATCAATACAGAGACAACCCGAGAATTCATAGAAATTCTTGGTTTTTCTTCACAACATGGCAATAAATATATTACATTGCACGATACTTATGTTACAAATAACATTTGTTTATATCTACAACCTAAGGCCCTGAGCAATTGCTTCTGCAATTGGCTCGGCCTCTTGCTTCAGGTCCCTAAAGGCAGACTCAGTACAGTTTGGCTCTGCGCCTTCAACTAATTTGCCTATGTCTACCACCGGGTACCTGGACTTCACTACGGCAAGGACATGCACGAGACAAGCTTTCGAAGATCTCTTGATATACGCCTTCAGCTGTCTCGGCATGGCCTTCAGGCGCTCCAGGAATGATAGCGGCGCTGAAGGGTCTTCTGGAACCAAGGCTTTCACCACCGGACTCGCTGCCCTCTCTAGCTGCGAGATCCGGTTCAAGGCTTCCGCCAGGTCGTCGTCCGACTTCTTCATCAACCGCAATTCTTCTTCGAGCTCCGACATCCTCCTGGCCGCCTGTTCGAGCTTCTCGTCCAGCACCTTCTTGTCTGATAGATGCTTCTGTGCCTGGACGAGATCCCTGGATAGCCGATTATTCTCCTCGCGAGCACCCTCCAGGTTCTGGGCAAGTTGCTTTTGCTGCTCGAGGACTTGAATTAATTGCTCGTCGGCATCTTTGCGTTGTTGGACCGCTACTCTGAGTTCTTCTTGGAGGCTTTCATGATCAGCAGAGAGGGTCTTCAACGCTTCTTCATAACGGTTGGCCGCGTTGGACCAATCCGTCATCTTGCTCTGGGCTGTTGCTAGTTGCTGTTGCGCCCCTGCGAACACAAGACATTGACAGAGTTGTTATTCAACACAGGCAATGGACAATTTTTTCATAAGACTTCGGTTATGACAGAGTACCTTTGAGCTCTGCTTTCGCCGTTGCAAGCTTCTTTTTCACGTCCTCCTTCTCTGCGGCCAATTCCTTGGTGTGCAGGTGTAAGGTACGGATCGTGTCGGCGTCTTCCGCCTCCTGGAGTTTGCGATCTTCGCGCTCACGCTCCAGCTCCTTCTGGAGACGGTCCGCCTTGGCGTGCATCAAGGATATGTTGTGGAGGTACTCGGTCTTCTTCCTTGATGCCTCGCCAACAGCCTACAACAGAGTTGTTATAAGATATGCTTCATCTATACTACAAGAACAGGGTTGTTTCACTAACCTTGAAGTAGGTTACTGCTCTCTCGGCATGATAAAGTCCCCTGTCGATGTGGTGCTCATCCTCCTCCGCGTCCAATATGTATTCGAAGGTCTGCGGGTTCGGATTGAGCATTGGGTCGAAGCTCCCGATGCGGAAGCTCCCACCCTCTTCTTCAGCTCCGGTACTCTGGGGTACCCTGGGGATTTCTTCAATTTCTTGCTCTTGGGTTGATGTTTCTGCTTGTTTCCCCCTCGAGCACTCTGCTTCCGCCTCGGTCTGGGTTGTTTCTGTGACGCTCGGGGGCTGTGCAGAGGACTGGTCACGGCGTTCCAGCTCGGATTCTTCCATCACCGCCGATGTGACCAGCTGTTCGATATCCGCCAGCACCTCCGCGACTATCTCTTCGACTTGTGCTTCTTCTGGTGCTGGCGGGTTTGATGGCAGAGTTGTTTGAACTTCCGGCAGGGTTGTTTCTGGAACAACCCTGGGTTCTTTGGGCACTGCGGCCTCTGGCTCTACAGCTGCATGGTCAACCAAGGATTCTACCTTGGATATTGCTGGAGTATCTTCAACACTGGGACAATGAAGTTTGTTAGTTATAGCGGTATTATGCGCCGCTACATTGTGTATTGATTGACAAAATACTTACATGGTGGAGGGTCGCATGGGGATCTCTGGCTCCCCCAAGGTGAACTCTTCCTCTACCTCCTGCTCCGCCGCCGAAGGTCCCGCTGGACAGGGTTCTTCACTTATTGGTGTTATCCCTTCAAACGGCGTGGAGACAGGGTTGAAGATCTCGTGCAGGATCTCTTCCTCAGATAATGCCCGCCGAGCAGAGCTGCTTTGCTGCGGCATACTGGTTCCAATTTCTCCTATGGCTATTCCCACTGAAGATGTTGTCCTGGGTTGTGGGGATACCTTTGCCCTTTCCTCTGGGATTGTTCTGGCTCAGGGCTTGGGCAAGGTGCGTGCTTCCTTGGGCACTGGTGCTTGTGCCTCTGATGGCGCCGGTCTCTTGGACCTTTCAGTTCCCCTGGAGGTTGCTCCTGATTTGGCTTGGGGTTCTTCAGGGACCTGTGGTTCAAGTTTTACCATTGGCTCGTCAGGGTCTTCAATTGCAGATTTCATGCGCACTTGATCTCTTACCTTTGGATCCACACAGCATGCCAGCAATGCCGCTTCTTCAGTGTTGGTTGGGTCCAGGGGCGGCAGACTTACATATAAGGCGCGCCGGGCTTCATACTGTGATGATCAAGACATTAGTTCACAATATATTTTCAACAATGCAGAACTATATTCAGAAAAGGATTTTACCTCAGGTGTCATGGTTATCGCAGATACTTCCATTATTTCAGGAAATTGATCATCAGTAATCACCAGGAACTTCTTCAAGAGTTGGTTCACTCTCTTCTCCGATATGTTCCCGGTGGCATTCCTTGAGGGGTCTGCTTCCCCAGAGTACAAGTACCCTGGGTTACTGCGTTGCTTGCATGGCTGGATTCTCCTAAGCAGAAATGACTTATATACCATGGCTCCTGTTAGGCCTTGCGCCTTTAGGTCTCTGATCATGTTGAGCAGCTCAGGGATTTGCATGGCTTGGTTGACTCCAACTGTCTCGCTCCAGAATGGTCTCATTACTGGAGGATTTCCTGAACGGCTCTGCAACTGTGGCTGGTGGTTCCATGCGTAGAACCATTCCTTCTGCCAGTCCTTGAGGCTTTCCTTCGTTGTGTAATCCAAATATACCGGCCTCATGCCCTGGCGGAACTGGATAACTACTTTGCCTACCACTTGCAGTGGCCCGCTGGAGGTCTTTACCCTGAATAGATGGCGGAAAAGGGCAAAATGGGGATCTATCCCTAAGAACGCACAGATGGATGAAGATGGATAGATTGAGAATGGAGTTGGGATTCAGATGACATAGTTCAATCCCATAAAATTGAAGCACACGGCGGAAAAAATCACATGCTGGCATGCCAAATCCAACTTCGTAAAAGGCCTTCCATACCGTGATTTCCTCGGTGTCTTCGGTGGGGTATTCATGCCCGTATGCGCTTCTCCATCGGCTGATTCCTCGTGCTGGCAAGAATCCATCCGCCTCTAGGGCCTTGATGTGCTTCTCCTTCAAGATACTGGTCGGCCAGTCGCTGATTGGATCTCCAATATTTGGCATGTCCCCCGCGGACGCTGCCTCTTCGGTCGTAACGACCTGCTTCATGGCCTCTGCCTTCTTCTTCGAGCCCTTGCTTCGGCTAGATCCTTCACCACCGGCCATTGGGATCTCTTGTGATTTGGTGTGGATTGGATCTAAGATTGGGTGAAGTTGTGGATGCTCGTGCGCGATCTCTGGATTACGCGAACTACAACTGTCGCAAACTCTAGATCTGTTTTGCGCAAGCGTACGGATACAAAGGGTCGCGGTCGGTTTATATGGGCTTTTCGAAGCGTTACTTCGGTAATTTTCAATTTGAGTCCTTTCTTGATCCTATATTTGAATTTGTTCAAATTTAGGCTCGGGGGCTGTAGACATATTTTCAGGAAATATTTTTCTGAGAATTTTCGGCTTCAATTGATAAATTTATGAGGAATTCTACAAGAATTCGGGTTTCTTCGGAAATTGATTCTCTTTTGGTTCGGACTTCGAAAGAGCCTCGAATTTCTTCTTCAAAGATAAACGAGGCTTGGGGGCTGCCCAATTGGGCGCACCTAATCGGTGCGCACCAATCCGAACTTCGAGAAGACTTATGAGCACATCATTACCTATTGAACAGCATGGTTGCAACTTCCAAGATCAAAGAACCCTGTGGGTCTCAAAGAACCCTGTGGGTCTCAAAGAACCCTGGCGGATTTCAAAAGAACTCTGGAGGACCTCAAAGAACTCTGTACTTTCAACAAGGCTGTTCTTCAGGAGATAAGGTGCTCGGGGGCTTGTGGGTGTAGAGTCCTGACGGACTAAACAACCCTGGCGGCCCATCCTATGGGCCGGCCCATGAACAAGACTTGACGCACAAGACAAGGATTAGTCCTAGTCGGTTTGGATATACTGTATTAGGGAATTAGAGATAAACTTGTAAAAGTCTCTTAGTCCTATACGGTTCCCATGTAACCCTGCCCTCCGGACTATATAAGGGGAGGCAGGGACCCCCTCAAAACAATCTCATCAATACAAGATACACCATACAGGACGTAGGGTATTACGCTCCGGCAACCCGAACCTGTCTAAATCGTTTCTTGTCACCTTCGGCTCTAGATTCTCGACGACTTCTCCTTAAACCCTTCTCTCGGGGCACCCCCTCGGGAACGTTGTCAGCATAAATCGCCGACACATCCCTATTTGCATATATACATTACTACTCTCTCCGTTTAAAAATAGAATTCGTTTGATTTTTTACCTCAAGGTTGTTTCAAAATAGAATTTGTGACTTTTTTACCTTAAGTTTGACCACTTGTCTTATTAAAAATTATATAAAATATTATATTTTTTGTTATGACTTAGTATTTTTTAATAAAAAATTTCATGAAAAACTTAAATTTGACTATGTTTGCGCAAATTTTTTAAATAAAAAATGGTAAAAGTTAGGGTAAAAAGTCAAACAAAATCTATTTTATTTGAAACGGAGGAAGTAACAATCATCACATCTCGGTGCGTCCTAGGTATAACTACAAGTTTTGTCCGTGTTATATCACCCATTTTATTGTTGCTACTTGCAGATAAAGTGGGAAAAAAGTGGGAAAAATATACTTTTTTCTGAGATGCGTGTTATGTGAGGGAGATGCATAAGAAAGGTGAAAAGAGAATTTTTTGGGATGCGTGTTCTGTGAGGGGATGAATATGAAGTGAAAAGTACTTTTGGTAAGTGAACACAACAAAACTGCAACAGATTTGTGAAGGTTTATAAAAATCAAATATTCATCGTTGTTCTTGTCAACAACATTGGAGCGGCATCGACTTGATCGGTGTGGAACTACCATACTAATTTCAAGAGCACAATCCTTATGGAGTAATAAATTAAAGTCTGATTCATTTCATCCCCTGTAAGGCTTCAAGTAGGTGGGTACGTCCACAACTGTTCGCTAGAGGCTTGCAATGGCAGCTTCACGTCAAAAGGAGAAATGGGGAGAGAAAATCATAAACACGAGCAATAGAACGTGCTAGAACGTGTTTCGATGGTGACACCCCTCCCCCGCACAATCTTCCAAGTCAAGCGGAAGAACAAGGGAACATAGTGCAGGCGAGCTTGACAAGCCTTCTCTAACGTGGCTCTATTTATTGGCTCTTAAATTAACGTGGCACTATTTATTGGCTCTTAAATTGTTTAATCGATGAACAATGTCAAAACGCTAAAAAAGTTACAATGAGTTGACTCTTTGCTAGCTCTTAGCTGTCTCATAGCATTTTTTATTCATTGAACAATGCAATTCTTGATGTGACCGATTCTTGTTCAAGAGCCGGTCACATCACTTTGCACTCTTGAATGAATATGAAACAACTAAGAGCTAGCAAAAAGCCAACCCACTTGTAAAGAGTCAACCTATTTTTTACTATTTTGGCATTGTTCATCGATTAAACAATTTAAGAACTAGTAAAGAGCTAATGAACAATGACACACATTATAGGCGAGACTCAAAATGTCATTTCATCTCCACGCAAGGATGATGCTTCAATACACCTTTTGTTGCAGTTTTGCTCTTGGATGCTTAATAGTACTACTATAGAGGCTGATAATTATGGCCCTGTTCGGCTGGTAATATGCTGCGGCTGTTCGTCAGCTAGGGCTAGCTATTCGAGCTGTTGCGGGATGCAGCTGTAGCGTAGCCGCCCAGCCTAGCTAGCAGCCGAACAGGGCCTATACTCTCTCCCTTCAATCATTGATGCCCCTCTTGTTTCTTTGCACAAAAGAAAAATATATCCAATTCACTTCAGCAGACCTAGCACCAAGGATTGTATTAGCGCCAATGCTAGATTTTGTCGAATGAGCATCACACGTCACAACATGCAATACAATGCTTGGATTGGAGAGAGAATGTCCAAACATCTTTTTTTCCCACACTGTGGATACTCTTAGACCCTACAACTGGGTAGGATAGAGCATATAGTGTTATGGCCACAGTCGCGGGAGCTAGGAGGTGCAATAAGAGAGGCATGCACGGCCCCGCCATCGAGCGAGAAGCACGAAACATAGTCCTACAACAACCAGCATTGAGGGTGGAGCCAAGGAATGAAGAGTGTCTGCCGCAACCGCAAACCTAGGGTCAAAGTAAAGAAGGAAGCTTGTTGTCGATGCAAGGAGGCGACTATGGATGCTAGCAAGCACCCCCCGAGTGAGCAGACCACAACCCACAAACCGTTTCATCACCTTCGAGTCGTACACCAATTATTTTTTTTATATGGAATCAATATCTAAAGTATTTGACGATAATATTTTTACTACACTAGTTTTTTCACAACTAATTATAGACGAAAGCTTTACTTTAGGTTACCATGTAAGTTCGTAAAAAGAAATGTTTATAGTAAAAACGAGTTCTACCCATACCAAACTTTTTAATACCAGAAATCGTGATATGTTGAGAGGCTATTAAAAATGTGGCATCTAGCTCACCATCGCCTTATCCAAACTAAATATAGATGTGATAACACTAGCCTTAAATTAAAAATTATCTTTGATTTTTTTCTTTAAAAAACTCCTTGACTATGACGTTGTTTATTAAGTTTATGGACGGATTTGGACCAATGCTTTTGGACTAAAAAACCAAATGCTCCCAAGTACCAAATCATATCTTAAAAGTTAGCCGTCCAACAACGCTCATAAAATAAAACAAATACAAATTCATGTATGGATGAGAACAACAAATCTCAAACGCTGATGTCACCAACGTCATGTAGCATGTATGTAGGGCCATGGCAGTGCAAATATGAAGTTTCACGTGTAGTTACGCATTTTTGTTTGGGTCCGTCTCCTCATCAGTCGACTGATTTTTGGCTTATCTGTCAATCAACGCCTCTAACCGTTAGATTGAAAACGTAAGGTTCAGATCAACTCCTGCCTTGTCTCTAACCTTTCTTCTTCCCAAGCGCTCCTTTCTCCTTCCCGTCACTTCCCGATGCCCGACCTCACGCCCCCGCCGCTGCCGCCGCCCGTCGGGTCCGGCGGCCGCCACCGCCTCCGCCGCCACCCTCCACCACCGCCCTCCACTAACCCATTGGGCCTACACGCCCCCACCGCCTCCACAGCCCACCGGGGATCCTCCACCGCCCGGCTCCGGCGGCGCCCTCGCCGTCTCCGCTCCGCCGCCGTCTCTCCCGCCTCCACCGTCGGCCGACGAGCCGCCCGAAGCTTCCTCTATGTCCGGTGTCGGGTCCCTGTAAAAGGGGTACCCCAACTTAGGCCCAGAACTACTCAATAACAAGGCCCACCAACGAAGTTGGTCTGGCTCCGTAGCCCAGCAAAGGCCCATCGCGACAAACGCCACCGCAGCGCTTGCCCCGCTTGAAGACCCTCGAGCGGGGAGATTCGCGACGATCGAGCCCAGCCAAGCTCAAGGGGGACGTTCACCCTCGAGCTGGCGCTTTCCGTCACGTTCGAGGCTCGGCCGCGAGGCTCGAGGGAGACGTTCACCCGCGAGCCGGCGTTTCCGTCACGTTCGAGGCCCAGTAAGCTCGAGCTTGCGGACCAAGCTCGAGCCTGCTACGCCGGGAACGGCGCCCGAGACTCTACGACCATCAACACCAATCATAAATGACCCCCCTGCGGCCAAAAAGAAGGATTCACTGTGCCACGCCACCGCCCATGCTGCAGAAAGGACATCGGTCAAATCCACCAGGCGTGGTGGATTCGGATCTGACACTGCATAGGCCGGTCCTGGCAACGGCACTGTGCCAACCACTCCTTTGACTTTGCTTGCCTCGGATGCGCTATCATCCTCGATGGCAACCCTCGAAGGAAACTACGGAGCTTCGATCCGGGCGCCGTACTCAAGTTGCCACCCTCGAAGTCCTGATCTGTAGCAAGAAGAACATCACATCAACCACTGCCATGTCGTCAGCCAGAGTTGGAAGGCGCAATTCCCGATCGCATCGTGCGCAGCATGGGCAGCACAGTACACTTAGCACGTCTGCGCCACGAATGCATGTACTCTCACGCCCTCCCCCTTATGCCTATAAAAGGGGAAGGGAAGCCCATGCAAAAGGGCAAGTGACAGCAGGTTGACACCACAGAACACATACAAACGCACTTAGCCACCAAAAAGCTCAGGGACTTATGAGCTCACCTCCTTCTCCCATCTTGCTTGTAAACCCCTACTACGAGCAATACGAAACTGGTGCTCGGCACCACTGCTGGACGTACGGCCCCGTGGCCGGAACCCGAATAAAAACCCCCGTCTCTTCACCCGCCATCGGGGCAACGAGTGGATTAGCACCGCAATCACTTGTTTGTGCCGGTGTGACCAAATTAGGCACCGACATCCGGCCATCGAGGTAAGCTCCCTAAACCCAAGAACCCTAACCCCCACCGCAAACCTAAGAACCCTAACCCGAAATCCCCATCTCAATTCAATTTCTAGTGTAATTGTGAGTGATTGATGGATGAGCAAGAAATCAATCGATTGAAGATGAGTAAATCTATTTTTGTTTTTACGTTTGTCTATCCCGTATACACGTTACTCCCTTGTGATTACCAGTTTACGGCCGCAACCTGGCTGGGCTGGGCTGGGCTGGGCTGGACTGCTGGGCCCACCAGCCAGCCCCCCAACCTCCGCCAGACCAGCCAGCGCTGGGCTGTTTCGCAGCGAAGCGAACAGGCTCGATCGTCTTCCCTCTTCCTGTTTCCTTCGTCCCCGTCGCTTGGCGCTTCCAGAAAAACCAAAGGCTTCTCGTCTCTAGTCGTCACGGCTTGAAGTCTTGAACCCTCGCGACTCGCGACGAAGGCAAGAGGCCAAGAGCAACACGAAGTGATCCCACAGCTCGGTTCCTCCCCCACGGTCGGCGCCGGTTTGGATGGAGATGGAGGCGGCGGCGGCCTCCGACGAAACCCTAGCGGCCGTCTTCGCCCAGCTCAAGCCCCACACCGTCGCTCTCCTCGACCTCCTCCGCAGCCGCCGCCCCGCCTCCAGCTCCGCCTCCTCCCTCCGCGAAATGGTCTCCTTCCTCCGCTCCGCCCCCGCCCCCGCACTGCAGCTCTGCTTCGAGTAATTAATCTTCTCCTACACCTCTCGTTTTATTTTGGTTTTTTTTTTTGCTTGGGCCTGGTTATTGAGTAATCTGTGGTTATCCCCCCTCCCTTTTTCAGTTATACAGTGTTTCCACTGCTGCTTCTCCTGGATGCGGCGGTGCAGTGCAGGAAGCAAGGCAATGCGCTGGGACAGGGCGCTGGGGACATTGACATCAGTGATGCCGTCGCTGAAGCTGGGCTGGCCTGCCTTGAAGTGCTCCTCACCAAGTGCCGTCTCTCCTCGGTCAATCAGGTCAGGCGAATAATTCTGCTCTAGCCTAGACTAGTCTCATGGATATCTTAGCTGCAAAACTGCCACTTAGCTGCTTTACTGAAACACGTTTGCTGTTCAGTGTAACTAAGCATTATTTGATTCAGCAGCTGATCTATGGACAATTTAGCATCGTATGAAATGAATTGGGATCCAGATGAATTATGCACACAATGTGGATTATGTTCTTCTGGGTCTAATCTGCTTAACTGCATCTGTAACTCTTGTTTCCCCTGTTTCCTAGATGGTCGCAATGCTGAAAAAGTTGACTTCTGGGGCTATGCTTTCGCCTTTAGAGGCATCAGAGGAATTCCGCAGTGGAATCATAAGATGCTTCAGAGCCATGGTTTTGCAGTTACAGCCATGCTCGGAGGGGATGTGTTCTTGCAAGCAGGCAACATTGTTGCCTACGACCTTGACCAACACAAGCTCAGGGGCTGTTAGTGTAGTTCACTCAAAGCTCTCTGAACAACCAGAGGAGTGCTTGCTTGCATTCCTTCGGTCGCAGAATGCTTCAGCTGCTGTGGGACACTGGCTCTCACTTCTTCTACAGGTATGGCGCCATTCCTGAATATAGTGTGTATCCATTTGTTCTCGGGAAAATGACTTGGCTTTAGTTCTAATTTATGTTTGTTCTCGTATGGAAGGCATCAGAACTTGAGGCATCAAGAGGGCACCGTGGAAGTGCAGATGTTAGAAAGGACGCATTACATGCTCTGCGGATTCTTATTGCCAAGGTGAGAAGGCCCATAGGTGCTCTCCTGATCCATACAGGCAGAAATTCTTAAGCATCATAGTGGTATCATTGCTTACCACTTGCCTTTCTAGTATTTCTTCCCCGACAACACCTGACACGACACAGAAGCATGTAAGGCCATTCCCAACCCAAGACACTAGTCATAGTGTCCATAAGATCCACATCAACAAGAAACTAGCACTAGACACTACCCTTCCAATGCAAACACCACTAATCAATACTTAAATTTAATGCTACACATCTCTCATTATGTCTTGGATGTTGTGTAGAAACCATGTCTCATGCAAGACCCAGTTTCCTCCTCTTTCCTCATTTATTTCTTTGCCACATCATCTTTTATCCTAGGTGGCAGCTCATTTAATTCTATGGACACCATCCTAGTCATTGGGTTGGGAATGGCCTAATAGACTGAATGTAGAAAAAGCAATAATCAATCTCACAGATTCCAATCATTTATACAAATAGAAACAATGAATAAGATACATTCAACTGATGCTATGTGTACCTACAACCTAGTTTCATGTATGTGAATATGTGATACCGATTTTCCTCGTATTGCATTACTAAGTGAATCAACCTGGTAGTTGTGCATTGTATGCCTAGTACCTCTCGTACGCAGAAGATTTCCCGTGCATGAAGGTATTAATCAATGGATTTTATCTATTACAGGCACCTGCTGACACTGTTCTTTTTCCTTGCTAATCATGCATATAATTCATTTAACTCTTTTTCCTTGTTAGGTAGGTTCTGCTGATGCACTTGCCTTTTTCCTTCCTGGAATTGTCAGTCGCCTTGGAAAGGTTCTCTACACATCTAAGTCTATGATTAGCGGTGCTGCCGGTAGTTCTTTGAGCATTGAGCAAGCCATTCTTGGATTGACCGAGGTTTTGATGATAGTCCTAAATGACAAGGAAAATTTTAGTGCACTTGATATGGCTACAAATGAGGATTGGGCCCATTCTTCTGGTGACGATGGTTCAAGTGAGCATGTATTGCAGATGCTTCGCCAATTACCAACCAAAAATCTACCTGAACAGATAGGCCATGGTGAAACTACAGACGACTTTACCTCTGATGTCAATAATTCCTCTGCTGATAGAAAGGCACTACATGTAAAGCGGACCAAAAAATGGCTTGAGGAAACAACTAGTAATGTTGATAAATTGCTTTCTGCCACATTCCCACATGTATGTTTCCTTTGTTATCGTATAGTTGAAAATAGGATGCATTTCTCTTAAGTAGGCCTAATGTTTTGCCAACTTTTGCAGCTTTCTATTCATTCATCTGAGAAGGTAAGGAGGTCAGTGGTTAGTGGTGTAAGGGGGCTTTTGTCTAGCTGCAGCTCTACTCTAAAGAGAAGCAAAATGCTACTTGTGGTATGTGAACTGTAATATTTATGTCACCTGCGTGAGCATGAAAGTATTGGATCTTTAAGCTGCTCACATATTTTGCAACCTTTGTATTCGAGGAAAAAGCTGTATTTGTATTTTTAACTTAACAAATATAATATTGCAGGAATGCTTATGTGTTCTTGCATGTGATGCTGCTGCAGCTGTGTGTGAGGCTGCACAAGATGCTCTCCTTTATCTTTTCAATCAGGGTCACAATTTTATTACAGAAAACGAGATTTCTGATATTTTCACAAGGTCGCTGCCACATTATTATTATTTTCTTAAATGACCACAGTTGATGGTGGCTTGTGAGAGCAAGAGTTCTAACTGTTTTCATGTGAAGCAGGTTAGTTGAAAGGTTACCACAAGTGGTACTTGGAAGTGAGGAGACAACTGCTCTGTCACATGCTAGGAGGCTGTTGGCTCTGACATTCTATGCAGGTCCACATTTTCTGATAAATCATCTTCACCATTCTCCTGTGAGCACTCACCCCCCATTCGTAACCCCACTCTGGCATGCTTGAATTTCCAGATGGTCCTTGAATGCATGATTCTTCTATTGACTGCGAAATTGATTCCCCTGGCAGGTTATTGCTGCTCGTTTCTTTGATTGTTTGGGGTTGTGCATAAGTCATAGTTCACAGTTTTCTGGTTCCATGGAAAAGTTAATTGTGTCAAAGCCACTATCTGTTGGGTATCTCTATTCCGTGGCTGAGTTGAAAAGTGGCGCTTATTCGAAAGATATGGCTAATAATTCTCTGCATGCCACATACACATCTGCAGCTTCCAAAATATCTGTTGTCCATGATAATGGTTTGTCAAATGCGATACTCGGCACAGTTGAATATGAGTTGCCCCATGTGCCTCCATGGTTTGTTCATGCTGGCAGTCAGAAACTTTACCTGGTTCTTGCTGGAATAATTAGACTTGTTGGTCTATCAACAGTGTCAGGTACCTCGCACATTGTTCCACTCGTTGCATTTTATGAATGGTGCCGTTTTTATGCTGTAATTGTGGCTCATTATATTTATTTGCTTCTTGATGCTAGGGAGAGAAACTGCTGCATCCTTGTCTCCTTTCGTTGATATTCTACTCGATCACTTCAGGAGGTTGAGCACTGAGCTGCGATCAAAAGATATTTACAAAGATGGTGTGCATAGGTGGTACATGAAAGGCGAAGCTGGGCATACACTACGCCAGGCAAGTGCAGCTGTTTGCATGCTCAATGAGCTCATATATGGTGTGTCGGATAGATCCCTTGGTATGTTTTTACAACTGTTTCAGAAGAGATCAGCACAGATGGTAAGGACAGCTTGTCAGAGTGATCAATCTGCTTGTGTTCAAAATAATGGAGTAACTAATGGAAGAGAAGTCTGGGGTTTTAATGAAAAAAAGGATACTAAAGACAATATTATTCATTGCATCGGCAGTATTCTGCATGAATATGTATCTCCAGAAGTATGGGATCTTCCAACAGTGAAGGATGCTGAGCTATGCGAAACAGAGTTGAACCTGCCATTGCACTTCTACCGTGATACAACTGCATTGCACACGGTAATAATGGATACTCATAATTCAGAAATTGGGATTATTTCAATCTTTTGTTTTGTTATTCTATCTAAATAATATCTGTTTGGAAAATGTTGTCTTCTCAAGTTTTCTAGTTCATGGTTTCAGGTTACGCTTGAAGGAATCGGAGTCTTGGGTGCTGTTCTTGGTCAAGATTTTGCACGCAGTGGGTTTATGCACTCTTCCCTCTATCTTCTGCTCCGTGAACTTATCAGCTCAAGTGCTCAGATAAGAATTGCATCAGATGCTGTCTTAAGAGCCCTTGCTGCTGCTGGTGGTCATTGTTCGGTAATAGATTGCCTTATGTCATGCCATAATTTGTGCAGTTGTCATTAGATTATTCTATTTATGATTTGTCTTTCTGCCTGTACAGGTTGGCCAATTTGTTGTCGCAAATGCAGATTACATTATTGACTCTCTTTGTAGACAGCTGCGTCACTTGGACCTAAATCCCCATGTCCCTGATGTTCTTGCTTCCATGTTGTCTTACATCGGTGCTTCTCGTGATATTTTACCATTCCTGGAAGAACCGGTATGATTTATTGTGGTTATTTTTTAAAAAAAGAGGCTATAAATTTCAAGAGTAAAAAAATTATGTTTGTTCGATTTTTTTTTTTTTAAATTGGTGGTGCTTCTATACTTTCTCTGAGCAAATCAAACTTATAAAGCAACATTACATTAGCCAACTCGGCACATTGATGCCCACTCAACTGTTCTTGAAGATGGCCACTATTTCACCCTTTTTGCCTATGTGATATGCTTATTAGGACTGATTTGATATTTTGTAGCATTGATGGATGGTAGACAGTACCTTTAAGCTCTGTCCTTTGTGCTTGGTGGCCCTGCTCTTAATTGCATTTTCATCCCTTGATTCGTTGGTCATTATCTTCCTATCTTCATCTGCATCTGTAGATTCGCAAAGGCTATCTAGAAGTAATGAGTAATCCAACCATCCTTACTTTTTTTTTTACAAAAAAAAAAGAGTAATCCAACCATGTCCTGCTAGTGAAAACCATGTTCGTCAGCCGTCAGGTACATCACTTGTATGAAGGGGGGGGGGATAAATAGAAGTGATATTGGGGGGGGGGAATACAGTTTTTCCTTAAATAACAAACAGCCTAACTTTGCAAGGAAGTTTCATCCATGTGATTTCATGATGATGCATGCAAATTCGTACAGATGCGAGCAGTTTCTTCTGAGCTGGAGGTACTTGGCAGGCATGACCACCCACATCTAACTGTTCCTTTTCTGAAGGTATTATTGTATACACAGTATTGCAGTTTTTATGTTCAACTGAAAAAGGATTATTTGAGCTTAGTTCATTGTTGTCTGGGGTTACAGCTTGTACCTACGTAATATTTAGCCCTGGAATAAAGCCACCAAGTTTAGTACCTTCTCACAGTTAGCATATGTTTTTGTGGATGCTTTTGTAACATTGCTTATTTGGTTAATTTCCACAAGTCGGTGCTTGTGGTAGTACAGTAATACAGTGACTTCAGACAAACCTTTCTAACAAAATGGCAAGTTATTGTTATGTACCTCTTAATTAAAAATTATATATGAATTCCACAATTTTTTCCATTAATTCAAATTCTATGTAAAGTCAAATACAAATACCCATTAATCAATTGCAGTATTGTTATTCTCATTGGCATGCTTAAGATCCTATTCTTGGTTTGATTATCTTTTTTTTAAGAGTGCATGTGCATTGCTGATGCTTCACGTTTCATTTTACTTAGTAATTTATTTTAATGTTCCTTTATGGTTCTAGGCGGTTTCTGAGATTGCCACGGCATGCAGACATGAATCTACTAGTTTGCCAGATGATGCACAATCATTCTATTTGAAGGTCAGTTCAGAGGGCCAAGAAGTCAAAATTTTGATTGAGAAGAGAATGGAATCTAGGGCAACATCTGGTAATATATTTACAGGATTCTTTCTTGGTTTTCAGCATGTTCTATAGCATCTGTTATAGTTCATGAAAGTAATAGACAAATAATAAATACAGTAAGCAGATAAGCTCCACAGTCATCATGGGAATTTGTTTTCCATTTTGTTTTGAATTATCTGCTGATATTTGGTAATACATGATGGGCTAACATTACATCATTAATGTATACTAATTGTTGAAGCTATGGTCCATTATTTCTATAATGCTACGCTCTCACTCATCCTTTTTTACTTGTTTTTCTATGAGATTTTGAAATTTATATATTCTTGTGTAGATATCTAAACATGATGGTAGTCAGCTAACATTTTATTGTTTCTTTTACCCTGTCACACCTGTTTCTTTGGTAGATTGTGTTAGTTTCATCTCTAACCTACGCCAACTTTTGATAAGAAACAAAACGCTTTGTTGTTGTATGGTACTTGTCTAACATTGTGCTAGGTTTTTCCTGTGGCTCCAATCCTCTTATGCATGTCCTAGTTAATTTTCTATATCTTGCTGCCAGTTTTCTTCCATTCCCATGCAATATGTTACGGCTAGTTTCAGCCATCATCTCCCAGCAACAAATGTTCCAGTCTTCCATGATTTTTGGCCCTTTGTTTTTATTTTCATATTTACTTTATTCAAGGTGGGTTTACACTCTAGTCTGACTAATGCCCTGTCTTTGTCTTTTTCCGCATCAGGAAGAATGAATGTTAATGGTCAACCTGATTTTATGAGTTTGGAATATTGGGAGGATTTACTTTGTAAGCTAAATGAGATGAGAAGATATAGGAGAATAGTTGGATCACTTACAGGCTCTTGCTTGTCAGCTGCCACCCCACTTCTTTCTTCAACTAAGGAAACAGCCTGTATTGTGGCCCTCGATATTGTGGAGGTATTTTCTTTCCTTTTTAGTAACACATTGTAAGAAGTTGTAATCTTGAAAATGTTTTGTTCTTCTACTTGGAAGGAAAGTACCGCCTTCGTAGTTTTAGGGCATTGTCTTTTTCATGTGTTTCCATTGTTTTATTTGCTTCTTTTAGCCATCATTTGTGACAATATTCCGAATAACTTGTTTTTGTTAACTTGGTTTATACATTCATCGTGTGTGTGCGCTTGCTTGCTTGCTTGTGCAGTACCCATGGGACAACAATGTACAAGCTATTTGTCTTCCTGTTTCTATGTCAACGGGATAGCACTAATTCTGTCACCCAACTGCTTTTGCGATCTTGCTACCTAGTGCCATAGTTCTCGTCGCATAATTTCTTTTAGATATGGGTGCAAATTTTACTGCAACGCCACATTCACGGGTAGCATATACCTGTAACTTCCATGTTTCATCCTAGTGGAGTTATTTCCAGTTGTGGCGATAGTAATAATGTTATCTGATGTCTCCAGAATGCTGTTATATCTATCGCCAAGGTTGAGGAGGCTTACAAGTGTGAAAATCAAAGCAAAGGAGTTATTGAGGAGGCCATCCAGCTTCTGTCATTTGATGAACTTCTTGATGATACAGATGCCACTGAAGAAGCTGATGAGAATCGATTACTCCCAGCTATGAACAAACTCTGGCCTTACTTAGTTATCTGTCTAAGGAACAAGATCTCAGTGGTATGTTTCTTCACATCTGATTGTTTTCCATTGTGTAACTTGTCTGTTTTCAGTTACCTTTCTTTTCTTCATTTTTCACAATAAACAACCATTGATAACCTATGAAACGATACACAGCTCTTTTGTGTGTTCAAGAAAAATAAAAACAATCATAGACAAACTCAAAATATTTCTTATATTAGCCTGTGACAGATAGTTTTACTGGCCTCCTATCTTGAGACCATTCATCAAAGTTAGTTTTCATGTTTGCCTCACACAAAATCATGCAATAGGGCTTTTTTGTTCTACTTATCTACCAGAACATGTCACATATTCAACTGATAAGCCACTATTCTTGCATGTGGTATAGTGACCTCCTCTCTCTTCTCTTTTCACTTAGTTTGTGGGGCTTCCCATTATGTTGATTCGCAATATTTAGGTTGATACACAGCTGAATTTGTTACAGCACACTATGTTGCTCTTGCTCGCTCTACAGCTTCAAGTCCTTTCTTCTTAATATCATCCATCATACTTTGTTGAATGTTCAATTCGTTTGTATTCTTCTTGTCAGATAACAAGTGCTTCCAGCTAGTAAAACATGTCCTGATTAGTGACAACCCAAGTAGACCCATTAGTCTATAAACAATAAATTTATGTTTATTTGCTTGCTCTTGTATCAGAAATTTTCAATGGCCAATTGGGATGAATTTTTTTACGCATTAGTCTATAAACAATAAATTTACATGTTTTGTTTAATCGTGAACTTTCTTTTGTTTGTTTCTTTATTCTACGTGTCTGCCTTTTTTGTTTTTTTGCTCTAATTTCAGCCTGATTGTATAGTATCTTCCTTCTATGTAATTCTGTGCTTACCAGACTGCTGTTTGCAGCCGGTTGTTAGAAAGTGCACCGAAGTATTGAGTAGAGCAATCCGTATGTCTGGTGGCGATTTTTATGTACGCCGGTTTCATAAGGATGGACATATTGTTTGGAGGTTACTGGCATTATCTCCATTCCGAAGAAGAAGAATGTCAATCATGGATGAAAAAGCAATCATTTTACCATATAGGGATACCTCCCTTACATCTGAGGAACCCATGGCGGAGATCTCTAGTCAAAAAATTCAGATTGCAGTCCTCGATATGATTGCTGCAATATCCTCCAACAAGAGAAGTGCTATTGCATTAGAAAGTGTACTGAAGAAGGTTTGTGGCCTTGTGGTAGGTATTGCCTACAGTAATTTGACAGGTTTGCGAGAAGCTGTTATAAGGGCATTGACAGGCCTTGCCTGTATGGACGCTGACCTTGTCTGGCTTCTTTTGGCGGACGTTTATTATTCACTAAACCAAATAGTACCTTTGCCGCCCAACCAAATTGTGGCAGAGATATCAGATCTCTTGCCCCCACCAATGTCTTCGAGAGAATACCTTTTTGTACAGTACGGAGGTGAGGGTGTGAGATATGATATAGATCCGTCGTCTGTTCATGAGGTGTTCAAACGGATGCAGGATGAGATCTTAACATGAAAATCAGGTAAATTTGATAGTTTTCTCATTCCAAGCTAGGCTAGCATGTACTTGTATTCTCTTGCCACATTTAATTACATGGGAATTCCACCTTTTTTTTTTCAGGTTACTGATCCTCCATCTCAGAAACCTTGCGATGGGAAATTGTGCTGCTGGCAGCCCACCCCCCTTATAAACATTTTGCCTGCACTGGAAAATGGTAAACTTTTCATAGTTTCTTTCTTGCTCTGCAAAATATTAGTTTCAAACTTTCAATGCTCTGCAAAATAGTAGTTTTAATCCCTGTATGACGATGGAAACGGAAAAAACCTGTATGAGCAAGTGAAGCAAATAGATGATTTTATCATACAGTTTATGTGCTGAAGGTTTTTGTATAAGGTATTTGAAGTCATTGGCTCTGCCACTGTACGTCTGCTTTTTTTTGTATCTGCATCGGTCATGTTTCATTAATCTTGTATGTAGCAGTATTTAGCATGTCAGAAGCACACTCATGACAAGTCTTGCACTATTCGCTCCAGTTATCTGTTACCTTTTTAGTTTTTGGCGTTAGGTAGCAGTGGTGCTTTCTTCATAATGTGCCCATTGTTAACTAAATATACATCTTGTGTACTGCTAGCATAAAACATTTTTGACAACTCTGGCCAACCTTGAGTACCCTTGATTTTTTTTTCCCTTAAAAACATCAGGAATTATGATGAAGGATGAACCAGGGAACACCTTTGTGGTGCACTCAATAGATCATTGGCATTATGCTTTCACTGGAACCAGCGAAGAATGTGATCATTTTCCATCAAGCAAATCACACTTGGCATGTGCGGAAGTCATGGACAATGCCCTCTTTGGTGGGATCATCATACAAATTAGTGATTCTGAAACAAGGCAAATAACAAGATGGCTAACTGATAGGGATATCAATGTAACTACTAACTACACTGAGCAATGTGTCAGACGGTGCAATTAGATGTAAAGGGAGCTGGATAGTGTATAAATCACCTGAGTTGATAGTTTCCTTTTATGAAGCTTTTTCTAGGTCTGTGTAATAATAATAATTATGTCTAATGCCCGTAAAATTCATCGGGAAACATCTTGGAGCCCTCCCCGGTCGCTAACGCATATGGTGAAATCTCGTGCTAGTTGCCACTGGTGAAACCATATTTTGAATTGAAGTATCTGAGACGTTGTAGTAATAAAGTCCATGCCCTGTCAACGAGGTAGATACATGTTTGTCACACACCATTCATGATCGAATATCATGGCATTCAGAACTTATCGAGGTATTCTTGGGTTTTTCGAGATGCATGGTTGTCACATACCATACGTAATCGAATATCATGGCATTCAGAGCTAATCATGAAAGTACTGTTTTTTTTTTCCCATATGAAGCAATGTAGCTGAATCAACACTCATTTCTGGACGTCCGAGTTCTCATAGCAATGCAAATCTCAATTTTGGCTGATAAGCAAAGGTAAAAAAAAAAAAAAGTGTCTTCCATTAAATTCTGTGCAGATCTGAATAATGACACATTTCCTTCCCACCGTGACCTATTACACATTTACAATTGATCTAGCAAAGGGCTCCCCTCCTTTGCGAGAATGAACAAACCTCCATCGCCTCTTGAGATCCTGAAGTCTTTATCCAGGTAGGTTGTCAGGAGCCACGACCGGCCTCTATTGTTGCCAGGAATTGGTATCTTGAGGGGTGGCTGCCCAGAAATGGAGCCAGCAATGCTAGCAAATGCCTGCTGCAATGGGTTCAGCGCCTGCTGGACTGGCCCCAGGCTGATCTTCTGCCCAAATATATCAACCTGTTCAGGTAGATCCACTGACGATGATATTGCTGGAGGCTGAAAGCTCCCTTCCTTGAATTGGACCTGCATTAAGTCGATCACTAACATGAAAGTTTGGCATTGTACACATTATCACAAGACAGCTCAAATGGAAAAATGGTGAAGCTAGCAACGGATCCATAATCCATGGAAATATAAGCCTATAGTTTTTTATCACTAAAGTACCAACTGAGAAGCATATAATACATCATAATCTGGTACTGAAAGTAAAATAAAATTATGACCATACTGCTAATGCAGCATTCCACAAATTACTTGAGTAGCTTAGTGACTTAAATAACAAATGATATTGTGATTATAATTTCAAGCAAGCGAATCAACCGTTGTTGACTTATCTCTATAGACGAATAGCAAATCCAAAGAGTAGCGTGACACTGATTGCGATCAATTATATACCTCTATCCTCGATGGACTTTGAACCTCAAAAGAGGCAGTTGCACTGAATGAAAATGATGCGAATGGAGTTGTAAGAGTTGAAGCATTGACTATTGTCATGCTTTTTGAGTCAATTTCTTGAGATATCTGCTTTACTTTGACAAAAGGTGTTGCCCCAGCAGCTAGAATAGGCAGAAGCTCAGAATATGCTGTATATCTGCAATTCAACGATGAAACACGATAAGGCAGCCATTCTACCTTGAGATAACCTAATTGTATCAAGAAACATACACAAAATAAAGCACCAGAAAACTCAATGATCACAATCAGAACATGCTGACATAATTATCTAACAATTCTTCTTTAGATACCTCCTTGAACAAGGGGAGACATTAGTAGTACTTCATTTGAGATTACATGGCAATGGTCCATCTGACAAGTCAACATAAGAGCAGCTTCAGCAGAACAGGAACCTATCTTAGATTTGGAGGGTGAAACAAAAAAAAAACATCACTCCAGCAAGCCCTCTACTAGAGCCCCCATTTAGGGAGGCATCTAAATCCCTTCCTCCACCCTCTATTCCTGCGGATCTCTAGGGGGGCCCTCTAACCACTGACGGTCCCACGAATTAGATTAAAGGGGGATGTGAGATTTAGAGGTTGCTGCTGGAGTTTGAGCTCAAATAACCAGCCCTCAAAAAGTAGAGGAAGTCCTCACACGAGAAGTCGAGGGTCTGATTTGAGGGCCATTGCTGGAGATGCTCTAACAAAGGGTCTATCTGATGGTTACAAGCATCTCAACCAAAGCAATGGATAGGTAAGCACCAAAAAAAAAAACGCATGGACCCATAACCCCATAAGCACCGCTTTCTTTCACCAATAAGAAGGCCAAAAATGCTCAGTTGTGACGCCAAAGTTATATATTTCAATTCTCACTTGTGCTAAGGTGCTGTACAAGTGAGTGGTGACATGGTTAAAAGAAGCTACTCAGTTCTAAATATGAAGGACAATCTACTTCTGCAGGTCAGCAGGTGCATTTGAAGCAAATGGTTGAACCCCCCTACCCCAATCATTACTGATTTCAGTCCAACAACCACAAATCATTTGAACAATCTGATAATGACTAGCAGTAGCAACACATCTCATCACCCCGAAATCATCGAGCAATCAACTTGCCAGAAGAGAACAATGATTATAGGCTTATAGCTTTGGGCATTGCAACAACTCACATCAGGATCCAATTGCCGTCGAGGAGATCCGGCGCTTCGACGGGTGCGGGTGTGGGGTTGGCCGCCTCGAGCTGGGTGACTAGCTCGATGACCTCCCCCCTGACCTCCGAGGACGCCCGGAACCCAAGCTCGGTGCCGTACACCGTGTCCACCAGGCAACGCTTCAGGTCACCCCTCCTCTCCGCTTGCTCGTCCACCACCTCCTCCTCCGCAGGCGGCGGCGGCGCCGCCGCCGCCGCCGTCTCCTCTTCCCACTCGTCGTCAGCGCCCGGGATAGGTGGGTCCGCGGAGGAGGGCTGCTCGGGCTCGGGCTCCGCGGGCTCGCCCCACTCGTCGACGATGATGGGACGCGAGTTGCCCTCGTCGGCGTCGCGGCCCCACTCGTCGTCCTCGTTGACGGGCGGGTCGCGCTCCGCGGGGGTCTCGGGGGCGCCCGGTGGAGATCGCTCGCCCCACTCGTTGGCGAAGCCCCCGCGGCCGCGCCCACGCCCTCGCCCGCGCCCGGTAGGCCCCGTGGCGCGGGGCAGGCGGAGGCGCGAGGTGCGGGACCTGAGGATGCCACGGGGCGGGCGGGCGGCGGCGGGGTCGGGGGAGAAGATGGGGAGGAGGGACGCGTGGGGCGCGGCGGCGAAGAGGGGAGGAGCCATTGGGGCTTTCGCTGTCGATTTCAGCTGGGGAGCAGCGGCCGGTCCGCCAAGGCAGAGGCAGGCAGAGGCGGAGTAGGCGACAGACAAGTGAAGGGGGAAGAAGGGACGCGAATGGAAGTGAGACGCTGTGCCACGTGTTTTTTTGGATATTATTAATTTTTAGCCAATTGTTTTTGGGTACTATAATTGTGAGGCTCGATTTTATATATTTTTTGGACGAATTGTGAGGTTCGATTGGGCCTGGCCCAGCGTCCTCTCGTTCCAGGCCTTTTTGGGCTTGTATTGCCGAGGGTCCATTGGGCTTCGTCAAGTAATGATAGTAGCTACGCTAGGGGCCTTTTAATGGGCAGCCCATTGCCACGGCCGTGTCAGTCAAGTACTTAATTAAATTCAAGTACTCAAACAAGAATGATTTTGCTGAAACAAAGTGTTGTGGAAATGGCATGAACGAAATGCGATTGGAATCACATATCTATGAAGGCGAGTCCCACACAAAACAGAGGGCGCAGCCGCGCAGGGGAAGGTCGGTTCGGTCGAGCGGGACCCGAGAGCGGACCACACATGATGTCCGGCAGTCCATGACCAAAAAACCACATGCCTTGAGTAAATGTGTTTTGCAGTTGGAGTTAAAGAAGGCGTCGTCGTCTCGTCCTCGCACGGAGTACTACCAGCATCGGCCAGCCAGCCAGCCAGCCGCCAGGCTTGAGGCTAGCAGGTTGCGCCGCGCCTCGTCTCGTTGGAGAGGCCGGGATTTGGCCGGACTAGCTGCTAGCCTCACTGTGCGTCAACATTGCAGCCATTCAGTACTCTCGATGGGTCGGTTCGCAGTAGTATGTGCGCATGCCTGTCCTAGGCTACGTGACACGATCTCCGGCACCCCACCTCCATCTTTTCCGGCCCATGCTTTTATCATATACTTCCTTCGTCCTAAATTTTAAGTCGTTTGACTTTTTTATCTCAACTTTGACCACTCGTCTTGTTTAAAAAATTTGTGCTGTTGATCAGTTTGCCAAAGTCACGACGAACGTGACAAAATAAAATGAGAGGGGATCGAGATTTTGCCCAAAGACCCACGCTATGTCTCATATTTTCTCCAAAGAACCCCTTATATCGTAATGATCGACCAGCAAATTAAAGAAGACCCAGTCTTAAGTTATAGTGAATATATATCAATGATAGCTGAATCTCTTCCACGTGCTACCTGCACACGTGTTCTGGCAGCTATATATAAGCCCAACCTTGCATGCCAGCATTGGCATTTTGCCTCTACCAACTACCGCCTTGTTTAGATGGGGGAGAGAAGTTGGCGAAATGACACATCCATCCTTTTGACACTAATTAGGAGTACTAAATATAGACTAATTATAAAACTAATTACACAGATGGACTATACATCGCAAGACGAATCTATTAAGCCTAATATGTGCCGTCATTAGTGTATTTTTAATGACGGGTTATTGTAGCATGACAGTGTCTAATGACGAATTAATTAGGCTTAATAGATTCGTCTCACGATGTAGAGTCCATCTATGTAATTAGTTTATTTTTACACCTATGTTTAATACTCCTAATTAGTGTCAAACATTCGATGTGACAAGTTGGCAAAATAAATTAGTGAAAGTTGACGATCTAAACAAGGCCTGAGCATGTCGTAGCTTCTCCCTTCGTCCCTATACAACACTTCTGCCCTGCAACATTTTTGTGTGGACCTTGAATGAGCGGAGAAGAACAGGGACATATATGCCAATGCCCACTAGCTGTAAGACACGATATGAACCTCTCCGTTGTTTGGCCGGGCGACGAAGCAAAGCTTGAGATCAGAGTACGTAGTTTCGCCCACGCGCACAAAACTTGGAATGGAGCATGGTGCTATCCATGGCTCCAAGAGGGGAGCGGGTCCTATATGACAACATTGCTATCAATTAGTGTCTTCGTTTGTATAGAATAGATGCATAAACAAAGAGACAAGCAAATGCGTAGTTTTTGCACAGATTCCTGGCCTATAGTACGATGAAAACACCTTTTCCTTTTCCTTTGCTATATACACTGTACTAGTCAAAGTCAACCTTGAGAAAAAGAGCTCAGTAATCATGTTTCACACCGAAACGGCTCCTTAATTTCGTCTTTTTCCCCGTGCATGCTCAAGCAAGGAATATAATTATTCTTTGACCCATTTCTGTAAGCACCACAGCCACACCACTGCTATCTTTAACTCTTTTTCAGAAGAAAAAACGGTGGGGAAATCAGAGAATAAGGGCAAGTACAACGGTTTAGACGGCAGCTCTCTTCGGCACCACAGACAGCCTGAACAGACAATTTATACAATGAGGTCTGTTTAGCAGTCTGCAGGATGTTTAATGCATCTATTGACACACAAATCATGGAGAATCTGGTGCATACTTGATCTTTGTAGCTATTTTGTTGCATAGATGGTGTTATCTTTCTTTTTTTCCATCTCTTTTTTATTCCTTTTGTTATCTTTCTTTTTTTCCATCTCTTTTTTTATTCCTTTTCCACTTCTTTTTTCCACCGCTCCCTGCCTTATCTCTCGTTCTCTCTAGAACTGTCCGTCAGTCTCGGCCTCGCCGCTCGTACCCGCAGCTCCCAGCTCCCTCTCTCGAACTCTCTCTGTCTCTGTTCTCTCTCGAACTCTCTGTCTCTGTTCCCCTCCCAGCGAGTGCTCGCTCCTCTCGGCAGCGCATCGCTGCTCGCTCCCTCCCGGCGGTGCGGCGTTGTTCCCTCCCGGGTCGTGCTCGCTTCTCCCAGCATCGCGACGCTGCTCCCTCCAGGCGGCTTGCTGCTCGCTCCACCGAGGCCCGCGACAAGGGGCGCGCGGAGGCGGCGGCCGCGGGCGGTGGCGAGGTCTCGGCGAGCCAGCGCACTGGCCCCTCCCGTGCTTTTCGATCTCTCTCGTTTTCTCCCTGCTCTCTCATTCTTGGTGCTAGATTTGATGTTCTTGGGCTGGATGAGATGTTCTTGGTGCTAGATTTGATTTTTTTGGTGTCGGATTTGGTATTGAATTTGATGTTCTTGGCTGAATTGGATGCTCTGGCGATTTGGCGCGAACCGATAACAACCAAGCAATCTTCCGTGCGCGCGCAACAGATCCTCGTTGCCGCCGTCTCTCCGCAACGACTGCTGCAACGGGTGCTGGGTCGTCGCTCGGTTCTTGGAGCACGAGCTCCGCTCGTGTGGGGGGTTCTGCAAAACTTTTGTGCATGACGACGGCAACCAACAACCCGTTGTACGTGCCTTAATAAAGGGAGACGGCAATGGTGGTCGATGCACGTGATATGATATCACCTGTGATCTCGGCCGCTGCCGAAGCGAATAGAAGAGGGAGATTTGGTGGTGATCCCTGATCCGGCGCATTGGTTGCTCTAGCTTAGCCGCAGTCAGATCCCTCCACCCGCGCGCGCGTACGGGCTGATCCTCTCCCCTGCTGCCATTGCTGTGCCAAATCGGCGTGGCACACGTACGCATCGCCTCGCGCGCAACACGGCCTCGCCCTGTGATGGCGCGCGACACACATGCGTGCACACATGCATGGACGCAAGCATGCACGCCCGTACGCAACGCGCGCAGGCGATCGACTAGGCGAGCACGGACAGTGTGCGAGTGGCACAGGCCCGCACACACAGTGACACGGCGAGCTAGGCCACCTACGTAGCTAGCTGGAGTGGTAGCCGGCATGACCACCAGACCACGCACATGGGCGCCGTGCCCGTCCGCCGCCGTCCCGGCCGTAACGCGGTTTCGCCACTGGACGGGCCGGATCTCCCGCCCGGGCTAGATCGGACGGACACGGCGGCGACTGAAGAGGGGGCCCGTCCTACGAGGCCGCCGCGCGCGCGCCGGAGAGAGCGAGAAAAACGTTTTTACTATTTATCCCACTCTCAGAACACGACTACTTTTTAGTTCTTTGTATCGAGCCAGTCAGGCGGACAGAGTCGCCATGCATAGGCACTGTGGTGTTGACTTTTGTTGACGCCCTTTCCCTTCGTTTCGTCAGGATCAGGGCGTCGTCAGGCTTTCTCGTCTCAAGTCTCAAGGCCTGGCTTGACTAGTCAAGCACGCAAACGGGACGGTAACACCGCCTGTCGTTCGCCGGGATGGGGGAGAAGCCGGTCGCCGGCGACGGGCACGGTGAGTGGCGCGAGGCCGGGAGCCGGGCGCGCCCGTTACTGTGCGCGCGCAGTTATGGCGCGGCAACGCAAGCATTTATTACCGCCTGTCGTTGGTTCACCTTTCTTCACCACCCTCTTCCTCTCTCTCCCCCGGCGCTGTAATCCGCTCCCTAATTACCGCATTTATTTGTACCACCCGCCCCACGATACGCTCTGGCGCAGGGGCTCTACGGGGTGACTGACACGCGGGCCCCGCGCGGAGGTCCCGGCTGCCGAGGGCGTCCACTTGGTGGGAATCCAGGGCACCCGTCGCTGCCACGTGGGGCCCCCGACGGGTCCGGGAGAGTGGGGGCCGCGAGGTCAGTGACGCGGCGCAGAAGGCAAGGCAGAGGTCAAAGGCGAGGGGACACGCAGACACAGTGCACACACAAGCAAACAAGTAACCGCGGCGTCTCCTCCTTCGCCGCCCTGCCTTGCTGCCGGTCCTCGCGTTCCCTGTCGTCGTAGTCGTCGATCACTCTCGCTTCGCCTGCTTCTGCTGCTCGTGGTGCTCGACGACGGAAGACGAGAGAGAGAGAGAGAGAGCACAGGGCAAAGGCAGGAGAAGGGAGATCGGCCTTGGTCTTCTTCAACCTCGCGCCGTGTTGAGTGCGTATAGCAGCGTAGGTAAGCGAACGAGGGCGAGGAGGCTGGGGGTACGCTGAGGCACAGAAGAACCGACAGGGTATTTACTGCCGCCATTTACTGCATCCCCTCCTCCTCGCTCGCCCTTTCACTCGCTCCCACCATTCCCTTCCTTCCCTCCCTCCCTCCCTCCGGCCACTTCTCCCCTCTCTCCCGGCACGAAAGCTTTCCCTTTCTTGCACCCCCCGCTAAATCCTCTTCCCCTCCCGCTGTAACCGCCTTGCCATGCCTCGCCGCCTCGGGTTTTAATTGTTTGCTCCTTCCTTCTCTTCTGTTTGGGACGCCAAATCACCAGGCTAGCTGCGCGAACCAAGGGGAGCAGGAGGACTGAGAGAGGGGGACTCTTCGTCTTCGTTTCGTTCTCCACTTCTTCCTCGGAAGGAAGGAAGGATGTTTGGGGACTGCCAGGTGCTGTCCTCGATGGCGGCCATGGCCGGGTCCACCTCCTCCTCGGCCGACGCGCTCTTCATCCCCAACCCGGGCGCGCTCGCCGGCTTCATGTCCTCCTCCTCCGCCGCCTTGCCGTTCCACCACTTCTCCACCACCACCGCCTCCCTAATACCTGTATGTACTCCTTCCTACTCGATCCGTTCTTGTGCTCTCGTGCTTCTTGTTTTCATTCATTCCGAAATGCATATATGGACACGGTTCGATGGTGTGTGTGTGTGCATGCGTGCAGAAGGAGGAGGGCAGCATCATGGGCGCGCTCCGTGCGGCGGCCAAGGACGAGGACATGGAGCTGGCGGAGATGGAGATGGAGCTCAGCGGCGGCTCCGGCAGCGGCCACCTCGACGGCCTCCTCACCTTTGCCGACGTCGACGACGACAGGCCCGACCAGAAGCCGCGGCACAGCGCCGGCCTCGAACTCCAGACGCTTGACGCCGCCGGGCAGCCGCAGCCACAGCCGCTGCTCACCGCCAATGGCAAGAAGAAGCGGTACCACCGCCACACCGCGCACCAGATCCAGACGATGGAAGCGTAAGAACAAGTCATCATCTTGTTAGTTGTGGCCATATTTCTTCTTCTTCTCCGAACGAACGAATCAAATGCTGTTGTTGCTGCAGGCTGTTCAAGGAGTGCCCTCACCCTGACGACAAGCAGCGCCTGAAGCTGAGCCAGGAGCTTGGGCTCAAGCCACGGCAGGTCAAGTTCTGGTTCCAGAACCGGCGCACCCAGATGAAGGCCCAGCAGGACCGCGCCGACAACGTGCTCCTCCGCGCCGAGAACGAGAGCCTCAAGAGCGACAACTACCGCCTCCAGGCCGCCATCCGCAACGTCGTCTGCCCCAACTGCGGCCACGCCGCCGTCCTCGCCGACATGTCCTTCGAGGAGCAGCAGCTCCGCATCGAGAACGCCAGGCTCAAGGACGAGGTCTTGTGCTTCCTACCTACTCACACTTCCCGCGCCTGCTTAAACCCTAACCTAAGCACAGCATGCAAGAATCCTCCACAAGGAGAGCAGGGTTTACTTTTATATATATGTATATATATTTTGGATTCGGATTGACACTGTTCATTGTGCCTGAAGCTGGACCGGCTGGCGTGCATCGCGACCCGGTACGGCGGCGGCGGCGGCGGGCGCCAGCCGAGCATGTCGTCGGCGATGCTATGCTTGCCGGCGCCGCCGCCGGTGCTCGTGCCGCCGCTCGACCTCGACATGAGCGTCTACTCTCGCCATTTTACTGACCAGTCTCCTTCGGTCATGGGCTGCGGCGATCTCATCCAGTCCGTCCTCGCGCCGCCGCTGCAGCAGCAGCAGATCGCCGAGCACTACATGGGCACGGCGATGGCGCCTGTCTCGGAGGAGGACAAGCAGGTGGTCCTCGACCTCGCTGCCACGGCGGCCGACACCCTCGCCAAGATGTGCCGCGCCGGCGAGCCGCTCTGGGTGCGCTGCTGCCGCGGCGGCGCGAGCTCCTCTGAGGTCATGGTGGCCGATGAGCACGCGCGGATGTTCAGCTGCTGGCCGGTCGATGGCGGGAAGCAACAGGGTGGAGGCAGCGATCCTGCTGCAAGGACTGAGGGTTCGAGGGACAGCGCCGTGGTCATCATGAACAGCATCACGCTAGTGGATGCCTTCATGGATGCAGTGAGTTTCCATTTTCCAATCCCTTTTTTTAATCTTCCAATCAGCCGATTTTGGAATGCTTTCCTGGATGCTGCGGTTTTCTTTTGAAAACGATCTGTCAATCGGGATTCAGGACTCACTCAATCTTTACCATCGTATACCAAATTACAAATCTGGCGAGATCCGGCTTATGGTGTGCTTCGATCTCTAGGAATGCTTCAATAAGATTGTGCTAGGTTGGATGTTTGTGGTTTAGGAATTGTCAGTTCAGGCTTGAACGTAGATCCATATGATCCTGAGCTTTAGATTGAAGGGTGGCTGGCAGTGGTTGAATAGATAATTGGTATGGTAATGGACGACCGCGATTGGGTTCAGATCATGAAACATTTTTATGCATTATTTTTCAAATTAAACTTTTGTAATTACCATTTTTTGCAGAACAAGTGGATGGAGCTGTTCCCTTCGATTGTATCCAAGGCAAGAACCATTCAGGTCATAAACCATGGAGCTGCTTCTGGCCATCTGGGCAGTGGATCTCTCATCTTGGTAACTATCTCCCACGTTTACGTTTTACCTGATGATCACTTATACTTTGTTAATGTAAATGTGAGGGATCGATCTGATTGTGTGGAATGAACGAACAGATGCAGGCGGAGGTGCAATTCCCGTCTCCTCTGGTGCCGGCACGGGAGGTGGTGTTCTTCCGCTACTGCGTGCATAACGGTGACGAGGGGACCTGGTCTGTCGTCGACTTCCCTGCAGAAGGGTTCCAGCTAGAGGCTCTGCAGACGTCTTCAGTGGTCAAGTGCCGGAGGCGCCCCTCTGGCTGCATCATCCAGGACATGCCCAATGGCTACTCAAGGGTAAGCATTGAACTTGTACATCCAAGTGCATTGCGTGCATGATGTATAGTTATCGCTGGGGATTGACAGACGGCCGGACTCTTTCATGCACAGGTGGTGTGGGTCGAGCACATGGAGATGGTTGGGGATGAGAAGCCGCTGCACCAGGTGTTCAAGGACTATGTTGCCAATGGCACTGCCTTTTGTGCCACGCGTTGGGTTTCTCTGCTCCAGCGCCAGTGTGAGCGCCTTGCCAGTGAGCTCGCTCGCAACATTTCTGACCTTGGAGGTATACCCCACTACCTGTTTCTTAGATTGCTGGTTCGGATTGCACATTTTGACGCATCATTTGCTCATACTGCGTGCTTGTTGCTGCCTGAGATATGTAGTTCTAATTCTAGGCTTTTGTTGTCCAAAACCATATATCATGCCATCTGCTTATATGATTCTGATCTTGTGGCTGCTGTGTGCACAAAACCTTGCCTGCAAGCTACTTGACCTTTTGCTCATTTCAGCAAGATGCCGTTTTTTTCTCTTATCGTATCATGTATCTTGCTTGGAAGCAAAAAAGTAGAACATTTGTCTTCTATGATAACTACAGCTATTATACGTTGTTTTCTGATCAACAACATAGCTTGATCCTGACAGTCTAACCATCATGATCTTTTCAAATTTTTTTCTTACCTTGTAATTCCCAGTGATCCGCACCGCAGAGGCAAGAACAAATATGATGAGGCTATCGCAACGTATGATCACCACTTTCTGTGCCAACATCAGTTCTTCTGGAAGTCAATCTTGGACGGCACTCTCAGAGTCTACGGAGGACACGATCAGGGTCACTACTAGGAAGAACACTGATCCAGGGCAGCCCAGCGGTGTCATCCTGACTGCTGTCTCCACAAGTTGGCTTCCTTTCAGCCATCAGCAGGTCTTTGAGCTTCTTGCTGATGAACAACAGCGCTGTCAGGTAGTGTCCATATTATTTCGAACATTCTGGTTGTCGTTTCATTTTTTGTTTTATTTGCGTCATGTTGTTGTTTGTTTGATTTAGTAGTGTCTTTATGGATGCTATACTTTTGCAGCTTGAAATTTTGTCGAACGGCGGCTCACTTCATGAAGTAGCACACATTGCAAATGGATCACACCCAAGAAATTGCATTTCACTTCTTCGAATTAATGTGAGTATCTCATTCCTGCTTCTGATTGTTGAGCTTTTTACGCATTGTTCTCGAATTTAGATAATAAATAGTTTTACAAATACAGATGTTATGTAGCTTACTCCTGCTTCATGAGTATAATCAGATTAGGTTGGCTCCTGTAGTCCCGTATGGTATTTATCAGTTCTTAGTTCTTATTGCTGGAATAATATTGTAGTGATGAGCTAGATATTATTTTGGACATGATATAATTTATACTAATAATTAGGCCTATATCTGAAGGGTGAGTATACATTCTTACCTTTTAGGATATGAACATGCAATATTTTCCTTGGAATATTTGTGCGAATATAGAAGTATGCATATTTTGTGTCTAAAACAGAAAAATATCAAAGGGAAGCAAAAATTGTAATTGCTCACTGTTACTGACTTACTGCAGTAAATGTACTCTGGTGTAAAACTGTTGATCATTTTAATAGTTCTACAAGCACTTTACTATTTTCTACCAATGCCAAGGACAAGAAATTAACAGCGGCTACTTGAGCTATACAGTACTCAAGATGCCACAATAAATGAGATTTGATCTATCTACTCTGAGTCTTAGCACATGCATCACGACAATTTTTTGCTACCAAATGGTTTAGTTCTATAATCTGTCAAAACTTCAAATGTCATCCTGACAAATAAAAGGATATATTGTCTAATTGTTGCCTGAAGCAAATGTTTAAATGTCCTTTCATTGTGATATCAGCCCATGCAAATTCATATGCTTATTTGAGGCATTTATTATCTAATACCGTCTTTGATATTTCATTTGACTCTTAAGTCATGCTGAAGTTCCAAATTTGCTTTGCCTGGTAGTCATATATAACATAAATATTTGTTCATGTTCATGTATTTGTATATATTCCCTGAGAGACTATATTATAGCATTTAGGTAGTTATTGCCACCATGAGTTTTGAAGAACTGACATTTTCACAACTGATGAAAACCACAGGCTGCAAGCAACTCATCACAGAATATGGAGCTTCTGCTGCAGGAGAGCAGTACCCACCCTGATGGTGGGAGTCTTGTGGTGTTTGCAACTGTGGATGTGGACGCCATCCAAGTGACGATGAGTGGCGAGGACCCTTCCTATATCCCTCTGCTTCCCCTGGGTTTTGCCATCTTCCCAGCAACCAAACCTTCGCCCACAGCAACCAGTGCAAGCTCTGGAAATAGCGAAAGCAGCCCAGGTAACCCAGATGAACCTGCCAGCGGCTGCCTCCTCACTGTTGGCATGCAGGTGCTAGCAAGTGCGGTGCCCTCAGCCAAGCTGAACCTCTCAAGCGTCACCGCAATCAACAGCCATGTCTGCAACGCCATCCACCAGATTACAACCGCACTACAGGGAGCTGGAGAGAGCCGGGCGGAGCCAGCAGTTGTGGGGGGCTCCCACTAGTTGCAAGAATTACTGAGCAGGGAGACCGAATCTGGTGGATGCCGTCCGAGTTTGGTTGTTTTTGCTAACGTCTCAGGTTTTCTGTTGCAGGTGCAAGGGAGGATTTGACAAGAACCCAAAACTAAATCATGAAAATTCAAAGCTCCTCTCTTTCCCGCCATATGCTTCTCAAAATGACAAAAATACCCCTGACCAAACAAATAGTGTGGGGGCATTTTGATCATTTTGGGAAGCTAGTGCTGTCTACAACTACTAGAAATGGGTCTTGTCAAGCTCTCACTTGCACCGGCTGAATCAATCACACAAGATATATAGCAACCTGGCATTTTGGTCATGCTCTCTGGTCTGTTCCCTTGCTCAGAAACCAGAACTCTGAAGGTTAGCTTTGATCGGCACGCTTCTTTGTTTTTTTGTAATAATAAGATGAAAGATTTACCTAATAGTTTGCGTGTAATGGTTCGTGGTCGTAGAGCTGTATAACTCTGTTAGAGATTTTAAGATTTATGTAGGAGAGGAGAGAAGAGTGTGGAGAGGAGGAGTCAAGAGCGAACCAAACCAGTTGTGACCCTTGGATTGAATCCCTGGTTATCAGGGAAGAAGGGTCTTGGTTCGGGAATTGACTTGTTCCCTCTCTGCACTGCCCTTGTCGATCTGTAACCTGCTTGTTTGTGCTACTCTAGTCGTTTTGAGTCACATTGGCATGTTTTCTGCTCTTGCTCCGGTTGTGTGGTGGTGGTTGTTGAATAGGAGTCAATGTGTGTGGTGCCGTTTTGTTTCTTGTGTCAACCTAATCTGTGGAAGGCAGTGCAGGGACTTGAATGCCCTCCCTTTCTGCTGCACACCACTGCACTGCATTGCATTGGATCCTGTGGCTTGCTTGAGATAGATCATGGATGTCCTGGCACTCTGCTACTGTAGAGTGTGGACTGTGGAGGGCCAGCCTGCCAGTTTTTGAGCTGCACAGGGCAATGCAAGCATCAGCTGCCTGGTGGTGGTTATTTATTCCTGTGTACTATGCATGAAGATGCTGTGTCTGACGATCAATCTGATGGGTTGTTGGGGAGATGCCCCCTCATAAATAGCTTACCATGAGAGGGGACCGGCCAGCAGCCAGCTCCTCTTCTCCCCAGCTTCACTGCATTTCTCTGTTTGGTGCTTTCAGTTCTGCCATTTATGTGATAAGAGTATCAGCATGTTCTGTTTTAGCTGGATCAGGAATTCTCCTCCTCTTGTCCCTCTCTGTTTAACTGGAGAGAGTTTTGGAGTTGTGGCAAGGCTGGAGGTGAGGGAGCATGCTGCATTTGCTGCCTGCAGTTGAGGCAAAAATGCCATGTTTTGCTTTAGGAGAAAAAATAATTAAAAGGGGGGGGGGATGGCTTCTCTCCCCAAATTACGATATCATACCAACTAATGACATCTTTCGCCTAGCTTTCCTAGATTTTCCCCCTTCCGTTGGATTACCAGCTGAGACGGATCGAAAATCAAAATGGAACATTAAACAACTGAACGATGCCAACAGCATGATGTTACATTTACATGTCCCATTGGTTGATTATCAGGCACTAATTATATAATGGACGACGCGTTGTGGTGCACAAACAATAATCACGTTAAATAATGAATGTGTGGTATCTTACAGCGCATCACGCTTATTTTAGTTGGATTAAATCTGATACAATTGCATCAAGATGGAAATTTACAAGGGTCAGAAAAATATTGCATCACATATGTCACGTATGTGCATGATTGTTAGGCCCGTTTAAATAGAAGTTTCATGAGCTTTAGTTTCCATACTATATCACTAATGTTGCTAATTTAGTAAGCTATTCATGAGGAAAGACAAGGAGAAGTTTCATCATACCCTGTGGCACGGGTACCTACTCCCTCCGTTCCAAATGATTCATCCTGGCTTTTTACCAGATTCATTGAAGATGCTATGAATTTAGATAAATATGTCTAGGTTCATAGAAGATGTCATGAGTTTAACACTCAAAATGACATCTAGGATGACTAATAATTTGGAACGGAGGGAGTACTTCTCAATCTAGGTAACTGTATTGAGATGGGTCTTAGATCTAGTAAAACTCCATGTTACATTATGGAGTCAAGTTACTAAGAGTCTTAGTGTAAAAACTTTTTGCCAAACCCAACTAAACATGACTAGTCTTATAGGCAATCAAAGAGGACGACACTACACACTAGGTAGAAAGAGGGGCCAACAAGAGAAGCTAGCCCAACGCATAGGTGTATTCTATGGGACGGATATGCTAAGCTTTCTTGGCCTTCCTTGTGCTACAGTATTCACGGTGTAAAAATCGGCCCGCGCCTAGGGCCAGGCTGGGCCCTAGTGGCCCTAGGCTCCTATGCGCCACTGGGGCAATGACCAAAGATATCACTTGTCATGTTGTATCAGATAATGAGATAAGATTTTAGCTTGAGTCATGAAAAAAAACTAGCGAGAAATGATTTTACAAACGTCTCATACATAATAGAGAACGTGCGTGCAATCGTGCATAGTGTAGCTAACCGGAGCAAAAAAGAAACTAAGAATGTGTGCACAACGTGAAAATACTATGGCAATTGATCCTAAGACAGACAAGGTTCACAAATGAAATGGTGATGAGGAATGGGATTTTTGAGGGTCGTTGATCCAAACCCAGGATGGGCCTACGCTCCGGGCTACTCAGCGAGCAGATTCACATCAGGCACATAAAACCAATGAGCTGGTCAGCAGCTTCGTCAAGACTCAAGCTCGTAGACTACTGCAGGCCTTCAACGCTGGTTTTTCTTTCCTTCAGCTAAGATCGACTACATGTCACCAGAGAAGAGCGAGAGGAACATCACAACGCTAGTGGCAAAGATGAAGTTTAAGCATCATGAACTTATCATTGAGCCCCATTTTCATAATGTCAATGAAACTAAGAGTTCTCATTATCATGTCATTAACATAAGCATGAAGTAACATGCTATTAGTAATTAGGGACCCCTACATGAGGCTCCATAACAATCCTTTTTAAACTAGGTAGGAAAAGACAATATGAAAATCTCAAAAAATCAAAACTATGCACAAATTTGGTAGACTTTACTGGTTATTAACAATAATTGCCATTGAATATATCTTGTTTTGTAAAACAAATACCCACCTCTACCATTATAAATTAGTGTAAATCAATCCCATAAACCTATATCTGATTATCCACCTCTTCTAATTCTGAATAATAAACCAAAATAATCCTCTAATCTTCATCTATATTGTCCACTAATGCCACTATGGAAAACTTATTAGGCCCTAAATATCGTTAATGGATTAAGCCATGAGCTCTCCACTTGACCAGTTTCCAGCCCTAGAGTGAATGGAGGTCACGCAGCACCTGTCACTGGCTGGCACACACTGAGGCGACACGACCATCATGTGTTTGCTCAGTGCTCTTCCGGTGTCTGCACGCCTGCAGACTACCCAGCAAGCACGAGTCTTGCGCGATTTTGTTACTCCAATTCTGCTACCATTTACCACCACAAATCTAGCCTTTTTTAGGGAGTTCATCAGAAGGCTTGTCACGGAACAGTAAACAAATGGCTGCCTAAGACCAAGGCAAGAAGAACAGATGCAGAATTACATATGAAGAAGACAGCACCACACAATGCCAATGAGTAAATGTCAACTGACTGAAGCCGAGCTTCACAAGATGTGAAACGCGTTCCTACTTGTCGAGTGTCGACAGAAAACTGTTTACACACCATTCTGAACTGAGAAACAATTCATCATAGTTCTGAACCATGCAATTGAGGAATGACTACTCTGTGCTGTCATTCCTCAATTGCTGGAAACGACTAGAGAGAACCCAGATAGGCCCCCGCGTCGTCTCCGCGGAAGGCGACTCGGGCGGCGGCCACATCTCCGCCACCACCACCTCCCCTTCCGGCCACCCCCTCTCCTCGCCGCTGCTGAGCCACGGCCCTGGAAGTCCTGGGCCAGCTAGGAAGGCGACGGCGAGGCTTTTCCCTCTCGCCGGCCATGGGCACGGCCATGTAGGGGAGCTCGGGGAGCTCGGGCAGGCCTTCCATGGAGGCAGCGGCTCCTCAGGCTACTGGATCCAGGGCCCCTGCGACCGGATCCGGTTCCCTCGGGTGCGGATCTACGCCGGCAGGGGCTGGGCGGCCTGGAGGGCTCCGACGCGGAGGCTGCCGCCCAGCAGTGCTCCCGCGGCGGTCAGCTCCTAGCGGGCGCTCGTGCTCCCAGCCGCCGGCTCCTTCCTCGGGCTCCCCTGTGGTTCGAGCTCCCCTGTGGCTTGTGGCCTGCCTCCAGTGCGCTCGCCGCGGCTTTGGAGCTGGCGGCGCTTCCCACACCCATCGACGAGTCTTTGTGGGGCCCGGGAATGCAGTTCGGTCGCGGGCTTGCCGGCGGTGGGGCTGCACAACCATTGGCATCCCTCCATTGGTTCTGGCGATCTCGTCCCGAATCCAGTGGACCTGCTGCTCTTCACAAGGTTCTCTTCTACGACGTGCATTCCCGGTTCGCGCAGTTTGGTCGTGGGCACGTTGACGGCGGGGCTGCGTGACCGTGGGCACACCACCTCCCCCTGTGCTGCTCTTGTTGGCCGACCGCGGCTGATGAGGGCCTTCTCCGCCTCCATGGGAGCTGCAAAGAGTGCTTTTTAGCAGAGCAACGGTGGTGCCAGTTGGTGTCGGGGCTGAGGTCAAGGCGAAAGCCTGGATGGCGACATCTGTGGGCGCTGTTTCCTCCTTGGAGACATCCTATTGCACTTCCCCTCTTCGTGCCGTTGAGTTTTGCGGGTGAAGGCCAATCCTAAAGCAGTATCCATCCTCCACTCTCTCGCGCTTTGGTCTCCTACGACCGTGCAACCAAACTGTTGCGCCCGGTGCGCAAGGGGTGTTGCTACACCTCGCATGGCATGGAGCCTCCGCGCTGTTCTCTACCGTGTTTGTTCAATTGTCACTACTGGCGTCTCTACTTCGTCGGCGCTGTCGCGGACCACTCCGAAATTATTCCAAGTTAAGTACCCCTGGACCGCTAATCAAGCAGTCAGGCACTTAATCCGGAATAAGCTGGAGCGCCGTCGGATTAAACCCGATTAACCACGTACTTTCTAGATCGAAACAACACGCGCGCCCACACGAAGGTGAGTTCCAGAGATTACAACATTCCACAAACTCATCATACATAATAATATTATATAGTTATTACAAACCAAGTTTGAAATTCAAATCAGAGTATAAAAGTTCACTGCAGCGGAAAATAAACTAGCGACGATGCGTAGTAACACCATGATGAAGCCTGCCATAGTGCTACTCCTCCCGATCCTCGGCAGAGGACGGAACCCACTCGACGTGCCATCCAGGGGGAACCTGGGTAGGCCAAGTGATGGCATCGACTGCCACATCCATCACAGTACCTGAAATAATAGCCACAAGCAAGGCTGAGTATACTAATACTCAGCAAGGCTTACCCGTCGGGTGAAAACTACATCACCGACTTCTAGACATGAGAGGCTTTTGGCTGGTGGGTTTGTTTGCCAAAAAGCAACTAAGAGTGGATCCTTACTTTCATGATTTTAGCATCAAATTCTAGTAGAATTAACCATTCTAGATTAGCATCCTTGCTAAGCATACAAGTGGTGCAATACAATTTAATTCATACAACAAGTTCATCATCCTCATAGTTCCACTTGTTACTCAATGCAGCACAGCGGTCAAGCAGTCTCATTAACCGCGAGAAGCGGACAGTTCGAACCGAATTTTGCTACCTGGCCAGGGGAAACCCAACACGCACGGACAATGCTTGCTATAAAAGGCACAAGCACTTCCCAACCTTTCCCATCGATCCACAATTCGGAACCGGGTCCATTCCCTTAGGATAAAAGTTTACTGCTTCACTCACAGCATCACGCATATATCCACAAGTGTACGGCAAGGGAAACAAAAGTTTCCAAGGAGAGATGGCTATCGGCCCTAGCTGCTTCAATCTGGTACCGGGCTTACCGATTCCCATATATCGGCATGCATGTGGTACGTTCAAAAACTTGACATACAATACCACACGTTTCGACCTTAATCCAATTATCATACACGGACGGGATATCTACACATACCATCCCGCCTGTCAATCCTTATGATTCCAACATAAGTAAAGACAAGCAACTCCTATATCTCGCGAGTGACAGGAAATCACTCGACTTGTAACGGGCCTATAGCCATTGCTCTATCGATCCTTCCATACTAGTATTTCAAGTCATAGGTACTAGAATAATGCAACTATGGTATTCAAACAATACCTACCACGTAAATGCACAAGCATAATAAATACACAATTGCACAATTGAAAGTTAGGTCATGCTCCGGGGCTTGCCTTCTTGGGCTGACTGACTGTTAGACTCCGGGTTGACCGCGACTTCGTCGGCACTGCTCTCGGGGATCCCTTCTTCGTCGGCGGGGATGAGGTGATAGGTGCCGTCCGCAAGAGCGCCTTCTACATGAGATGCATAATTTTATAGTGGCTGCTTAGGTGGTCTAATACCAAGGCCTTGAAGGCCATATTCACCTAGACATACTAGTGTACTACCTTCTTCCTCACTAAATTAGAGAAGGGGTGTGAAAATTTTAAGTATTGATGATGGTGATTGTATACATATATAAAATAACCCAATTTATTATTTGAAGCTAGGGTGCTGTTCTGAGATTTAGATTTCACATGTTCCACATTTAATTATTTAACCAAGGTGACCTATTTCCTTTTTATAACTCAATTCTACCCTAGTTTCTTCTCATTTTTGTTCCTTGGTTTCTGTTTATCCTTTTTATCTACAAACTTTATGAAGGCTACTGGAGTATAAGAGTTAGGCTCACTCCAAAATTTAGCTAAAACTGAGCTACACAGAATTTATTAAAAATAGTATAAACTGCTGCTTAAAGAAACAAGATTAATTCATATAAAATTGAAATTACTTCCAAATCAGGTAATTTTCCTACGAGAGCTAGTCATGAGTGTAAGGAGGGCTCTGGCCAAGTGGTGGCTCAAAATAACCCTTGGACAGTCCTTAATAATTTCCTTTCCAAAAACCTACATCTATTTATTTGCTAGTCTAAACAGGGTCAAAAATTAAGTCTAGCATTTTTAACAAATGTGCTAACAAGTTCTTATGCCTCTAGAGAAAAATGATGATTTTTGGCTGCATGGATTAGTTTTAGTAATTGCAGGATTAAACTCAGACAGGAATCACAAATTAATTCATAACTGAAGCTACAGACCATAGTTTTAGGTCCCCTTTGGACACAAGGTGTCCAATGGCACTACAAACAACATATCCAAAGCTCAGCCCTAGCGGAGCTCAGGATTTGAAATGGTGCACAAGTTTCTAAATTCACAGTTTGAATTTTAATTGAAAAATGGTTCATCAAAAGTACAAACATGCTAACATGAGATTGGAGTTTACAGTCTCATGAATCTAGAGAGTATTTTTGTGTGTTTTTCTGATTTTTGTGCGATTTTTGTTGGATTTTACAAGATTTCGGGAAAAAGGTTTAAACCTTAAGAATCTTTTTACGCGCCGACCCTTGAATCTTTCGAAACTTCGTGAACAGGTCCCTGCCTTTTTCACTGGGAACCCTGGAAAAAGGAAGAAGATGAACTTCAGTCCTTGGCTCGTCGTCGGAGTTGCGCCGGCCAAACGACGGCGGGAGAAGGTCGGGGGAGTGGGGGAAAAGGACCAGTGGCTCACCACGAGTTGAATGGTGGCGGTTGGGAGTCCGGAGGAAGCTCGGAGCTCGCCGGCGACGTGCGGTGGCGGTGCGGCCGCCGCGGGCTCGATTCCGGCGAGGGTGGTGGTTGTCGCCGGGGTTGGAGGGGTTCGTGAGCACCAGTGGGGCTCGGTGAAGCTATTGGGATGCTCGGTTGACCTCGGGGAGGGCTCGAAGTGGGTGCTCGACGTGCGGGTGCTCCGGCGGCCGGAAATGCGGATTTGGGGGAAAATCCAATTTCTCGTCGGAGGGTTGGGGAGAGCTCGCGAGAAGTGGGAGAATGGGGAGCTACGAAAGTGGTCTAGCTCCGTGCGCGAGTGATTTGGGAATGGTGGAGGGACGAGGGCGAATTTTGCTCGGGAACCAAGCTCGGTCCGCGCGGCCGGAGGTTGAAGACGACGGACTTGAGCGCGGGGAGGAGAAATGGCAGTGTGTGCGAGCTAGGAGAGGGTGTGAGCGGCTCGGTGGAGTGCTTTGGCACTCTAGAGGGCAATGAATTACCTCGGGAGCGCGCGCGAGGAGGGACGGGTGACGCGACGCGCCATTGAAGCGCGCCGAGCTCGAACAGAGCGCGCGCGAGGGGTTGGGCGACGGGGATCGTCGTGTGAGGGAGTAGGATACGCTGCAGAGACGACTTGGCGCGTAGCGGGAAGAGAATCCACCGCGGAGCGGCTCTGCGCGGCGCGCGCGCGATGGCCAACGGCGGCGCTCGGCTCGCCATGATGGCCTTACCGCGCGGCGCGACAATGCGGCGCTACAGCGCGCGACGCGACCGTACGAGAGGCCGGACAACCACGCGAGGACAAATGCCCGCTGCCGCCATGGCTCGGCCGGCCTGGCGCTGCCTCCGCCGCATGCCGGCCACGTGGCGGCCGGACTCCGGCCGGAGCAGAGCGCGCCAGGGGCCTGTCGGGCGCCCCGTGGAGCTCCTTTGCCCCTTTTGAATTTTCTCCAAAAATTTGAACTGAACTTTGAGAAGTGTAAAAATAAAAGTTGGAGCTTGAGATGTGGGACACAACTTTCTTTTTGGTGTGAACCTGAAATTTCAAATTTTTCAAGCTCAAACAACCCAATTTCAAAAAGGTGTTCAGAACTGTTTTTCGAGTTTTTGAGGGGCTAAACTGCAAAATTTTCAAAAGTTCCAAACAGTGACTAGGCCTTATTTGTGATGAAAAATAACTTTTATTTTTGGAGATTTTCATGTTTAGTACAAAATTCTTAAGATTTCAGTTGGGGGTCAAAAGACCTTTGTTTTTGAATTTCAATTTGAATTTTTGGTCAATTTTTGAATTCTAACACCATTGTTCCCCCTTTGGACCTGTTTTAAAGGTACTCTCAATATTTTTACATCAGGGATATCACAGGCGCTCTCCTGCTGTCGATGATGCCAAATCAAATGTCGGGCGGAGTTTGTCTTTGTTGCCCACCCCCTCCTTCGGGGCTTGCTTCCCCTGAAGGACGTCGAGTGGCGGCGTGCGATACCCGAATGTGCTCTACTGGTGTTGCCTTCGGCTTGACGGGAGATCGTCGTTTTCGGCCTCACTATGATCAAAAGGTCTCCCCCACCCCTAGCCCCCTTTCTGTTGGGCGAGCTCTCCCGAGTCGTAGGAGAGTGGCTCGCAGGGAGGCGTAGCTGCGACGGGCGGTGCGGACGCATTTTGGCTCTGCGTGTGGCCCGACAAGCAAGTTGTTCGAGGTGCCTCCTTGGATGATCGGTAGAATATGATGTCTAGTGGGTTTGGGGTTGTGTCTTTTGTTTCTCTTGACCTTGTTCCGCCGTGCCTGCAACTACTGTTTGTAATCTGTGGCCACACCTTGTAAAACTTGGTCGCCGGCCTTTTTGGCTTGTGGCTATTTCAATGAAATGTTTAGGTGGGCGAACTCCACCCCCCCCCCCCCCCCACCCCACCCTGACACTTCAAAAAAAAACTCTACTCTGTGCTGTACTACTATGTACAAACACACGAAGGTGTTATCTCCTAGTTCTGAGCTCCAAAATTCAGGGTCCTGTCCTGACGGTTAACCAGGTGTCCAGCTCCAACTGAAAGCCATCTCAAACCTCAGGTTAGCTGTATCACATCTCACATCTCAGCCAATGCATGCATGCAGCTCAAGCCATGGGAGCAACCAGATGGTGCGTGCGTGTGTGACTTAACAATCCCAGGGAAACAACCTTGCTCCGTCATCGTCCAGGCTCCGGTTAGCTTCTGCGAAAACACGTCGGCGCCGTGCCGATCTGGGTCCTACAGCCTTCTTGTTCACTGGCATGGGTGTCCTGAACAGCTCAGCTCCTTCGTTCTCCTTCTCATTGTGCTGCTCTTGCGTGCGTAGATCCATCCCAGACCTCTTCTGCTTCCGCCTGCTTCGCTCCTTCGTCTTCAGATCAGTCTGAAGTGTCGCCTCTGCGTTAGTGTTTCTCGTCTCCAGATTAGCTGCATGAATCAAAAGTTCAGTTTACTTTCAGAAATTGTACTGCGATAGCATTGCTCAGAATAGGAATTAGATAACAAAAAGCAGAAAATTTCTGCAACGCCCTGAAGCCTGCAGATAACTACTGTAACACTATGTTGTTGCAGCATGGACAACTACATTTTCAGTTTGTCGTCAGAAACCATATTTCCTGAGGATGTTGTGTTCAAAAACATTTTACTCCAATTAAGGGCTACTGATTAATCGATCAAATCCTAGTTGCTGAACTTCCATGAGCCTTACCTGATCTTGCATCTTTCTATTACTTATCACCATGTTGGTCTTATGCAAAAATAAACAAATAATGTGCAAGAAACTCTGTTTTTGTCACAAAATGATGCCGTTACAGCATGTTATCATTAAAATCATAGGGATTCTCTGACACCAACTTTTGCACAAGTACTGAAAGCGAAGCAATCACAACATGATGATGAATGTAGAAAAAAAACAACCTGAAGCCCATCATATAACTACTGCAACTATACGTTTTCAGTTTTTAGTCAGAAACTGTAAAAAAAAATCATGAACTGTTTCTTGATAAATCTATCAGAAACTGTGTTTTAAATGCCAACATTGAAACTAAGTACAAGTACTGATTATGAATAGATCCAATGATCGTGCAGATGGTAGAAGTATTGGCACTATAACCATGAAAGCCCCCATAGAGATCAAAATTTACCGACATATGAACTTGGAGATTGAGTGCTTGAGCATGCTTACCTTGGAGATGGTCGCAAGGCAAGGCTGCAGTGTGCTGCTTCTTTTCATAGCTCTCCAGCTGCAGCGTGCACTGGTTCAGGAAGCTCTCGCTTGCCTTCTGGTCTTCTTCACTAGTCTCCGGGTCACTGTCCCTCATCTCCAGATTGGCTGCATGAATCAAAAGTTCAGTTTCTATTTCAGATATTCTACTGCAGCAAACATAGGAATTAGAGATGAATCAATGGATTTGGATACCTACTTCGATGGTTTCCGGCAAACATTACAGAAGTGGTAAATAACAGATAACACCTGAAATTAGCATATAACTACATGCTATGCTGTTACAGCAAGATTAAGTACAATTTTAGTTTCCTATCAGCCAATGTGCTTCTAGATGAATTTCGTCAGAAAATTGTTCAAATTGCGTTATCAAATATATTCAAATGGACTACTAAAATCGAGGAATGTTGATTACACAATCAAACCATAGTGTTATTTATTAAAATGGAGTTACTAAAATCAAGGAGCGTTGATTACGCAATCAAACCATAGTGTTGATTCTAGAAGCTTCTACATTCTTACTATAGAGGTGTATTGCTATATCTGTTTCTTGGTTCTGAAACTATCCTGTCTTCAGTCCTGAAAACCTACATACATATTCCTAACGCGTCTTTTACAACACAGGTACACAAATTCAGTTTCCTGTCATAAACGGATACTTTTTTATGTCACAGCATCAGTAAAGAAATTACATTTCTACATGGTTCCTTCGAAAACCAAAGGATAATACAGTTGCAGTTTCTCATTCTGGAAACAAACAAAAAGGAAAATTCAGTTAACATAGTCAACATTTCATTCCAGATTTATTAGCCTCTTAGAATCAGCAACAAAATTTTCTGGTTTTAGCAAAACATTGTGTTTCTTGAAACAATTTTCAGAACGGTTTAGATGCAATTAGGGAAATTAAGTACTACAGAGTATCAATTATGACAAGTTTATACACTGTAACTAGTAAACTACATGAGGATCAAGACATATCCTCAACTTGACAAAGATTGAATGCTTGAGCATGCTTACATTTGAAATGGTTGTAAGGCCAGGCTGCAGCGTCCTGCTGCTGCTGTGTGTGCTGGTACATCTCATAGCTCTCCAGCTGCAGCGTGGTCTGGTTCAGGAACCTCTCGCTCACCTTCCGGTCCGCCTCAAGTGTAGCTTCTGGATCACTGTCCCTCATCTCAAGATTGGCTGCATAAAATCAGAAGTTCAGTTTCTTGTCAGACATTGTACAGCAGCAACAAAGGAGTAGCAATGACTGAATTGAGTTCCATGGTTTTCAGCAAAACTGACAACACCCTGTGACAAGCACATAACCACTATAATGCTGTTGCCGCATGGAACCACATTTTAGATTCTTATCAATCTGTAAGAAAACGCGTCGAGCTAATTATTGAAGTTTTATACACTCTTACCGTCAAAGTTCATAACTTCATTGGTATTTCTGCCGTTAAGTTTTGAAAGCAGCTTAAACGAGAGATTAAGCCACTTTCCAGTCCAGATTCATTGAGCCATCCTATCTGGTATATGCAGTCCTGAACAATCACGTATTTCTAAGACTTTTTCACCGTACCAATTTCTTGCGGACATCAACAGAAATGCGAGAAATTCAGAACATGGTTGGTGACTAATCTATTACTGAATTTCGTTTCTATTTTTTTCGTTCGAAAATCAACAAATGGAACCCCGGTTTCTCAATTCGGGAAAGTGACCAGATGCAGTTTCAATTAATCTGGTCAAAAGTCCCGTCCAGATTCATTGACCTCTAAGGTTCATCCAGGAAGGCCTGAACATGCTGCTTACCGTCGACGCGGTCATGAGGCCACACGAAGTAGTCCCAATCCCACCTCTCAAAGTCGTGCTCAGGCCGCCGCAGCTTCACCAGCGGCTCTCTCACGGCGGCGGAGAAGCCGAACTCCGGCCCCCTGCAGAATGCAGCGAGCCAAACAGGACGAATTCAGACAAGGAAAAGGCGGAACGATCTTGCTGGAAGCCTGGAACACAAGAACACTGAACAGGAGACGAATTCAGCATTTCCGCGCGTTCTGGGTGAAGAGAGCGAGGCAAACCCGAATTCAGTGGACCGAGCCAAGAAAGAAGAACAGAAACCAATGGAATTAATTTGAAATGGCAAAGGCAGAGCAGCAGGAGAGAGAGAGAGGAGGCAAGAAGCATGATCAGATGAATAGAGAACGATCGACGCCGCATGAATCCGACCACTGTTGATGCTAACCTGGGAACGGAGGAAGCCTGGTCCACCTCCATCTCCGCTCTCAACCAGAAGCCACCGTTCCGGCGATGTCGCCGCGGTGTCCATCCCTGCATGGCGGCCTCCAACTCCATGGCCATCTCCCTCGTCCCTCCTCCTCCTGTCTCTCTCTTGCCCAAAGGCTCACTCGCGGTGCTTTCCTTCTCCTTTCGATGGCGCTCGTTTTCTTGCGGTGGTGCGGCGCGGGTCTGGGAACGGAACGAGCGGGGGGATTGGTCGGTTGTTTTTATAGGCGAAGGCAGCAGCAAGGCACGGAAGAAGAAGGGATGGAAGGAAGGGGGGAAAGTTAGTTACGAGTTAGCCGTTGCGACGAGACAGTTTCCTGCGGCTTTCCTCCGTGTGGCCCATGCTGTGTCTGCCTGCATGGGCTCTTGCCATTGGACCGCAGCGGCAGTTCAAATCCTCCACGTGCCAATTGGGCTGCTGTTCTCAACAGATCAGTTCGCTCGTCCGGCTGACCTAGGCGCCAACACCTTACTTTTAGTGGTGTGCATCGAAGAGGAAGAAGTGAACACGCTCTTGTTACTTCTAGAATAAATATATGCTAAACATACCCAATTCAATTATTCAAAAAAAACATAACAATTCTCATGTAAAACACACATTTAGCAAATCTCAATGCCAGTGAATTTTTTGTATAATCCTCAACGAACAAAAGCATCTTTCGTAGCTCCCAACACAAATCACAGTGCTTGCAATTAGATCTATGGCCAAGCATATCATGGCAAGGTTGCAGCAATGTTAGGCATCAGCACATCCAAGCCGTCGATTCCTGTCGCTACAATCATCCCAGGTATCTGTGAGTGCCAGTGCACTTCTTTCCAATGTTTCTGGCCCTGCTCATACAAACAGCCAGTGCCATTATGTATTTATATCTTTATAGATATTACAATAACCACACAGAAAAAATGAACCGTCCAATTAAAAAAAAATCGTGATAATATTACCTGATGAACAAAAAGAAGTTGTGGGGGTAAATATTCAGGCACCTTTGCCTGATATCCTATCCTTGCTTGGATTTCGGCCTCCCCTTCTGCGTCTCTTTCCACCGCAAGATTCCAAATTCTGAAGCCAACACAGTTCAGGGTAGGTGTCAGCTAATCGTAGAACACATTTCTGTTATTTGGGGGATCTCAAAAATAAACAAGTTAATAAGAAGGGAGAGTTACGTCAGTTGATCGTCTTCAGACGATGCAGCCAATGTTGATGCTTCAAAGGGACTCCATTCGATAGATGTAATTGCTTTCTTGTGGTACTTGAAATTTACTACCAAGGAGTCTTGGCCCTTCTTTCAGCACAAGGAAAAATATTTGATGAGAAAATATCATTGACATGCACTACTAAAAAATTTACAAGAAAATATGGTTGGAATTCTATGACAAGTTGATAATTCAAAATGTCAGATAAACCTAGCATGGCAAAGAGGCTATAAGGAACAGAATATACGCAAAGAATCATACTTAAATATGCTTGAAGCCTGAGCCAAGATCTTAATTCCTTTTACTATTATTCCTCTTACTAACAAAAATTTTACTACGTGTGCCTCTTTGTTTGTGGGTCTTGATCAAATTCGTTCTTGCTTGGGACTTGGGACAAAAGAGTTTTTGTTACTGTCAAACATGCAGACCAAATGGTCATAACATACAGTGACAAAGCCAAGATTGAACTCCGGATACATTTGAAAGCTTATTATTAGCTTGGCACAAACAGCTAGTTCTGTATTGCAAATAAAAATCCTACTTCCTCAACACTTAATTGCCAAATGATTATTTGATTTAATAACTACTCCTACTTCTATACAGATTATAGCATCTGACTTGAAAAAAAAACATTTGGGGAGGGGGCATTGCCCCTGAGAGCCACCCTGGCTCGGCCTCTGATAACATAGGCAGTAGTGGTAAGCTGCACTATTTTTTTACTCGTGTAGTGTATATACTAGTATTACTGCATAAAAACAATATCTGCCATAACATCTATAAAGAAATCTAAGATTTCCTCCACAAGAAGGTTCTCCCATTACAAAGGCAGGGAAGGTTCTCCCATAACGAAGACTGGGTTATACAAAGAAGCTAAAAGCCAAACGAAAACTCCCCACTTATTTTTTAGCCTTTTAAATCTTGTGTCTGGGGTCAATTTTATGCATGAAAAACTCTTCCTTATATATATCTATAAATGAATAGGCAGTTAATATGCAGCCAAAAAAAACCATTTGTATAAAAGCACCCCCTAAAGGTTGACATAGGCATCGAATTGTTTAACCGAGATGGAATACCTTGATTAATCTATAATCATGGACTGAGACACTGCCATCATCACTTCCTGAAGCTATCATTCTGTTGGCAAGCCTGAGAATGGAAGTCGAAGCATGCATAAAAATGTATTCTATATGGATCTAAAGTTATAGAAGTTCATTAGTAAAACTTGAATTTTCATATCATTAACGTCAGAATTATGAGCCCTAATAGTTATACACGGTTTCTTTCCTGTCCGTATATCCCATATAGCTATGGTTTTATCCGCAGAAGAAGATGCAAATACGTTGGCTTCTGTTGGACTCCACTGCAAGGATATAAGAATTAAGAGTTGAAACAATCACAACCAAGAAAACATAGGTGAAGATCTATGATACACCATTATTCAGAACCACACCTGTAGATCTTCAACGCTCTTAGAGAGTACAACAAATGGATTTGTGTCTATGTTCCAGTCGCTCGAAGTCGGCTCCCACAGGTGAATGCACTTGTTGAAGTCACCTGCACAAATAAAGAATTAAATTAACTAATCCATACAAATGTCTATATATACATAACAAATTAGATTACTTGGATGACATATTGAATGCATCATAGGGGACCAAATGATACATTAAGGAAATATTTTGAATACTTTTGGAATAGCAAAGGGCTGTGCTACAATACTGTTATTGAGGTAAGATATCAATTGAATCTTAGCCCTTGATTTATGTGGGGACAAAAATCATTAAAGGGAAAAAAAAAGAAAAGCTAGTTTGTTTCCTATACAGATCAATCTTGACGGACTTGTGGGGTGGTTGCCAGATTAAAAGGAGTAGTGCTACTATTGCCGGTTATGTGCTAGGAATTCTACCGATCGTCTAGCACATGGGAGATGTGCAGGACCTGACGGTGTACAACATCTTAGACGTGCAGGACCTGATGGATCGGATATGTAGAGAAACAAGAATACCAACAGTGTTTCGTCTAACACGAACTGCACTGGTGGGTTACAATGAAAAACCTTCACTTCTAATATAAAATTCTGGACATAGCATGTGCGATTAGCATATGTTGTGCATCAAGGTAATAAATAGCGGTGGTAGTGGCCGCTATAGCGCCCGCTATAGCGGTAGCGGCCAGTTACCGCTACCGCTACGAGGTAGCGGCCTTAGAATAGCGGGTTGGAACTTAGCGGCCGCTATAGCGGTCCGCAATAGCACTTTTAGACCGCTATTGCAGGTTTATGATTATATGATGTGATTTATAAATGGTCAACCACATTAATGTTTATGTATCTACTCTTTGAGTACAAATACATGCATATTTTTACTCTTAAGTTATATAGGTATATAATTTATTTTTTAAATGGGTTTTTAACAAGTTAAAAAGCAATATATGCTTTAAAATAATGAGTGATATTTACGTCCCGCTATTGGAACTTAGCATCCGCTATAGCGCCCGCTATCTGCTATCCGCTACCCCCGACACCAATCCGCTACCAACCCGCTATCTGCTATTTATTACCTTGCATAATCTAATTTTAGCCCGAATAAAACATTACACCATTGCAATTTATAAACTTTTTTCATAACAATTGCATGTGGCATGCTGCATGAAGTTATAATGTCATGGTAAAAGATATAATGATATATCTAATTGAAAGGTATTTTTACTTATTTCTCAAAATAAAATAATTATATGGATATATTTCTCCTATTACCTCCTAAGCAGTAATACATGATAATTACTATGTAAATCTACCTAAATGGACGGTTCACATTCACTTGGGAGTACCTTAGCAAAAGCCAATAGCAAAAGGTGTTAAAATGGATAAGATCATTACACACCAGAAACAAGTCTTCCAGTAACAAGTGGACTCCAGTCAATGGCAAAGCCCTCATCTTTATGGCCGCTAAATATTTTTAAAGGTACATGCTTGTGGATTATTTGGTCTTCCACCCCTGAATCAGCTAATGAATTAAGGAAGGAGCTGAAGTCCCACACCTGCATATATATTTAGTAGAATGCAGTCATGAATAAAGTAGCATGGGGGCATTCTGTTCCTTTCCAAAACGAAATATAATGCGTCAAGTATACATTCTGCTGGGTCAAATGGGATGGACGTGAGTGAGCCAACCATCACACAACACGAAAAGGAAGTGTAACAAGGAACTGAATTACCTGAACATGACCAGTTTCTCCCCATGTTGCACATATATGTGGCTTCTGAATCATTGAGCGTATACGATTTACACATCCGGCGTGCGCAACCTTTTTTAGCTGGTGCATTCATATATATAGATAGCAAAAGAACATATCATAAGCTATGCATGAAAGGAGCTTGCTGGATGCGGAATAATTACTTTCATCGACAAGTCATCTCAGAAAAAAAAGAACATACATGGGTGACATTCTTTGTATCTTCTCTGTCATCACTGCTTCTATTACTATCCATATCACATTCACCGCCAGGTTTCTGCATCTTCCCTTTCATGTTGGAAAGCATGAAAATGGCAACATAATTGGGTGTACCCTGTGGTGTCTGAAGAAACATGAAGTCCAGTTTTTAAATTCAATGGACACGTGAAAAAACCCATGTTCTTGAAGAAGATAAAAAAAAAGTAGCAGGTAACATTCTCGCTGATTTTGAAGCTCCAGGAATCTCAAAATTCCAGCAAAAGGCTGATTAATTTTAGAAATATTGAATTTCATGTTCTTATTACAAGGATCAAGTTAGAGAACTTGCAGTCCCTCACAATCTTCCTGAAAGAATCATGATAAAAATGCAAGCAAACACACACAACTAAGTGTCCTCATGATCTTTATGTGATCAGATTCAACACTGGCATGTTTCCTTTTTTTCTACATCTAGAACAATCTAATAAGAGGACAGTAAAGTAAAATTCAGAATCAGAACAGGAACACATAGTAACTAAATATGCGCATAAGTTATGATTTATTTAGGAGATCAAAGAGCCAAATCTGGAAGACATAAGTTACGAGCAATTGAAGGTTTGCTGGCGCCCTGCACTACTAAGCTAAAGCACGTAGACGTGTATATGTAGTTTTTCACCTTAGTTCCAGCAACACCATACAATGTATGTGGGAAATCTGATCGGACAGGTCCAAGCTGATCGCGAACAACATCAAAACTACCATGGATAGTAAGTTTAAATCACACATTAGTTGCCCCCCGAATTAGGATTTATGAGAAGTATAAACAACGACTCATGTGGAGAAAATAAATCTTACCTCAAGAAAGGCCACCAGTCAGTGCTAGTAAATCGGTGGAAATAATTGTAAGACTGGAGCTTCTCCCGATTTTCCAGTGCATCTACGGCCGGCTGACATACCTAAATGAATTACTAGTTGAACATAACTCGCAAGACCACATATCGTATATGGCAATAAGAACAGATCACACACTGATGAATGATCGAAACAGAAAAGTCAGGTAATATGCATCTGTCACCTTCGTGTTCTTCTTCTTGGTCCTCTTGAGGCGGCCCATCAGTGATCTAAAAGAAATCAGCCAATGTAGGAAGAGAGAAGGACGACGAGCGAGCCTGCCTAGCTACTACGATAGGGAGAAGCTGCTAGGGGCGCGGCGGCGCTGTCGGGGTTTGAGCCAGGTTGCGTTCCGCAAGCAGTTTTTTTTTTCTTTTTTTAGAATCGGTCGATCACCTATTACCTATCTCTGTTTCCTTTATTTTGGCCTGGGACCAAGTCCACGGACATTCGCCGCGGACTGGAGCCACCACTTCGTCGGCCACACCATACATGGCACATTGGCACAGCCCCGCATAGCCTGCTGCAATGGCCAGGTAGGTTCACCTGATTCTACCAGATCACGTGTGTTTGGGTTTTAGACTTTCAGTAATCAGTATACATTGATCAAGATCATGATTTCAACGTCACAATCATCACCTTGCACATGGCTGAAGTTTAGGGTTTCCTAGCCACCATCATCGCAATTGCAGGAGGCGCAGGGTTAGCAGCTAGGTTCCTACTGCTATACCTCTCTTCCCAAAAGGCCCCTTTCTGATTGTCCTTTAATATTTGTGTGAACAGCAGACTGCGTTATTTTCAGATTTCTGTTTGCCTGGCCTTGCAATAGCAGCGTGACAATCATTCTTCAGAGCCTCAGAGGGATGGATAAAGGAGTTACAAACAGAAAGGTGGCATCTCTAAGTTTTACCTAATACGACCAGTTATAGATTAGGTTGTTCTAATTCTTTGACCATAATGAACAAACATATTGCCACAATTTGTGCTATGAACTGAATGACCTATGGAAATATTTCACAATTTGTGCTATGAACTGAATGGCCTATGGAAATATTTCAGTACCTAATTTGTCCAATCGATGGTTGTGGGTACTTCCCATTTGCAGGTATCCATGCCCCATCTGGACTTCGATTGGTTCCATTTTTATCCATCCCCCATATGGACTTTGATTAGTTCCATTTTTTTTATTGCCGCGAACTAGTGGCATGCTTCGATACATAGTTCTGCATCATCATGCTGCCTTGGATGGAGCACTCGGACAATAGGTAATCAGAAACAATTGATAGTGAATAGTTCTTAAAAGCGCATGTACGTACTACTGGGACACAATTGAAAGTTCTTAGAAGGTTTCTCTTTTAAAAATTCTGATGAGACCACGAACAGAGCTAGCAGGCTTAAATTTGCCATTGCCAGCCGAAGTTTTGAAATATATGCCAACTCAAGGCATGGAAGACTGTTAGCTCAATCGGCATGATGTCACTCGTTTTTACATTTATAAAATCTTTATATGTTTGCCAAAAAAGGGAGATCAATCAAATATTAGAGATTGTTATGTACTATAATAATGCATTTCCTGTAGAACACTCAAATATTCTGGAACTTATTGAAAACACAAGTTTCTCTTTGGCTATCGCATTCTCAGTTATTTGTCGCCAAGGTATGGTTGGTATGCCTGTCTGCTACGGACAGGCAATGTTGCAGGAGTAATATTCATGCGACTGTAGTGTCTTCTTTTTATATCATGTTTGCTAATGTAATACCACCGAAAGATCTCATATGTTTAAAGAAAACAACATTGCTGAAAACAAAATGTTCTGCACATTTCCTCCATATGTGTATAGCCATGTGTCTAGCGCACATGCACCATACTAACGAAACCAATGAAGATCGACTGAGACGATAATCACGGCGTCGTGGTTGTATCCCGTAGCCGGCGCGCGCGCCGCGTCGGCGTTGTCCGCGTGCCCCTCCAGCTTGCCGGCCACGATCGCCGCCTCCTCCTCGCCGGCGTTGTCCTCGACGCAGTAAGACGGCAAGACCGCCATATCTGATTGGATCGATGCAACAATGGGCGAGATGGAGACGACGGGTGATGCTGGTGCCGTGTGCCGTCAATATACGGAGCTGCCAGCTGTGGAACCAGAGCCCCTTTCCGAGTCGGTTTAATTAAATAAAAAGAATTCTAATCGGACTCCACTTCGTTCCAATCAAAACAAATCTGAATCGTACAAATCTGAGAACAACGGCTTGATTTTCCCTAAAAACATAACAACGACCTGATCTTATACATACAAATGAGCAAAACGCACGGATGACGGCCATACACATGACCGCGACTCGTTGGAGGATACTATCAAGTTGGATTCATCAGATGGCTGTGATTTAATCCTAACTGATTTTTTAAATTTTTTGTATTGATACTTTTTTTTGAAACGCAAGGAAAATGCAAAATACTGTTGCTTATTTTTAACGTGCCCAATCCGGACTTTTCTTTCAAGAGGTGCACGACCCGGACTCGGTTTCCTTACCGGTTGCGGTTTCCAGTTCCATCTATATATATATATATATATATATATATATATATATATATATGGTAGACGAAAGGCCGGCGGACCAGCCAGCGAACGTTCAGTACAGGCACGGCCGCCCAACGCGTTCCAGTTTGCAGGCACGTCGATCAATCCACTGCGTGCACCGACAATGGCGATCACGCCGGCGTGCTGCGTCGACGAGGAGGAGTTGACGTCACTCAAATCACTGCTAGAGGAAGGCAACGACGAGATCGACCAAGACATCGCGCACGCAATGAGTCGCCACCTGTCCCACGCGGCGAAGCTGCAGTGCATGGAGATCCTCCTTCCCGAGGAGGTGGCATGGGCGACGGGTCTGGAGGGCACCGCGAGGCAGATGGCGAGGGAGACGGGTCTGGGATGCATAATTATTTTTCAGAAAAAAGACGTAATGCACATGGTACGATATGATTCGATTTATCAGTATTATGAACAAAGCAAAGAAGCTTGAACAACTATAGATGGACCAAATTTTTTTGAACAGATTCGAGACGAAAATACCTACTACCTTTTGTTCTAACTCATCCGCGCCATCTTCAATATCATCTATTCATCTTCAGGGATCTCGACGTTTGGTATGGCCTGAACTAAGATACACAAGCACCGAAATAACGTGTCAGTCCTACTCCCTCCGTCCCAAATTTTTGACTTTTTTAACCCCAACTTTGACCACTCGTATTATTAAAAAAATTGTGCGAATGTAGTCAAATTTGAGTCATTCTTGAAATTCTTTTATTACTAAAGCTAGTCATAACAAAAAAAATATGATATTTTGCAAAAAAAAAATGAATAAGACGAGTGGTCATAATTGGTGTCAAAAAAGTCAAACGATCTACAATTTGGGACGGAGGGAGTACCAGATTCAGCACATTTGTCAATTCTCTTAGCACTTGACAAATGTCCAATAACACTTATTAAGGTTTTTCCGAGGGCCACCCAGACACTCACGACAAAGCTCATTTAGCAAATAAAGTGACGTCAAAGAGCCATTTGTCCAGTATTTTTTTGTCGGACACTTGGCAAAGCCATTATCGTATGCTAATTTGAAACTTGGTAAAGAACTTTAAGAAAAAAAACAACACCGCCACCGCCTGCCTAGCTCGGCCACCACTACCATTGTTGCAACAGAATGATCTTCTTTGAAGCCTCTTTTTCTATCTTTTCTTTTAGCATCCATAGAACATGAAAATATTGATGGGCGGCCATTGGGTACAATAAATCTGAAATCGTGTTAGAGAGAGCCTAATTGGTTGAGTGCTAATTTCTTGGCATGCTAATGTTTTGGCTAGGCAAAAGTTACCAATTTTTTTTTGCCACCACTTGGTGTGCTACCAAGAGTTGTCAATATCTCACATTTAGTTTACCAAATTAGTGGTAAGTTTTTTTCGCCGAAACTTTGGCTTGCCAATATTTGGTAGCAAACCAATCAAGCCCAAAGTCTTGAATATCTTGAAAAGCTGATATGTGATATGTCATTTCCATTCATTGGGAGAAGCTAAATCCATGTAACTAGCATCATTTGTCTCCATAGCCTCAAAAGCTGTCTTATACAGCACTACGACTTAAGCCAGTCACCCTCAATGCATAGTTTCACCTCACTATTACCAAGATCGCCACATCACCTTTGCAATGGAAAGAAAGCGTTTCTCTAAGTTCATAATTCGATATCATAATTTCAAATGCAAGCAAGGTGCAACATTTTATTTTCAGAAAATGTCATGGCCAAATGTGTAACCTAGATGAAACTATAACATCATCATTGCAAGTTTGATTGTGTTTCATGTACTTGATAAACGTACTTGTTTGGTTACATGGTGATGAAATTAAACCCACATCTCATCTCTCCTTATTGAGATTTACTCCTTGTGAAATCCGGCGGGATTTCGCCGAAGTTGGGGCTTCAAGGTTAGGGTTTAGGAGACAAGGGGAAGGGTTAGAGGGAAGGCCGATGGCGGCAGGCCGATCAGTGCAGAGGAGGTGGGGTGTGGAGGCAGTGAGACCGTCGGCGCCGACTGGTTGGAAGCTTGGAAGGTGAAGCTTGGAAGAGAGAGGGAGAATTGATTTTTTTATTTTGTCCATGTGCCTAACATATGAGTCTCACAATTAATTTTTGTTTTTTATTTCTTTTAGTAACCATAAGTACACGTGGTATGCCACATCATTACATAAAATGGGTTTGGAGACCGTCTGGATCTATATGACACACTACACAAGTTCATGGACCTAAATGATACACCCATATAAATTTAGGGACCTAAAAAGATGTTACGAAAGTTTGGGGACCTAGATGACACACCCATACAAGTTTAGGGACCTAATAACGCGTTTTGAGAGTTTGGGGACCTAGATGACACACCCTCACAAGTTTAGGGACCGCCCATGCACTTCACTCTATAAGGAAACTCGCCCGTTATCTTGAATCTATCTTGGTTAACGAGGTTCAAAACACGTTGGTCAATTCAGAAAATGGACACAAAAGTTCGAAAAAAGGGGCCATGAATAAATAACATGTTGGATCGTCCCTTCTTGTGGCCCATCACTCCATCAGCCAGCCGTGTAGCTTCGTGTTTTCCAAACAGGTTTCCCATGGCCCAGGTCCCATTCCGGTCACCACCATACTCCCCAAATCCGTCCGGTTTGGCTAATTGGCTTCTGGAAGAAGCACACGCACATCGCCAGCGCCACCTCGTAATGGTAAGCCCAGAACCGGCCTTCTATATAACACGCCTTCTTCCTCGTCGTAGCGCCTCTACGACTCTACGCCTCCTATTCTTTCTCGCCCTCGTCGAGCACAGCCTCGGCGAGGAGCAAAAGTTGTTCGCCTGTACCCACAACCCACCTCGTCGGCTGGATCTTTCGGGTCCCGGATGGAAGACAGTAGGATTTTGGAGCACGAGTCACGGCGTGAAGCAGCCCGCCGGGCGAGGGAGAAGAGGCCGCTGTAAGGGCGGTGGCGCGGGCGAGGGTACGGGCGAGGGCGAGGGGGCCATATGACGACGAGGACGGCAAATTCCCGGCGAGCACCTCCTCCTGCACCCTAAGCTTCCGAGGTAGGTGCTCGAGAAAATCGTCGCCCGCATTGTTCTTCCTCCGATTCCTTCTTTCTTTCTCATTCTTGGTCTGCTGCAGATCACCCTGACCAGAACGCCCCGCTCTCCCAACCGGTGGCCTGCAACCCGCACGCCTGGGCAATGGGACATCAGCCTGGCTTCGATCTCGGAACTTCTAACCACGGCGTTGATATCCCCGGAGTCCAGGATCAAGCCCATTCAAGAAACAGGCAGAACTTGAGTCACAGCCTTCAGAAGCCGACGCTAGTGCATCCAGTGCCCCGAGCCGACGAACTCCTCTCCACGCCTCCGGGCTCTTGCATCACCAAGGTGTGTCCCCAAGAAAACCGACGCTCGCCTAGTCGCCTTGATCTTTCTCTTTTCTTGCGCAGTTTCGGAGTTCTGGGCTTTTGGCTTATTAGTTTCTTGGTTTGCTGCAGAAATCACCGGCAAGAACGCCCAGCAGCGATCCGACCGCAATCCAGAACTTGCGTCACGGCCTTCAGAGGCCGACGCAGGCGCACCCAGTGCCCCGAGCCGACGACCTCCTCTCCACGCATCCGCGCTCCTTTGTAGCCAAGGTGTGTCCCCCAAGAAAACGAGATAAATTTCTCCAAGAAAACCGACGCTCGCCTTGATCTTTCTCTTTTCTTCCGCAGTTTCGGAGTTTTGGGCTTATGGCTTATTAAGGTTTTGGTTTGTTGCAGATGCCATCACCGGGTACAACACCCAGCGCTCCCCCGGCAAGCACTTCCACTCACCGTGAACTCTATGGTCAGGCGCCGCCTCCACCAATGGTGAGCCCGGTGTGCCACAATCTTCAGGAGGATCCGCACCAGGCGATGGTCGGAGTGGGCACCCATGCCGCCAACAATGAGCCAGGACCTTCCCACCGAACTCTGTATGCCAATCGCAGAAAGGACGCGAAAGAACGCATGCGGGTGCAAATATATAGGCACACTCAAGGAGGAGCTGTCGTCGGCGAAGAGAGGATGCTCCGCCAGGCCGCCCAGCTGATACAAGCAATTAAGCACACTAATCATAGCTTCGTAAACCTTGGAGGGCAAGAGCAGCTTCGTCTGGTGTTGCCGGGCGTGCGGAGGGCACCCGGATGCATTGGCTTAATTGAGGCGGCGGGCGAATTCCTGAGTGAGCATGATCCGCCGCAGGGGTGATCAAATCACGGGCCTGATCAAGCTATCAGAAACATCCGAATGATGTTTAGTTTCCCCCCTTTTTTGTTTCGATTTAGAGTCTACGGAGTAGTAGTAGTCTTCGATAGGAAGAAAAGCTGTAGATTGTAAGTACTAGTTTCGGCAAACATGAGCACTACTCGAATTATCAGATCGCTCGGTGCGGTTGTTTACCTGTTTCAGTCCATTGATTCTATTCGGAGTTCTTTTTTTTGGACTTCTTTTGATTTGTTACTGTTATGTGGGTCCTGCTTGTCATTCCACCATCTCGTGCTCTATTTCTTCTTTTTTTTGGAATAGCCCTCTTCCCTAGATCCCTTCGGAGGAAAGGGAAGGCTGGCGAGGCGAGGCGAGGCGAGGGGAGGGGAGGGGGGGAGGGGAGTGGGGGAGGGGAGGCGAGGCAGAGGCAGTTCAGGTTTAATTTGCTTGCTGATTCAGGTTTTTCCCCTTCCCCCCTGATTCCTGTTGTTTTTGCCTGTAGATTTGAAACATTCTGCGGTCTGTTGGCGAAGTCAGCGCGAATCTAATTCATTCGATTTTATAGCCGTTCTAATGCCCCCTTTCATCTGTGATTGCCTTTGTTTTTGCGTGCGGATTTGAGTTCTTGCATCGCAATCTTTCGAGTGAGATTAAGGCAGATCTGGCTTATCCGCTAGAGGGTTCGTCGATTTACCCTAGCACCTTCGATTTAGGTAGTGGTAGTTTTTTAGATTTTTGTTCTTGTTCATATAAGTGAAAAATTGCATCATTTATTGCATGTCTCCTTGATCATTGTTAGTGACTAGCCTGCATGGAGCAATACTCACTAGTGGATTAAGTAGCATAGCCACATCTGAGAAATACTCACTGGTGGATTAAGTAGCATAGCCACATCTGAGCCAGACTTCACAAATCTACTGGTATCCACCCGATCAATGATTTGATGGTTTTCAAGTCTTGGGGCTAGTCCCAGTGATCAGTCTTTATTCTTTAATGTTAAGAACACAACCTTGGTCTAAGCTAATATGCAGAAAGAATGTGTAGCATGGACTGTAAAATAACGATATCTCTTTTGTTTGCCAGGAATGTTCAACCAGTTCGAGAACCTTATCTAGTTGAATGCTCATATGGATCATGTTGGGTTCTTTCTAACAAAATTTTGTCCTGTTATTCTGCGTCCTTACTCTCCTGGTTCCAGTTTACTTATTCTTCTATTATATTCTTGTGCCTAACTACATAGCTTCAATACACTAGTATCCCTCACAAAAAAAAAACTTCAATACACTAGCAGTTGTTGTTTTAAGTTGTATCCACCGATATTTAGAAATTGTTAGGATTGTTCATTACCATTCAATATCTTAATAGCTTTAACATGACAGTTGTATTGTGGTGTAAATCATGTAGTATTTATATTTTGGTTCATAATTTAGAAAATGATTAGGTTCCATTTTATCAGGTGGGATTTTCTTTGATGTAATTGTTTCAGTAGATCTAATTTTTTGCATATGCGGGGTTTCACTTGCTACAAATAAACTTTGTAATTAGACCGACTATTGAAAATATATGTAACATCTTCCTTTGCATATGCTGATTTTCAGTATAACTACCAAGAAACTTTTAAATGTGACAGATAATACAAAACATCTGTTTCACTTTTGTTTTTATCTTCTTGGTCTCATTAAGGACCTGCAATATTTGTAATTCGAGGGAACTTAGAAATCGGCTGTTAGATTTGGTATTTGCGTAACCGTAGAATATTTCTGATATTATATAATTTAACCATTGGTAGTCAATTTCTTTATTGTCAGCTTTTTTCTGGGGTTTCTCTGCTTGTTAAGTTCAACAGGGTGTGTTCCACAGTTTGGTTTTCTTTTTTTAGTAAATAATTTTTTCAGTCTAATCTATTCCTATAGTTATTTGCTTTTATCCTAATGCCTTTTCAGTAAGGAACTAAAAACATATGTATTTTTGGCTGATCATGGAAGTGTCTGGTAATGCTTTTAATTTGCCTGTGCTATCAGTTTCTTGGCCTTTCCTTGGTTAAATGGGTACATTATAATATGATCATTGTTTGACATTAGAAATGGCTTCGCCAGCAATTGATCACAATTCAAGCCTTTTTATTCCCATAGTTCATGTTTCTGCTCTTTAAGTGGGGTTTGGTTCTGAATTTGTATCTTCTTTTCTTATTGCATATGATCTGTTTTCTCACTTCACATTTGTTCTTCGCCCTTCCCATGGGGTTGATGAATTTCTGTGTAGTAGACTTGTTCATGTTGGTCAGGATCAGATCGATTTTTTTAATTATGTTTAGAAAAAAAGTCTATATAATCCCTTCACCTACAAAAACGGATTTTTTACACCCTAAACTACTGAAAACCAGACATCTGACCCTCTAGGCGGTTTTGCAATCAGGTTTTGCTGAGTCTGAGTTGGCACGCTACGGCACATAAGCATGACACCGTGTCATTTAGAGTTGCTAAATTTTTTTTTACCTGACTGCCGCCTCCGGTCATCCATTCCGCCTTGTTCGCTGTCGCAGGGTCGTCCTCACCTCTCACTACTATACTGCCGCCCGTCGCCCAGCCCCTGCGCCTTCCGCACACCCTCCCGTTGCCTGACCCTGCGCCTTCCGCGCGGCCTCCCGTCGCCCAACTCCTGCGCCGTCCACGCTGCGAGGCAAAGGCGGCCGATTCTTCGATCTTGTGGTGGCCGATTCGAGTGAGGCAAAGGCGGCTGCAGCCACAGCAAAGGCCGGGGCTGAGGTCCGTCGCCGCCACCGTAAAAGTCGTGGCGGTCAATTTTACTCGTGTTTGGAGCAGCAAACGACCCACGAAGATCTATTTGGTCGGCGGCGCTGGTTGCTTGTGCGAGCAGAGAGAAAGCAAGAGGAAGATGGCGGTGTCGTGTGCTTGGTGTTGTGTTCAGATTGGAAGTAAAAAGTACTTTTTCTAAATGAATAGTGCACTGGAAAGCGTGTTCTGTGAGTGTGATGAATAGGAAAAACTTGTTGGAGAAGTACTTTTTTCTAAATCTAAACACAGCCTGGGTCCTGCTTTGATTTTATCGATGGAACCATTGGTTTGGCCAGCGTGTCACTCTCCCTGCCGCGCGGAGCTTCCTCGTCGACCGCGCCGAGCTCAAGGCGGCACTTACGTTCCAGTGCAGACAGAGGCAGGGCTCCTCTGTCCATGCAGAGTGCCAGCATTGCAAAAACCATCTACAAAACCATCTGAGGGGATGTTTTAAACGGTTTTGCAAAGGTTGGGGGGGGATTAAAAATCAGGTTTTATACTTGAGGGGGTGATGTAGTCCACCCTCAATAGTTTGGGGGGTTATGTAGACTTTTTCCTTTATGTCTAGAAGGTTTGTCCCTTCCTTTTTTTATCAAGATCAAGGCCAGCATGGAAGGGTTGCCTGAATTTGCTAGATGATGTGTGAAGTCATATAATCCGGATTATGCATTTGTTGTTACAAATGTAAATCTAGTATGACCTGAATGTCAGTATATATGATGAACTCGAAAATGTGTTCTTGATGCCATTGTTTGCTAATGTTAGGGGCCAGATGCTAGATTAGCTCCCTGCGTCAGGATGCTAGGCACCAGGGCCACTCTAAACTCCCCTGGCTGGGCCGCCCTCCAACTCTAGGTGGAGCAGCTAGCCGCCCTCCTGTTCCCATTGTTTGCTAATGTTGGTGTCTTCTTTTTTCCTCTACTTTTTTTTTCTCAAACACGCAGGGGAGCTCTTTTTCCTCTATACTATTAACAAATCTTAGGTTTTTTGGTGTTGCTTCTCCCATCTTTATGTTACAATAAAATTTTAAGTAATATTCAATGTCATTTTTTTTTACTCTGTAGGTTTGTTGTAGAAATTAGGAATTTAACCGCTGTAGATTTGTTGTTCAATTAACTATGGAAAACCTTGTTTTTCAACTGTTCTGACATGGTTGTAGTACAATTCGTATTCACATCTAAAATGTTATAACTTCTAAGTGGCAGTGGTAGTTTGACTGTTTATGTTCATGATAGTGTCATCCTTTGATACATATATCACTTTATGAACAAGTCCCCCCCTTACCATATCGAATGTATGGCACTATTAATTATTGTAATGTTGTACGTTCCCATTTGATGACCGTCTCAATTAGTTGAATTTACAGTGATAATGTCAGTCATGGCTGATGAGGGCACCCTTTGCTGTTTACTAGGTCACTGTCACCGGCCTCTTAGGCAGGCTAGTCCTTGGTCTGGTCTTTTGGGTGTGTGCTGTGCTTGGGTTGGGCACTTATCTAACCTTTGTATTGCTTTTTCCTCTGTTATAATGAAATGCCACGCAGCTGTCCTGCGTCGTTTGAGAAGATAATGCTAGTCTCAATTCCTTATTTTTATACTATCATTTAACATTTAATCGACATATTTGCCAATTTGCATCTGCCAGGTTTAATCATGGAACCCTACATGTCATTTTATTGAGCATAGAACCATCTGTTATTATTTAGTCGGCAATTTGTAATTAGATTGATCATAAGAACTTCTGTTATTATTTTTTATTTTGTAATGACTCTATTACATATAGCTATGTTTTGCTCCTCGGAATTGTTGGCTCCGTTGGTCGTCCGTCCATGATTCCAGAGGGATCAGGGCAGCATGTGTTTACATACTGGGCAATGCTGCAATTCTGCTGGGGTCCACTAGTCAAAGGAAGGGTGGAGATTTTCAGAGAGACTCGTGCTGGTTCACTTTGTTTCCTCTCCATTTTCCACATTGCTTTCTCTCTTCCACCCTCCCGGCAATTCCTCCACCGTGCGTTCCAGCCTATTTGAGTCTGGCAATTCCATGTGAAAGGAAGTGCAGATCGAAGGCATAGATGCCATTGGAGCAAGCATGGAGTTGAGGCATTGTTACTGCATCTATTTGATTCGCTGTGGGTCTGTGTCTGTTTCTTTCAAGAAGAAAAACTGATTTTTTGGGTAAGTTTTTTCTGGTGGAACAGGAGGCTGATGTTATCTGTTTCTTCTGGATTTTGATGGAGGAAGAAGTACAAATCCATAGGGGAGAAAGAGCAGGATCCCCTGCGGGTTCCAGTCCGGCAATTTCGTGAGAAGGGGAGGGAGATTGGGATCACACACGGGATGGGAGCCGTTGTTTTCGGCGTTGTTTTTATCCACTGCGTCCACCCTTTTTTGGTGAGCGAATTGTGATTATTTTTTCAGTGAATTTTTAATGGAGGATGTGTTGAGATTCTGGTGGTAGAGGGAGTAGCAAACCAAAGTAAGGTGAGATATCTTTTTTTTTTATCTGCTCATTGTTTCCCCGGTTATCTGAATCGGCGATAAATTTTTATGCCTCTGTTTAATGTGGATTTCAATAGAGAGAGAAGCCAAATCCAGACGGGTGGAGTAGGGGGACGAGAAGAGCTTTGAGCATGAAGGTATGTCTGATTCATGTTGCCGTGTGAAACAGTTTTTTGTCTAGGTATTGTAACAGAGTTAGTCTAGTGCTGCTTCATCAATCTTGTCCTTGGGAAGTGCAAGGATATGGCCTCCTTCCTGGGCGCATGAGTTGCAGATTGAAAATGTTCGATGCAGGATGAAACAGAATTTGCTTTTTCTAGAAAGCAGAGCTGGGGACTGAGTCACGGAAATCTTCTCTTTTGAGCCAGAAAATCCACTGAGCACTACGCGTTGATGTGGAGTAAAATCGTTATGATTTTGTTCACTGCATAGCCACATTTTGTTTTTCAACGTTGAAGATGAAAACCCTGGGTTAAAAAAACACCCCTGAACACATACGAAATTGCTGTTCCATTTCTTTGAAATTGCATACCAGAAATACTTTAGATTGTTTTTTTTATGCAAGGGACCAGTTTGTATGGTTGCAAATGGCAATTGGACCAGTGGGTTCTAGTGTAAGTAGGTGGTGCTGAAACTTACTAGTGAAGATTAAATAGTACTAATTTGAATAGTTAAGCTCAATTCAACTAGTACTAATTCTTGCATTTACATTTTCTCAATGTTGTACTTTCCTAGATTTACAATACCTAGATGACAGAGGCGGCAACAAGATTTTGCGTCACCATCTAATGGCAGCAACAAAGTATGTCCGTAAAACAAAGCCTTTTCAACTGATAAGGCTGGACTGATTTGTTATATTTCTGGCAATTACAGCTTTTCCTACAAGCAATTTTCATTGTCAGTAACATTATTTTAGACAGGCAATAACTATATTTCCCAACTTCATCATTATGTTAAGCAATAATATTGTCATAGGTAGGCAATGATATGGTTAATTGAAAGCAATAACATTCCCTTGGGCATGCAATGATGTGTTCATTCTCCGGTAGGTGCAATAACAAAGTTGCCATTTCAGTGTCTTATTTTTTTCAGTTGTCATTTCTTTCCAAATGTTGCATCACTGTCAGCAACACGCAGTTCAATTTTTGCTGCAGAAAAGAAGAAAACTGTCCACTGCTGTTAGCCATTTTTTTGTTGATTTACTGAGCCTATTGGTTCATTCCTCGGACAAGTCTCTGAAGCTGAACAAGAACAATTGTCTGAGCCTGGACCCTCTAATGCTCAAAGGCAGACTAGGTCAGCCCCTTCCTGAACAAGCAACTGTGATGCATACTACAATGAGGAGTCAGATCCAGACTACATTGCGAAGTCAGACCCAAGTGATGATTCAGACCTGAATGAAGACACTGACACTGTGTTAACTCCTGACTTCTTGCCCCCGTACAGTAGAGAAAATAGACTCTACCATTTAGCAAAAAAAAAAAAATACAACTGAGTAAGCAGTTTTTTATTTCTTTATCAAACAAAACAGTGCAAAGCAGTAGGTAACTTATACTACTGATATGGATTATTGGACAATAGAGATACTAGCAGCAGAATGGATCAGCTAACTCGCCCTTTCACAAGAGGCATTGAGGTGCTCTGTTGATCTATTTTCTGCTTAATCGTAGAACTAACGGTTGCCTTTGTAGACCAGACATATAACAATATGCTAACAAATCTTGTCCAAATAACTAACTAATCTTTTCTGCTAACAAACTGATCCTAATCCTACTGTTGGCTCTGGCTGACCGACGATAATGTTGCTTCTGTAGTAGTGTTTAGAGTTTTATCAACAATTTGCTTCTATATATAGAGAGCTACTTTTGGAATCCTTATACAAGGAATTATAAAAAAAAATTCAAATTTAACAAAAATGTGAATTTGTAGGTGTTGGTCGACCAAATACGAATCGGAGATTGAATATTGACTCATAAGGCATAATAATACATTCTTGTCATTTGATGGGCTTGAAATTTGGTGTACTTGACGACGATTTAGGTCGCGAAACAATGACACGTTACAAATGGGGGGAAATATTACTAAATGTAGTGCAACTGCACAAATCGGATAAGAACGGCTTGAGCTATGAACAATACTAATTGCTAACTGGGAGGGATTGATCAGATGATCATTTATTGGCATTCACAACAACGCCTTGATCACCAAACAAATCAGAGAATCATATCCTCGCATTCATTATCCGCCCCTGTCGTGACCTTGGCCGTCTCCGAGCTGCCGGCGTCCTGGAACCGGCGCAGGGAGTCCATAAACGCCTCGGCCGTGGCGCGCACTGCGTCTGCTTTGGCGGCCTGGCTCTGCAGCGCGCCGACGAGCGCCTCCTCCCCTGACCTCGCCGCGAAGAACTCCACCGCGCCGCGCCTGAGCCGTTCTGCCAGCCTGGCCATGCTCCCGTCCGCACCCTTGACGCGTCCCTCCATGACGACCACCAGCGCCACCTCCTCCGGCGTCGGCGCGTGCCCGTCTCCCAGAGCAGAGTCGAGGTACTCGGCCATGCCCTTGACCACCACCAGCCACGCCGGGTCGACGAGGTGCTCCGCCGCCGCGAGCCGCCTCAGGTCCTTCTCCTGCAGCCGCCGCGTGGCGGCCACGAGCGCCACGGCGTCCGCGCGCCGCGCGTCGGCCAGCGCGGCCTGCCTCTCCAGCCCCTCCACCGCCGCCTCCTCGCCGGGCCTCAGGGCGAGCACGGCCACGCCCCGCCGGATGTCCGCCGCGAGCTCGCCCATCTCCCTCGCCATCTGCCTCGCGGTGCCCTCCAGACCCGTCGCCCATGCCACCTCCTCGGGAAGGAGGATCTCCATGCACTGCAGCTTCGCCGCGTGGGACAGGTGGCGACTCATTGCGTGCGCGATGTCTTGGTCGATCTCGTCGTTGCCTTCCTCTAGCAGTGACTTGAGTGACGTCAACTCCTCCTCGTCGACGCAGCACGCCGGCGTGATCGCCATTGTCGGTGCACGCAGTGGATTGATCGACGTGCCTGCAAACTGGAACGCGTTGGGCGGCAGTGCCTGTACTGAACGTTCGCTGCTCGTTGCTCCCCCCTTTCGGCTACCATATATAGATGGAACTGGAAACCGAGTCTGGCAAGGAAACCGAGTCCGAGCCTCCGACGACGAGTTCGTGCTCCTCTCGGCATACGTGACTCTGTGCCTCTGTGCACGCGCGTGGTTTTCTTGTGAGCTGGTGCTCCATGCACGAAACGGGTCGGCTCAAGGGCTCAACCACTCAAGGCTAGTAGCAGTAACCGCCATCCTTGTCGATCGGGTAGCTGCCTCGCTGCGCGGCCGTCCTTCCCGCCCGCCACCATCTTCTCGAGCGCCCCCGGCCGCTAAAATAACCGCCCACCACCCCCAACGACATCTAGAAATATCCCCCGCCATGCGCTGCGCCTTCTCCTCTGCTATTTATACGCCTCTCCCTCCCCGTCCGGCCACCCAACTGGCCAAGCAACTGCCCGCATGAGCCCCACACCGCCGCTGCGGCAGCCCGGCGCCGTCGCCGGCGCCGGCGCCGCGTTCAAGGTCCGCAAGGACTCCCACAGCATCCACAAGCAGGCCACCACCTCGCCACCCTCCTCGTCCTCCACCAACTCCTCCGTGTCCTCATCCTCCAACGCCGCCGTCACCACCAGCAGCAACGCCCACCGCCCGGCCACCGCGCCACCACCGGCGCCGAGGAAGAAGCACCACCCACAGCCGCAGAGGCAGACGCAGCAGTCGGTCATCATCTACACGCAGTCGCCCAAGGTGGTCCACACCAACCCGCGCAATTTCATGTCCATCGTGCAGAAGCTCACCGGCCTCGACAGCACCGGTCCCACCGCCGCCCGTGGCGCGTCGTCTTCTTCCCCGGCGCCGGCGGCGCGCGTCAACGCCGGCCCGATCTCCGCCGCCGCCGCCGCTGCGCAGGACGAGTCGTCGTCGTCCTCGTCCGAGAGCTGCGCCGCCGCCCACGCCGCCGCGGGCCCACCGCCGCCTCCGTATTACGCGGACTCGCAGCTGATGCCACCACCGGCGGCGCCGCTGCTGGACGCGGCGCACTTCATGGCGCCCGGCGACATGCCGCTGTTCGCGGCGCCGGACGCGGCGGAGCTCCACCGCCAGCTGGAGCTCTACGGCCAGTTCCCGGCGCCGGTCCACGCCACCGCGGCGGCGGCGTGCGGCCCGGTGATGGCGGCGACGACCGTGAACGGCGGCGCCGGAGGAGGCAGCAACGGCGGGGCACTGCTCTCCCCGTCGATGGTGGAGGCGATGCGAACGTTTCATCAGGGCTATAATTAGGTAGGCTTTGGATCTAGCTAGCTGCTACCTTAGTCCGTGCATGGATCAGGCGATGATGCAGCGATGCATGAGCCGTTGCCACGCCAATAATCGGAGGTTGTTTTTTCCGCTTGAACTTTTGTTTTTTTGGCCATGGTGGATTGATCGGCAATGAAGCATCAATGTGTAGATAGAGAAATAAAGAGAGGAGGATGAAGCATGGTGATGCATGCGGCACTGATGGATGATGTTGCCATGGATTTGAACTTGGGAGTTACACACATCACATGTCCATGTTTTTTTCTTTTAGGAAATTAAAAAGTTAGTGATAACTCGATTGCATTACATGAAATCCCTTAAAGATTTATTCTTTTTTTTTCTTCTGTAATTTTAGTTCTCCTCTTGTTGTTGCTTCACTGATGCTATGTACATATCGTTGGAATGTGATGGACGACGAATTTCCATGGTACTCGACCATATCGCAATTCTGGGCTTAGATAACTCTGATAAGTACGGCGTGAAAATAAATTTATTGATAAATCTAGTGATAATTATTCGGTATCATAAATAGTATTTAGATTAGGGAAAAGTGTTATATATTTTAGTTATTAGACTATCGAAAGGCCCTAGCTATCTGAACCTATCAAAGACTAACTTGAACGTATCCGTATATATATATTAGAAGGTTGTGTCATGTGGTCATGGTACTACTATAATAAATCGTGTATGCCAAGAGTTTTTGAGAGGGTACCATTTCTCGTAGAACCATTTTTTTTTTTTGGAAAAGTCTATTTTTCACCCTCCAACTATTACAAAGTCTGATTTTCAACCCACAACTAAAGACCATGCAAAATTGGCCCTCCAACTATCCAAACCATACAAAATTGGCCCTTTGGTTGGTTTTGAAGGTGGTTTTGTATTTTCCAAAAAAATAAAAAATAATTTTGTATTAAAAAATGCATAACTAATTTATTTTGAACTAGAAAAATTATAATCTGATGCAAATGTTTTTTTCTAAAATTTGACCTGCATGTTGGTGCGCCATTAGAAGTTATTTGCATATTATTTATTTTTATTCTAATTATTTTTAGAAAAACAATAAGACACTAGTAATATAAATATATAATATCTAAATAACATTAAATGGTGTGCCAATAGGTTGGTTACATTTAAAGAGAACTTTTGGCACTAATTTCATATTTTTTGGGTCCAAAATGAATTAGTTATGGTTTTTTAAAGTTTAAATAATATTTCTATCATTTCTAGAAAATCCAAAACCACCCTCATAACCACCCAAAGGGCCAATTTTGCATGGTTTGGATAGTTGGAGGGTCTTTAGTATCCGGTTTTATAGTTTGAGGTTGAAAATTAGACTTTTGTAACAGTTAAGTGTGAAAAATAAACTTTTTCTTTTTTTTTTAACGTAGTCTTGTCAAACAGGGAGCTTGAGTGATCTCGTAAATACACACCTTGTCAAGTCTTTGCTACTGGTTCAAACATAACTTCTTCCTTATTCCCAAAAAAGAAAGGGTTGATCTTGCACGCATTGATTCAGAGATCTAGACCTCTAATTGTACATGCTTAGATTAGCACAAAAATATTAACATGGGGGGTTCGTCTGATGGGTATGCCAGCGCACTCTAGTATAAACTACGATTCAGATTGTTGCAGTTGTCAGATGATGAGTTGACCCTGGACCTCAAGCCTCAGGCCTGATCACAGGAGTAGAGGATCAGAGCAGCTGTTGAGATGCTATTACAATACTTCTTCTGTCGCAAAATAATTGTACTTCTAGGTTTCAAATGGGAAGAGCAATGCTATGGAGGAATTACATATATACCTCTATAAAGTTGTACCCATTGCACTTTGAGAAGAGTGAAATTGGGACCATTCGACCATGTAATAAAACTTGTAATAAAACCCTGGCTGTTCTTCTTTGGTCACCTCCTATGACCAATTTATAGCATTGTAACTCTTCTACTTCTTCTTAATGAATATGCTAAGACATGATCGTTAAAAAAGACAAATAGAGTTAGTTTGTCTTTTGGGCAAGTGTGCGCTTATTTTAGGAAATTTAATATTGAGAAATGTATTTATATATTATGGAACAGAGAGAATAGAGTTAGTCCTTGTTTACTTGGGCTAATTTTGCAAAAAAAAAATTATATGTGAAGACTTTTGCAAAAAATGCCCAAACAATATTCACGTGAAAGATATGACAGTAGGCACAATACTTTTCAGACTAGTAGAGGCGATCCAAATGATAGCCACGGCGACACGGAAGACAGTAGACAGAACCTTGACTACCACAGCTGCTAGCTGCTGGTATTGTAACCGATCTCGTATTTAGATCGCATGAGACAGAATTATTGGACAAGACGATAATGGAGTACTGACGCTACGGTAGGGGGCCAGTGTTGATATTGTTGTTTTTCTTTTTGTTTTTAGCGGACTCTGACTGACACAAACAGTCCGACCCTCCCTCTCCATACCGTTCCATGTTTTGTTGTCACACACAAGGAGACTGCGGGTGGACCCCGATAGCAACACAAACTCAAGACATCTCAGCTGCTGATAGGCTTGCACGTGACAGGTTTATGTAAAGGCTAACAGAAAATTTCCCTATGAAAAAAATACGACTATAACAAAAAAAATATCGTGCTACCAGAGAGAGAAAGAGAAGTTTTGTTTTTTTGAAGATACTGGATATCAGACACAGAATCGTAATCCCTCTTGGAAAAGTTGGAACCTGTGGCAGAACCGCCAATTTAAACTGGCTTAAGTGCGCCAAAACGACCTGTTACGGTCATCGGACGCACTTCAAACAGTTTAAACTGGTGATCTGTCGAGTGTCCCAAGGACTCCTCGATAAACCACGTTAACTCATATCTTTGCCATACATCAGGATCGTTTTCGGTAAGGAGAACACAACGAACATTATCATTTTTACACAACATACCAAGATTCTTACTTATTACAAGCCAGGTTTTGAAGAGAACTTAAATGCAAGTCAAGCCATTACTAGGAGTTTAATACAAACCAGTCTAGGTAGTTCTATATCACAAATATCTACAGCCTCCGGCTTAACCCTAAAATCACCGGGACCACGATGATCTATGTCTTCTGGATCTTCTTGGTGATCTCCTCCGTAGCTTCTTCTGAAAAACAAAATGGAGATTCCCTGAGTACGAAGGTACTCAGCAAGACTTACCCGCCTTACCAAAGAAAAGACTCTCAAGGAATATGATTGGGCTTTATGTGGATTTTTGGCTGACTCGACTCTTTTGCTTAAAAGCATTACTAAAATTTGATCCTTATATTTTATGTATTTTATGCTCAGTTGAGTTGTTACTTATCCATCTAGGTTATAAAATATTTTGCATACAGGTTGTACTAAGCTCAACCAGCATTTATGAATCACACTGACTTGTTCAACTTGTTTCCTCTACGATGTTTAAAACCTGATCAAGTGCACTCATAACCAAGAGTTGTGTCGATCCGGATCAATGTACATCCTGCAGGAGATACCTAGCCCCCAGTCTCGCACAGTCGATTACTGTACGCAACAACCTTTCAACCAGCTGGGCCAACGACCGGAAATATCCTTACTCGAACCCGGGAACGCACCCCCACGTGGGCCCCACGTCTGGCGACCACCCCGTGAGTTACAGGTTACGGTCCCGCTTTTCTCCGACCCAGCAAGCACGGGTAAGCGATATTTCCAATCAGTGAACCAACTAATCTAATTGGCTTTACTGGTCTCATAGCCCAGTAAGAAACCAGGTAGAATCACTTGATCAATCACTTAAACAACAGAACAGTCCTTAGTCACTTAAACAAGTAGGCAGAACTATGGATCGAGCTTACCTCAATCTCTCCTACCAGCTTCTGCCCACTATCTTTCAACTCGAATCTTTCGTGATTCCTATAAGATTGGTGATGGCCTAGTTCATCATCTTTTAACTCAACTTACTAAGCATAGCCAATGTAGATATTGCTAATCAAATTTCTTAACTAAGCAAGGATAGTTCTATCAAGGAATATTTCATGCATCAAAGGGGTTCAACCAATCCATAACCTTATGCACATAAAATCATAAGATTTGGACTCAGGAATATTATGAAATAAATGGGTGATTCAAAGATGCATCGGGGCTTGCCTGGAATCACGAGCAGGTTAGATTCTTCCGCGATACGAGATTCCGGAGCGATGACGATCACTTCTTGGTCTTGCCGCTCCTCCTCCGCGAATCCCACGAGCTCGTACTCCGAAGCTTGAGAGACTAAAACGTAATGCAAGTTAGCGATATGCTATGCAACACTTTTCAAAGAACTATGCAACTTTCCCTTCTCGATAAAGTTGCAAGCCAACACAAACTACCCCAAGATTTTTAAAAGACAAAACCATATTTTTTACTTTAATAAAACTTGCCCTAAATCATTTTTAGTTGATTTTTAATGATTTTAAAATCATTTTCTAAAATGATAAAGCATTTAAATAAATACATAAAACAATTTTAGAAATCATTTCTAATTATAAAAGAATTATTCAGAATTTTAACCCTTTTAGAAATTATTAAACATTTATTTAATTAATCTAAACAAAGAAATTAAATTAATTGTCTACACAAGGTTATTTAACATTTTTAATGGATGACAAACTTAAAAACAAGTTTAACAAAATTGATTTCATCATTTTTGGACTCTCCTATGATTTTCTATGAATTAAAAGGTGAAAACACGAAATTTAAATCTATTTCAAAAACCTAAAGGCAGTTTTGCAAAAACCCCCCCGAACTTCTCCTCCTTCTCCCCCGACGCCCCTCCTCTGTTTAAAACAGAGGAGCGCGCCGACCGCGCCTCCGCCGGCCTTGACCGGCCCCGACTCGCCGGCGGCGAGCCTCTCTGACCTCGACAACGAGCCCAACGGCACCGCCTCGCCTCCGCGCTCACGCCTAGCCCCAAAACCCCCTGGCGACCCTCGCAGCATCCTCCCCGCGACGACCCCGGCGGCGGCGCTTACCCAGGTGAGCAGCTTGCCGGCGATGGGGAAAACACCGGGAACGGTCTCTGTAGTGGATGAAACTCAACAAGGGATGACCCAGAAGAAAGAGGAGATTGTGGCGGAGAGATGAGCGGAAGGAATTGAGCTGGGTTGGTCGGATTGCGGCGCGCGACGGAGAACTTCGCCGGCGACCGAGGGAAACCGGGAGCGGGGAAGAGGAAGAAAAGGAGAAGAACGCCGGCGCAGGGCGGATATATAACGACGAGAGCTGATCCAGGACGATCGCCACCTCCTGCTGATCACCTTGCCATGACGATGCCATGCCCGGCGACGCGTGGCCGAGCCACCGACGTCGAACCGCCATTGCCGCCCATCCAAGCTTTGGAGCCGAGAGATTGCGGCCAAAATTTCTCCCAAAACCTCTTCTAAACTTGTCAAACTCCAAACACAAAACTTGTAGAAGAAACATTGCACTCCAACTTTCATGTTGCAACCTTTTCGATTCGAGCAGTGTGCAGCGTGGATTCGAAGCTCCAACGTCGGCCGATTTTTATTCCCCATTTTCAGACCCCAAAATCGAATTCTTCAAATTACTTTCAAATTTCCATTCAAACTCTCCTCGATCCCCAAATGAAACTTGTCCGTAACACATTCAATTTCATTTTCTATTTTGGCACCATACTCAAATTCTCGATCAATCGCTCGAATTCGAGCCTTGATCCCCGGTCGGCTAAAGGTGTTCATATGAACCCTGAAACCCTAGGTTCAGTCCAAACTTCAAACTCAAATTACTCCCAATTTTTGAATAGAACATGCTATTCCTAAAAACACAAAAGTTCTTTGCCTTGACTTGAATTTCATTTCTTATTTTTGGACCTCTGTCAATTTCTCAACGGTTTGAGCTCAATTTGAAAAATTTCAACTCAGCCTCTGAAACTCTGAATTTTCCTCAACCTTTTTCCGATTCGATTTTTAGCCCAGTTTTTCTCCTTGATTTGCATCTAACCACAAACTGATCCCAAAAACAAAGTTGTTCTTTATACCTTACTTGACATCTTTTGTTTTTGTACCATGGTCAAAAGATCAACCAATAAATTTTTATGATCACTCAAACATTGCTGCTCAACATGGCCAAAACTGAAACTTAAACTCCTATTTTCAGATTTGAAATAGTAACTCTTCTCATTTTTCTTTCTCCATTTAATTGTGCTATTTCCATACTATTATTCATCCACATTTTGTGTCAAACATTCTCCTCCAATCTTGCCGATCAATTATACATTTTTACTTCAAATTTATGTCGAATTTTGACCAAATTTTGACTTTGGTCAAACTTCGTTCCTTTCAAAAATCGGGGATGTCACAGAACATAGAAAACTGAAGGCTTCAGATCGTATTTTCTTAATTTTCTTTTATAACATCTTGGCTAATCAAAGGTCAGTTTTTCTTCTAACATTCTACTAAATTATTGGAGCCGCAGCTAAAATTGCCTAAATGGAACATTGGAACTTATCGTTGGCTCATTCATATCATGACGTGTAAGAACCAGTCAGGAAGCCAAATTTTTTTTTTGTGATGCTTAACTTACGGTTAACATTGACTAGCTAGCCAAAAGCTCCAATAAAATCGGTGTGGCAAATTTTAGTAAACTATGATTTTAAAAGTCCTTCAACTGTTCTGTTCAAGTGAGCGGTGATATAGCATCGACCATTTGGTGCAAAGACAAACACACAAACTCCTTATCCGCTGCCTAACGTATTGCGCGCCGTCCCACCATTGGACACATGTACTGTTTGTATTACCAAGATTTGATGAACATTCCGACTTAATACAAGAATTGTGGTGACAATATAAAAATCACGGGTTCACCAATTATAATCATGGTTGCAGTCAAACATTAGAATAGAAGTCTAAGTGCAAGAACGAGCTGTATTTCCTGATTTTTTTTTATCGTTTTGTGGATATTTTGAACTTATCATTTATACAGAGGTCTAAGTGCTACATATGCTCTATACCATTTGCCTATTTGAACTCGTGCATGGGTATAGAGGCCGGAACATTTTTTGTTTATATAAAAATGACTATCCTAGAGACACTAGTTTTTATTTAACTTTTAATGAGCATAATGTCTACCTATGCCTCTATCGTGTTACTTTGTACTCCATCACCGTGTACTTTTAATTGTCATTTCATACCATTTATAAAACCTAATAAATTCATAAGATAAAATTATTTATATCAGTTTATCCATAAATATAGTATCTTTAGATTTTTTTGTTTTAAATGGATTAGTTTTTATTTGAAAACAGGTTAAAAGACCATACATCTTGCTGAGTTCATCAAGAGCAAGTACATTGGGAAGTAACTTTGGTGTAGCCTCCGCATATATGCGGCGGCTCCAGTGAGTCCATGGTGTTACTTTGTACACCCATCGCCTTGCACTTCTCACTGTCATTTCATACTAGTTATAAAACCTAATAAATTCCTAAAATTAAAATTATTTTATAAAAATACCCAAAACTATAATATTTACTATATTTTATATTTTAATTGGTTAGTAACTTTTTTAAAAAAAAACAGATAAAAGACCATACATCTGGTTCATCAAGAGCAAGTACATCGAGAAGTAATTTTGATGTAGCCTCCACATATATACGGCGGCTCTATTGAAACCGGAAAACAGGTAATACAGTATTCCCATTTATATTCGTTATACTATCTGTTTGTTTTTATCTTTTTTTAAAGAAAAACGAGAAAATAACGCTAACTCAATCGTGCTGAAGCCAAACACGGAAGCCAGTCCTCTGCTGAGTCCTGGTGTTCCTGAACGATCCCTCTCCCAGTCTCCCCACGAGCGATGCCTTAATTATTAAGGCCACGTTAGACGGAAGAAGAGATCGGAAGCGAGAAACAGCTTGGAATTGGGAGACGCGCAGAAAATTTCAATAAAAACATCTTGGAAAAGGAGCCAACCAACCGATCGATCGTCAATCAATCGAAGGCACCACGAAAACTCGCGCTGTAACGATTATCCGGCCGCGGCGCCGGCGAGCACCAGGTCCTCCGGCGATCGGCGAGGCAGCATCAGGCGGGGGGATCTCGTCTCCCTTCGAGATCGGCCGCCGCGCTGGGGGCGACTCACTCGCGCCACTCCTCCCCCTCCCTACCCTGGTGGCGGAAACCTAATGCCGGCCCAAGCCTAGCCACCATGGACTTCGCCAGCCGCCACGCCGCCGCGGAGGCGGCCACCTCGGCCGCGGCCTCTGCCGCCGTCGCCGCCCCCGCCGGGCCCCCCGAGGAGCCGGAGTACCTTGCCCGGTACTTCGTCGTCAAGCACTCGTGGAGGGGAAGGTATCGCCGGATCCTGTGCATCGCCTCCTCTGGCGTCGTCACGCTCGACCCCACCACGCTCAATCTCACCAACTCCTACGACGCTGGCGCCGAGTTCGACCACGCCGAGGCCCTCACCGCCACCGACGAGTTCACACTCGCCGTCCGCACCGATGCCCGCGGCAAGTTCAAGCCCATGCGCTTCTCGTCCCCGCTCCGCCCGGGGATTCTCACCGAGCTCCATCGCCTCCGCGCCGTCCAACCCGCCCTCGACTTCCCCGTCCTCCACCTCCGCCGACGCACCCACGAGTGGGCCCCTTTCGTAAGCCCGCCCCCTTCCTGAACCCCTGTCAACTTCGCATCCTGCTACTGTCTACTATGTTTTGCTACTGTGGGAAACAAATGCAAGGCAGAATTTCTGCAACTAATTTTATTGTACAACTCTGTACTGATTAGTTGATGCTTCCATGCTCAATCTCATCAAGGACTTAGCCTACATTGCTGATTGAATTTGTTTCCTCCTTCAGATTCTCACGTAGCACCACATACCTTGTTTATAGTTACCAGTTCAAGCAGATTTCCTGAAGAGTATCCACATATTTGCACAATCATAATTGTATTTTGAGATTCTCTCTGGCTGTAAGAAAAATTAGAAAACCAAATGCTACTGTTCAACTAGGGCCACTATGTGCTAAGAAATAGATGATTATAGCGCGTCACTTCAATGGTCTAAATACCTAGCTGATTGCAGAGAGCATCTTCTATGATGTATTCACGAAATGTTGCATTGATTTTTTTTTTCATATAATCATCATAGTTTTGATATCAGATACTTTGGTTGTTGTATGTGGACATTCTGTAGAAACTTAAGGTCACTTCAGTGGGTGTTGAACTCCTTGAGGCTTCTGGTGATATGCGCTGGTGCCTAGACTTCAGAGACATGAATTCTCCTGCTATCATTCTCTTGGGGGATACCTATGGGAGGAAGACCACTGAAGGTGGAGGCTTTGTGATATGCCCTCTTTATGGTAGGAAGTCAAAAGCTTTTATGGCTGCTTCAGGCACTACAAACACTGCAATTATATCTCATTTGGTACAAACTTCTGTCCTTGTCTTATTTTTTTTGTTCCACCGATATTGCCTTGTGATACATATTTTTTTTTGTAGTTCTATGAACTTCCTGACAATATCTATCTTTTTCAGACAAAAACTGCCAAATTAAGGATTGGATTGTCACTATCTGTGGACAGTTCACAGTCAATGAAAACAGCCGACTTCATATCAAAAAGAGGTAGGCACTGTATCTCCCACAATGGTGAATTTTACATGTACTGTGTTTTATTGGGGAATGATATTGAGATGATGGTGCTTTTCTATATCTATCTGATGTTTTCTTAGCATTCTAGGTGGTAGTGCCTCCTTTACAATTTTCCTTCCATATATTTTTGTAGCTACACAACATCTTAATTTCTCTATATGTGATGAAATGAACTGAATGAGGTAAAACGCCACCTTCAAGCACCAGATTGATCGTCTAAGCCCACACTTCATGGTTTAGCTCCACATTTATCTTGTTGTGAGCCTACATTATCATAATGAAAGGATTGAAAACTCACACTGAGATTTGTCTATTACCTGTTAGCCTGTGATTTTGATCTAAAGATCTTTAATTGCCTGTGGACTTCTTTCTCAGCTATGGAGGCAGTTGGGGCTGCCGAATCTCGACATGGAGAATGGTCAGTAACAAGATTACGCTCCGCTGCACATGGCACTGCTAGTATTGAGAGCTTAGGTTTGGGTGTTGGACCAAGGGGTGGGCTTGGAGAACAGGGTGATTCTGTTTCTCGTTTGCTTGTTCTTACAGACACTTCACTTGTCGAAAGGCGTCCAGAGAACTACGAGGTAGACATTTTCTCCTTGTTTTTTATGAATTGTTAAACTGTTCCAAATTACGTAATATGGACATCCTACACCCCTCTAGCCATTTAGTACAAAGTAAGAAACGACAGTTAATTTTGACCGTTAGGGTTTACGCATCATCGCTGTTTCTCCCTTGAATTTGTTTCCTCTAGATTGCTTGCGATATTTCCCTTGATCTTCAGCATACCTGGTTCTTACTTGTTTTCATTGAACTATCTTTCCAGGCTGTCATCGTACGACCTCTCTCAGCAGTAAATGCCCTTGTTCGATTTGCAGAAGAGCCGCAGATGTTTGCATTTGAATTCAATGATGGCTGCCCGATTCATGTAAGTGTGCATGCAGGCCTCTATCCCAGTACAAGGAATACCTTCTAATTTTTCTATGTTTCTCAGGTATATGCAAGCACTTCCCGTGATAATCTACTTGCAACAGTTCTGGATGTTTTACAAACCCAGGTATTATTTGTTGCCCCCTCTCCCCTCCCGCATCTTCCATCAATTATGCCCCACTTGAGGATATTCTATCTCCATCTATAGCACCATAGTTTTAAGGTGATTAACTGGCAGCTGTACTTAGGTTTTTAGGGCAACTAAGCCGTGCATTATCACAACAAAAAAGATAGCATACATCCGTTCATGAGTGAAGTGTGGTATAAGCCCCTAGACTTAAGAATTCACATTTAGGTGTCAAAACTTGTGTGTGTGTGTGTGTGTGTGTCAACAGAGGTCCAAACCACAGCAGATGTTGGAAACGGAACAACAGGGAACAATTTTGACCTGCTGCTTTTCTGAATATATTGGCAACTATATATAGCCTAGAAACAAACTAAGACTCCACCAAAAGGAAGGCCTGAATTGGCTGGATTAAAATTTATCTAGGACTCTGTCTCCAAAGAGATACCAACTCAATTGAAACAACTAATTTATAGCATAATCTAACTGCTAGTTGTTGCCATATCTAACTCCTAGTTAGAGGACAATGCACACAGAGATTATGCCTACAGTGATTGCTGACTAATGATCAGCTTTAATGGCATTTAAACCACAAATATCTTATTGTTGTGCTGCTCCATGAAAGTTTACTTAGAATCCAAATCCATTTTCTCCAGCAGTTCCAAGTAGCATGTCCCTTTGACTAGATTGAGCTTTAGTTGGTATGTGATCTTCTGTTACAAATGAAAATAGAATTGCGACCTTTCATTGAACCACTTATAAAAGTTCAGGGTTTCAAATATGCAATTCTTAAGTTTGGAGCCCAAGTGTGTGTACATGTTTAGGACCTAAGATGCATTTTTACTACTCAGCAGCATCCGATGTGTATTGTTTTATTCATTCAGTTACACTTGATAAGATGCTGAAGAGTACAGTTTCAAATGTATGTGTAACACTTGAAGCATCTATTTGTTTGCAAACACCAATATGCTCGCCAGACTCCATGAGTACAATGACCAAAATACCTGTAGGACCATATGTGTTCCCTCTTTAATGTGTGTGCTTCTCTAGAACATTGTCATTTTTGACATAATCACATCTTCTGTACACAATACAACTGTATAAATTGTACATCAACAGTGAAATCTTGACCTGCTGCCCAGCAAAACGGTGTAAACTGTTATGCAGCTCCATTATAGTATTTGGATTGATCTTCCTTGTGTCCTTCAGTTTCCTGAACTTAAGCATGGAATAGGTGTGACGTGGATAAGTGCGAAGTCCTAATCTATGCTTATAGAGTCATGTTGCATGTGTTTTCTGTCACACCCACCGGTCTTATGCCTCATATTTGCTTTCTTTTTGCTGTTTTCAGAGACAACGTGCAATCCCAGTGCTACCAAGGTTAACAATGCCTGGGCATCGGATAGATCCGCCTTGTGGAGTAGCCCATCATCAGATACCCCATCATGGTACTGTTGATATGGAGGCTGCTACCATGCACATAAAACATTTAGCTGCAGCTGCTAAAGAAGCTGTAGCATCATCTGACACTGTTCCTGGAGCAAAAATCAGATTGTGGCGTAGAATAAGGGAGTTCAATGCATGTATACCGTACACTGGAGTGCCTGTCAATATTGAAGTACCTGAAGTCGTCTTAATGGCCTTAATCAGTCTCCTTCCAAACCCTGGCGCTCCCACTGATGCTTCTCCTCTTCCGCCTCCATCCCCCAAAGCAGCAGCAACTATAATGGGTTTTGTTGCTTGCTTACGTAGGCTACTTACATCAAGAAGTGTGGCATCACATGTGATGGCATTTCCTGCTGCTGTTACGAGAATAATGGGGTTGTTTAGGAATGGTTCAGAGGGAGTGGCAGCTGAAGCTTCCGGACTTGTGGCTATGCTAATTGGTGGCGGTCCTGGTGATGCATCCATGTTAATGGATACAAGGGGAGAATCCCATGCCACCTACATGCATGCAAAGTCTGTACTGTTCTCACAACCAATGTATGTTCCGATCCTTGTTAACAGATTGAAGCCAATATCAGTTTCACCATTATTATCTCTGTCCGTTGTGGAAGTCCTTGAGGCTATGCTTTGCGAGCCTCATGGTGAAACGACCCAACATGCTACTTTTGTTGAACTGCTGCGCCAAGTTGCTGGTTTGCGCCGTCGTTTGTTTGCATTATTTGCACATCCAGCTGAAAGTGTGCGAGAGACTATTTCTGTTATTATGCGTACAATTGCTGAGGAGGATGCTATAGCAGCAGAGTCGATGCGTGATGCTGCCCTGAAGGATGGTGCTCTTCTGAGGCATTTGCTCAATGCTTTTTTCTTTCCTGCTGGTGAACGGCGTGATGTTAGTCGGCAACTTGTTGCCCTTTGGGCTGATTCTTATCAACCTGCACTTGATTTGCTGTCAAGAATACTTCCTCCTGGACTTGTTGCTTATCTTCATACAAGGTCAGATGAAGATTCACAGAGCCAATATAACGAAGCACCATTAAGCAGAAGGCAGAGACGAATACTTCAGCAGAGGAGGGCTCGTGGTAGTAAAAGTATGGCAGGACAAGAACAGGGAATACCCTCCAATGGTGTTGATGATGGGGAACTCTTCAGGCACACCAGTCCGGGTACTTATGGAGGGGCAGATGTACATCAGATGCATGTTGGTCAGTACTCCACCCACTCCCCATTGGCAGGTGTAAACATTAATCCTTCTCATTCAGTTTCGACTCCACTTGGTTCTGTACCTGAGGCTCTTTATGAAAATAATCATCCAATTGGGGCGCCACAGTTGGATTCACATGTTTATTCAGTGGATTCCAATGCCAATGGCAATCTTGTCAGCTCATCGCATTCAGATTTTTCGGTCCCTGCTCAAGTTGTGGTGGAAAACACTCCTGTGGGATCTGGCAGGCTCCTGTGCAATTGGCATGGATTTTGGAGGGCTTTCAGTCTAGATCACAACAGAGCAGATTTGATATGGAATGAGCGCACCAGACAGGAACTGAAGGAGGCATTGCAAGCTGAAGTTCATAACCTTGATGTCGAGAAAGAAAGAACTGATGACATTGTCCCTGGATGTTCGGCCACTGAGGATGCTGGTGGTAGTGACAACTTACCTCGAATTTCGTGGAATTATGCCGAATTTTCTGTTCGCTACCCAAGCTTGTTCAAAGAAGTTTGTGTTGGGCAATACTATTTGCGGCTGCTGCTTGAAAGTGGGAGCAACTATCGAGCACAGGATTTTCCACTTCGTGATCCTGTTGCCTTTTTTAGAGCTCTATACCATCGGTTTTTGTGTGACGCCGATATTGGTCTTACCGTGGATGGTGCGGTTCCCGATGAGCTAGGTTCATCAGATGATTGGTGTGACATGGGAAGATTAGATGGCTTTGGTGGAGGTGGAGGGTCTTCTGTTAGAGAACTTTGTTCAAGGGCAATGTCCATAGTTTATGACCAACATTATAAAGTTATTGGACCTTTTGATGGCACTGCACATATTACTGTTCTCTTAGACAGAACAGATGATAGGGCATTGAGGCATCGTTTGCTACTACTTTTAAAGGTTTGTTGCTATGTACTGTCATTTCCTCTTATTTTATAGTAAGATGACACAATTATGCTAGATATTTAAATAACAAGAATCTTCTTTGTGGTCTTGTCTTGGTATTGTGCAGTAGATTCCATAAATCTCTAGTGTCTTTTGGGGCACATTAACTTTGGGCAATATTTTGAAGAACACATGACTTGTATGTCTGTGATGATATGACGTACCATTGAAATTTTGAGAAATCTTCTACCTCTATTTTCCTTGTTTTTGTAGGCCTTGATGAATGACCTTTCAAATGTTGAAGCATGTGTTTTGGTTGGAGGCTGTGTTTTAGCTGTTGATTTGCTTACAGTTGCGCATGAAACATCTGAGCGGACAGCTATTCCTTTGCAATCTAACCTCATTGCAGCAACTGCATTTATGGAACCTTCAAAAGAGTGGATGTATATTGATAAAGATGGAACACAAGTCGGGCCACTTGAAAAGGATGCAATAAGAAGGCTATGGTCAAAGAAGTCAATTGATTGGACAACAAAATGTTGGGCTTCTGGTATGTCTGACTGGAAAAGATTACGTGACATACGGGAACTACGCTGGGCACTTTCTGTAAGGGTACCTGTCCTGACTCCTACTCAGGTATTGAATCTGCATCTCATGATCAGACACATGCATACCATTACCAACCTGCTAATTTTTCTCCTTTTCAGTAGTCAGCTATCAGCAAGCACATGTTTTCTTCTCATAAATTTGTTTGCACTTTCTTTGACTGAAAGAAAATATATTTCTTTTTTACAGATTGGGGAGGCTGCATTATCTATACTACACAGTATGGCGTCAGCACACTCTGATCTTGATGACGCAGGTGAAATAGTAACCCCAACTCCTAGGGTGAAACGTATATTGTCAAGTCCAAGATGTCTTCCTCATGTGGCCCAGGTTTTCCCTAGCTTCAAGTGTTTGTTTTCTTTTCTACCATCAGTGGATAATGTAGAATAGAATGAATACAACATAGAAGTGATAGTAAAAATAGATTTATAAGCATACAGTTAAATAGATGCAGTCACTAAGCTCTGCTTACTTCCTCAAAATATATAGTCACTAAATTGCAACTCCCTATTAAACCTTTAGTATATACATGTAGTTGTCATTTATCTTTATGATAAACTTAGTATAGTACATACAGTTGTCAGTTGTCTTTATGATAAACTTTGTTCATACCAGCAAATTCTTGGTTTAATTTGTAATTAATTTATTAAGCTTTTCAATGTTTTTTTTTTCAAATTTTGGGATATAGTTTTCTATTTCTTTCCAATAATTTCATTGACCAAAGAAACAAAACAATTTCTATCATCAGTGGATTGAACTCAATAATGGGGATTGGTAAACACAGAATAGAAGTGTCCGTAACTAATAGATTTATACACCAGTTGCCAAAAAAGAATGTGAACAATAGCTCTGCTCATCTGCTGACGTAGGTAGCATTTCCTCAAATTATTGGATTTGCTAAATTATACTCCTCAGTAAACCTGTTAGTATAGCCATCAGCAATAAAGTACACACATTTGTCAGATGTCTTTATGATAAGATATTCATACCAATAAAATTCATGCTTTAATTTTTGGGGAAAAGTCTATTTTCACCCTCCAACTATTACAAAAGTCTGATTTTCAACCCACAACTACAAAACCGGACACTAAAGGCCCTCCAACTATCCAAACCGTGCAAAATTGGCCCTTTGGGTGGTTTTGAAGGTGATTTTGTATTTTCCAAAAAAAATAAAAATAATTTTGTATTAAAAAATTCATAACTATTTTATTTTGAACTAGAAAAATTAGAATCTGGTACAAATGTTTTTCTAAAAATGTGACCTACATGTTGATGCACCATTAGAAGTCATTTGCATATTATTTATTTTTATTCTAATTATTTTTAGAAAAACAATAAGACACTAGTAATATAAATATATAATACTCAAATAACATTAAATGGTGTGCCAATAGGATGGTTACAATTTAAGAGAACTTTTGGCACTGATTTCATAGTTTTTGGGTCCAAAATAAATTAGTTATGGTTTTTTAAAGTTTAAATAATATTTCTGCTATTTCTAGAAAATTCAAAACCACCCTCAAAACCACCCAAAGGACCAATTTTGCATGGTTTGGATAGTTGGAGGGCCTTTAGTATCTGGTTTTGTAGTTTGAGGTTGAAAATCAGACTTTTGTAACAGTTGAAGGGTGAAAAATAGACTTTTCCCTAATTTTTGATAAATTTATTCTGACCTTGAATGTTCTTTTTTCAAAATTGTCATATAATTTCAATGATACTGACAATAGAAATGCAATTTGAAATTGCTTAGGTTATGCTTACGGGGGAACCAAGCATTGTTGAAGCAGCTGCCTCATTGCTTAAGGCTATTGTTACAAGAAACCCTAAAGCTATGGTCCGACTTTATAGTACTGGAGCCTTTTACTTTGCATTAGCGTATCCTGGTTCAAATCTTCTATCAATTGCACAACTATTTTCGGCTACACATACTCATCAAGCTTTTCATGGTGGTGAAGAGGCAGCAGTATCTTCATCTTTGCCTCTGGCAAAGCGTAGTGTACTAGGTGGACTGCTCCCAGAATCTTTGCTGTATGTCTTAGAACGAAGTGGCCCTTCTGCCTTTGCGGGTGCAATGGTGTCTGACTCTGACACACCAGAGATTATATGGACTCACAAGATGCGGGCAGGAAACCTTATTCATCAGGTCTTTTACCTATACCTTGTTGAAACATTTGCTTTCAAGTCTTGAGATCTTAATCCTCTTTCAAGTTATATTTTTCATATTATTTCCTTTTACAGGTCCTGCAGCATCTGGGTGATTTTCCTCAGAAATTGGCACAACATTGCCATTCATTGTATGATTATGCTCCTATGCCACCTGTGACCTACCCGTATCTGAAAGATGAGATGTGGTGCCATCGTTACTACCTTCGAAACCTATGTGATGAGATTAGGTTTCCTAACTGGCCCATTGTTGAACATGTGGAGTTTTTGCAGTCGTTGTTGGTAATGTGGCGTGAAGAGCTTACTCGTCGTCCAATGGATTTGTCTGAAGAAGAGGCGTGTAAGATACTGGAGATTTCTCTTGAAGATCTTGTGCTTGGTGAGAATGGTAGTAACAAGCAGTCATCTGAGTTAAGTTCGACTAGTTCTGTTGACAAAATTGAAAACATCGACGAGGAGAAGCTTAAACGCCAATACCGGAAGCTAGCAATAAAGTACCATCCAGACAAGAACCCTGAGGGAAGGGAGAAGTTTGTTGCTGTACAAAAGGCTTATGAGCGACTGCAGGTGCTCCTTTGTTTATATGGTTAATTATTAGCCATCGACGCATGCTTGTGCCCTCTCCTTTTGTTGCTTACACTGTTTATTTGATTTGCCCTTTTGATTAAAGTCACTGGCTAAGCTATTTTTTACTCTGCGCTTTTTGAATACTTTTTCCTACAAATTGGTAGTGGTTCAAAATAGCAAGCGTCATTAAGTCATGTTTTCACATTGTTACTATTTATGGTGAATCTATTATCTATACATGCAGGCAAGTATGCAGGGATTGCAGGGACCACAGGTCTGGAGACTTCTACTCTTGCTCAAGGCACAATGTATCTTGTACAAGAGATATGGACATGTCTTGGAGCCATTTAAATATGCTGGTTATCCAATGTTGCTAAACGCGGTTACTGTAGATAAGGATGACAGCAATTTTCTTTCATCTGATAGGGCTCCTCTTCTGATAGCTGCTTCTGAGCTAATCTGGCTGACGTAAGCTAATACAGAATTAATTTTATATTTCTCGAAAACCGCACACTCAGATTGAATGTCCATTACCTGATGTTTTTCTTGTAATGTTCTTTAGATGTGCATCTTCTTCATTAAATGGAGAAGAACTTATACGGGACGGTGGTATTCCTTTGTTGGCAACACTTCTTTCTCGTTGTATGTGCATTGTTCAGCCCACAACACTGGCGAATGAGCCAGCTGCAAGAATAGTCACCAACATAATGCATACCTTCTCCGTTGTCAGCCAGTTTGAATCAGGAAGATTTGAGATTCTTAAGTTCGGTGGCCTTGTTGAGGACATTGTGCACTGTACAGAACTTGAATTTGTTTCCTCAGCTGTGGATTCTGCGCTACTGACAGCTGCTAATATTTCAGTGTCATCTGAATTGCAAGATGCCCTGCTAAGGGCTGGATTTTTATGGTACTTGCCTGCCATCCTTACTTCAATCCATGTGGAAAATAGATACTGAAGATCTGCATTGATAGAAAAACAGGTGTCTCTGATGTATCTAATTGAAATGTACTTGCAGGTATGTGTTGCCCCTACTGCTTCAATACGATTCAACAGCAGAAGAGAATGAGACAAGTGAGGCACATGGTGTTGGTGCAAGGGTGCAAATTGCTAAAAATTTGCATGCTGTCCATGCAATCGAGGCTTTGTCTAGGCTTTGTGGTGTCAGTAGTGATGAGATATCATGCCCATCTAACAAACCTGCGTACAATGCACTAAGGGCACTTCTTACCCCAAAGCTGGCTGACATGCTGAGAAACCACCCACCTAAAGAGCTATTGTCAAATCTAAATTCAAATTTGGAGTCACCTGAGGTAATGGGTTCTATTTTAATTGTTATGCCTAGACCATTGCGATAATTTCATAATATATAAAAACATATCATTTGAATTTTTGCTTCTTGTATATTAGTAGTCACCATGGTCTGCAATATGTTAAGAAGCTTGCCAATAATCATTTACTCATGCGCACATCGGCACATGGCACACGGCTTAAGGGTTTCTGATCATCCACACGAAGTGTAGGGAATTATAATGAGTATGTATATGTAATTAGCTATCTTCCAATAAACCTGCACACACGACCTTGAGTTTCAAGAGTGTGGTGTGTTCACGCAAATTGTTCATGTCTGACAGACTGGCAGGACGTGTTTGTGTATGAATGCACAGAACTCTCAGAACAAGAGTTCATCGCTAATTTCTGTTTGACCATACATGTGCATATGCTGTGTATAGCCTCATAGTGTGCAATTAAAGGCTGCTGTGTGTCTAATGATAATGAAAATTATTTCACAAAAACACTGCTATTAGATTTTATCTGCACAGATAATTTTGAGCTCAAAAGACTTTGCTTTTGTTTCAGATCATATGGAATTCTTCCACCAGAGGGGAGCTTCTCAAATTTGTAGACCAGCAGCGTGCTAGTCAAGGCCCTGACGGTTCATATGATTTAACAGAATCACAATCTTTCACCTATGAATCTTTATCAAAAGAATTGAATGTGGGTAATGTATACTTGAGAGTTTACAACAACCAGCCAGATTTTGAAATAAGTGATCAGGAAGAATTCTGCATCGCTCTGCTTAAATTTATAGCAGAGTTAGTCCAACAATGGAATTCTTTTAATTCGGAGGATAGTACAATGCATAAACATGATTCACTTGTTGATACATCTACCTCTGAGAATTACGAAGTTGGTGATTCAACTGATGAAGGAAAAATGGATGATTCATCAGAAAAGCAAATTACAGGGACTGATGAAGATTCTAAAGTTATTACAAACCTCCAAAGTGGGCTAACATCACTTCAGGTACTTCTATTGAAAGTACTTTCATAACCTTTTCTTTGCGAGACACATTTTCTGAATTGCATGCCACCTTTTTTTTTACAGAATCTTCTGACAAGTAATCCAGGCTTGGCTGCTGTTTTTACTTCCAAGGAGCGTCTGATTCCTCTTTTTGAATGCCTTGCGCTCCATGTTCCTCCTGAAAGCAACATCCCACAAATCTGTTTAAATGTTCTTTCTCTGTTGACAAAGCATGCTGCTTGTTTGGAGGCCATGGTTGCAGAAAGGATGAGCCTCATTTTACTATTTCAGATACTGCACTGCAATCCTCCTTGCAGGGATGGAGCACTTGCAGTACTGTATTCTTTAGCCATCACCCCAGAGCTCGCCTGGGCTGCTGCCAAACATGGTGGCGTTGTTTACATTCTTGAGCTTATGTTGCCACTTGAAGGTACAATATTTACTTCAGTATATATTGTTATCATGGTCGAAAAAGATGTTTCTTATCTCCAACATTTTGTATAATGTGCATGATACTAGGAGACTACATGCTCTAGGAGTGATTAATTATGCGTACTAAATGTTGGCCAAACTTACAATCAATATCGAGTGAAGTATAACACTTTTAAACTTTGCTTCGCTCAACTGCTCTACCCATTGTAGATATTTAATTTGTTTAGATGACTTCATATATCTAATTTTGTCCCACATTAATCCCTTAATTTATATTATGTAGAGGAAATCCCTATGCAACAACGGGCTGCGGCTGCATCCTTATTGGGTAAACTTGTTGGGCAACCAACGCATGGTCCCAGAGTGGCAATCACACTTGCTAGATTCTTGCCTGATGGTTTGCTTTCTGCCATTAAAGATGGACCTGGTGAAGCTGTTGTTTCATCACTTGAACAGACAACGGAAACTCCTGAACTAGTATGGACACCTGCAATGGCAGCTTCTCTTTCTGCACAGTTGGCAACCATGGCATCAGATCTCTACCAAGAGCAGATGAAAGGGCGTGTTGTTGATTGGGATATTCCTGAACAAGCATCTGGCCAACATTTAATGAAGGATGAACCACAGGTAATTTGTTTTGTATAACCCTTTTTTCCCCTTCATAATGTATTTCTGTAACTTCAGCATAAGATGTTATGTTTGCAAATTTCAGGTTGGTGGAATTTATGTAAGACTTTTCTTAAAGGACCCCAAGTTTCCATTGAGAAACCCTAAAAGATTCCTTGAAGGGCTGTTAGACCAGTATGTTTCCTCTGTTGCTGCTACACATTATGAGGCAAATGCTGTTGATCCAGAGCTTCCATTGCTGCTGTCCGCAGCATTAGTTTCCTTGCTACGAGTTCATCCGGCCCTTGCAGACCATGTCGGTTACCTAGGTTATGTTCCAAAGCTTGTTGCAGCTATGGCCTATGAGGGAAGAAGGGAAACTATGGCATCTGGGCAGGCTACAAGTGGGTCGGAGGCAGAACCTAGTGATGACAGCTCAGGTCAGTCGGAGGCCATTGTGCAGACACCACAAGAACGTGTTCGCCTTAGTTGTTTGCGTGTACTACATCAGCTTGCGTCTAGCACAACTTGTGCAGAAGCTATGGCAGCAACAAGTGCTGGAACTCCTCAGGTATGTGTCGTAAGGCATGTCTTTAGTTTTATTTATACAATAGTGTGATGGCTTTTGTGATTTGATTTTCCTCCTAAAAAGTTTCTGGTGATAAAGATTTCTAATAATAGAATCAGAGATTTATACAACAGTGTGACGGCTTTTGTGATTTGATTTTCCTCATAAAAAGTTTCTGGTGATAAAGATTTCTAATACTAGAATCAGAGATTTGAAAAGTAATTTTATGTCTAAAACTTGTAGTGCCAGTATTGAGATTAAAATTTAAGCGTGTCAATGTGATGATTTGATTTCTGGCATCTTTTATCAGTTCAACAGCAGAGTATGTCTCTTAACTTCCATGGTGACTATTTACACTGTCCCAAAAATTGGCTTGGCTTGCCCAAGTAGGCACTAGGTAGAAGTGCCACCCTGCTTCTTAGTGCTTTTAGAACTTGCCTCCTTTTTATGTTTGTCATGGAAATCCATAAATTCTCTCTACTGCTTTGGGGAACTAATAAATAAGAATCATGTATGATCAGTACATAACAAATTGTTCACAATCTTTTCTTGCTTGACCTCTTATGCAGGTTGTACCACTCCTCATGAAAGCAATTGGGTGGCAAGGTGGAAGTATACTGGCATTGGAGACATTAAAGCGCGTGGTTGGTGCTGGTAATCGAGCTCGTGATGCGCTTGTTGCACAAGGGCTAAAGTAAGCTGCTCTAAATGCCTATATAACTATTGTTCAATATCATGTGAAATTTCCCTAAAAGCTAAAATTTTCTTATAAGAATATTTGTAAACCTAAAAATATAGCAGCTATAGGTTATGGCTCATTATATCCAAAGTATTCTGCAGTATCCTAAGTCTAGCTTGTTTTTGCTTGTTTATGATTTTTGGCAATCTATTTTGTTGATTTTGTTTCCTGCTGACATAGAATAACTTTGTTCTGTATTTAGATCTGTGCCTTTTTTTGCCATTTTGAAGTCTTTTTTTTTTTTGTTAAATGATATCCGGTAGTCCAAAAGGCTTCAAAAAAATGTTGTTTGTTACAATATATCAAACCTAGTCTTCCTTGGAATCAGTCTCGCAAGTCTGATTTTTGTTGTGTATTTCATTATGAAACAGAGTTGGTCTTGTTCAAGTGCTCCTTGGTATTCTTGATTGGCGTGCTGGTGGAAGGCAGGGACTGTGTAATCAAATGAAGTGGAATGAATCAGAGGCTTCAATTGGGCGTGTTTTAGCCGTGGAGGTGACTGTTAGCTTCTTTCTTTCATTGAGCTGCAATCAAGCCTTTTCAGTTTAATCCATATTAGTATTTCTTTCTTTCTTTGGGATGCAATTAATCCTTTTCAGTTCACTTCCATATAAGTATATTTCCCGGAGTTTAGTTTTTTGGACTGACCTGCACATGTAGACAGATGATATAACCAACTGGGACCAATGTCATTTTTCCTTGTTTTGGGTACCTATAATGACTTAAAATAATTTGTATTTCTGCATTTCTTAGCCTGGAATGTTTAGACTTTAAAATTTATGAAGTAGTTAGACAGATTTATTTCTTGTATTTTTATAAAAAATAAATAGAAGCCTCTTTAGAGCATATAATAACTGTTTGATTGTACCAGTTCTTTTTATTGCTGATGCATGTGTTTTTTACCGTTACATTTATACATGCTTGGATGGACTCACTAATCACAAGGTTTGTACCTTTTTTCTGTTTAATTTACACAGGTGCTTCATGCTTTTGCAACTGAAGGTGCACACTGTGCTAGAGTTCGTGAAGTCCTGAATTCTTCTGATGTAAGTAACTCCCTGCCACAGCATAATTCACTGACAATCCTTTGAAATTGGATAACGGCATCTTTTTATCGTATGATAAGTGATTGACCAAGCAGAAAATTACAAAAATAGTGGACAGAAAACAGTGGGCTGAAAAAAAAAGTTCCCGTTGTGTAGGTATGGGGTGCTTACAAGGACCAGAAGCACGATCTATTCCTCCCGTCCAACGCACAATCCTCTGCTGCTGGAGTTGCTGGGCTCATCGAGAGCTCGTCATCAAGACTCACCTACGCCCTTACAGCACCCCCGCCTGAACCAGCATTGGTCCGGCTACCATCTTCAGCTCCCTCTCCGCCATCAGCTCCTGCAAATCCTAGTGCACGGCATTCTTAACATCATTCGTAGCACGGACAACAAAATTCGTTAATGACAGTTCCTTTTGGAGATATTTGACCCTTCGAAGTTGGTATGATTTGTAGAGTGAAGCCACCATAAATGGCTTGTTACAGCAGGAAAATACAGTTGCTCCTCCGTACCCACCAAAGAGCAGCTTAGCAGTGGCTGCATTTCGGTATATAGCATGTACAGTTTTCCATTTCATAGGTGTCGGTTTTGCGTTGTTCCTTGTACACATGTAAAGCATATGCTCCTTTTTTGTAACATAGATGTCCATAGAATACTTGAGCTGGAAATGTGTATCGATTTGTTTCTGGGTGGATACCTTCTCATTTCTGGATGTATGACTGATCTTGACACGATGGGAGAGGATCTGAGGATGTGGATGGTTGCTGGCCGTTTGACCCGTATTGTGTTTGTGTCGTTATTCGTTAGCCCTTTTTATCAGTTTTAACGTTGCTTGTATTCGAGCTCTTCTCCAGCTTCGTGCCAAGGAAGACGCTTTAGTTAATCGAAACAGACTTAAAGTATCAGTTTTAACGTTGCTTGTATTCGACCTCTTCTCCAGCTTCGTGCCAAGGAAGACGCTTTAGTTAATCGAAACAGACTTAAAGAATCGCTGAATATCACCTAAAAAAAAGAATCGCTGAATATGTATCTAACCTTAGAAAGTAAATTAAAACAGAAAAAAATATGCACCAGCCGGGAATCGAACCCGGGTCTGTACCGTGGCAGGGTACTATTGTACCACTAGACCACTAGTGCTTTGTGTTGCGTGTATCAAATACGTGTGTCAAATAACATTAGATAGGTTGCTATATAGTATATCCGTATTGCGGAGAATATAGTTAGCCTAGATATGATCAAATTGATTCACATGTGCTACTCTAGAGAAAAAGGTGCTCATGTCTTGTCTTCTTCCTTGCTTACTTGTCTTGAAATATTCGTCCCCATTTTATACTGCCCAAATGGTTTAACAAGATTACTTAATATCATCCGTCCCTTCCCTTTTTTTTTGTTTACCAGACTATATAAAAAAAAATAGAATGATTAGAGCTTCTTTGCGACCAGCCGACCAGGTAAGGAAAGAAAAATGAAGCCTGCTCCTAAATCCTAATCCTTTGAGTGCGCGGCGGTGGATGAGAGGTGCATGTGCAGACGGACTGGGAGGCAAGCAGAGCAAAGCTCCTTTTGCTCGCCACTGATGGCCGGCCCGGGCTGGCGTTAGTTAAAGTCACATGCGTGATAAGCAAAGCCGCACGCCACTCTTGTCCCCTCCAGAAAACATGTCTAGTAGCCGACTAGCAGTGTAGCACTAAAAGAAAAGGATATTTTTTCCATATACAAAAAAAGACATGTGATATGGTGTGCGGCTGTGCGCCCTTGCCTGATCATCCATCGCTCCAACCAAGAACATCTCCCGTGACGTTTGAAACATGAGGAGTACTTGTATTTCATAGCCATTAGGCAGTGGTTGGCTGGCCAGTGGATAATCGTGTTTATGAAAAGTCACGGCCCCGTTTCGAAGTGGATATCTTTATATCTTTTATAATTCATGCGGAAACCGTGGTGCTCGCCTCCATGTGAAATTTCCTGCATGTCCAGCCGTTCAGGGGCCAAGCAAGTGGCTTCTCCACCTTTTTATTTCAGATAAGGGAAAAGTTGCCCCTCCTCCGCTTGCCTAACTCCCCTCTCATCGGCTCACCGCTAGTGCTTGCACGTGCTTGATGGTGAAGTCTACCCAACTCACATGCCCAATTCTCCCATGGTGTCTCCATCATGTATTGTCATGTGCAAATCCTACTGTCGCTCGTGTTAAACTCACGCACGCTCAAGCTCGAGCTGAACTTTCAGTTTTCAGCGCGTCAAACGGTAACAGAAGCGAATAGGATCAATGAGCAGTCAAGAGACAACGAAATCGATCCATCCAGATTGCCAACAAGAACAGGTTACAGGTAGGTGGTAATACCCAACCAAAAGCTATGCACTGTTGTGGGATAAAAAAACCGACTCCGTTTCAGGCGAGATCCAGCTGTAAACATACATACATCAGGGCATCGCGCGCCCGTTAAAACGACGATCAATCCATCCTATATACAGTTTTTGATCCAATCAACGCTAGCGTCGATCGATCCACCATCACAGCTCATAAAGCAATATATAGTAGGCACGTGGTAATTAACAAGGATGGATGGACGCCTGCTGATTGCTCGATCCAGCTAATTAATTAACACGCTACTAGCAAAAACACTGAGACGGCGATGAACAAACTGGCACCAGCTAAGTATCATCATCCATCCTCCCTCCTAAAGTTTTACAAACGACCACCGGCGTCATCGTCTTCTTCCTCCTGTCCTGTTGAATCTCTCTGGCTACTGTGTGTGCTGGAAGAGGGAGAGGACGACGACAATCCGGTGGTAGTAACGGTAACAGCATGGTCCCTATCTGGCAGACACAGGTGAGCTGAGCTGAACGGAGCTCACCCTGATTACCTCGCCATGACGGTGCCGGGCTCGGCGAGGCGGCTGTAGAGGGCGGCGTTGAGCTGCTCCTGCGAGTACACGCGGCTGGCCATCTTGACGGCGACCTGCTGGATCATGAGGTCCTTGACGACGGAGACGCTGGCGTGGTAGACATCCAGGTCGAGCTCGCGCAGCGCCGTCATCAGCCTCGCCGACGGGTGGTTGCGCTTGTGGCACTGCACCCGGATCATGGCCTCCAGCCCCAGGATCTTGGCGTCGATCTCCACGGCGTGGCACCGCGGCCCGGCGTCGTGCCCGCCGAGCCCCCCGGCGGCGTGCGGGGCCGGCCGCGCGTCGCGCTCCTTCTTGAGCGCCTCGATCTGGGCGTGCAGCGTGTCCTTGTCGGACTCGAGCGACGTCAGCTTGCCCCGGAGCTCGTTGATGTAGGAGATGGCGTCGCCGAGCAGCGACGCCTTGTCCATCTTGGACACGTTGGGAACCACGGCGCGCAGCGCGTAGAAGCGCTGGTTGAGCTTCTCGCGCCGCTGCCGCTCCGCCTCCACGTGGTTGAGCGGCTCCTCGCGGCCGTTCGCCGGCTTCCGCCCGCGCTTGCGCGGCCGCTTCTCCGCCTCCGGCGGCGGCGGCGCCACGACGCGGCTGCTCTCCACCTCGCGCACCGAGGCGTCCAGGTCCGAGTGGTCCGACTCCGACTTGGCCGGCGCGCCCGTCCCCGTCGACGGCCGCGTCGTCGGGGCCGACGAGAAGGACAGCATGCCCTCGTTCGCCGTCGCCGTCGGGAGGTGGTTGGTGTTGCTCGCGCGAGAGGTGGCCTCCATCGAGCGCTTGTTGTTGTTGTTCTTCGTGTCGTTCGCCGCCGCGGCCGTCAGCGTCGCCGTGTGCTGCGAGAAGAGGCTCCCAGGCGCGGTGGTGAGGCTCGCTGTCGCGGCGGGAGGCGCCGGCGACGGATTCCTCCTGCTGATGCTGTCGGCGCCAAAGCTGAGTATCTCGCCGGACTCGGGCTTGAAGAAGGGCGGAGCCGCCGCCATGGGGGGATTTGTCGCGAAATCCGAGAAGTTGAGCTCCCGGCGGAAGGGGCCCTGGTTGTGCTGGTTCGGCCGCTGAGGTGGCGCGGCAGCCGGCGCCGGCGGTGGAGGGGGCGCGGCGTGCACGGAGGGGCTCGGATTCTCCGTGAGCGTGCTCGTGCTCCCGTTCTCGAAGTGGATCTGCGGCTGTGGCGGCGGTTTGGTGACGGAGATCTCGGCCGACGGGTGGGAGAGAGAATCCTTGATGTCCATGACCGGCGCGTCGGCGAGCCAGAGCACGGAGGGGTCCGTCTCCGCCTGGTCCGCCCCGGCCGCGGGCGGGGCCGGCAGCTGAGGCTGCACGGGCGGCCACGAACCGCCGCCCCCGAAGAGCGAGCGGATCTTCGCCATGCTCTCGGCGGTCTGGAAGACGACGTCGGTGGAGCCGAGCTCGAGCACCCCGGTGCCGACGGGGACGCAGACCATGGTGCGGAGGCCGAAGCCGTACGCCTGGCGCGCGCGCTCGCACGGCGCGGAGGAGAGTCCGGACGCGATCCAGGTGGGCTGCCCGGCGAAGAGCGCCTGCCCGGGCAGGCCCGAGCCGTTCAGGAAGGACTGCGTCATGGAGACGAGGAAGAACCACTCGGTGTCGGTGACCTCCTCCTCGACGGCCTCGTCGGCGGCCGCGGCGGCGCCGGAGATGAGGGAATTGAGCTCGCGGAGCACGCGCTTGCGGTGCTCCTGCTCGGCCAGGGCGTCGGGGGTGAGGGGCTTCTGCTTGCGCTTGTCGTCGTCGCAGCCCTTGTAGTAGCCGTCCCCCCAGCCGAGCAGCGACGCGCCGGTGCCGGCGTCCACGTTGGCCTGCCAGAAGATGGCGTAGGTCCAGGTCTCCCTCGACCCCTCGATCATGGCCTGCAGGCGCTGCTGCAGCGTGTCCTGGTTGAACGCCGGCGCCACCGCCGCCGCCGGCATCTGCGGCGGCGGCGGCGGCGGCGTGGCGGCGGCCGACGAGGTGCCGCCCACGGCCGACGCCCCCCATGGGAAAGTGGGGAGGTCGGCGGAGGCCATGAAGGCCTCCATCATGGAGGCGTTGTCGTCCGTCCACAGGTTCATGGGCCAGCCGAGCAGAGCCGAGCCGAGGAGGAGGGCGAGGTGGAGACGGAAGAGGCGAGGAGGAGAAGAATGGTGGGTGGAGAATGGAGGGCGAGGGGGAAAGCGAAAGAAATGGTTTAGAACGCGGAATCCATGGGATTATTAGGATATAAACCCCAAAACGCCCATGCCATGTGGGGGCGCTTGTCCCGCTTCATGTCCCCCTGATGAGGGCAAATGTGGAAACGACCTCTCCACCTGTGCGGCGCCAAATAGTAAAACTGAGGAATTCGTCGGGGTCGAGATTTAGGAACGTTAACCTACGATTCAGGGGTTGGGTTTGTGTGGCCGCCGGGTTTGTAGCCCCCACTCCTTCCAAGTGGGCCCGCCTTGTCAGTGGGCTTATGGGGCCCTCTTTCAGCGGCGTGGGACCCACCTGTGTCGATGCCATTTGTGCATGGTGTATCACAAATTTAGAGCTTACTATTCCAAGGGCAGCCTTTTTATTTACATGGGGATAGCATGGAGCAAGGCGCGGGGGGGCATGCGTTTTGGATGCATCTCGTTGCTAACTTTCGGCATAAGGTAGAATGTTAGCTGGAGGGCACTGGACATCGATATCCTAATAATAAAGATGGCGGTTTATTAGTCACGATAATACCATAATTTGCATGTAACGGCTCACCATTTTTCTATCTGGTGTTGGCTGCATGTCGTTGCTAACTTTGGACATAATAAGACAAGACATAGATATGCAATTTAATGGATAAGATCCCAGCTTGCATGGCTATTTTTCTTTCTGATGATAATTATGTGTGCTTCGGTCCTCGTATCAGAGGGGCCAAGTAATTTCTGTATACAGGAATGCAGTGAGGCACCTACTGCGTTCTTTGGTGGAACTACCGGAATGGATTCTCGGCTGGATCCAGGAGGAACTTTGGCAAATAGTTTTATGCAGCAAAGTGGTTCAAGGACGATTCAGTATGGAGTGATTCCCTGAAATGAACAACGGAGTTGGGAGCTGAAAAAGTAGCTTATCTGGATTCACTTTCCGCTGAGTAGCACTTTATACTTGTAATTTAACCTAAAAATCGTGAAGAATCACTTTCAGAAATCACTTCTCTCAGACAATCAGTTTTCATAGTGAATCATAATCAGAAAGAGCTCTACAAAATAGACCTGAAGTGTGGGGCATGAGTTATATACAAGATCGTACACCAACTTGCGCATAAGAAAATGTTGAGTCGTGACGATACGGTAGATCTTGTTCTTGTTATTCTTAGAGGTAATGAAGGAATTGGAGAAAACGATTTGATACATCAGAATCACATGCTATGTAATATATTCTCAATGTGTTGTGGCCAAGGTAATAAATAGCATATAGCGGGTTGGTAGCGAATTGGTGTCGGGGTAGCGGATAGCAGATAGCGGGCGCTATAGCGGACGCTAAGTTCCAATAGCGGGACGTAAATATCACTCATTATTTTAAAGTATATATGACTTTGTAACTTGTTAAAAACCTATTAAAAAATAAAATTATATACCTATATAACTTAAGAGTACAAATATGCATGTATTTGTACTCAAAGAGTAGATATGTAAACATTTATATAGTTGGCCATTTATAAATCATCTATAAATATCATCATATAATCATAAACCTGTAATAGCGGTCTAAAAGTGCTATTGCGGACCGCTATAGCGGCCGCTAATCCCAAATAGCGGCTAATAGCGTCCGCTAAGTTCCAACCCGCTATTCCAAGGCCGCTACCTCGTAGCGGTAGCGGTAACTGGCCGCTACCGCTATAGCGGGCGCTATAGCAGCCGCTACCACCGCTATTTATTACCTTGGTTGTGGCTCATCATCCTTGTACATTTCACCTATTTTCGTAGGGAATCACTATTCTACAACTTAATGCGGGATTTTTAATGGTAACAAAACCTGGTGAATTACTATTGACGATAGTATCAACTGTGATAAAATATATATCTACTTTTCGTCCTACATATACATATATATTTGTATCTTGAGTATTAAAGGGAGCAAATAATTTCTATATGGAAGGGAGCAAATAATTTTTATATGGGACACGGGAGATTCTCAACTATAAATGTGTGTGTGCTGGATCACCTGCATTGCAAGCTTTGGGAGATAAATATTTGGCTAGGTATATTACATTGTTATTACTTGGTTTAGACAGGAGTAGAGAGAGACAAAAAAAAACGGCTTGCTTTGTACACAAGAACATCCCTATTTGTGGTAAAAAGGCCATGACAACCAAAGCCAGAAGATACATATGGATTTATGTGCTTGCAAGTATTTGTGTTGATTGGAGGGGACATCACCACCCTGCATGCGTTCCTATCACATAAGTCAATAGCACACGGGCTTCTCCTTTATAAGCCTAGGTGTACCACAATTGTCAATTGGTACGATGAAGAAGAAGAGATCCATCACCTAATAATACTTTGTGAGAGCTACAATTATTTTATATGCAATTAGCTCCTCCTCATCTGGTCCTCTGTTGCATGGGATCATGACCCCAAACTTTTTCTCCTTACCCTGATCTGTAATCCTTTTTTCTATATTTTTATAATGCACAGAATTTATCCATTAGATAATTGTCAGTGTGTATCTTGTGAACATGCATTTTGAATAAAACACCACATAGTAGTACCTCGCAAAAAATAAGAATAAAACATCAAATAAGTTCCATGGTCCAAACGCAGCGTTACAAGCTTGTTTAAGATGAATCACGTGCGCAAGCGCGTGTGGCACGGGGGAAAAGTGAGCTTGAGAAGTTGCACTGACCACTGCTAAGAGTGCTAGCGAGTGAGCTGAGCCAGCAAGCCAGCCGGCTTTGTTTGACCGCTGACCAGATCGATGGCAGATGGGCCCATTCGAATGGCCCACACGCAGCGAGAGGGCGGCGAGGGTAGGAGGAAAGTCCTCCATCTGCGGGCCCACCCAACACACAGGCGAATAAATAAGGCCCACCGGGCGGGGAGGAAAGTGACCCGCGCGCGATCTTATCGTTTAAAACCTGGCGCAAAATCAAGGCCGTCCGTCGGCGTTCACGTGTTTAGCGAGCCCCGCATCGTGCGCCCGCGCTTTGCTCGTTTTATTTTATTTAGTTTATTGTTAAGTTACCGAAAAGAACAGATGCGTGTGCTGTATTTTTAACGCGGATGGGTGTGTGTATGAAATGATTAGGCGTGTTGTTTAAATAATAGTAGTATAAATAAACAGGGCGGGCCAAGTTGTGTTGTGCGTGGCAGGTGGCCGCCGGGTCCTTGTCGCGGCCCACGACGATTACTCTAATCGCGCAACTTGACCACCAGATGCGCCACTACGCATTCACGCACTTTTGGATTCCGAGCGCAAAAGCTAGGCACCCCCCACGGAAGAAAACCGTGTGCAACTGTGCATTGTATCTCTTAGTACTAGATTGCAGCAAAAGCACCATGATAAAAGCTTTTATGGGCCACAAAAGATATGGTTAGCTTTCATAGAATATTTCACTTATAACAGAGAAAAAAATGAAAGGAATTCACGAAAGCAAGGTTAAGTTTGCTACTTACGCATCAACGTTGTCCTAAGCTTGCTCTTATTATGTCCTCGTAAAGACCATGCATGCACAATAACCATATTAACAACATATTCACTACCCATAAAAGGTTTAGGACTAAGTAGACGCCTGGCTTTAGAAATTAAGCGACAGTGGGATTAGTTGCCCACCTAAAAGATTTAATATTGATATGACAAAACATTATGGAGAGTTCATGCACAATTACAACTGTCTTTGCCAGCTATTTTGTGATTTAAAACCGCAAAAGGTGAGAGGAGGGCAAAGCTTTTAAATATGTATATTCTGCGAAACCTAGATGTCGGTTTGCAAAGAATATCTTGGTAATAGACAAAAGAAAATAAAGTTTTCATGAAACCAAGATTTTTATGGCAGCATCAGCTTTTGGCAATACTTCATGTCACCAATTTGCACAAGAGAGTATTTGGACCATTCATTCAAGGCTCTACATGAAGGAATTATGTAAAAACGGAGAGTGTACATGCACTGTTATAGCAGTTCTTTTGGTGATCAATATTTGATTTGAAAACAGCCCAAGGTAGAAGACATTTAGATATTGAATCAGCAATGACGGTCTTTAGGCTCATTTTGTTTGGCTTTGCATTAAAGTATTGAAGTCCTCACACCTTCACATAATACAGTGTGTTGATGTTCATATATCATCATGAATATCTAATGATTTTTTTGCTAGCCGTAGCCCGTAAGCCGAGGATCGGGGAAGACTGAGAAAGAAAAGGCGGGCAGCGTCGCGTGTACGCATAGCGAAAGGAGATAAGTTTATTAACCGCGTCCGCCTCCACGAGCAAGAAGATGAGAGCGCGCGGACGGAAGGAAGCTTCACGGCAGCCGGGATGGGTTGGAGTGGAGCACGTTTTGCTCGCGTGGTGGGCCGTCCGCCCATCCGGTCCGAATGAAATGTTGTCGTCACGTGGTGGCGGGGCCTGCAGCGGCATGTGATGTGTATGAGGCGGCACGCGTTCCTCCTGCTTTCCCATTTCCCTCCAATTCTTTTTACACCCACTTGTGTTTATTTATTTATACTATTATTACTAATTATCTGTCGCTATATTGTTTCCCCCTGTCTCGGGGCCCATTTACACGTAGCCCCCTGCAGCTCTTAGCCTTTTCTTTTTGTCCACAACCACCGGGTCAATCTTCTTCCATCGCAGCTACGGAAGTAGACACTGGAGCTTGACGGAGTGGAGCTGTGGAGGTGAAGTTGGGGCTGCACACGACCCCTGCTCATTTCCAACGAACGGCTGATTAACGATCATGTGTATGGGCATTCATCTAGCAGCAAATAAATGGCTGCTCTGAATATGTGCAAAGGACAACCATGGTGATTGTGTAATGAGTGGCCCTCCTAATTCTTGCTCCTCCTCTAGTTCACTTCGAGCTGCGCTGCTGGCAAGTCGGCCCATCGTTGATTTCATCCTCCGTATAATTTGCCGTAGCAGCATATCGCTACTCAAACTCAATACTACAATTTTTTCTAGTGCTTTGAGCAGCATTCTCCCCTGTCCCTTGGTAGCTACCAACGATAGGGGTGGGGGGTGGGGGAATTTTAGTAGAGCCGAGGGATGTGTTTGCAAAGGAGAGTAATGGTCCACTCGCAACAAGTTGATTGGTTGGATTATTTCATTGTCGTTGAATGGGTGCTCATCAGTCGCCGAACTTGCTTAGTTTGTGAACTTTGTAAAAATATTTTTTTAAGTTTGTATTGAGAAGCGAGTTGCTCTCTCACATGGCATGTTTCTCAATACATAACTTCACAAAAGGATCTTGCAAAGTTTGCAATCTTAATAAGGCTAACAACTAACAAAAGGCCGTTGGATGACTAAGGCTTGTTTTTATTACAATGTTTGTAAAAATTATTTGCATCAAATCTTGCACATGACTTTGCATAATCTTTTGATAGTGTGGGATATAGGTATTTAGTTCCATACACAAAAAAAGTGTGGTAAACCACTAAAATTGTAAAGTTTACAAAAACTTATTGCATCCAATCTTTTGCCTATAACTTTGCATGCTTTTTTCTAGTGATGTGGGATAAAGGTGTTTAGTTCTATACACCTTTTGTGCTAACTCTTTTTTTTTTTTTGCAGAGTTTACAAACTAAACAAGGGCTGAGCTGATGTTCGTTTTGTCTCGTTCCTGAATCCTGAGCGAACCGTGCGAGACAGCTAGCTATTGACGGCACCGTGTGGCCCGTGGGGAGCCCTGTGCCCTGGCCCAGCAAGATACAATACAAGAAGACACCGACACATCAGTACTTGGCAGAAAGGGATAAGCGCGAGGATGGATCAGGAGGGTGAGCGGTTGATCAGTAAGGCCATGTTCAGATTCCCAACTATTCACTATTCATTCCAACTTTTCACTATTCATTCTAACTTTTCACTATTCCCTCCTCACAAAACACGTTTCCCAGCGAATGCTACAGTGTTTTTCTTATGCTACAGTGTTTTTTCTTACAATCTAAACACACCCTAAAAAAGTTAGTTGGCCCATGGTGCAGTGGATTAACCCACTACTGTGGATGTGAATTAGGGTGCTGAGTGAGCCGAGGAGTCTGCAGGTTTTGGTCAACCTGACTGTCAGGAATTTTCACGAGAGTGGTGCACTACCAGTGGAACTGGAAGGAAGGAAAAATAGGAAATGGACCGGCGACGTCAACAGATGCTCGATCGAGTGCTCTTCTGGCGTGCCCGCGTCCGTGCGTCGTTGGGAAAAAAAATGGAAAGGGAGTCACCAACAACTAGCAAGGCTTCTGATGAGGCCACGCGCATGTGAAACACGCACGCACGACGCTGCAATCGCCAATCGGGGACGCGCACGGACAGAGACACTAGTGGCACCGTCCATTGCGGGTTGGAATTCTTGTGGTGAATCGATCTGGTCCGTCGAATCCACCCACACCCGGCCTCTTGTCTGTTTCTGTGGCTGCTTGATGATTTGTCGCCGACTGGCCGGCTGAATGGCTGCTCGAAGATCTCCCTCCGGCCTCCACACCGACGCCGACATCTGCTTGCTGCGCTGCGTGCCAGACCCGTGCTATACTCTGCATCCGGTTCGCTCGGGGAGGACATGGACAGCACAACCACTTCAGCAAAACAGAGCAATGACGACGCTGCTGTCTGCTAGCTACTTTCCTGTTCCGAATTATAAGTTAAAAGTTTGATCGTTCGTCTATTTTAAAAAATATGTTGTATTGGGATAATAGTATGGTTAGTGGTTACTCCAATTACCGCAAAAAATGTGGTTACTCAAATTTAAGCCTTTTCTAAAGTATTTCTATAGATAAAACAAGCTATAACAAAAGATATGATATATCACATACTTTTTTAAATAAGACAAGTATAAATTTAAGGTAAAAGATCAAATGAATTATAATTTGGAAGGAACCGATGTAGTACTTGTACGCGGCAGGAGCTTGCAAGCGGCTCTGCTTGCCGCCTTGCTCCACGCACGCATGCTATGGTCTGTGTTGGATTATGGGCTAGTACTACTCTAATCTAGGACTATCCTATGGCTTGGCCACTTGGCCGGACGGGCGAGAAAGAACTCCAAAAAAAAAAAAAGAAGAAGAGAAAAGAGAGGATAAAACTAGGCAGGGCTGCGTGCGCGTGAATCACGTTTCTTTCTTCCTCCTCCGATCCAGATCTCTCGCTTTCTTCAGAGAATGATTGGATAGGTCTGTCTATAACAACCAACGCGTCACATCACATCGCCCTCCTCCGTCGCGCCATTCGTCTTCGTCGTCAGGCCTCGCGCCCGTGCTGCTATCCAGCGCCATCAATGGGGGCAATGCCCCCACCACCCAGCGTTCTTCCATTCCGGATCGATTCAGGATCTGAATGCATGATAATCATCGCCCATGGCCGTAATTTATGTTAATCTCGTTTCTAATTAAAAAATAATTTATGTTAATCAACCAGCTAGCAGATCATTGTACTGCTGCTGCTGCCTCTCAAATCTCTTTGCACCTAGCTATATATGCTGCCGAGGGTAGCATCGTCTACCAAGCACATGCGCCTTTCTTTGCTGCTTCTCCTCCATCCATCCATCCATCAGTTGGATTTTATTCGATTGTTTTGTTTCAGTTGCATTGCCACACGTGTTTATTAGGCCACCACCCAGCGTAATACTTTATCCTTGGCGCCTTTTCTTCGCTATTTAATTTCCGGTTGAAATGAAAATTAAACAGGAAAGAGACAGCAATCAAATGAATTGACGATCCATCCAGCAATGCGTACACACATATACGATGAGTATATGGCCCCGGGAGCGTATCCTATGGAAACCAGACTCCCATGAAAACTATGGAAACTCTATCCAAGACCATTGGATGCCCATCCGATGACTACGAAAAGAGATGGGATAATTTTCCAAATAACCCCCGACACCCTCCCCTCCATCCCAGTTCTGTTCCTCCTTTCGTCGCACCTGTCGATCCTTTACGAGGCTCCGTTGCTCCCCGTTGGAAGTTCCCGTGATACCTAGAAGTTGCCGCGAGAACACCGAGAAGTCCTCGCCTCGACCTCGCCGCGACCAGCCAACCGACGTCGGTGCCCGGGTTCCTCGCCGCAACCTCTGTGCTCTCCTACCACGACGCCCTCAACGACGACACCCTGAACGAGCAATCAAGCCGACCTCCTGCCGCCTTGTGTCATGGACGACGGCTCCCCCGCGCCCCTCAACGACCCCCGTGTCCCTCTGAACCACCATGGACGACGACACGACTAGGATACTGGTGGCAGATGAAAGCAATTGTGGAGAAATAAGCATTGCAGCACAACCATCCCAAAGCCGATTTTCATCCTTCTGAATCGCACATGTTTGTTAACTGCAAATTATTTTGGTCCTATCCAGTTTGAGTTCTCAAACCAGCTGTTCTCAAACACCTCGAACGCATGCCGCACGTCTTCCTACTAGCCGCCTTCCCTCTCCACCAGCACCACGAACCCGGCGAAGTCTAGCATGTAGCAATCGCCACAGGACGATGGTATGTCGTTGCCCATGGACACGAAGAGGTCGAGGCGGCGACGTCGGGGCAGCGGGGTCGTGGCGCGGTCCAGCGGCGACATATATGTCGAGGCGTCGCGGCCAAGGGGCGGCGCCGTCCGATGAGCGTCGTGGCCAGGGGATCGTCGGTGGATCGAGGTCGCGACGTCAGGGGGTCGCGGATGGGGGCGACGTAACGGACCGACGGAAGCCTCCATCATCCAGCGCTGGAACGGGATGGAGGGGAGGAGTGGGAGGGGTTATTTGGAAAATTATCCCATCTCTTTTCCTAGTCATTGGATGGGCATCCAATGATCTTGGATGGAGTTTCCATAGATTCCATGGGAGTCTGGTTTCCATAGAATACGCTCCCATATATGGCCCCTTCTCCAACCTGTCAAGGCACTAGCTAGTGTAGATAAACGCTTTGTTCATCCTTATTACCGTGTTGTCGTGATGGTTATCCGAAAACAATCACCTTTTATGGAGACGTTTCAAAACCTCTCCGGTCTGTAGAGGTAACTAATGAAGTTATTTCAATACCATCAGTACACTCAACCATGGATGATTGATAATATTAAGTGGGTTTTCAATTGACAAATATTTTACAAGGAGTGGTCATTCTACACGTGAACTCGAGTGTCAGAAAGAAACTATACTTAAACTGGAGCATGAAAAAAAAAAAGAAGAGCCTGTGACAAAGTCCAATGCTTACATGTTGTCAGAAGTTAGTAGGAGATATGCTTATTAGAATAATGCGAAATAAAAACAAGAAGGTCTAGCCGGCAGCTAATTACGCGGTAGTTCTGGCCCATGGATCACGCACGTGTCTGTCTTTTAATTACTCCTTTTGATTTTTTTTTTATCAAGCGATCGTCGAATGCTACGTACGGGGTTCATGCACCTCCAGGTTTTCGAGTTACATTGATCCACCCATTGCCGGCCAATCGCGTCACATCATCTGAGTGAAACGGTTCTGGAGTGGAGTGGTGGAACATCACCACTGCGCTGAGGCCATCGCATTCGCATCTCGGCATCGATCGATCTAGCATGTGCATGCTCTTCTAAAGCTGCCTCACCCTTTTTGTCAAGTTGTTATTAGCTTCAGGGCAGCAATAGGTAATTAACCACGTGCTCAATTAAGCCGGCCCTTTTATTTCGTCCTACAGCTACTGGTGGCTTGCATGATTCTCTTTTAGTTTGTCCTTAGCCCCTGTTCAGATTTTATAAGAAAATATTGTTTATTCTAACTTTTTACTATTCATCTCTCTCACAAAACACGCTTCCCAGCAAGTGCTACATTGTTTTTATTCAGCTACAATCTGAACACAACCTTAGTTACTTATTACTTCTCCTGTTGCCATGCGTTTTTTAGAAATGAAAACGAATGCAACACAAGTTTTTTTTAGATTCTCTTTTTTTTTTTTGCCATGCGTTAGGTTCCCCTTTTTTTATATATGATTTCAATTTCGCCAACAAGTTGTCAACAAAAGAACAAAAGGCAACAGCAGGAGATCCGGCAGGCGCCGGCCGGCTGTGGGCTACATGCATATGCACTGATCACCGAAAGCGCCGTCCGGCCTCGTCACACTTCATACACGACCACTACACGAAAGCAACGCGACAGCTTGCATTGCATCGTAACATCATCTTCGTCCTCTCAAGTCTGGTCGGTCATATACTACATTTAGCATGTGAATAATAATACACATCGTATATAAATCGGTGATGGTGTTCGATGAATGTCAAAGACACGTTAGATTGTTAGTTAGGCAGTAGCTGCCTGGCGTGCAATTGCCTGCTACCGCACACATAAGCACGCATTCCGAGAGTCTGGACGCTTTTATCGCCAACCTGGATGGCACAAAACATACTACGTTAAAGAAGGACCCAACTGAATGAATGAATGTACAGAGATGAGATGCGATGGGGTGCTAGCAGCTCAGCTAGCTAGACGGCGCCGAACGAACAAGCGCACACCAAAACAGTTAGGAGCACGCGTCGCGTGGTGGAGTGGTGCGTGTTGTCGCTGTTGCAGAGGGACGAACGAGAGAGAGCTATCTTTGCCTTTGTCACACGATCGAGGGTTAGGTCGTGGTGCCGCGCGGTCTCGCATGCAGGTGGCTTGTCGCCCGCAGTTGCAGCGGCTAGCGCACGACAGAAAATAAATTTAGTACGGAAAAGCAAGTCGCCGACCTAGCTAATCCATCCACAGATCTGTGATTATTTTCTTTTTAGGAAAAAAATAGTGTATTTTTAGATCAATACAGTAGTGTATAATTGGTAGGATATGAGGCACGCCGACCAAACAGACAACAAGGAGGCCGGCCCAGCTTTCGTTTACTCATAGAGGCCGCCCATCAGGGCCCAACAAATAATAGTCCTTGTAAGAAGGTTCGGACACAGACCGCACCAACACCAGCGGAATTCCCCTCTGTGCTATCTTTTTCCACAGCGGATAGGATCACACAAGTGGAAATGTTATTCGAACAAGACTATGCAAGAAACGTCGTTCAATGAATTATATTCAAATATAAAGAGGTTTTCCGTGAACTTTTAGCATAACAGGTTGTTCTAAAAACTCAAATTCAATTCCAAATTAAAAAAAACTCAAATTCAAGAGTCTCAAACAAAAAGAGTCTCTCAACCTATGACAATATGACAAGGTGTTGTCACAAGCATTTTTTTTTTGCGAATCTTGTCACAAACAACTTGCATTTGATAATCGATCTGTCCAAAATGTACTTAGAAATGAAAAATATGCTGAACGGGAACATAAGCCTATCTATCTAGGTTTGTCCTTCCTTTTGTATATTGACTATAGTTAAAGGCACAACACTCTGTATAGGCAAGATGTAGTCTTATATTCATCATAAATATGTATAGTTCAATTCTTTGGGAGTAAGCCCCCCCGTGTTGCCGTGCATGCATGCGTATTGCATGTGACACGCACGATGTTGCAACAACTAATATGCGTACAGAAAAGTTGCGGTCACCAGGACGCAGCATTGCAGCAGCGAGCGATATATGCCGGACACTACACTAGTGAAGCAAGCTAGGAGTAGCTACTACTAGCTAGCTAGAGGCAAGAGAGCGCGTGACCAATCGCCTGCCCCGGTGGCATATGGTAGCAGCGGGACTTGTACTTGCGCAGCTGCAGCAGCTCCCCGCTGCCACCGCACCTCGTCACCTCCACGGCCGTCAGCGCCAGGACGCGCCCCCTGAAGAACGGGTGCCACGCGGGCGCCGGCGTGCTGGACCACGAGATGCAGAGCCTGCCACCTCCGAGGTACGCCATGCCGCCGTAGGAGAAGACGACCGGGTAGCGGTGGAACTCGTCCTCCTCGGGGAGCAGCTCGCCGTGGCCCCACTCCCGGGGGACCACCGGCGGCCTGGCCCTGGCGTCGCACGCGCAGAGCCCCCCGCCGCTCAGGCCGAGGACCAGGCCGCCCAGCTCCGGCGCGTGCGCCCCGCGGCCGTGGAACGGCAGCTCCCATCCGCTCTCCCTGCGCCACGCGTCGAGGGAGTAGGTGCCCGCCGTGAACATGGACACCCAGACGCGCGTGCCATGGCGGATGAACAACAGATGATTGAGGTTGATACGGGTGAAGAAGCACGACTGGCAGCTTTGTTACACAATACTACGTACCTTTAGGGTATTCGCCGATTTCATGACAAAAATATGAAGACGAGGTCGTTCCAGATTGGAGATTTGGTGTTACGACGGATCCAGAATACAGCTGGTCACACGAAGCTCACTTCGCCTTGGGATGGTCCATTCATTGTATCCAAAGTCCTCAAGCCAGGCACATATAGACTTCAAACAGAGGATGGTACTGATTTACCAAATCCCTGGAATATAGAACATTTACGTAAATTCTACGCATGGCTTCTTAATTGTATCATTGCTTCGGCAACACATATACCGATTGCTTCGGCATCAAGATTTCTTTTGTACCGTTGTTTCGGCAACGAGATGTAATTCAATAAATGACAATCTCTTTTTCCTGGGTTGTTTATGTCCAATATTACTTTGTCTGTATGACATCGTTCGAATCTTCTCCGTGTTCTTTTTGGACTCGGAAAGTTTGTTTTTTACGCATTCGGGGCAATTGCATGAGGCCTATCTGGGTTCCTTTGAGGCCGTTAACGGATTTGTTCCTAAGTTTTCGCTGTATCGTGATATTTTTTAGCTTAAAGTTGTCGCTCCGTGGGTCTTACTGGGTTCTTGTATAATGAATCACATACAGTTTGTTCCCAAAGTATCCCTTCGGGGTACATTTATTTTAAAGATAGCCTATGCTATAGAAATCTCCCTGGGTTCCCTCGGGTCCTTAACATGGTTGTTTTTCGACAGTTAAAATTTACGCAACACACGTATGTTTTGACTAAGTCCTGGTCATCGACACAGAGACACCTAAGGGTTCTAATAAATTCTTGGTTTGTTCTTCATATGCCGAAATATCAACATTCGATTGCATGAAACTTATAATTACAAAATTACTTGTTCAAATTACAATTTAAGGCTCTGCAATTGCCTCGGCAACTGGCTCGGCCTCCTGTTTCAGGTCCCTGAAGACGGCCTCTGTACAATTTGGCGTTGCACCTTCTACGAGTGTGCCTATGTCTATTTCAAGGTACCTGGATTTCACTACAGCTAGGACATATGCACAAGACAGGCTTTAGATGATCTTTTGATGTAAGCCTTCAATTGTCGAGGCATGGCCTTCATACGCTCCAGGAAGGATTGCGGAGCTGCAGGGTCTTCAGGGACCAAGGACTTCACCATTGGATTCGCCGCCTTCTCCAGCAGTGCAATCTGCTTCAAGGCTTCGGCCAGGTCTTCATCCGACTTCTTCATTTGCTGCATGGCTTCTTCAAGCTCCGACATCCTCTTGGTTGTCTGTTCAAGCTTCTCATCCAGCGTCTTCTTGTCAGCGAGATTCTTCTGCAGCTGGATGAGTTCTTTGGATAACTGTTTATTTTCTTCGTGCGCGTCTTCAAGATCCTTGGCAGCCTTCTTTTGCTGCTCAATGACCTGAATCAGCTGCACGTCAACATCCTTGCGTTGTTGGACTGCAACTCTGAGCTGTTCCTTGATGATATCATGCTCTGCAGAGAGAGTCTTCAACGCTTCTTCATGACGATTGGCCAAGTTTGACCAATCTGTCATTTTGCTCTGGGCTATTGCCAACTGTTGTTGAACCCCTGCTCCACAAGATCATGACAGGGTTGTTATACTAAATATGAATTGGATACTTCATTGCAAGACTTTAGCAGCGTCAGGGTACCTTTGAGCTTCTTCTTCAAGTCGTCCTTTTCTGCGGCCAACTCTTTTTCCGCAGGTGTAAAGTGCGGATCATATTGGCATCTTCCGCTTCTTGGACTTTGCGGTCTTCGCGTTCGCGCTCCAATTCCTTTTGGAGGCGCTCCGCCTTGGCGTGCATCAGCGAGATGTTGCGGATGTACTCTATCTTCTGCCTTGATGCTTCACCGACGACCTACAGAATACAGTTATGAGATATATACTTACAATGTCAACAAGTACAGGGTTGCTTTCCATACCTTGAAGTATGCCACTGCCCTCTCGGCATGGTACAGTCCCCTGTCGATATGCTCTTCGTCCTCCTCCACGTCCAAGATATATTCGAAGGTTTGCGGATATTGATTTAGCATTGGATCGTAACTTCCAATGCGGAAGCTGCCGATCTCCTCTTCAGCTCCAGTATTCTTGGGTACTCGGGGGATTTCCTCAATCACTTGCTCTTGTTCGACTTGTTTACCCCTCGAGCACTCTGCTTCTGGAACATCGTCCGCCCTCCTAACTTGAGATGAATCTATGTTGCTTGGGGGCTCAGCATTGTTCTGGTCACGGCGTTCAACCTCGGTTTCTTCTATCACCGCTTGCGTGACCAATTGCTCAATATCCGTCAATACCTCAGCAATTGTTTCTTCAACTTGTGTTTCTGCTGCTACTGGCGGGTTTGTTGATGGCGCGGCTGGCTGGACCTCTGGAAGAATCGTTTGCGGCTCTTCCCTGGGTTCTTCTGGCACTACGGCCTCAGGCGCCTTCCTGGCCGCTGATGGACTTTCTTCAACTCTGCATCAACAACTTCACAGTCAAGATGGATTGTTACGAATATAAATTTTGTAACTTAAGTCAAGATCTACAGACTACTTACATGATGGTGGGCCGTATTGGGATTTCAGGCTCTCCCAGTGTGAATTCCTCTTTAGGCTCCTGCTCAACCGCCGATGGACCAGCTGGGTAGTGTTCTCCCACCACTGGTATTGAACTAGTATATGGCTCTGAGACAGGGTTGTAGATATTGTGGATGATTTCTTCTTCTGAAAGAGGCTACCGGGCAGTGCTGCTCTGTTGCAACCGGCTGGTCCCGATTTCTCCAAACGCTATCCCCACAGATGATGCAATCTTTGGTTGTGGGGATATCTTCTTCTTCTCCTCCGGGATGATCCTTACCCGTGGCTTGGGTAGGGTACGTGCTCTCTTGGGTACTAGCGCATTCAGTTCTACCGATGCGGCTCTTTTTGTACCTTCTCCTCTCTTGGAGGTTGCCCCTGCTTTGGCACGGGGTTCTTCGGCACCCTGATGTTCATCATGGGCATGTGGCTCGTCAGGTTCTTCTGATGCAGCTGCCTTATCAGTATGTGGCTTGTGTTTACGCACCCAATCCCTTACCCCTGGATCTACACAACGGGCTAATAAGTTTGCTTCTTCGGCATTAGTTGGATCCAGGGGAGGCAAGCTCACATATAATGATCGTCGGGCTTCATACTGTTATGGACAAGGAATTAGTTACTACCACACTATAGTGACAAAGACAATGTATTGATTTTCAGATATGGTTCATACCTCGGGCGTCATGGTGACTGCAGAAATTTCCATTATCTCTGGAAAATTTTCATCACTGATAACCAGATAGTTATTCAACAGCTGAATGGCCCTCTTTTCAGACAGGTCACCGGTAGCATTCCGTGAGGGATCAGCATCTCCAGAATACGAGTACCCTGGATTACAGCGTTGTTTGCAAGGCTAAATCATCCTCAACAGAAATGACATGTACACAACGGATCCAGTCAACCCTTGCGCCTTCAGATCTCTGATCATATTGAGCAGTTCAGGAATCTGCATGGCTTGATTAGTCCCAACAGTTTCGCTCCAGAATGGTTTCATCACTGGAGGATTTCCTGAGCGGCTGGGCAGTTGTGGCTGATGGTTCTATGCATAAAACCACTCCTTTTGCCATGTAATCCTTAAGGCTCTCCTTTGTGGAATAATCCAGATAAACTGGCTTCATGCCTTGGCGGAACTAGATCACCACTTTTCCAACCACTTGCGATGGTTCGCTTGATGTCTTCACTCTGAATAGATGGCGGAACAAGGCAAAGTATGGGTCTATTCCAAGGAATGCCTCACACAAGTGAATGTATATGGAAAGATTTAGAGTGGAGTTTGGATTCAAGTGACACAGTTCAATTCCATAAAAATGCAGCACTCGGCGGAAGAAATCACAGGTCGGCAAACCGAGTCCAACTTCGTAAAAAGCTTTCCATACCGTGAGCTCTTCGGTTTCCTCTGTGGGGTACTCATGACCGTGAGCACTCCTCCACCGACTGATCTCTTGGGCTGCGAGGAAACCATCTGCTTCCAGATTCTTGATGTATTTATCTTTTAGTGTACTGGTTGGCCAGTCACTAATTGGATCTTCCACGCATGGCATGTCTCCAATGGGCACTGCTTCATCAGTCGCCACGACTTCTTTCATGGCTTCTGCTCTTCTCTTCGCGCTCTTGCTTCGGCTGGATCCTTCTCCACCGGCCATTGCGGTTTCTTGAGGCTTGGCGTGGATGGGATTAGGGCTCGAGGAGGTTGCGAAAGTGTTTGCGTAGTCTTAGGATTGCTAACAGAGCAACTGCTGCTAACCCTAGATCTGTTTCGCTAAAGGCGTGCGGATACAAGGGAGGCGAACGGTTTATATTGACTTTTCGAATTGTTACGTCGGTACTTTTCAATTTTGGTCCTTTCTTGATCCTATATTTGAATTTGTTCAAATTTAGGCTCGGGGGCTGCGAAAATTTTTTGGTTTCAATTGATAAATTTAAAAGCAGTTCTAAAAGAACTCGGACTTCTTCGGAAATTGATTCTCTTCAGATTCGGACTTCGAAAGAGTCTCAAATTTCTTCTTCAAAGATAAACGAGGCTCGGGGGCTGCCCAATTGGGCGCACCTAGTCGGTGCGCACCAATCCAAACTTCAAGAAGATTTATGAGCACTTCATTACCTATTGAACAGCATGGTTGCAACTTCCAAAAGCAAAGAATCCTGTGGACTTCAAACAACCCTGGTAGGTTTTAGAGAATTCTGTATTTTCAACAATGTTGTTTTTCATGAGATAAGGTGCTCGAGGGCTTGTGGGTGTAGAGTCCTAATGGACTAAACAACCCTGGCGGGCCATCCTATGGGCCGGCCCAAGTAGAAGACTTGACCTACAAGACAAGGATTAGTCCTAGTCGGTTAGGATAAGCTGTATTAGGAAATTAGGGATAAACTTGTAAAAAGTTTCCTAACCTTTTACGGTTTTCATGTAACCCTATCCTCTGACATATATAAGGGGAGATAGGGACCCCATTCGAGGCATCTCATCTATACAAGACAGATCATAGACACATCATACAGGACGTAGTGTATTACGCATATTGCGGCTTGAACCTGTCTAAATCGTCTCTTGTCACCTTCGATTCTAGATTCTTGACGACTTCTCCTCAAACCCTTCTCTCAGGGCATCCCCTCGAGAACCTTGTCAACATAATTCGCCGACAGTGGCGAAGTAGCCACCGACGTGGCACCGGACGTCGGCGGCGAACGGGAGCGGGCGCGCGCGCCACCGGCCACCGTGGAGGCGGAGGGCCTCGCAGTGGGGCCCGCGCCGCCGGGAACCACCGAACGGGTAGTTGGCCGACACGAACATGTCACGGCCTCCACCGGCGGCGAGCACGACCGGGTCGAACGTGCCGGTGCGCAGGCTTGGTCCGGAGCTGGAGCGGGACTTGGTGGTGTCGTAGACGAAGGTGCGGGAGTCGTTGGTGACGGCCAGGATCTTTGTGCCGCCAGGAGAAGCGGCGAACGCCATGTCCTCGGTTCCTCGGAGGGTTGGGAAACGGGCGATGGGGGTTGGGAAAGGACGCAGCTCCGGCGTGTGGTCAGGGCGGTCGGAGAAGAGGCCCTCGACGTTGAACCTGAACACCAAGTAGCCCTCCTTGGCGTCGTACACCACCACCAGGGCGTGGTTGCGGCGGCTGTGGCGCGGCGCCATCGCGCCGGCTGCTGGGAGAATCGGATGACAACTGAGCGCCGACTCCCCCGGGCGTGTACCTTTGTTTATCCACAGGAGAAGGGAAGGAGCGCGGTCGGATCAGAATCGGGACGGTACTTTGCTTCACCTTCTCTTGTATCCGAATCGGACGCAGGTCACTGCATGCATGTCACGCTCATCAATCATCGTGCACATATGAATCGATCTATCCTTGTCGTCCATCTAATATCTTAGCTATGGCCTATTTGGTGGTGGAGCTCCTGATGACCAACTTTAGGCTGATTTCAGAAGAAACTATATCAAATACTCCCTCCATCCAAAATTTGTCCTATAAAAATTGAAGTTCTGACCTGCATGCATAACAAATTAGGAATATTTTTTTGCATGCATAATTAAATGAAAATCAATTCTTCAAAAAAAAGACATATCAGGGTACATGCGTCTTTTCCATCCACTCTCAGTCTGACTAAAAAAATCCTAAAACATCATTCTTTATGGGACAGATAGAGCAATTCTTCATATAAGAGTGGTTACTACTCCCTCCGTTTCAAAATAAAACTTGTTTTGACTTTTTTTGATACAATGATTTTTTTATGCATAACATAGCGTATATCTAGATGCATAATAGAATCTATGTATTTAATAAACACTATACCACATCCCTAAATTAGCGTCACAAGTCTGACGGTAAAAGTCAGTTATCGTCGTCAAACCTTCCGTCGCTAAAAGTGGGCGATACACTATCCGTCGTTAAATCGATATTCCATAACTGATGAATGGAGTAATTGGTATTGTAAAATAAATTACTCCCTCCGTTCCAAAATATAGCTACGTCAAGAGTTCAAATTTTGTGTCAAAATATAGCTACACGAAGAGTTCAACTACAGCTTTTATGTATGAGGTGACCAAAATACCTTGTCCTTATTCCCTCACTTTTCTCCAATCTGAAGAGATTAATTAGGCAGGTTACACTAGATTAGGCAGGTGCTTGATTAGTGGGATGCATGGCTGGGTCAACATGCAACCTGATTTATGAGGGCAAATGAGACTTTTTATCTACTTCCTTAATCTGTCTGAAAATCTCTTAACGTAGCTATATTGTGGAACGGGAGTATATGGTTTTCACCTCATTCCGCTATCATTTAGGGAATAATAAAGAATTACTTTCATCGCTAAATCATTTTCACCTTATTAATACTTAATAACTTAGAGGATTACTTTCAGTCTTGAAAACACGTGTGTTGCAAAACCACTTGTCATATTGAATCAAAAGTACATATCCGAGGAGCTCTATCAAATATGCTCCTAGATCTTAACCACTAGCATTTTCCACTCAGCATTGCAATCTGTACCAACAACAATACTACTAATAATGTGTCTATTTACGTCTAAGATCCCTACAGTACATGTGTGACATATTGGTGTACGAAAAACATTCAACGGGCTGAATGTACTACATGCTTGGTTTGGAGGCCTCGCTAAATACAACCATTAAATTTTGCTTGTCGATCTACCAGTATGTTAAAGCCAAGGAAAGATGTACAAAGGGATGATGTGACCCCAAAACCTTACTCCTAGTGCAAACTCAATCAAAATGAGGATCATAGAAGAGACATAAGGCTATTCCCAGTGGGAGTTTCATGAGAGTTTCATGCACATTAAATATGGTGTCATGTCACCATTTTAGATGATGTGGCAATGAATTAATGAGGAAATGGATGAAATGGGTTTCATCTAGAAAAAAAGTCCAAATTACTACCCTGAACTATAAGCAAGGTCTACATAACCCCCTAAACTATCTTTTGGTTTATTTTACCCCCTAAACTATGTCATTTAGCCTATTTTACCCCCTAACACAATTTGTCTTTTTTATCTTTCCATTTAGAAGTGTCATATTATGTTCAAATTTGTGAGATGATAGGAGACATCATAATGCATGGTAGAAAAATATAAAATGATTTTTTGTCATTATTTTAATAGGGTAATATATTTAATAATTAATTAATCCTTAAGATGCAAAATTATACAAAAACTAATAACAAAAAATTCATAATATATTTTTTCATATACACTATGATGTTTACTACAATCATGCAAAATTTGAAATTAAAATTCAACTTGTGTATGGAGAAATAAAAAAGACAATTTGTATTAGGGGGTAGAATAGACCAAGTTACATAGTTTAGGGGGTAAAATGAACTAAAAGATAGTTTATGTGGTTATATAGACTTTGCTTATAGTTCAGGGGAGTAATATAAACTTTTTCCTTTCATCTAGATGAAACTATGTAAGCACATTTACCAACACTTGATGAGTCTTAGAATTTAATACAATGAGTGCCTATGAAATAGCAAAGATGAAACAATGCATTGTGGAGTGAGTTTCATCCATGGTTTCATTTGTGTTTTGTTGACATGGCACTCTTGGAAACAATAATATGAAACAAACCACTGGGATTAGCCTAACTAAGTAGAAGGGGTGAGGGGCAAAGGGGGGCCATGGCCCCCTCATATGCACTATGCACGCTCTTATGTGTATGCATATATACTAATTATTTAGTTTATAGCCCTTCACTTAACAATATGTTACCTTCCGTTTGTTTTTGTATCTTCATAACTAGAAGTAGAAGCCGGGCATTGGCGGTCTTTTAGGCTCAGGATTCCAAATGCCAGTGTGTCTAGGCATGAGTGGTCTCGATATGTAAAAAAGGTCTATGTTGCGTGCATATTACCTGGCGATAGGTGTCAAGCGTTGCTATATGAACAGAGGGGAGGAGAAAGACTCCTATGTATGAACAACAGAAAACTTGGATCAATCTAATCCTTCCTCCTTCAATCGGAATTTTTGTTGTCCTTCCCAATTCCTTGTCTCCTACCATAAATTCAACTTACCCGCTAACATTCTGGTATCAGATTTACTATCCTGGATCCCCTTCTGCTTCACCACCAATACACCTGGTCCAGAAACCATCATTCGTCTGCACGGCCACTTAGCCGGTTTACACGCCGTATACGCGCTATACGATGCCTAGTCATGTCCATTTAATCGGATGTTTAGCCTGCTTAATAAGCATTAAGCCTAAATAAAGAACTAACCTATAGATGATCGATTGTTTAGCGTTTACTATTTAGACTAACACTGCCAAAAAGTAGGCAACCACCACCACTGTCATGGATCCCAATGCCAAGCTCCTGCTCGACGAGGTCCCGAAGTGCATCTCCGAAGAGCTCGTCATGCACTTCTCCGAACAGGACACCAAGTGGGAGTAGCGCTTGAAGGACTTTGAGTGCCTCCACGACGATCAACCTCGTCCACCTTGAGTCCACGGCCAACGCGTTCAATGAATGGCACCCACATATTAAGCCACCTATCGACGACGTTAAAATCAGGCTCAACAAGCTGACTAGTCACTAGAATTTATCTGTGCGCGGTCAAGCAGCATTGGACCCGGCCGACACTCATCCCCAACTCCAAGTCGGTGTCGAAGCGCCCACCTGCTCTGAATCCATATGTCGACGGGCGAACTGGGCACCGTGTTGATCTCTGCCACCGAGAAGATGGTTTTGGATCAACACTTGTCCAAACCTATGTCCCGGGCAATGGCGTGTGTTCCTTCTCTGCTTCACCTTCCCTCTCTCTCTCTCACTTCCACCCGTTTCAGCTGGATTGGCAGCCACCTCCCGGTGCCAATTCACCCCCACCATGATACTTTCTTCGCTGGCCGATTGCCCAAGTTGCAATTTCCTCGGTTTCAAGGAGATGACCCACAAATTATGGTTGTCTAGGTGTAAGGATTATTTCGTCCAATCTGACCTCTGGGTTCGAGTAGGAGTCTTTTAGATGTAAGGTGCGGCTGCTTGCTAGACGCATTGGTTGAAACACACTGAGTTGTTACTTAGGAAGCTTTTTTGTCTGAAACAATCAACTGTCTCATATAGTCCTATGGCACTACGACTCCCTCTGTTTCGTTTTGTTTTATAGTTCGTTCTGGGACGTTGTCGGCAGATTAGTAAAACCAATAAAAGGCTAATTATACCCCTCATTTTGAAAAACAGAAACCAACCATTACACAAGCACATGTTCCATTGCTCTCCTCCCACGGTGAAAAAAATTTCCCTACAGGAGTCCTGTACGCAGCCGCTGGTGCAGGACCTCGCCTGATGCCCTTCGTGTGTGATCCAACGGCAGCACGTGCGAAGGCACAGAACGGCGCAGGAATCCTGTTTTTTCCTCCGCTCGGCTCCGCTTATGCGCTCGTGGCTCGGCTCAACCAGCGACACTAGCCGACTAGCGTCGCTTTGTTCGCCTGGATCCATCCAGAAACAGATCGAGCCACCCCGTCGCGGTCGCCTCCCTCGTCCTCCTCCGCCGTCGACGTGCTGCATGTTAGCAAATAATGCGAAAACAAGATCGAACACGAGACATGATTTTAATGTGGAAAACCTTTGTGGGAAAAATCACGGACGCCAGCCAGCAAGAACTTCACTATGTGGAGGAGTTAGGGTTACAACACCGTAGCGGCGGCTTACAAGAATAAAATAGAATACTAGGTGGTCACCCCCCAGTAGCGACCTGGGCCTAATGGGCCTTTGACTTGTGATGAAATTGGATCACAACTCAACAAACTCCACCTTGAGACAAATTTCATCTTGTAGCATAATCAACACCTTCATCTTGAAACAATAAAGAAAATACTTCTGGCGCCAATAGCCTCTTGGGCTAATCCATCAAGCCAACTAAGCTTGAGCAGAGCTCAACCTTAGCAACAGGGACTGGCTTTGTCAACATATCAGCAGGATTATCATGAGTGCTAATCTTGCGTACCCCTTTAACTTGTCCTTCTCAATCTCATCACGGACAAAGTTATATTTGATATCAATGTGCTTAGTCCTCTCATGAAACATCTGATCTTTAGTGAGAAATATTGCACTTTGACTATCAGAAAACAGGTTAACAGAAGATTTAACTCCACAAAGCTCAGCAAACAAACCCTTTAGCCAAATCAACTCTTTGCATGCTTCACAAATAGCCATGTAATCAGCCTCAGTAGTAGACAAAGCAACAACAGACTGCAAAGTAGCCTACCAACTCACAACACAACTGCCAACAGTAAAGACATAACCTATGAGTGATCTGCGCTTGTCCAAATCACCAGCATAGTCTGAATCAACATATCCAATGAGCCCCTTATCTGTCCTCCCAAACTTCAGACAAAAATCTGACGTGCCTCTGAGGTACCTGAAAATCCACTGAACAGCCTTCCAGTGTTGTTTACCAGGATTAGCCATGTATCTACTAACCAAACTCATAACATATGATAAATCTGGACGAGAGAAAACCATAGCATGCATCAGAGAACCAACAATACTAGAATATGGAACTCTTGACATGTATTCAACATCTTCAGCTAAACTAGCACACTGCTTAGCTGACAATTTAAAATGTGGTGCAATAGGAGTACTAACCGGCTTAGCATCATGCATGTTGAAACACTGAAGAACCTTCTCAATGTAACTGTGCTGACTAAGAAATAACAAACCAGCAGAACGGTCTCTAGTAATTTCCATACCTAGAATTTTCTTAGCAGCACCAAGGTCCTTCGTATCAAACTCACTACTCAACAATTTCTTCAACGCAGTGATCTCTCTGCTGCTCTTGCCAGCAATCAGCATGTCATCAACATATAACAGCAAGTATATAGGTGATCCATTAACAGTCTTCATGTAAACACAGCTATCATATTGAGACCTTTTAAAGCCATGTGACAACATAAATGAATCAAACCTTTTATACCACTGACGGGGAGATTGCTCCAACCCATACAAGGACCTTTTCAACTTGCACACATAATTCTCCTTGCCTGGTACTATGAACCCCTCAGGTTGGTCCATGTATATCTCCTCCTCAAGCTCACCGTGCAAAAATGCAGTCTTTACATCTAACTGCTCAAGCTCAAGATCATGTGATGCAACAATACTGAGGAAAGTGCGAATAGAGCTATGCTTCACAACGGGAGAGAATACCTCATTATAATCAACGCCAGGAATTTGACTGTACCCTTTTGCTACTAACCTTGACTTGAATCTAGGAGGCTCACTAGGAGACAAACCCTCCTTTCTCTTGTAAAGCCATTTGCAACGGACAGTTTTCTTCCCCTTTGGCAATGGAACGACCTCCCAAGTACAATTCTTCTCGAGAGATTGCATCTCCTCCTGCATAGCTGAAATCCACTTCTCACGATCACCACAATCAATAACTCCTCTATATGTTGCTGGCTCATAAGTGCTATCAACCTGTTCAGCACAACTCAAAGCATAATAAGTCATATTGCATTCTTCAATAAGACGGGGTTTAGGTCCACAACCCCTCTTTTGCCTGCGATGAGCAATAGGGACATCCTCCTCTAGCTGCAAAACAGGAGGTGATTGCTGAACATCATCACTATGAGCTTCATCATCAACAACATCAGCCACGGTCTCTACCTGCACAAGTTCCTCGTCAATAACATGCTCCACCTGCACACTGACATGCTGCAATTCTTTTGCTGAATTTTCTGGAACATGATCTGAGGATAATTTATCAGTAAACATTACAGATTCATTGAAAACAACACTCCTGCTCGTGAAAGTCTTTCCTGTTTCGGGATTGCACAATTTATATCCTTTGACACCCGAACCATAACCAAGAAACAGACATTTAATAGCTCTAGGCTCCAATCTACCATTTTCAACATGAGCATAAGCAGTGCAGCCAAAAACTTTTAACTATGAATAATCTGCAGGTGTACCAGACCATACCTCAATGGGTGTTTTCTTATTAAGTGGAATAGAAGGCGACCTGTTTATCAAGTAACAAGCAGTGTTCACAGCCTCTGCCCAAAAACACTTATTCATCTTGGCGTTGGACAGCATACAACGGGCCTTCGATATGATGGTTCTGTTCATGCGCTCAGCCACACCATTCTGCTGAGGTGTGTACGGGATGGTGTGATGCCTAACAATGCCTTCTTGCCTGCAATAATCATCAAAAACATCCAAACAGAATTCTCCACCATTATCAGTACGAAGCACTTTTACCTTCTTCTCAGTTTGCCTTTCTATCATGGTCTTCCACTCTTTAAATGCAGCAAAGGTATCATCTTTATTTTTCATAAAGTATGGCCATACTCTTCTAGAGTAATCATCAATAATGGTAAGCATATAACGAGCATCACCAAGAGAAGGCTTACGGGAAGGACCCCAAACATCAGCATGTACATAATCAAGAGTACCTTTGGTGGTGTGAACAGAGGTATTGAATTTTACCCTCTTATGCTTCCCAAAAACACAATGCTCGCAGAACTTTCTGTCACTCAGAGTACAGCCAGGGAGGAGGTCTCTCTTAATCAATTATGTCATGCCAAGTTCACTCATGTGTCCAAGACGCATATGCCAAAGGTCAGTCTCTGCATTAGTGTCAGCAGCAGCAGCAGAAACAGAACCATCATGCAAAGTTTTACCTCTAAGAACATATAAATTTGCAGAATTCTTATCACCAATAAGCCAAACAAGAGCCCCTTCGATACCTTTAAAACTCCATCACAACCGGAGTATTTGAAACCTCTTTCATCAAGGAACGGAGCAGCGGCGGCAGCGACACCAGCGACGGCGCGACAAAGGGACTGGAACCCTAATTTTTTTTAACAATCAATTGAATCTCGTAACAGGATTTTGATACCACTTTTTAGCAAATAATGCGAAAACAAGATCGAACACGAGACATGATTTTAACGTGGAAAACCCTTGCGGGAAAAACCACGGGCGCCAGCCAGCAAGAACTTTACTATGTGGAGGAGTCAGGGTTACAAAGCCGTAGCGACGGCTTACAAGAATAAAATAGAATAGTAGGTGGTCACCCCCCAGTAGCGACCTAGGCCTAATGGGCCTTTGACTTCTGATGAAATTGGATCACAACTCAACACTGCAGTGGCCCTGCCGGAGTCGTTGTAGCTTGCTGCCATGGAAACTGGTGACGCAGTGCAGGTGCCACCGGAGTCACAATCCTCTCCGATCCACACCGAAGCGAAAGACCAACGCGCTAGCGCCCCATGGCGACCATGTCTCGCACTCTCACCCTGCCCGCCTTGTTCATGGCACAGCTCCTCCTCAGCCCGTGCCAAGACTGGCGTGGCCGCAACAGATGTCGAAGTCATCACCGAAAGAAGAGAAGGCGGCGGTGGGTAGCATCACGGCCATGTACAACTTTGGCGACACGCTATCAGACATCGGGAACTATAATTGTAGATTTTGGCTGTGTTTAGTTGTTTAGGAGGGAAAAGAACTTTTTCTGGGAAGCGTGTTTTGTGAGAGAGATGAATAGGAAAGTTGAAGGGAATTGAAGTAGAACTTTTCTGAAAAGCGTGTTTTCTGAGAGAGATGAATAGTAAAGTTAAAAAGATCTTTTGAAATTAAACATGACATTTATTGTGGTCAGCAACCGCCTAGACTTCTAGTTCCTGGCCTCCTGCCATTGCAACTGCCTTGTCCTACTATCTGGCAAGGAGGCAGTGCCGGTGTCGTCGTGAACGATTGAACGGCGATGGCAGCACCGTAGGGCGATGGGAGTTGCAGTTGGACACCGCCAGGTTACGCCAGGGCCGATATGGAAGACGCGCCCAGCGTGCGCAGGCGCCGGAGCCGCGTAGATCATGTCGCGGGCTCGCAGGAAAAGGAGGAGGAGTCGTTTCCACGTGCTGTCGTTAGATCACACACGAAGGGCATCAGGGTGAGGTCCTGCACCAGCGACTGCGTACACCTGTAGGGAATTTTTTTCCCCCCTGGCTCTCCCCTCCCACTCCCGCTAGCTGGCAATTTGAAATTTGAATCCGCTCGCTCTCCACCCCCACCGATCAACGCACGCAAGCAAGGGATTCTTCCGGAGAACGTTGCTTGCGGTCGGCAGGCTGGCCACCCGTGCTCTCAAGCAGCTACCTCCCGTGCGTCTCCGGCAAGCAATTGGCTCCTGCGCATATCCGGCTGGCCGTGCCCTACGCAGCTCCCTTGCGCACATCTCCGGCTGCAAGGAAGCAGCTCCCATGCGTCTCCAGCTAGCCAACATCTCCTTGTACATCCGGCAGCTTGCAAGCAACCCCTGTGCTGGAGGATGGCCGGCAGCGCGTCCAGGGCTCCAGGCTGGTGCCGTCGCTATCGCGTTCGCTGCGGTGGAAGCACATCCCCGGGCCCTCATCCCTCACCCTGCGCAGCGGCTCGGCGTCGGCGATGGTTGACGCGGTCGCGAAGGAGGGCGGATGCGGGCGTGCGGCAGAGGTGCGAGGCGGAGGAGAGAGTGCGAGGGCATTTTAGGAAAATAAAAGACTGAAAGAACTGGAGGGGCCAGGACGAATGGTTGCGGGTTCCTTGTCTCATGTGTCCATCCGTGTTTCTGAGACAATCAACGGCATAGGGCTAGTTGTTGTATGATTTTTATTAATTATGTATTTTTCATTTCTATCGTGTAATATTTGTTCCACTTGAATGACATTTTATTCCCTATGTATAATGTTTTTTCCACGAATTAGAATACTTTGTTTTATATTGGAATAAAATAATTTGTCAGCCTACATAAAATATTTCAAAAATATAGTCCAATCATGATGTGATAAGAATTTAATTTAGATGTTTTATTTGTAAATTAAGGATTTTTATTTTCATAACTTTGTTTTTTTACCGTGTACACGAGAAGTAGCTGGATGCCGTTGATTGTCTCGGAGACACATGGGGACATGTGTTAGGAGGCAGGATGAACTAAATTTTGACAATTTATCGGAGCCACGACGACGTATAAAACGGAACAGAACAGATGGAGTACTACTTAACTTGGCAATTTTATCGATTTTTTCCCCGACACATCTATCTATAAAAGAATGAGTTAAATTAAAAACGTTTCTCACCCAATTCGGGCGCACCTTACCCTCACTCACCCCAGACCCACATGTAAGGTCAACGGAGGTGGGAAGGGAGTCAACCCAACCAAAACTGATATTTAGAAAATATTTCTGCCAAAAGCAACTTATTTATTCTCACCTATCGTCTATGTACCCACCGCGAATTCCCTCTTGGCCTCCCGTTGCCCCACCCGACGGCGCAGTGATCGCGGCATCGTGCTCTCAGTCGCTGCCGCCCTAAAGTTGGTCGCGAAGACACACCCTGGCGCTCCGCGAGGCCTTCGAGAGAGTCGTGACCAAGAGGGTCATGATCGACTTCCCCTTCGGCGTCTTGCTCTCGGGCTGCCTCCACTCGTAATCGCTGTCGCTGGTGGCCGGCGGCTGTCGCCGTCCGTCACCTAGCGGGATCAAGGCCTCTTCCAAGGCCGCCCGTCACCTCAAGGCCGATGGTAGGTAGAGGATCACCTGGGCACCCTGCATCCCGCACGACATGCATGTGCTGCATGCTACGCGCGCGGCGGCGGCGGCAAGGAAATCAAAACGAAGGTGCGAGTAGCGGAGCACAGATGGCGGTGGATCGCGGCAACACGCCATTGCCTTCGCTGCCACCACGATCAATCGCGAGCCTTCCGACTCCATCACTCCGGTGACGTACCGGCCACACCGATCAACTACTATGAGCATGCTCTCGTCGATGGATCAAACATATATGAAATAGCCTGCTCGCAGTCGCAGCCAGGGAGCTGGATCGAGTTACTCCAACAGCTAGGCAGGTGCGTCAGGAGTTTAACCGATGAATCCACCACCGCCGATCAGCCGATGATTAGATCGATCTGTCCGGTCGTAACGACGACGCAACGATCGAGCATGCTTTGTCACAGACTCAGTCACAGGAAATGACTCAGAGAGCAGCTAGAGACAGGCCAAACACAGTGGTAGCAGTATAGCTGCTTGCATAGCCATGGCCCATGGCCAGGTGAACCGTATACTGGGCAATGGACACGGTATTCTCTACATACTTCCAATGCTGCTCCTTGCTTTGCTTTTCATTGGCCTGCCTATTTAAAAAATTAGAGCTGGGAAGGAAGGGTTGGTTCTGCAAAATGAAGATTAGAATGGAAATTGGTATGGTTTTTTTTCTAAGGGATTAATATTTTTGAGGGGAGGGGGTGGGGGGCGGGGTGGTGTGGTGCACGCCGGGTCAGGTACATCTGGCCTCTGGCGCTTGGTATGGCCATGGCCATACCGTAGCCCGAGCGAATGAGTTTGACGGGTGCATGGATAGGTTCTAAAAAAACTATGATATGTAAAAATGATTAATCTATGATTTCAACAATCTAGCTATGAACCATTTTGGTGTCACAAATGACGATGCAAAAAAAGAAAATTGTATTGATCTAATAGAAACAAAAATTTGCCTGTATCACTGGTACCTCTCTTTGAGCACGGTAGCATGCTTGTCTTGGGCTGTGAACGAGCGATGGGGAAGTCTGCATATACATTTATACAGAGTGATAAATGTGTCCTGCTTGCTGCTGGATGATGCCCTTCCATCTACATTTGTATTGACATAATAGCTTGTCATGGAAAAAAAAGCAACAGATATAGATGGATGGTATCTCACATTTATGGGACATAATAGTCTCCAAGAAAAAGGGTAAATAGTTTTGGATCACGTGCGTCTTTGCTAGTGGACAATAATAAACCTCTTTTTTTTATTCGCAAAAAAAATAAACCTCTTTTTTAAAAAAAATTACAAACATGACTTCCGAATTATGTTGTCGCAAGGCCTGACCTACGTTCATGCTAGTGACGGCGCAGGCCGTCCCACAAAATTCTGAGGCAGTGGTAAGCAGCATCTTTTCGCTATGGTGGTCCTTCAAATTTGGCTTGTACCATCGTATGATAAATATGTTTTTTAGGCATTGATAATGATTGAGATGATTGCTAGGCCGAATTTGCTCTCCATCATCGCGACTAACAAACAAAAGCCCTAACGGCCCATCTCTCTCATGAGTTACGGGCTTACGGCCCAACAAAACTAGAGCCCGCACACACACGTCCGGGGAACAAACGGCCCAAGAAAGAAGCACGTGACGTGAAATTGGGGAAGTCCACTGCTCGTCCCCACTAGGCACACTAGCTTTGCTTTCCATCGAGACGAGAAGACGCAACGCACGCAAAGGCGGAGGCTGAGAGGGCAGGGGCACCACCGTCCACCTCCACCATTTCTTCCTCTTCCTCCTCGCCTCCACCCCTTCCCTTCTTCCGCTCCCTCCCCCACCCGGCCACCCTTCGCCCCATCTCCCGCGCCCGATCGATCGGCCCCATCCATCGATCGAGCACGGGGCAGAATCGTCCAATCCGGAGGCGGTCCCTCCCGTTCGATTCGGCCGGGTTAGTTTGATTGATCGTCTGGGTGGGCGCCATGGCGGCGACGGAGCCCTTCGCAGATAAGAACACCATCTTCCGCAAGCTTCGTGCCAAATCGGACAACAAGGTAGGTTCTTTTTGGGGGTGTGTGGGGTGATTGATTCGATTGTGGATTCGAGATTGATCGCGCGCTTTCTCTCGCTCTCTTTGACTGCCGTCTGTGTCTGTTTGCGTGTATGCTTTTTCCCCCCTCTGTGCTATTTCCGGTTCTGACGATGGTGCGCGCACGCAGATGTGCTTCGATTGCAACGCCAAGAACCCGACGTGGGCGTCCGTCACCTACGGCGTCTTCCTCTGCATCGACTGCTCCGCGGTGCACCGCAGCCTCGGCGTCCACGTCTCCTTTGTCAGGTCTCGTCATCTCAGTTCTCACCTCACCTGCTGCTTCTCTTCTCACACTTGTCCACGTATGTGAGCGCGTGGCCATCGCTAAGTGCATAATACTAATATGCTACAGTGGGTGTCTGATCGATCACGTGTGCCTATGTACAGCAACACATAATTTTTTTAATATAATAGATAAGATTACATGAATGCAACATCTGAATTTGGTTCAGTCTGATTTAGATTTTTTTTTTCGAAAAAAGGTCTTGTTTGAATTTCATGTGTGCTGCTATATGACTGGAATGCCTGTTATGCAATCTGTAGATCAAACTCTGTTGTGATATGGTGTCCCATATGCAGGTTAATATGTAATTTGTGCTGTTCCTGAAGCCAAGGTCTAAAATTTTCTTTTGGTTGTTTATTCGCCAAATTTTGCAATGTGATTACAATAGTTTGATGCAAAATAGATTTGTAAAGTTCATGTGTCATGGTCCTGAGTAACGTGCTACCGTAACTGTCACGGACTTAGCATTATTGGTATCTGACTTTGTGTATATACAATTAATATCAGCACTAGTCCAAGTTGACTTATACATCTCTCTATGCAATTCTTTGTCACATAGGTCTTCGTCTTAGCACGAGACTTGCTTTTCCCTTCTAGTCCTGAGCACCTAACATATCCTTTTGGAGGACATTTTGTCTGTAACCTTGCTGTTTTACCCAATTGCACATCGAACAACTGAATCAATAATGAAAAAGCTTCTGTAATTGCAGGTCAACAAATTTGGATTCTTGGAGTCCAGAGCAATTGAAAATGATGGTTTTCGGAGGAAACAACCGTGCACAAGCTTTCTTTAAGCAGCATGGTTGGACAGATGGTGGAAAGATTGAAGCAAAGTACACATCAAGAGCTGCGGACTTGTACCGGCAGTTGCTTGCTAAAGAGGTTGCTAAAAGCTCCACTGAAGATGGCAACAATAGTTGGCCACCTTCCCCAGTTTCAGCTTCCCAGGCGCCAAATCAAACTGCTGCATTTCCTGATCTCAAGCTGGCAGAGGTATCAAAAGAAAATGCAAGTGAAAAGACTGAGCCTGAGATTGTTCATTCACCTAGAGCTCCAACTCATTCTTTCAAGAAGCCAATTGGTGCAAAGAAGCCTGGAAATAAGACTGGTGGTCTTGGGGCACGGAAGCTTACATCAAAGGTATGCTTTATGCAGTGTGTGATGGAGTTTGAATTTCATTATCTTGATTCTTGAGAGCTCATTGCACCACTATGGTCCTGATTGTTTTGTTCACAAGACATCAAGTAAAATTCTAAAAATATATGTTTCCTATATTGTGTCGAAGGAGTGAGAAAGTAGCTATATAACCCGCTAATTTCATCGTTGCCCACTAAACTTGAAAGACCAACTTCTCCTTTTTCTTGTCTGTTTTATTAACATGGCTTTTCCTTTCCAACAATTTTTATTTTTTTCTGCAGCCAAATGAAAGCCTCTATGAGCAGAAGCCTGAGGAACCAGCTCCCGTCCTGCCATCAGTGACTGAGAGTACTACAACTAGGAGCAAATCCTATACTTCACGATTTGAATATGTAGAAAATGCACCTGCTGCTAGGACAGGGAGCAGTTCAGAAGATAACCAGATGAGTGGACATGTTGCACCCCCAAAGTCTTCTAACTTCTTTGCTGAATTTGGGATGGACAGCGGATATCACAAAAAATCTACATCCAGTTCATCCAAAGTGCAGGTAGCTGTTGTTCTTCATACTATCGTGGTGAATCATGAATATGTGAATTTCATTATGCCTTCGTGGTCCCCAGGTGTCCTAGTTTTGAGTAAGTACATCTGTATTGTCAGAACTACAAGGAGCAGTTAGTTCCACTCTTCCAGTTAATTTGATATCATTGATGAAGTATTTAGAAATTGATACTGATACACACAACTACTTCTAGTTCGTTTGGAGTGTTCATTCCCACTGTTAGGTTATCAAACTCTTACGAGGTGCTATAGAGTAGTTAGTTTGTTACTAAGAACACTCTAAGAACACTGATATGTCCACATTGAATTCTTATCTGTGTGTAACACAATAGTATGAAAGTTCAAAGGTTTAATTCATGTAGAGCTGTTAACATAGCCTTATAGATTGGGTATACAGATTGCAGCTGAATTCTCTCTGATTGGAATATTAGTTCTCCGTGGTGTATATAAATACTTTGACCTTCCTGCTTAGTTATCTCTCAGCAAGAAGATTGGTGACCATACCTCATTGGTGCTGTTCTAACTCAAGAATCTCCAAACAAAAATGTTAACAAATCGTATCTCCTAAGTTGTTGGGTTATGTTAGTTTGGGCATGGTTACTCTGCTCAAAACTTCTGTTGATAGACAATTAACCAAATACATTTAAACATGTAGGTAAGCCTAAAATTTTTATGTTCGTTCTTTGAAAATTCAACTTACGATATCATGCTGATTTCTGTAGTTCATATATGCATATAAATCATGTGTCAACATTCTTGAAATAAGGAACCTTGTTAAATACATTATGCCCTGCGTATTTTCTTTTGTTGGTTTCCAACTTCCAAAGTTCTGCCCCCCCCCCCCTCCTCCTCCTCCGAGATGACTTTGATGTAGTCTGAAATAATTGGTTCCAACGATCTGCAGGTAGAGGAAAGTAGTGAAGCAAGACAGAAATTCTCGAATGCGAAATCAATTTCATCCTCTCAGTTTTTCGGCGACCAGGGTTTTGAAAAGGAGGCTCAGGTTTCTCTCCAAAAGTTTTCTGTAAGTAGCGTTCCTGTGCTATTTTGAAATCACTATATTGATTGGTACTGCATGGCTGGCACTGTGATTAATCTTTACACTCCCCCAACTTTGTCATTGCAGGGTTCCTCTGCCATATCAAGTGCTGACCTATTTGGCCATCCAGCAAACAATTCCAATGTGGATCTTAGTGCTTCAGATTTGATCAACAGAATCTCATTCCAGGTAAAACCATGCCTGTTGCATTTGCATAGGATAGTTTTTGGTTTCATAGTGGACCTGTTTTAACGCCTTCTGCGCTGCCTTGGCAGGCCACTCAGGACCTGTCATCTCTGAAGAACATGGCGGGGGAGACAGGGAAGAAGTTGACATCTATGGCGTCCAACATCATCACTGATCTTCAGGACCGGATCCTGTGAGCTTAACTTATAGTGGAGTCTCCTTTACGTTGCTTCAGTGGCTGGCTTCACCCGTCAACTGGGTGGAAAACCAGCTGGCCCGGCAGATCTGTATAGGAGTTCGTAGGCGTCAGAAATCTACCAAGGGGAAATTCGAAAGAGAAGAGAAAGAAAGGAAACCTTGTGGCGAATGCTGTACTGGCTGAAGTCCTGTAAGCATATGGAGCTGTAACAGAAATGTTTTTGCCGTGGTTTTGTTTCTGTTTCAGATGGAACTCAACATAACCTAAATATATATAATACACTTTGCTTTGAAATGAGCCGTCCCAAGTGGGCAGAGAGGTATTGGCAGATCTGTATAGGAGTTCGTAGGCGTCAGAAACCTTCCAAGGGAAACTTGAAAGAGAAGTGAAAGAAAACCATGTCGCGAATGCTGTACTGGCTAAAGTGCTGTAAGCATCTGGAGCTGTAATAGATGTTTTTGCCGTTGGTTTTGTTTCTGTTTCAGATAGAACTCAACATAACCTTAATATATGTATTACACTGCTTTTAAATGAGCCGCCCCAAGTGTGCATAGATTTGCAAATGCTTCGGTTCCTAGCTCAGTTTTTTTTTTAAGGAAAAAATCTATTTTTGGCTCTTCAACTTTTGCCTCGGTTTGGTGAAAGTTCAGTGACGCCTATCTAGTGGCAAGCAGTAACCTGGGGCTCTCATCATGATACTGCGTATGTACATGCGTTGCTCAACGGTAGCGTCAAATATGATCAGTAGGAAAGGGCTAGTATGCTTTACTGAGTGAGCGACATATACACCAGCTGGTCAACTAGTCGGTAAGTGACCAAAACACGAGCGAAGACCTATCGATTCGATTATAGTATGTATAGAGTTATAAACTAATGGCCCCTTTGTTCGTGGTTCTGCCTGCCCATCCGTGTTTTTGTACAAGAGAGGGATGCAGCTGCAGGCTTCCGGGGACCCGTCAGTTGCCATCTTCACCCTTCGTCGATTTTTACTCCTACAGCCGCCCATACTCTCCGCCTGCACAGATCGAAGTACCTTGCTATGACGCGGTGCTTCCTCCGCTTCCTTGACGCTTTCCATTCCCCGCCGCAACCAATATCTGTATCCGCGGACGAGGGAGGCTTCCGCTTGTACCCCCCACCGCCTTCGCCCCAACCACCTGCAAAGCACAGAAGCACAGCAATTTTGTTTTAAAAGACAAATAATTTCCGTTATACAAGGCAAACAAAGGTCATGAAAAATTTACTATAAAACGCAGGAGTGTTTATAGGGGGGGAAACACACACTTCTCAACTGTGTAAAATTGTAGAATATAAAACCAGATGCAGGCAAGCATATATAAGTTTATGGTAAATTGATGGTTGCGATTCGGTTTCACACATGGTTGTTTCTATTTTGTGTACTATCCAATTGAGAACCAAAAATAACCAGGATAAACATGCAGCATTGAGTGTGAGTGGCTGAATTACAAGAAGCGCTGGGATGTTTCCATGCCCCTATTCTATGGGAATAGGACATGGCTGACTCACTAGAACTGTTTTAACTTGCCCTTACTAGCGTCGTCCTTGCTGTCCCGGAACTCATGGTCGGACTTGTACTCTACTGTTTCGTTCTCTGAGGTGCACATCCCCATAGATGGTGCTCCAGAACAACCCCCGGTTTCATCTTCAATAAAAACAAAAAGATAACACCAGTAAGTCTACCAATAACACATCTTTTCTTTTTCCTAGAAAGTAACAGTCAGCTCTAGTATTGTGGACACTTGTGTTAGCATAAGTATCAAAGCATTTATGTTGACAGAGGAATGTGATCATACTTACCCTGAGAGGAGAAATTCCTGCAGTGGCAGTTGTCGTCATATTTAAGTGACTGTTGGAGTAAGGTGCAGAAGTTCTCGTTCTTTGGCGGTGAACCTCCCTGTGTGACTGTGGGGTCAACTTCCGAAGATCCATGTGTGCTCGAGTTCATTTTCTTCGTCTCCAGTAATCCCCTTGGACTGACATCTTCCTTCTCCCATGGCTTGTCGTCATACATATGTGCCAGTTGGAGTAAGCTGCAGGTGTTCTCCCTCTTTGGCAGTGAACCTCCCTGTGTGAATGTGGGACCAACTTCAAAAGATCCATGTGTGATTGAGCTCATATCCTTCATGTCCAGTGATCCCTCTGGGCCGACATCTTCATTTTCCCATGGCTTGTCGTCATAATGTGACAATTGGACTAGGAAGTTGCTCTCCCTCTTTGGCGGTGAAGCTCCATGTGGCTCTGTGGGATCAACTTCTGAAAATCCAAATGTGCTTGGGTTCATTTCCGTCATGTCCAGTGAACCCCCTGGCCTGACATCTTCCATCTCCCATGGCTCCAAAACCTCATCAGCATGGCCACTCTTACTGCCTGACCCAACAAGGCAACTCAGTTCTTGTATTCCTCCTGACATTCCATCCAAGCAGCAACCTTCTTCCAACTTGTCTGCTGCATCCAACAAAGCATTGGCATTTCCATTCCGTTGTATGTCCTGCGAGAAGTCAGACAAACTAGGCACGTTCCCATTCTCCTCTGCTAGTCCAACCAAGCAGTAACCTGAACTACCTAGCCCAGGAGAAGATGACAACTTTTCTTCTTCGTTGCCGATGAGAGCAATTTCACTGGCACCTTGGTCTGCCAAGTTTACTGAACCATCCTGTTGACACTTGTCTTCTTTCTCAAGCAAGGTAGAGAACCAAGGGGATGAACCTTGCTTCACATAGAAAAGAAGATATGCTGCACTGTCCAGAACGCTAGCCTCAGAACGTCTGAATATCTGCACAGCTGAAAGGTCAGGACCATGCAACTAAACAACAGCTCAGAAGAAATCTGTTACTAACACAAGATAAATTCTCTTGCCTTATCGTCATTGAATTCATACCAATCATCTACAGATGACCGGATATAACAAACATAGTGACCCCTGCCATATATTCCATGGTGTACGACAACTCCATAAAGATCATATTTTTGCTGTGTCTGCAACAACACGCAGTACATGAGACAAATGCTTGGAATTAAAACCAAATTTACAAGACTTTTGATTAGTGGAACTCACATCATCTGAAGAGCTCATGAAGGAGTCTACATGCAGCTCTAAAGGGTACTTGACCTTGTCACAAATCTTACCCCCAGAGTTAGTGAATCTCTTCAGATGGATTACAAGAACTTCAGGCGCCTGCTCTATCTTGAAGTGCTTTTCCATGTTCACACGACACTTGCATCCATCACACATGTAGTCTTCGATCAACTCAACTTTTGTAAAAGATTGCAATGCATCGATCAGACTATCCACCATGGTAACTTCCAAGCTCAGATCAAGAAAAGGCTCGGATTTATCTGAGCAACGGTTGCACTTTGGGCAACGCAGCTGATTAAAAGAAGGAAAAGAGGAAATAAGTTAAAAGGCACTCGAGATCGGGATCAATAAGTGGCAAAAATAATTTGTAACCCTTTACCTGGCTTTTTAGGAGGCCTCCAAATATTTCTTTTGCAATGCCCCCTTCAGTCAAAGAGGGTTCCTCTAACGAGGACTTGGGAGCGATGGAAGCCTCATCCAATTTTTCAAGCAAGTCGCAGAGGAACTCCTGCGCATCTTGCTGTACTCCTCTCTCAAAATTTGATGAAATTACTACAGATAACATGTGGAATATTAAGTTAATTCAAACTATAATTACCCCATTAATGTGCTATTTAGTCATGCATTTCAAGTAGTTACAGATGTCTGAAGTTCTAAGAAGAGTAGCAGTTCCTCTGTAAGTAACACAACAGCAACTTAAAAAAAAAACGAATTACATACTTCAGGCAAAGCAACCAGAAATGCAAGGTAAAAGTAGGTAAGGAGGTATATACAAAGAAAAACTGAAAGTTCGGTAGAACAAACATACATTTCAGGTGATTTACAAAACTCTCAGGGTAGAATGCACTCCCAGAAAGCCTGATAGATTCATCAACATGCAGTTTCAGGGAGCAGAAACAGCAAAATCTGACGGATGCACCTACCAAATCCCAATAAAAATCACAAAAACAGGTAATAAGGGAGAAGGTTATGCAGAACAATTCCATAAGATTGAACTAGGTTCCTTACAAGGACATGGGTCTGGGTGATAAGCTTTTCGAAGCTTCAACACAAGTGGAACGGTGTGAACCATACATTGGAGAATGCAATTAAGAAAACATGTCCACCAGTGAGGATTGGATAGCCCAGCACCCTGTGCAAGCAACACAAATAAGTACAGAAACTTACCTGAATTTGATTTCAGGAGGCATAACTGCATTACACACAAAAAAAGCAGCATAGATATAGATTACCACGCTGTATGTTTCCTTCCCATAATCTGGTTCTGAATACGACCAACGACTCACATATCTTGTATCAGCATAAGTCTAGGACGGAAAACAAAAGTGGAGGATGTCAATATCTGATATCAAAGGGAAAGAAACAACTAATATATCAAAGGATAAAAAAATATAAACAATAAAATTTGCAGTGCCTATTAAACCGGTTCGATGATGACTTCAAGAGCACACACAAAAAAAGTATCAAGCATGAAATTGCAACAAAGTCCAGGTTACCACATTGTGTCTTTCCTTTCCAATGTCTGGTTCAGTAGAGGGCCAAGGACTCCAAGGTTCAGTATCACGAGAAGCCTATGGCAAAAGACAGAAGTGAAAATATGGAAATCAAAGAATCCAACAGGTAAAGATCTATTAGGTATTTAGGTTATCAAACTATCACAAATATAAAGAATGAAATCTGCACTGCCTATTCTTAAGTTGGAAACCTACAAATAGACACGAAGAAGGTTTAAATCACAAATTTGAAAATACAGCATACTCTGAGATGCTAAAACAATGACTTGTACAGAATATATATACAAAGGGACAGTAAGGATTACCATGGGAGTGCATGGACGTCTAAGACCAGGGACAAATGGATAGCCACGCCAACGGTTTCTTCTAGCATTAGATATACATGAATGTCCATACTTTCTCTCTCCTCCAAAAAATCGATAATAGGGGTCATGCCAACAAGTTATTGAATCATAATGACAATGGTAAGCACCATCACTGTAATCGCTATCGTCATTAGAGTTCCTTGTAGGGGAATCATCAGAAAGATCATCACTGTCCTGTAGAACAAATGCAAAGAATATAACACTATACATATGGTATTGGAATTGGCATGCGCCCATGCAGATGCAGGTGTGCACCCTTGCACTCGAAAGAAATGCACTGTGAAGCACAATCTGATCATTGCAAGAAAGATATCCATTTCTTCAACGGATGGTTCTTTGATATGTAACGAGGGATATGCCGAGACAGATCCCTTGTGTACAGTAACCATGGTCATTGTAAGTGAGATATTTCACCAGTAAAGCAATAAAAGCATACTGTGATTTAATAAAAGTAATCATCGAGTTTAGATCAAATAGAATATGGCTACACAAGATGATATGAAAAGACTGACATGACCAAAATCCAGTCCGCAAGGAAATTAAGCAAATAACGAAATTCTGAGGAAAGAATTAAGATTTCTTAGTTTAAGCAGTATATTTTTTTAACACAGACCATAAATATACCAAGGTTAATGCATCATGAAAGCGTCTAGCATAAATAGCAATAGACATAAGTGCATGGTTGTGGACCAAAGTATTGCTACCATTAAAGACTGAAGGAACCACAAGTACGCTACTATACTACAAGGTATCAAGGGGCAGGTTTCACACAATTATGATGGCAACTCATGAAAGACAGATAATTTTCATTTTGCCAGCTCTTAATGAAAACCAGAATCTGGTAGCGTTAATTTGTAATTTATAAACTATAGACCAGAAAATTCCAAACAACATGAAAACATTGTGACATTTTCCTACTTACGCACCGACAAGTTAGTAGATGACGGCAGGTGGTTGCTTATGGAAACCATACTGGAATTCATAGGAGAAACATCCTGACTTTCATCGCTTCCAGCATATTTCAACTGAGGACCCAACATATAGGGGGTTAAAAAACACAGCATTCTTCAGAAGGTAAAGGTGAATCGTTACAAGCAACTAGTGTCTAGTGTTATATTTTAAAAATTAAGGTACACAGAAATTATTATCACCATAGGTATTTGCTGTTGCCGTAAAGGACATAGTTGTGTTGTAACTTGTTTCTCACTTTCCTTGTTGTTGTTTTCATAAACAACCTAGGTAATGAAGCAAAGAAAACATAAAAAAATAAGGTAAATGGATACTAAGTTAACAGATGAGTCAGAAGTAGATGGCTGTAGTTGTGATATTTAGAAGGGACGACATATGATAGTCAGTTGTACCATGGCTAGTTGGTCCTCCACCAATAAATGCCCTGAACGCTGAACAGTCTCCTCCTCTGGCTGCTTCTGAATAGTCTAAATAATAGGTCAAAATGTTCAGAAAATCATATGTCAAATAGGGAACCAAAGCTTGTATATAGCACAGAAATAAGTTGGAGAGAATCACTGTAGTATCGGATTCACTATCACTTGGTAACACAACAAACAATAGCTAGTTTCATTTTCCTTCACATTTAATCAGGAAAAAGCTGCATTTAAGCATCTGCATTGAAGCATTTACCTAATCCTAAATACTACAAAAATAGGCATGACATTCATGCTAAAGAATTTGGACACATTCATGCTAACAACATGGCTACACAAAATGGAAAAGTCATTCATGCTAACACAAACTTGATATATTCATCACCACAGGACACGGCTGTCAAAAACAAGCACAGCAATAAATGGAAAAGTAAACTTTAATCAGAAGTTGGACAACTCACTGAACTTTGTATCCTAAATAGGGTGTTACTGCAAGCAACATACAACTTAATACAGCCAATCTACATCGCAAAATGCCCTAAAAGGATCTACATCACAAAATGGCAAATCTGCAAAATTCATTCACAAGTTGATCATTAGCCACACATATGCATAGAGTTAGAAACCACTGAGTAGAGTTCACCATGTCACAGGGCTTCTGATCATCAGCAATAGAAGGGAGCTGAACCTCAATGCTTTCAATAATCTGAGTAGTATAGAAATAGTCAATTAATCAAATTTAGCAATCATCTAACAGAATTAGCAACATGAGGAGGTTTAATTGATCAATCGCATGCAACACTGTGGGTAATAGATACCTTGTGGATTTCACTTGGCAAAGGCTCTTCTCCTCCATGCATCACAGATTGAATCTAGCATGAACACAGCCTCGGGAAGGTGAGATCAATGAACTGTACTGGTACTGTAAGATATGGTTACACGTCTTTTGAAGAAGAAAAAAATAGTGATCACACAACCACAAAACAAGCTACATTGGCGTGCATGGTTAAAGGCAGTACAATGCAGTTCAGATTTGTTGGCTCTAACAAGTTCAGATGCTAGGATCAAAACAAACCACCAAAATCAAGAATTTGAACATGAGTGTCGCTGGGTTGTGCTAGGAACAAATAGTAGTAAAACCAATCTAAAGTAAATGATTGACGTAGCTAGGAACAAACTGCACAAGGCAACACGAATAGATAGACGATTCCAAAAACTAATCAGGTTCATCTCCTAGCATATAGACGCAACACATCCTCCTCGATTAAAAGCTAGTGATTTAAAGTGACCAACCGAACCGAAACGAAGCAGCGGTGACCGGCGCGCAGTAAAACACAGCAAAATACCCCCGAAACCCAAGCGACCCACACTAAATCAGCAAACTAGGGTCAAGAGCCGGGAAGCGAAACGCAAAGCGGGAGTCGCTACCTTTTGCTCCAACTTTTGCTCCGGCGGCGGCGGAGGAGGAGGAACGGCCGACATCGGCGCGGCGGCGGCGGCCTCCTCGTCGTCCGCGGCCTCGGGCAACGGCGTGCCGACGGTATCCATTGCGTCCGCGACAATCTCCGGCGGCCGCTCGACGACGGCGTCCGCCGCAACCGGAGGCGGCTCGACGACGGTCTCCGCGGCCGCGTCCGCGGCGATCGGCGGCGGCTCCACGACCGCGTCCGCGGCAATCGGCGGTGGCTCGACCGGCATTTGCGGGACGACGGCCTCGGCGGCGTCCACGGCGGCCATCGGTGGGGTTTTGGGGCTTGGAGAGCGAGGGTTTAGACGATGGGGAGAAGGAGGAGGAGGGGATTGGGGCGGCGGTGAATCATGTGCTCTCAACAACTCCACCCCGCGTCGTGGGATTCGGGAGGGGCGGAGGGAGGAAAGGAGAGGAGGCGAGGCGGCGGGGCGTGCTGGCTTATATATGCTCAACACGGTGTGGTACGAGACTCCCGGCGCGCCACCCGGCGGATGGATGGGTCCGTGGGTCGAGTCTCCTGCCTTTCCACTCCACCTGCATCGTGGTGGCTGTTTTTCTATGTAGATATTTATCTCCATCTCCGTCGCGGTGGCTGTTTTAATATTTTTTTCCTACTTTTTATTTTTACCCTAATTTTTAGTTCATTTGTTTTAATAAAGAAATTTACAAATATAGTTAAATTTAAGTTCATTTTGAAGAACAATGTGAAATTTTACATAAATTTCTAAATAAAATGAGCGGTCAAACTTTGAATTGAAAATTTTTAAATGAATTACATTTTGAAACGGATAAGTATTAAGTTAGAGTTCAGTTTGCTCTATCACTCAAAGGTTGGGGGTCACGAGTTACCACTTCATAAAGGATGTCAAATAATTGTCTAAAAAAAGAATGTCAAATAATTAATTATGCTGACTTCGGTTGGGATAGGTTGCGTGTCGTATGAAAAAGGGTTCAGGTGACGTCCATCATCTTTGGAACACAATCTATATAAGGGATGGCAACGGGCACATTACCCGCGGGTAGAGGGTTTTCAAACCCGCGCCCGCCAGCCAAACCCTAAACCCATGCCCGCGCCCGTCACCCGTGGGTACATTGTGCCCACGGCAATACCCGTGCCCGCCATCCAACAGCACCAGCACAATTCAAATAACAGTACATAGCACATAACTGATAGTTTTTTAACATCCAAATAACATTACAAGCCAAATAAAGATAGATTGTTCAACATCCAAATACCAGTACAAGCCAAATAAAGATAAATAACTAAAGAACAAGTCTCTAGAACAGCCACATGGCTCAAATCACACAATTATTGTTCACATAACAGATACATTGCTCAAGTTTAGCAACACAAATGAAGAAGCTTAATCATCGACAGAGGAGATGCAAGGCTCATCCTTCATTTCTTCTTCAACATCTTCAAGGAAGACCAAAATGTGTCGATCTTTCCATCATCTTGGCCTAGCAATGCAAATAGGAATGATACAACATTAGTAAGTTGAAGCCATAAGAGCATTGGAATATGATTACTATTGGAGTAAGCTGCAATAATCGAATGCACCTTTAAGATTGTGATGAAACCAACTTTGGCTACACATCAAAGCTTCCAACATTTCTGGAGTAATACGGCTACGATGCTCACTTAGAAACCTCTCACTAGTGATAAAAGCTGATTCTGATGCTACCATGGTGATAGGAATTGCCAAAATATCACGAGCAATCAACCTCAAAGTAGGGAACCTAGTTCCAGCAACCTTCCACCAACCAAGGACATCAAAGTACTCATTTTCATCATGAGGAAGAGGATCTTCATCTAAGTACCGATCTAACTCATTTTTTGCTTTAACAAGACTTGGTGTTTTCTTATTTGCAGTGAGTGTTTTGAATATGTTCAGAACAGCAGCAGCACTAACAGTAGAGGAAGAAGAACCATAAGATGATGTAGCCACACCCTCTTGGTCAACTTGCCCTTGATACTCTTTCATCAATTCAGTTAGCAATTCATAGCTCATATGGACATATTTCTCAGCTTCTTCTTGACCCAAAAGAGCCATATAGCAAGCTTGCAGCATAATCATCTTAAGACGTGGATCAAGAACAAAAGCAATAGCCATGAGACCTTGGATATCTGACCAATACTTATCATACTTCTCTATCATTGCAATGGACATATTCCTGATGGTCTCATTTCCATCATCTTTCCAAAAGTTAATTTTAAGCTTGATCTCACATACTTTAGGAAAGAAGATATTATCTGTCACATATTTTGTTCCAGAAAACAATTCTGTAAGATGATAGAACAATTCTAATTTCTCACAAACAACAGATGCAAATTCCCAATCAGATTTGGCAGGGCAAACAAAGTTGGGGTCAAGAGTGTCCAAACGATCAAAAACCTTCCTATAAGGTATAACAGCACTAAGCATGATGAAAGTTGAATTCCATCTAGTTTTGCAATCAGGACAAAATTTTTTCTTCAATTCAACCTTCTGAATCCAGCCGAGGACGAGCAGAGGAGGACGCCCGACGAGCAGATCTGGTCGCGTGCTGGCGGCTGGGGGCGGACGAACTGGCCGACAGGGTCCAGCAGGGACGGGGTCACGGGGAGGAGGGGCGGCACCGCTGAGGATGGTCGGCCGCCGGCGGAGGGCGCCTACACTGCGCTGCGGCCTGCGGGGTCTGGGTGCCGGCGCCTGGGCGTCGGGCTCAGGCACCTCACCCGCGTGCGCTCCGCGCCGGGGCGTCGGGTTTGGGAGGAGGGTGGCGGCGGCTGGATGCGGGTGAGAGTGGTGGGGAGGAAAATGAGTTGAAACCCTAGTTGCTGCCTTATATAATAGTATGTGGGGTCCACATGTCATAGAGGGTTTGCGGGTTCGCGGGCACAGGTAAGGCTTTTCTAAACCCGCTAGAATTTTACCCGTGGGCACACTATGAAACCCGCACCCTTACCCGTGGGCGCAAATACAAACCCGTACCCTCGCCCTAGCGGCTTTCTACCCGTGGGCACGCGGGTAATCTGTGCCTGTTGCCATCCCTACATATCATCCACGTATCACATAAGCATGGAATTTGAATAAAAAAATATAAACAAGGAATTACCAAAATCTAGATATATCCAGTTTTGTATGTAGTGTGCTATTTGTTTTATTAGAAATATGCTATTGGTTGACATCACATGCCTAACGTGCGTTGGCTACGTTTTTTTTATATTGGATGGATTCTACTCTCTTCCCTCCATTCCAAGTTATAAGTCACTTGACTTTTTTACCTCAACTTTGACCGCTCGTCTTATTAAAAAAATTATGCAAAAATAGTCAAATTTAAGTCATTTTTAATAATATTTATTTATAAAGCAAATCATAACAAAAAAAATTAGTATTTCGTATAATTTTTTGAATAAGATGAATGATCAAAGTTGGAGCAATAAAAGTCAAACGACTTATAAATTGAAATGATGCGAGTGCGTTGCATGGAAGTTGTTCTGTTGCCGTCAATTTTTTTTTGTGAATCACACAGTTTAGACGCAGACGCTCACATACACACACGCACACTTGCCCCTACAAACATACGCACGCAACCCTACCCCTATGAGCACCTCCGAAAGACTGAGCCAGTAAATCCTCTAAATTAACAAAATCACCACATGCGCCTCGCTACCTGAGTGATTTAGAGCCTCCCGTCACTCGTTTTCTTGACCATTAGATCTCAAATAAGTGACTCAGATCTTTCTCCTTTTCTCTCATCTCTCTTTCTCTCTCTCTTCGTATCCTCTTATTCACCAACCATACACCCACCCACTCCACTCCAACCTCCCCTATCTCCTTTATAGGGGGGAGAGGATAAAGGTGGAGAGAACATTGGGGTGCCTTCGAATCACACGGGTGTGTGATAACTTTTTCCTTAAAAAAGATAGAGAAATTCTTGATTATTAAGAAAACCTTATTTTAAAATTAATTGCATGTCATAGATTAAGCAAGGGCCAATTGCAAAACAAATTGCATAAGTCATGAATAATTCGCCAAAAGAATATGTGGTGCCAATTAATCCATACTAGCATAGAATCTGGGGTGACAGTTAACCCATACTAGCATATCAACCTGTGCTCATGCGCATGGGACAATTAAAATTACTATAGAAATATGGTTTATATCTAATAATTATAATGTTATAGCTCACCCCCTTTCATCCATTCAATATTCTAATAGTTACTTTAAAATACGTATTTATCATTAGCTAGTTGCAATAGATTTCACTCTACATCATACCTTCATGTGTGTTTAATATGCATTTAGCTGAACTATTTGTTTGAGCTATGTAAACAATATGAATTGGTACTCTTATCTCTTTCCTCATATTTAAACAAATGGTGGCACATATAGTGGGTAGTATTTTTATATAAACAATAACATAAATAATGCACTAATATAATAGTAATTTAGATTTTTTATATTAGTGCACTTTAATATTTTGTTATAATTATATAACTTAGATTTAGGGGTTAGTTTGTCTTTCAATAATGGCATAATTGGGTAATATATAGGAAAATTTAGCGGGTTTTTTGCATTATTTAATGATGACATAGCTGTGTAATTTGCATAAAAATTATGGGGTTAATTTAGATTTTTTTTATAATGGTAGAGGTGGATAATTTACATAGAAGTTTAGGAGATTACTTGAACCAATTTTCAAAATAGCAGAGGTGGGTTATTTATTAGAAAAGATAATAAATTCAACAACTAATATGATTAGCTGTCAGATTAATAGCTGAATGTGTATTGATTTTTGTGAGTTTTTTTTAGAATTTATCTATATTTTGAGTGTGCACCTAGAATCCTGGGTGGTTTCACGTCCAATTAGTAATAGGAAAAGTCCTTTTAACCTCCCTGAACATTGAGTCAAGTTTAATTTGTCTTCCTGAACCACAAAACCGTGTAACTAGCCCCTCTTAACTTTAGAAACCGTACGTTTTACCTCCCCTGAGCAGTATATAAGCGGTTTTGAAGGCGGTTTTGATTTTTTTTCTTTTTTATTTATTTTGGTTGAAAATTTGAAAAATCATAGTAAATCAAAGAAAAATCATAAAATCAAAATCTAATTTTGTTCGACTCCACATAAGTACATTAACACAAAAAATATATAATATGGTATGTTTCAGTACAAAATTTTTTATTATAGATTTATATCTATTTTTTTAACAATAGTTAAATAGAATAATTCATAACTGCATTTTCTATGGTCCAATCATGCTGAAAATTTTTATATCAGCCTAGTTATTATATGTTTCGACTATATTAAAAAGTTCATACCCACTGGATCATGTATAACTTAGTTCCAGATTTATTTAGAGTATGTTTTGCCTTAAATAAATATTTAACTAAGTTCTACATGATCCAATAAGTATGATTTTTTAGTACATTTGAAGAAAACAATAATTAGCTTAACATGAAAATTTCAGCATGATTGGAACATAAAAATGCAGTTATGAATTATTCTATTTAACTATATTTAAAAAATAGATATAAATCTGTAATAAAAATTGTGTACTGAAACATATCATATTATATATTTTCTGTGTTAATATAGTTATGTGGAGTCCAACAAAATTAGATTTTTGATTTTATGATTTTTCTTTGATTTATTATGATTTTTCAAAGTTTCAGAAGAAATAAATAAAAAAAGAAAAAAGTCAAAACCGCCTTCAAAACCACTTATATACTGCTCAGGGAGGTAAAATGTACCGTTTCTAAAGTTTAGGGAGGCTGGTTACCCGGTTTTGCGGTCTAGGGAGACAAATTAAACTCAGCCCAATGTCAGGGAGGTCAAAAGGACTTTTTCCCTAGTAATTTTAAGATTTAATGTAACACCACATGGGCTAATTGTTGGCTAATTACTACCGATATATTCTACTTGCAAATTATACGTGACGTAAGCAACTAATTTTGCAATTAGTTATTCAAATTGGTGAGGGCTAAAGTTTAGCCTAAGGATTTAAAAGGGGCCTGAACTATTCCTAGCTACTTGGGCCATATGTCATAAATTGAGTTTTCTTATCCAATATTGCTTAGATTAGGTGGTTAATTTTCTTGCCACAAAATTGTGGCGAGACTAACTTAGTAACCTTCGGCGAAAGTGTGATGCAAAGTTAACTCTCGTTGCAACATCAAAGAAATGGACAAAATAGCCCGTTACCAACCAGGTAACCGTGTTGGAAAAATCTACCACAAACTTAACACCATGTATGCATGCTAATACACACAGCTACACAAGTATGTATAACAACATTACGAAAACATTCATGCAACATCAGGAGTCGACCATCATGAGCAATCCAGAGCATATGCGAAACATATATATAAAATATTAAACCATCATGATTCATAATATTACTATAATTTTCAATAATTTGAAATATGCTGTGGTCAGTGACTGTCTAACTGAGGTGGCTCCCGCTAGTCAGCAACACTGATGATATATTTCCAACCCGTGAAAATTAAAAATGACATATTTTCAACTAGGCGATGCTACTTAAATCCACCATAAGCAATCCAGAGCACCATGGCATGGAAGGATGCTGAGCTGAGGATGAACACGAAGCAAAGACAAGTGATGGTGAGATTACATATAAAGGAAGCCCATAGCCAGGAGTAGGCCTAGTCAGCTTGACGCTCCTCTAGGTGCTCCGCCTTGACCTCCCGTAGCGACCACCTCAAGCAACTTTCTTGTAGCATCTGTGTTCTCCGGCGTGAGCACCAGCGGGGCATTGCCTCGGCCTCCTCCAAAGAGGAGGTGTAGCTCATGGCAGAGGAGGAGACGGCCAAAATGGAGAGGTCGGCTACCTTGGCCAATCCCGTACGTACAATACAGAGCGATGGACGCGAGACGAACGGCCGCTGCGAGCCGCTGGAGGAGCGGAGTGGGAGCACCGGGGCGCAGCAGCTTTTCCCGGCTCGGTCGTCCGCCCTTGACCACCACGTGTCGCCCGTCCACCGGCTGCCTCTCGCTCTCCCCTCTGGCCTTCCGCAAACCTCTAGCTCTGCTCTGCTCTGCTTCGCGCCGCACCAGGCACCACCCCGCACCCTCCACGTTCTTGCTGCCGGTGGCTCCCGCCTGCCCTCTGGGCCACTCGTGTCATGGAGGCATCAGGCATGGAGCTCGACCACGCAGCGGTGACCAAAGCTCGCTGGAGGAGGAGAAGGCCTGGCCGCGCTGGGCTCTCGTCCTGACGGCTGACGTCCTCCTCCCGTCCCGGTGGCCGGAGCACACGATCTCCGTCACTCCGTGCACCCGGCGTTGGTACGCCAACGAGTAAGGGCGCGGCCGGTGCACCTACACCCGGTCCACCTCCGCCCGAACCGCACCGCCAAAAGCGGAGTCCAAAACCCCACTACCCCCGCTGGGGTTTTCTCCGTCTCCTTCATCACGAAGCTTCTGTTATTCCTCGGTTCCTCCTCCTCACCGGACTAGCGTGAGGGAGGGACGGAAGCCGGGGGGCGAGGTCGCCGAGGCTAGGTGAGCCATGGACGCACCTTTCGTCTACCGCAGGTTCTCCGGCGACGACAGCAGTAAGCCCGTGCTGACACCTCCACCTTCCATCCGTCCTCCTGCCACTGATCTATCCCCACCGTGAGTGGAAGATAGACTGCGATCTGCAATGCTGACGGTGACCCCTCTCGCTCCGTGTCTGTGTGTGTGTGCAGGTGAGATGGCTCTCCTCAAAGCCGCCCTCGACGGCGACCTTGGCCGCATCAAAGGTACAGCCGAGCCACTGGAACTTCAGTTCACGGCATCGATCCATCTCGTATCTATAAAGTTCACCCCTTGTATGCTCATGTGATTAATTCACCTAGTAGTTGCCCTCTAGGGACGCCTAGGAAAACTAAGGCGAGCAACGATAGATCATCTCTTACTAGTTTGTTGATGGTGGGAGTTTACTTTCTCGTGGCGATTGTGTGAATCTAGGCGCTGTCTCGAGGGGAAAATCAGGATAGATGTCTCATAGGTCGCATATCAGCCTACCCATGTGCTTACTTTTCTTTCTTTGGTGTTCATTAATTTGGAGGCCGGCCAGTATATTTTGTTCAATTTTCGCTTTTTGGCACCATTTGTAATGGAAATTTGATGAGGAGAATCCCTTTCCACTTTCTAAAATAAATTTACTTCATAGTGTCTATGGAAATTAATCTCTTTTCGGTTTTGGATTTGTTGTGTTTGTCAAAGTTGTCCTTTTACCTAGTTCTGATTGCAAGATTGGTCTCTGAGCTGCTCCGTCTTAACGGTGAGATCATTGCGATCATCTTCTGTTTAAATTTTATACTCTATCGATACTGCGGTCAAGTCCTTACGATATACCATGTAAATTGAATGTTAGCTTATTTTGTTCAGTTCGCATCAGTGAGACTTGTTGTTTGTGATTTTTGCATTGGGTATGTTGACTTTCCTATATTCCTCTCCCTCAATCTGATTTTTTGATGTTACGTCGGGCCAAAGGCATTATGAAAAGCCTTGGCATACAGAACAGCGACCGAGCCGCAATCTTTTCTTTTACCACGGGAGGTTTTGGGGTGCTGCATTGTGCGGCATGCCAAGGCCATTTGGAGGTCTGCAAGTACCTGGTGGAGGAACTACAGGGGGATCCGAACATGGCTGGACGAGAAGGTCCATTTGAAGGTACCCCACCTACACTCAAACGCACACAAAGAGGGACATTGGCATGTATGGGTAACTTTGGCACCTCACAACATGAGATGTTTGAGTTGCTGTGCTTCTACCCTTTGCATTGTAGGTGCGACACCGTTTATGGTCTCTCCTTAATCTGGTGATATTTCCACTGTGAAGTATTTATTTGATCATGGAGGTGATCTGATGAAGACAGATTCAAAAGGGCGTACGGTTCTACACTATGCCGTGTGTGCAGGTTGTTCTCCCACCACAGAAGCACACTAACTGTCAACTTATGTTTATGGATACCACCAGTATCATGCTTTCAACTAGAAATCTGCTGGTGCCATTTCTATTATTTGTTTTTTTCGTGTGGCTAGATTTCTTGCTTGTTTGTTTCTTCTATATACTACTTTCCAAAGCTAGATAACACTGCTCTTTTATAGCTGTGCTGACTTGTAGTGCAGCAATTTGGTAATTACTGGTTGTTATTAATGTGCACACTGTTTACTCTACTGGTAATGACTTATGGACTTATCTCATTCACCGCAGGAAGCTGTACAGTAACATAATTCCTGCTTTCAAAAGGAATCCCTGTTGACGTAGACTGTGGCCATGGGACACCACTTTATCATGCTTCTGTCAATGAGCAGGATAAGACCGTGAAGATTTTGTTGAACCATAATGCAAATGTAAGCAGCCCTACTCTTTTTCTTATTTGATTTCAATGTATTTTCTATGTTATTATGGAATATGGATAGATAGAAATTTGTTTTGCTTGAACAACTTGGATAATGTGGACAAATATGTGTTGTAACAGGGCTGTTTTGGTTGTCTGAACGACCTATCCTTTATACAGTAGCTTTTTTGTTTATGACTTTTGATAACTGAATATATATTATATTATATATAATGTCATCTAAGAGAATCAGGAAGAATATTTATCATTTTACTCAACCAGGCTGTTTTAGACGATACTATTCCAGATTATACATTGCAGGGTAGTCTCTCCTCTTACATTGTGTTTCCATGGCTGTAAATTTGAATCCTCTTGTTCATCAAGTTGCTGAGGTGAAATACTCATATTTGATTCTTTCAGCCCAATACCATCTTCTGTGGCTTTGGAACTCCACTGAGTGCTGCTCTTATTTACCGTTCATTGAAGTGCATGAAGCTATTGATTAAGGCCAGTATTTTCTTACCCTTTCTGTTCAACTACCAGTATGCTAGCTATTATTTTGCTTCCTGAAATCATCTGTGCCATTTTCCCCCTTTTTAAATTCTATTGTACAACCCTTTTGACAGGCTGGTGCGGATGTTAATGGCAAAGGTTCTGCTATGTCTCCTCTAGTGTTTGCTACAGGGCAGGGAGGATATACCAACTTCATTCGCTTACTGTTAAAGGCTGGAGCTGACCCTAATATTCCAGATGATGTATGCTTTCTGTATCTTCTCTAGATGCTCTCATGACTTTCAAATCCTTCCCACTATGTTTTATTAAAGGTTCCTATGATGTTGAGTATTTTTCAACTTCTCTGACATGTCAGTGAGCTGTTTTAGCATGGTATTGGATTGCTTTGACAACACACTATTAAATGATTATAGCTCATTGATAATTTCAATCTAGTAACTATTTCCCCCTCCTTTTGTAGTTGGGTCAGTTGCCAATTAAGCTTGCAGCAGCACGTGATTGCAGAGAAGAAGTTGAAATGCTATTTCCATTGACCTCACCAATTCCAAATGTAAAAAACTGGAGTATTGATGGAATAATCTCTCACGCGAAACAGGAAAATGCAAAGCCAATGGTATGTTATGTGTAGCTGGAATGCTTTCGTCATACATAGTATTTCTGGATTGCTGTAGATAACATTCTGTCATCCATAGATTTTTTAATTATTTTTTTACCTTTAGTTTTGCATTATTCCCTTTACATCTCTTACTGCTCATGCTCAAGTGTGGTACTGTACCTTCTAAAGCCTTGCCGTTCAGCTGTATTCCACATAGAAGTAGGACCCTCCCCCCCCATATCAATAAACTTAAGTACATAACTAATCAGTATATTACCAACATGTCAGTTTAAATAGTTTAGTTTGGAATACATGCTAAATAGCCATATGCAATACCAAATTTTGTTTGTCCCTTCCTAGTATCACATACTAAATTTCTATGATGTTAGCATGTGCACTTCTAGATGACAGCATGTGCATGCGAAAGAGATATCCAACTTAGCTACCAATCAATTAATGATGTAAATTTCTTTTCTTTTCTCATGAATGTTTTGTTCACGAATTCAAATAATTTTTTGGGTCACACTTAACTTGTCTTCTTTAATTGTTTAGAAAGAAGAACATATCAAAGTAAGAAAAGCTACAATCCGGTCACAGGCAGATAAGGCATTCAGACAGAAGGAGTATGACACGGCATCAAAGTTTTATACAGTGGTAACTTTTTGCACCTTATCAACAATGCCTTATAATGTAGTATATTCCATCTGCAAGGGTACCATTTAAAAAACGTTATTGGTTCTCTAAAAGCAGAGATAACATTATCTTGGCCACCACCTACAAAAAAAACTAGTTTTTTCTCAGATTTGAGTTTTCCATCAGTTAAACAATAGTTTGTGTTCTGGTAACTAAGTAGTGAAGATGATGCTGGAGTTTAATCTGTTTTGAAGTGGTTATGTGTTTTAATGAAGTTATGAGTAGATCTGACAATGGACCAGCTAAAATCAATATCATCTCAGGGCCCTTTCCTAAATAAAATGCTCTGAAATATGCACGTGTATCGTCGGATCTTTATATACTAGTCCTTTTTAACCGCTAGTATATGGTGGTATTGTGCGCTGTAAAAGAGCTCTTGAAGTATAACGAATGGAATTTCAACATGAAATCTATTTAGATTGTATATAGGGGCGATTGGGAGTAGAACGGATGCAACATGAAGTCCATTTAGATTCTTGTGCCAATTGGGAGCGTCATATTGCTCTCTGACAAGCTTCAGTTAACAGGCCAGAACATGCTGTTGGTAATAACTCTCCATCTTTTTGAAAGGCAGCAATGTACCATGCCAGACAATGTTGGTCTATCCAAGTTTGTAGACAGATTATCTGTTATAATGTGGGCTGTCAGTCTACAGATAATGTTATTGTATAACCTAGTGTGAATGTTATAGTATAACCTGTCATCCTTGAGCATAGTTGAATGTTTGTATAACCTGTCATCCTTGACTATAGTTGATAGATGTTGGACCAGACGCTACCCTATATTCCAACAGGAGCCTCTGCAAACTGAATTTGGGTGATGGTGAAGGTGCCCTGTCAGATGCTTACCAGTGCAGGATGCTGCGACCTGACTGGGCTAAGGCTTTCTATCGCCAGGCTACAGCTCACATGCTACTCAAGGTGGGATACTCCTATGAGCTTGCCAATCTGTTCATTTACTTAACATTTGGCTGAGGTGTAATTGTCTTAACTATCCACCGGGATATATGTTAAGGAGTACAAGCAAGCACGTGACGCTCTCCTGGATGTGCAAAAATTGGATCCTGGAAACGATGAGATTGAGAGAGAGCTAAGGTAACCTGCTGTCTTTTGTTTCACTTGAGTATGTGTCCCCTCTCCCCAGGGTTAAAAAAAGACAGCAGTATATTGGTAATGTACTCGTCATGTTAATATTAAGACTCGGAATGACCAGAGACATGAGTTCACACAATCGAATATTAATTTCCTTCTCAGTCTTTCTGCATGCCATTTAGGATGACTTGACTGGTTATGTCAAGGAAATTGAGTAGTTGATATTCTTGTCATTCATTTGGATGTTTGCAGTACGGCGATGGAACTGATGAAGAACTCACCTGATGAAGATGAACAATGAAGGACGTTGGACTGAAATGAGTAGCGACTAGGTGGATAACAAGCTTAGTTGATTAGGGACAAAACGTTGTTGCCTGGTTAGAAAATACGAAGCAGCATTCTGTCAGGTGGCTGATGAACTGCAAGTAAGAGAGTTCTTGTTTTTTTTTTCTTTTTGTTCGGAGCATGGCCAAGTGGCAAACTGACGCGGAAGTCTGGCAAGTTGAGGGCCCTTTTCTTTCTCAGTTTCTTGAGCTAGTCTATGACAGGACGAAACATGCGCTCAGTAAGACATGCAAGTAATAGTACGATTTAGGCCTTGTTTAGATCGCCAACTTTCACCAACTTATTTTGCCAACTTGTCACATCGAATGTTTGGACACTAATTAGGAGTATTAAACATAGGTGTAAAAATAAACTAATTACATAGATGGACTCCACATCGTGAGACGAATCTATTAAGCCTAATTAATTCGTCATTAGACACTGTCATGCTACAGTAACCCATCATTAAAAATGCACTAATGACGGCACATATTAGGCTTAATAGATTCGTCTTGCGATATAGAGTTCATCTGTGTAATTAGTTTTATAATTAGTTTATATTTAGTACTCCTAATTAGTGTCAAAATGATGGATGTGACATTTCGCCAACTTTCGCCAACTTCTCTCCCACCATCTAAACAAGGCCTTAATGTATTTCCTGGTTCCCGTTAGTTTTCGTTGTATTTCTGTCCGTATTTATTCGTTTTCATATTTCCGCTTATCCCGTTTTCCGCTCGTGTTCCTGGTTGTACCCCCGGTAAAAAAATATGGCAACGAAAATGAAAGAGGGGGTTTTCCCGCGTTCTGTTTGTTTTGAATCCCTAATTATGGCAGACGAGGAGGACATGACGAAGATGGAGAGGTCGGCTACCTTTGGCCAGTCCCGATGTACAATAGCGAAGGACGCGAGATGGAACCGCCGCTGCACGGGAGCGGAGTGGGAGCAGAGCACCGGGGCGCAGCAGCCTTTCCCTGCTCGGTCGTCGCCCTTGAACACCACGTGTCACCTGTCCACTGGCTGCCTCTTTATCAGGAACTCTACTGGCTGCCTCTTTGTCAGGAACTCTACTATATTGTTGAGTGGATTGGGCCGTCACATGGGCCATGTGACATCCATGCCCTTGACCACCACGTGTCACCCGTCCACCGGCTGCCTCTTTGTCAGGAACTCTACTATATTGTTGAGTGGATTGGGCCGTCACATGGGCCATGAGCCATGTGAAGTCCATGCTGATCTGAATAAAAGAAGGAGCAGCACGCAAAGGAGAGTGGGGATCAATTAACAGAACAAGAACCTGTTCATCTTCTTCCTAGTCTCTCTTCCTCCCTCTACTATGTCTGATTACTTGCTACTCCCTGATGGCCTGATGTATTCCTCTCCCTTCTCTGATCCCCTGCGCTGCCTTCCTGAACTCCTCTCTCTACCAATCTGTATCGGATTATATCTAAGTTGTGCGTGGTGAGCATGTTGATGGTGGTTTAGTCATTGGGTTGCTAACAATTGGTATCAGAGACAGTCGAATCCTTGGATTGTTTTGGGCAGGAAGATGGCGTGGAAGAGTTTTGCTAGCACTTGTCGCATCCAGCAGTCAGATCGATACAAGGGCAGCACTCATGTGGAGGACGCCAACCAAGTGTTCGATGAAATGCTAACGAGCGATTTTGATTACTGGAGGCCGCCAAATCGCATCCTCGAGGTTACCATCCGCAAGGTTTTCTACCCCATCACTGAATCTCTACTTCGTCAAGTTTTTGGTCGATTTGGAGAGGTGGAGCATGTGCACTTAGCTTGAGGGATCAGATCAGTTGTTGGCTCGAGTTGAGTTTTATTCCAAGCATGATGCTTCATAAACTTTTGGGGAGTTGCATGGCCGGTGTTTGTATGCAGGTTGTTGTCCGTTGGATATCAATTGGGGGTTCTCCCGGGAGTCGGATGTTTCTGTGATCTCAGGCAAGAAAAATACAGTGACAAGTTCGTCATCTATGCAGCCCATTCCTACTACTGGCGCTTTGTCTACCCTTCACAAACATGACCCTGAGAAGCTTGCTGTGGAGGTTGAGGTAGTTGCAGGTGGAGAACACACTGAGGCTACTACTCTTGCAGCAACAGTGAGCGACGACATTATTCCTATTGCGCTCGCCACCATCTTGGATGTCATGGACAGTGACGATAATGGTGAGTTTCCGATACCAGCAATTACGGCATCAACAATCATCACGGAGCATGTTCAAGTTGTTGTTCCTATTTTTGTAGCGGTGCCTACCTTGGACACCGATCCCAGTGACATCAACATGAAAGTGCATGCCAACGACTTGATGAGGTTTCCTGATTCTAACATCAAGATATATGTGCCCATGGATGGTCGAGACACTGTTCTGATCCCCACCACGTTTGACGGACCAACCCTGAGGCTCTTACTACCAAGTTTGTCAGTGTTATTGCATAGAAATCAGAGTGCTCACTATGTGTCTAATGAAACTGCGCTGTTAGTACATTGGATTGAGAAGAAACCATGGCCACCACCTACACAACTAGAACCTGCAAGTATGCATGCTAGTATCCGCCCAATGCCATGGCCATCTTTCCTTTTCACCGCACAGACAAATGTGCTACTACATGAGAAAATTTCTGAATCTATACATGTCAAGATGAATATTTGGCTCAAAGGCAACTTGACATGGTGCAGAGTTTAAGATCTTCTCTCTTGTCAGCCTGAAATTACTTCATTTCAAAATGATACTTCTCAAGCTTGGCACCTCTGGTATCTTTGTGTATTGCTTATCATAAATGATCCATGGGTTGTCTCTATGGCAAAAGAAGGCAAGGACCCTAAAGGTGATGCAATGATAGAGGATAATTTTATCAAGTCAAATATCAGCTATCGCTTGAAAGGCCCTTTTGAGATGCTACCTGATTGGAAATTATTGGTGAGACACAATCTGTTCAAGGTTCCATTTAATTGGTGTCGATATGTTGCTACTGTCTTTTCCATGGTTGATACTAGGCAATGCACAAGATCAATGCAGTTCACTATTATGGTATGGCCAGTAGGTTGTTTAGAATGGCATTACAAGTGCACAAGTCCATATTCAGATATGCCAAGGGTCCAAGATTTTATAGATTTTGATCACAGCTTGAAAGGGATTCGTCAAATGCTTCTATACTATTTTGAACATGCATGCTTGCTAAGCTGGAAGTGTGGAGGAGACCACATCTTTGATAGATTGTCCAATGCTGCAGATGCTCGGTTTCCACATATTCTTATGTCTGAGCAACAGAAACATGGTGATGACTTGTCAGTAAGTACAGTTCAATTGCAATGGTTGGTTGTGGTTGGTTATTTGATGTTCAGATATGCAGTGCTTCCAGGAAAAGAGGTGCAAAATTTTGGAGTTGGCACTTGTACACAAGAATCATGGTTGTTTTGGATTATTACTGAAGAATTGTCTGTTGACAGTATCAATGATGATCCATTGCTGTTTGAGATGGCTAGAAGTTCGAAGGACAAAACTTCCTGTCATTTCTTTCGGCAGGTGCAGTGTGCGAGGGATAACACAATCAAAGCTTTTGGTTCCTGTCATAGTGAAGACCTCAAGCTAAGCAACTCTGTCATTGTTGTTTACATCAAGCGAAAGACAGGTACAAGATGGTCAAAGCGACATAAAAAAAGGCCATTCAATACAGATCTATCTGTTGTCTCTCTTATGGTGTTCTTCTTGCGAGCATGGGATCCCGGTGGCATCAATATATCAGCTTGGGGGCAAGCCGATTTTCAAGAAGGGGGAATGTCAGGAACTCTACTATATTGTTGAGTGGATTGGGCCGTCACATGGGTCATGGGCCATGTGAAGTCCATGCTGGTCTGAATAAAAGAAGGAGCAGCACACAAAGGAGAGGGGGGATCAATTAACTGAACAAGAACCTGTTCATCTTCTTCCTAGTCTCTCTTCCTCCCTCTACTATGTCTGATTACTTGCTACTCCCTGATGGCCTGATATATTCCTCTCCCTTCTCTGATCCTCTGCTTGCTGCCTTCCTGAACTCCTCTCTCTACCAATTTGTATCGGATTATATCTGAGTTGTGCGTGGTGAGCATGTTGATGGTGGTTTAGTCATTGGGTTGCAAACACTCTCCTCTCTGCCGCGGCGCGGCGCTGGGGTTTTCTCCGTCTCCTTCCTCACGAAGCTTCTCTTCCTCAGTCCCCCCTCCTCCTCACAGGACTAGCGCGAGGGAGGGAAGCCGGCGGCGAGGATCGCCGAGGCGAGGCGAGCCATGGACAGGGATGCGCCCCTCGTCTACCGCAGCTTCTCCAGCGACAACAGCAGTAAGCCAGTGCTGACAACTTCCCGTTCCATCCCTCCTGCCACTGATCTCTCTCCCCCCGTTACTGCGTTCTGCAATGCTGACGGGTGACCCCTCTCGCTCCGTGTCTGTGTGTGCGCAGGTAAGGCCGCTCTCCTCAAGGCCGCCCTCGACGGCGACCTTGGCCGCATCAAAGGTACAGCCGAGCCACCGGAACTTTCACAACATTGATCCATCTCGTATAAAGGTTGCCCCTTGGATGCTCTCGTGTGATTTATGCACCTAATAGACGCCCTCTAGGGACGCCTAGGAAAACCAAAGCGAGCAATGATTGATCAGCTCTGACTATTTTGTTGATGGTGGGAGTTGTGCCTACTTTCTCATGGCGATTGTGTGAATCTGTACGTTGTCTAAAGGTGAAAATCAGGATAGATAGGTCGCATCTCAGCCTACCCATCTATGCTTGCTTTTATTTCTTTCTTCTTAATTTTGAGACCAGCCAGTACGTTTTGTTGCAATTTTCGTTTTTGCCACCATTTGTAATGGAAATTTGATGCGATAGTACATTCCACTTTCTAAAATAAATTTACTTCATCTTGTCTATGGAAATTAATCTCTTTTTGGTTTTGGATTCGCTGTGTTTGTCCAAGTTGCTGCCCTTTCACCTAGTTCTGATTGCAAGATTGCTCGATGAGCTCCTTCATCTTGACCATGAGAGCATTGCCATCATCTTCTGTTTAAATTTGATACTCTATTGATATTGTGGTCAACTCCTGACGTTATATCATGCAAATTGAATGTTTGTTGCCCCTAGCTTATTTTGTTCACTTTGCATACGTGAGACTGTTGTTTGCGATTCTGCATGCATTGGGTATGTTGACTTTCCTCTATTCCTCTCCCTCATTGTTTTTTGTGTTATGTGTTGGGTCAAAGGCATTATGAAAAGCATTGGCATAAAGAATAGTGACCGAGCAGCAGTCTTTTCATTTACCATGGGAGGCTTTGGGGTGCTGCATTGTGCGGCATGCCAGGGCCATTTGGAGGTCTGCAAGTACCTGGTGGAGGAACTAAAGGGGGATCCGAACATGGCTGCCAGTGAAGGTCCACTTGAAGGTACCCCCCCCCCCCAACCAACACACACAAACAGGGAGGGACATTGGCATATATGAGTAACTTTGGCACCTCACAAATGAGATATCTGAATTGCTATGCTTCTGTCCTTTACACTGCAGGTGCGACAGCGTTTATGATCTCAGTTCAATCTGGTGATATTCCCACTGTGGAGTATTTATTTGATCATGGCGGTGATCTAATGAAGACAGATGCAAAAGGGCGCACAATTCTACACTATGCCGTGTGCACAGGTTGCTCTCCCACCACAGAAGCACACTGTACTTATCAACTTATGTTTATGGATACCACCAGTATCATGAATGCACTTTCAACTAGAAATCTGCTGGTGCCATTTGTATTATTTGGTTTTTAGTGTGGCTAGATTTCTTGCTTGTTTGTTTCTTCTATATAGTACTTGCCAAAGTTAGATAACACTGCTCTTTCATTACTGTGCTGACTTGTAGTGCAGTAAAATTTGGTAATTTCTGGTTGTTACACACTGTTTACTCCACTGGTAATGACTGGTGGACCTATCTCATTCATCGCAGGAAGCACTACAGTATCAGAATTCCTGCTTTCAAAAGGAATACCTGTTGACATAGACTGTGGCCATGGGACACCACTTTATCATGCTTGTATCAATGAGCAGGATAAGACCGTGAAGATTTTGTTGAACCATCATGCAAATGTAAGCAGTCCTACTCTTTTTCTTATTTTATTTCGATGTATTTACTGGGTTATTATGGGATATGGATAGATAAGAAATTTTCTTTGCTTGATCAACTACTTGGATAATGTGGACAAATATGTGTTGTGATGCGGCTGTTTTGGTTGCTTGAACGATCTTTCTCTTATACAGTAGTTTTTTTTTATTTATAACTTTTGATAAGGGATATTATATTATATTGAGTGTTTACTACTCCCATGTGTGTATCTCAAAAATTAGTGGGTATCTCTTCAATTCCTCATACATGTGGGGTTTTAAAAATGTTTGTACACATAATGGATTTTTAAAAGTGGTATGTGGGCATACTCCTTTTTATACATGAAGTAGATGGACATACTCTTTTTTATATACAGGAAATGTTATTTATCACAAGGTGCAAAAAAATATGAATTCTATTAAAAAATTTCATGGTTATCACTTTGAAAAATCTTATTTCGGGTATGTACATACTTAAAATTATAAATGGGTATGTAGTATGCACACATACCCAAGGTGGTTTTTTAAACATAGGAGTAAGAGTAACTACACTCGAGAGTAGAATGGAATTAATATTATATTATATTATATTATATTGTATTATATTGTATTATATTGTATTGTATTGTATTGTATTGTATTGTATTGTATTGTATTGTATTGTATTGTATTGTATTGTATTGTTGTCATCTAAAAGAATCAGGAAGAATATTTATCATTTTACCGAACCAGGCTGTATTAGATGATGTTATTCTAGATTATACATTTCAGGATAGTCTCTCCTCTTACACTGTGTTTCCATGTCTGTAAATTTGAATCCTCTTGTTCATCAAATTTCTGAGGTGAAATACTCATATTTTTTTCTTTCAGCCCAATTCCAGTTTCTGTGGCATTGAAACTCCACTGAGTGGTGCTCTTATTTCCCGTTCATTGAAGTGCATGAAGCTACTCATTAAGGCCAGTACTTTTCTTTACCCTTTCTGTTCAACTACCACTATGCTAGCTATTATTTTGCTTCCTGAAACCACTTGTGCCATCTTTTCCCTTTTAAAATTCTATTGTACAATCCTTTGGACAGGCTGGTGCTGATGTTAATGGCAAAGGTTCTGTTGCGTCTCCTCTAGTGTTTGCTACAGGGTGTGGAGGATATACCAACTTCATTCACTTACTGTTAAAGGCTGGAGCTGACCCTAATATTCCAGATGATGTATGATTTCTGTATCTTTTCTAGATGTTCTCCTGACTTTTATATCCTTTCCACTCTGTTTTATTTAAGGTTCCAATGATGTTGAGTATTTTTTAACTTCTCTGACATGTCAGGGAGATGTTTTAGCAGTATGTTGGTTGTTGGATTGCTTTGACAAGAAACTATTAAATGGTTGTAGCTCATTGATAATTTCAATCTAGTAACTATTTGCTCCCTCCTTTTGTAGCTGGGTCAGTTGCCAATTGAGCTTGCTGCAGCACGTGATTGCAGAGAAGAAGTTGAAATGCTATGTCCCTTGACCTCACCAATTCCAAATGTAAAAAACTGGAGTATTGATGGAATAATCTCTCATGTGAAACTGGAAAATGCAAAGACAATGGTATGTTGTGTGTAGCTGGAATGCTTTCGTCATACAAAATATTGCTTGAATGCTGTAGATAACATTCTGTAGTACTCCTTTCGAGGAGCGAGACCCTTTCATCCCTCAATTTTTTTGAACCTTTAGTTTTGCATTATTCACTTTAAATCTCTTATTGCTTAAGTGTGGCACTGTACCGTCTAATACCTTGCCTTTTAGCTATATTCCACATAGAAATAGAACCCCCATATCATAAACTTAAGTACATAACTAATCAGTATATTACCAACACATCAGTTTAAATAGTCTAGTTTTGAATGCATGCTGAAAAGCCATATGCGATACCAAATTTTGTTCGTCCCTTACTAGTATCCCATAGTGGCTCTGAGCTGTTTTGAGGCTTTGACTGGGCTAAGGCTTGCTATCGCCAAATTCTGTTTGTCCCTTACTAGTATCCCATAGTGCACTTCGAGGACTGCTGCATAAGCATGTGGAAGAGATATCCAACTTAGCTACGGATCAAATAATGATGCAAGTTTCTTTTCTTTTCTCATGAAAATCATGTTTAACAAATGTTTTGTTCAAGAATTCAAATATTTTACTGGGATGCACTCAACTTGTCTTGTTTAATTGTTTAGAAAGAACATATCAAAGTTGGAAAAATAATAATCAGATCACGGGCAGATGAGGCGTTTAGACGGAAGGAGTATGACATGGCATCAAAGTTTTATACTGAGGTAAGTTTTTGCACCTTACTAACAATGCCTTATAATGTAGTCTATTCCATATGCAAGGGTACCATTAAAAACCATTATTTGTTCTCTAAAAGCATTGGATATAACATTATCTTGGACAGTAACCAGTTTTTCTCAAATTTCCATCAGTTAAACAATAGTTTGTGTTTCGGTAACTAAGTAGTGAAGATTGCTGGAGTTTAATCTGTTTTGAAGTGGTTATGTGTTTTAATGCAGTTATGAGTAGACCAGATAAAATCAATATCACCTAAGGGCCCTTTTCGAAATAATATGCTCTGAAAGACACACATGTAACAATTTGAAGTGTAACGAAAGCAATTTCAACTTGAAATCCATTTAGATTGTATATAGGGGCAATTCGGAGTACAGCGGATGCAACATGAAGTCCATTTATATTCTAGGGCCAATTGGGAGTGTCATATTGCTCTCTCTGACAAGCTTTAGTTAGCAGACCAGAACATGCTGTGGTAATAACTCACTTCCTCGTTTTGAAAGGCAGGAATGTACCATGCCAGACAATGTTGGTTAATCCAAATTTGTAGACAGATTATCGGTTATAATGCGGGCTTTCATTCTGGGGAAAATGATAAAATCTGCTGTAAATGTTATTCTATAAACTGTTATCCTTAATCATAGGCGATAAATTGCGCTGGACCAGACGCTACCCTATATTCCAACAGGAGCCTCTGCAAACTGAAACTGGGTGATGGTGAAGGTGCCCTGTCAGATGCTTAGCAGTGCAGGATGCTGCGACCTGACTGGGCTAAGGCTTGCTATCGCCAGGCTACAGCTCACATGCTACTCAAGGTGGGATACTCATACGAGCTTGCCAATTTGTTCATTTAGTTAACATCTAGCTGAGGTGTAGTTGTCTTAACTATCCGCTTGGATATATGTTAAGGAGTACAAGCAAGCATGTGACGCTCTCCTGGATGCGCAAAAATTGGATCCTGGAAATGATATGACTGAGAGAGAGCTAAGGTAACCTGCTGTCTTTTGTTTCTCTTGAGTATCTGTCTGGCTGTTCCCTCTCCCCAGAAAGAAAAAAAGACGGCAGTATATTGGTTATGTACTCGTCATGTAGGACTCAGAATGACCAGCAACATGAGTTCACACAATTGAACAATAATTTCCTTCTCAGTATTTCTGCATGCCATTTTAGGATGACTGACTGATTCTGTCAAGGAAGTTGAGTCGTTGATATTCTTGTCATTCATTTGGATTTTTTGCAGTAAGGCATTCGAACTGATGATGATCTCCCCTGATGAACATTAACGATGAAGGACGGTCGACTGAAATGAGTAGCGACCAGCTGGATAACAATTAGCAAGCTTCGTTGATTAGGGATCAAACGTTGTTGCCTGGTTAGAACATATGAAGCGGCATTCTGTCGGGTGTCTGATGAACTGCAAGTAGGAGAGTTCTTTTTTTTTTTTTCCTTTTTGCCTGGAGCATGGCCAGCTGACGCCAAAGTCTGGCAAGTTGAAGTTTCTTGAGCTAGTCTATGACCGGACAAAACATGCGGGCTAAGGCATGCAAGTTTCTGTGAACTTATCGCCAAGTCACTGGAAATTCCTGTGAGCTTACACTGGTTACCATAGGTTGCTTGTTCTGAATTTGCCAGTTTAGAAAGTAGCATTCTCTTGAATCTGACTTGGATAGCGATAACCTGGATTGCTCCAGATGACTTGATTAGGGAACAAAGAAATACTGTTTACCGGTTTAGAAGTGTCCGGTGAGCTGTAAGAAGGTGCCTTTTATTTAAAATTTTAATATTACGCTTTGGTCACAGCAAGTCAAGTGATAACTGATAATGTCATAGTGGATATCTGGAAAGTTGAAGTGGCCTTTCTTTCTTGAGGTTGGAAGAGTCTTTGGCAGGACAAAACCTGCTCTCGCTAAGGCATGGAAATTCCTGTGAACTTGCAATTGCTGCCAAAGAGTGCTCGGTTTGAGATTGCCTCGCCGGTGCACCGTTCTTGCTTGTCAGCTGTTATTCTTCTCCAGCGGAAAATGATTTTCAGTATAATAAGTATTACAAGGACATCTGCAATTTGCAAACCGTGTCGTCCATGCTGCTAACCCCTGTTGTCCGGATCCCAACTCTTCTTCTTTCTTTTTTTTTTTCTTCTTCAGCGAATGGATTTCTCCGGTAGGCAACGAGATTCCTCTTCCTAACTACTACTCATCATCATCGCACATAAGAAAAAACCAGCTTCCCATTGGCCAACCATAGATGCTTAATGCTAATTTATCAATCTCTTTTTTAAAAAAAGAATTTATCAATCTCTTGAGGTAATCAGTCACGGGTAGAGAATTAATCACGCACGCGTCCATATTCCGGGGCTGCGCGCATCAACGTCAGCGACGGCAGACAGCCCAACCGACGCACAGGAATGATTCCCTCCTTTTCCTCATCTCGTGTAGATGCTGGCGCTCGTCTCTTCTTATCCTCGCCTAGCTACTGACAGAGATATTCATGCTAAAATTTAGCCTACAAACTACAGTATTCTACTAGTACCTGACCGATAGAATAGAATGGTGGTTAGCAGAAAGTTCAGCTGCGAGAGCCGAGAGGCAATTGTTGTGCGTAGAAGTCAGAATCCACAAAGTCAAAAGCGAAAGGGAGGAAAAGGACCTGAAGGTTGTGCCATTTCAACGTTCCCCGTACCATACGGCAGGGCAGGCAGCTGCTCAGTCTTCCATCCAGGCCAGTCTCTGAATGCAAGCAGCCAGGCCAGTGTGTGTGCAATAGAGTATCATTATACTGCTAGTGTATTGCTTGTAGAACTGCTAACCAGCTGGATTAGCGACTAAACAAAGTTGGTTTGTCTGCCGATTGGCGGTTGCAGGCTGCATCCATCGATCTTGGCGAAGCAACGGCTTTTGTTTTGTCACCCGCATGAATAGAGATACGGCCTCGTTCATTCACTGTTACGCTGATGACATGCTGGATCTTCCCATCGCCCTTTGAAAGTATCAGCAGGTGGTCAGGTACTATGAACATGAACAAGTCAGCCTGGGCAGGACTGAATGTAGACATCGTTTCCTTGTGCCCTCCGCATCAGGAAGGAATTTACTGCTTCTTGATCCAAACCAAAGGCAATATCACACTTCCTGATCGATAAACACGCCCAATCGCAACTTGCAGATGGCTTGAAGATTCTGAACTTCCACCCAATTGCTAGCCAACACCCGTAGAGAAAGATGGAGAGATACTGACACGGCAACAGGGTCGGGGCTGTCCCTGTCCTGTGTTGATATTTCCATGGATTGCAGGACACTAGTTTTCTTTTCTCTAGCCTGTTGCTTTCATAGATTCCAACAGCGCGTATGATGTAGCGCAAGATTTTATGAAAACGCGCAAGGTTTACAAAAATGCGGCCACATTTCCAGAAACAAAAAAGAAACGACAAAGTTTTTCTTAGAAGGCAGCACCGAACTTAATGATGTTCCCATTGTGGGTCCCTTAAGGCTTGTAGGGAACGGAGAGACAGTTTTCCTTCCAAGTTAGTGTTAGTAGTAAATTATGAATGATTGAATGAAACCAGAGCTGAGATGTGAGAAGTATTCTATCGCCCCAGTTGGACTTGGACCCGACAGTCGTCGGACAAGAAAAGGAACCAACCGCAACCTTATAGGCCATTCCCAACCCAAGACACTAGTCATAGTGTCCATAAGATCCACATCAGCAAGAAACTAATACTAGACACTACCCTTCCAAGGCAAACATCACTCATCAATACTTAGATTTAATGCTACTCATCTCTTATTATGTCTTGGAGGTTGTGTAGAAACCATGTCTCATGCAAGACCCAGTTTCCTCCTCTTTCCTCATTTATTTCTTTGCCACATCATCTTTTATCCTAGGTGGCAGCTCATTTAATTCTATAGACACCATCCTAGTCATTGGGTTGGGAATGGCCTTAACCCTGCTCACATTTCATACGCATGTCTGAAAACTTGCTCACATTTCAGTTAAAACTGCCTGAAAAGTGTTGCTACCTACACACAAGCTTTAAATTCAGAGTTTTGTTTTTGGGTTCCTACAGGTCGATTAGAACTGATGCGAATGCCATACAATCTCAGGGAAATCAAGCATTTGAGCATGCCTTGCCTGCCTGGTCCACATTCCACCCAGCACACAAATTTCAGGCATCATTCTCGTGCCGGTTCTCGGCAACACATCTCCGGGAGAGCAAGTTGCCGTGCCTTGTAACTGTCGAGCAGTGGCCGCTTCTTTCTTCCCTGCTTCCGCGCGTAAAAAAGGCCGGAGCTGAACTTGTCAATGCACGCTACGCATATCCCCAGTTCCATCAGGTCGTTTTCGCTTTCAGGCCTTGTTCGTCGATGATAGAGCATACACACTGCACTCGGGACGACAAGAAAATCTTCTGACTTTCCGGGCACACCGCCGTCGATCTATCAAGTGAACGCAGGGATCCCTTCCCTTCTATTCTTCCCTAGTGGTGAAAGTGAAACCAAACCACCCAAGAGATTGAGAGCTTTGTGTTCAAAGCTACTCCAGTCACTGTGTGCAAGTGGCAGCACGATTCGCATGACTGAACTGATCTATCAGGGGACAGGAGTGCAGAGCACACCGACCTGCCCTCCCCTCTGCTGAAACGGAACGGGCGATTCCTACAAATCATAGCATCATTAGAAAAGAGTACCAGTACAACAAGGATTTTTGGAAGCAAAGCGTGCATTCATGGCGCTGCACGTTTCTGGAGCTGCAAGTTAGTATGGAGAACATGTGCTGGCCCTGCATTCCTGGGCAGAGGCTCCTCCCCATGTCTGCTTGCTCACTCCAATTTTTTTAGTACAGTACTGCTCGTACTAGCCTATAGCAGACACCTTCAGGTAATGGGGGATTAGTTAACTGAGGGCTCCACCTGCTTGTTTATGATAACAGTAGCAGGCAGGCAGGCTGAAGCATCAGAGGCATGTGAAGAAAGAAGGGTATCTGAAAGTTGGGCCGCAGATGGTAGGGCGATGAGGAATCTGACGGTCCCTCTGTCTACATATATTCGGGGCTCCGCTATGGTGGAATTGGAAAGCGCCTTTGAGAGGAGGGAAGGGGAGGGGAGACAGAATCTTTTTCAAAATTCAAACTCTGTTCGTGCCCTGCCTGCCTCACCGTGCTGCTTGTCTTGATGCTATCTTTGGTTTCCTTTCCATCATCATAATTTGGTCCATGGGAAAGCCTGGAAAGGATAATGAAACATAACCTTTTTTCACTTATTTTTCCTTTTTCTTTTAAGCTGGGGACAGGTGTGATGAGGAGACTCCTATCCTAACCTGCAAAGACAACAATATTCGGCGGGTTACAGAGAAACTGAAGATTATGGAGCAAAGCTGTATTGCCAGTGGTTGCTTATCAGTAGACCAGCAGGATAGTTTCTTTTCTTTCTTCTTTTTTTTTTTGGAAGAAAGTAGCAGCCCCATTATTGAGGGCAGGAAAGGAATAGCCGAATTGTATACGGAGGGGAAAAAACAATGGAGTAGAAAGGGGGGCGGCGACGCAATGGCTGGTGGCAAAACAAAACCGATACGAATGATGGCGCAGGTGCGCAACCGAACCATTTGTTTTTGTATATTCAGCGAGCAGCATCAGCAGCAAAACAAAGACGCAGCGGGGCCCTAGGAAATTAGGAAGGGACAGTTGGAGGGAGGTCACTGCTAATTGCATTGCAAGCCCGGCGATTCGAGGCATCATCAGGATTAGTAATTTAAGGAACAAATAGGATGCGTACCCTGCAGTAAACAAATCCCCGGACGATTGCTAGTAGGATTAATCAAATGAAATAATCCAAAACCTACTAGAGTTGGTAGCTACGTGAACACGAGAAAACCACCGCGCGTGAATGAAGCCCAGGGAGGGTGGCTGGCTGGCTTGCTGCAGTGGGCAGAACCAGCTAAAAAATCGAGTGACGATCTGCTTTTTACTGGACTTTTATAAACTTTATCGAATAAGAAAAATGAGCGAGGCTTGTGCCCCCCTCGGCCTTCCGTTGGTTCGCCCCTGCTGCAGCCTGCAGCTGAACCAACGACTCGCCAAAGCTGCTTGCTGCTAGTGCGAAGCTGCCACTCTCTGGAGGTCTGATCATTGCTGGATCCATTCCATTCTCAAGCTACTCTTGCATTTTAAGGCCTTATTTAGTTCCAAAAATACTTTTTACTTCTTATTTATCCTCCTTATAGAACACGTATTCCTAAAAATTCTTTTTCACCTTTTTTATTCATCTCCCTCACATCACGGGCATCCAAAAAAAAATTCTTTTTCTCCTCTCAACTAAACACGGCCCAAACCATGAGCCATCTGACCAACTTGAGCGCCAAGTAAAGCCGGGGTCCGGGGACTCTCCCTCGCGGTTCAAACCGGAACACGTGCCAGGCGCCCAGGCCAAGCCCTGTCCCAGTGTCCCGTCCGTCCTACGCGTGCCTGCCCGGTTGGCAGCGCAGAGCAGAGCAGGGGAGGGGTACGGAAAGCAATGCAACGCAACGCGGCAGCCGAGCCTGCCTGCCTGCCGTTTGCTTTCTGTTCCACGCGCACTGGGGCGAGACGGACACGAGACATGGCAGTGGCGGTGTGCACCGAGGCTGGGTGCGCCATGCGCTTCCGCTGCTCCGGCCTTGTTAATGTCGCCGAACCCAACCCAACCAAGCAGATGAGAGGTGGCGTACTTAGCCCAGTATTTAAGTCCAATTTAATCTGATGATCGATCCACACAAGGGATCTGCTGCCTGCCTGCCTGCTGCGATTTCGAATTTGAAATGGACGGGTATTTTGATAGACCTCCATCTTTATTTTTTTTAAAAAAAATGTGTGCTATATATAAGTATATGAACAAGAGGATTTGTCGAGGTGGGCCCGGGCTAGAGTGCGGCTGACCTAGGTGACCTGGGGATAAGAACGGCGACCCACTCCGTTGTTGAGGCCGCAGTCCAGTCCAGCCGCCCTGCCTTCTCTCTCCCCCTCTCCCAACAGTAACCGACGGCGACCCGTTGCGATTCTCCTCCTCCGATTCCCATCTCCCGAGTCAATATAAGCCCACGCCCCACGGCCCCAGCCCGTTTCCCCTTTGCTTGCTTCGACTCCCCTGCCCTTTGCAGTCCGCATTTCCTTCCCGTCGCCTCGCCGCCTCCGCTGTCCGCAGCGCACGCGCAGCAGAAACCGCCCCTGCTCTCCGGCATCTCCCTTCCTCTGCGCGCGAGAGGGAAGGAGAAGGAGAAGGAGAAGGAGAAGGAGAAGGGACTTCTTGGAGGGAGATGGCGATCGACCACGAGTCCCCGTTCAAGGAGCTCCGCCTCAAGAACCGCAGGATCATGGTGAGTTGCCATTCCTTCTTCTGCTTCCGCCAATAGATGCCTGCGGTTCATCGCCTTCTTGCCTCGTTTGTTCGCCATCTCCTGTAGGTCGAGGAGGGACGGTTTCTTGATTAGAATTATTTCTGCCACTGTTAGATCGAAAGGTTCTTGGGGGGTTGCGGATGAATGAATGCTGCCTTTGGGCAGGAATGGCGATGCGAAAGATTCAATGTTTCTTGACCGTCTCGCTGCCTTTTTCTTTGTTCTGTCTGGCTTTGGGTTGTCCGCATTGGTTCTTTGATAGTTGTGTTTCATTCTGATTGTACTGCAATCAAATCCATTCCGTGCATCCGTTCCTCAAGAGTCAAGACAAGCAACCCAATTTCTTGGCGATGGTTCCAAGGAGAGATATTTCCTTGCAGGCCAATCTGATTCTTGTGTCAATCTTTCAACTTTTCTTCACAAACAACCAAATTGGAGTAGTACGATACAAAATGCTTGGCCATTGAGCAAAGTGGCTGTTTGTGACTAGTCAACTGACCAATCTTGTGTTGTTTGTCCGTGCAGGGAGGCGGCGGCCCTGAGCCGGAGGAGGAGGCCGCCTCGCCGGCGGCGTACGGGGACCAGTGGCCGCGGTGGCTGCAGCCGCTGCTCTCGTCTCGCTTCTTCGCGCATTGCAAGACGCACAGCGACTCGCACCGCAGCGGCGAGTGCAACATGTTCTGCCTCGACTGCTCCTCCGCCGCCGCGGCCACCGGCGCGCTCTGCTCCCTCTGCCTCGCGCACGGCCACCGCGACCACCACACCATCCAGATCCGCCGGTCCTCCTACCACGACGTCATCCGGGTCTCCGACATCCAGCGCTTCCTCGACATCGCCGGCGTGCAGACCTACGTCATCAACAGCGCGCGCGTCGTCTTCCTCAACGAGCGGCCGCAGCAGCAGAAGCCTGGCTGCGGCGTCAAGGCCGCGTCCGCCTCCGCCAACCTCTGCGAGGTCTGTGCACGCAGCCTCCTCGACAACTTCCGCTTCTGCTCCCTCGGGTGCAAGGTCATCGGCTGCTCCCCCGACGCAGCCAAGGCCAGGAGCTGGCTCCTCCGTGCCCCCGACGGCGACACCTCCTCCACCTCCGCCATGCGCAATGCCGACAAGAAGCAGAGCTTCACGCCTCCCACGCCGCCGACCCTGCCGACGAAGCGGCGCAAGGGCATCCCTCACCGCGCGCCGTTCGGCAGCCTCATCGTCGAGTACTAGCCCTCGGCGGCGGCGGCTGCATTAGCATTACACGCACGCGGTAAAGTAAAAGTACTCTTCAGCCAACGGAATCGCACAGTGAGTCACTGAGATGAATCCGTGCATGAATCAGTGTGTCATTACGGCAATGGGATGACCACCACTTCGGTGGCCGCCTTCCTTTGCCATGGCACTTTGGGGTTGGTGGTGCTTCTCGAGGTGGATGCCATTTGCTCGCTGGCTTTGCTTTCCACAAAGGGGAGAGGGAAAGAAAGGTGGAGAAGAAGAAAGGAGGGTGCTTGATGCTAGACAACTACTGTTGCAACAATGTCAATCAAACTAGCCTTTTCCATTGATTACTGTTGTTAGGACAGGAGATATATATTTCTGATAGAAATATATGTACATGTTTTAGTCCTGTTCTGTTTCATATCAACCATAGTGGAGCAATATAGCTAGCCTTTGTGAGATGTTCTTACTAGATTAGATGTTTGAACTCTGAAGAAGAGGGGATAAATCAGTCAGTGCTAATAAGCAATGCAGGTGGCTCTGCTCCCTTGCATTCTCTTTCAGAGTTTTGTGATGACCTATGGTGCTTGATTGGTGTCAGTCACAGCTTATAACTAGTGCTTTCTTCAGCAATTTATGCATTGCCTTTGCCTAGATGAGGATGAGGATGAGAATGAGATGATAGATCCGCAACAAGTTGCTGTGTGTGCCCATAGATAAATGTACTGGTTCTGTTCTTCAGTTTTCTGATCAGTGGAAGGTTCTCTGCATTTGCAACATCAGGTCAGGCCAAATACTAGCGTAGCATAGCATAGCATTGTTGCCACTTGATGATAGTACCATCAGGAAGCAAGGAAATGGCGTCACGTTACTGCCCAACAAGGTTACGTTGATAGAAAGCCACTAGGAATGCGATTGCCTCCCTATGTATGATTGAACACCCTGATTATCTATCTATACAATTTAGCATTGTTCTCTGTTCATCATCTAATCCTGGATTATTAAACGGGGCACTTTGGTGGCATAATGCTGATACCTGAATAGTCAGTGACGGCATGGATGAAGCCATTGAACAGGCTTGGCTTCCGTTTAGTTTAGGCCAAAAGATGGGCACGGCCAATTCGCGACCTAACCAACTATAATAAGCGGAGGGAACGAAACGGACGGCTTTATTGTTAACGCCATGAAAACGACCTGGAACAGAAGCATCTAAATGCAGAGGAGGAGAGGAGAGGAGGGCAGCAGCATCAGCTTTGGGAGGAGCAGCAGCAGCTGAAACATATGCTACTGCTCACACACATTCTTTCTAGCTTCCACGCAACTTTGCGAGGCGAATCATCTTTGGGGGGAGCTTCCCTTTTCTCGAGGGGATGCCACAGTTGGGTAGTGACATGAAAAGCTGAGGAAATAAAGCGGGCGTGTGACATTTCCCAAAAGGACAGGGGGAGAAATGGAAGGGGATTTCTTTTGTGTGTGTTTGTAAAAAAAAAATTCACAAAGTGGTGGGACATGGATGTGGACTGCTGGAACCCTTGTTGATTTGTTTGGTTTGGCATTGGCTGGCTGCAGTCGCAAGATGCCATGCTATCTTGGTTCGGTTGGAGTGGATGTGTCTCCCTTCTAATGGCTGCGCTACAAGCAGTGTCACCTCCATTTGGTCATGGCATCTTTCTTCACAAGGCGACGGCCGTTTTTCATTTGGTCGTTTCTAGACTGCTTCGTCGCCTGTGGATTGATCATATATAGGTGCTCTGGAAATGGAATCGCTTTAGTCATGCACGTGGACAAATAGTAGGTGCTGTTAGAAGTTCTAGAAATGGTTTCCGTTTCTGTGTTTGGACCAATGAATTGATGATGCTTAGCTGCGAAGAAAGCTTACACAAAACAAGGAATCAAGTAAACTATCTCACTATATGCATTGCATTTTGGCGAGTACTATTAGCATTATCGTTGGGTTGGGGAATTAGAGAGCCTCATGGTCAAAGAGGGAACATACATTTGAGTAATCACAAGTTCGTGCTCACACGGAACTATTGTAGCGTACGGAGTTAGTTTTGTTGTGGTTCAGATTTGAAAGGCATTGTTTTCGCCGTTCGTTGACGCTATTATCCGTGGACGAGCCATGTATGCCCATGTGGCAGGATTTCAGTGTCCTCCCTGTGTCACTGGATGTCAAGCAACCAAGCCAGCACGAATCGCAACGCAGCCTGTCCCGTCGCGAGTCAATGCGCAAGTCATTCCGCGTGGTCCACACGTGTGGGGTGGGGGCGCGACGTGTCGCTTGCCCATTGGTCCCCGACCCGTGCCTGGGATGCGCGGCTCGTGTGGGCCCGCTCGCCCGCCTGCCGATCATCGCAGCCGCCGCCTTTCCTTGACCCACCACCAGTCCCCGCGCTCGCTCGCTCGCCCACCCACCTTTCCTCGTGCGCGGCAGGATCGACTCCGCCCCGCGCAGGCGTCCGATCACGCCTGGACGGTGGAGATGCAGTGCCCGGTCGGCGTAGCCCTCACGCGCGGTGGCGTCACGCGGTGCGTGGAGATGACGCGCCCAGGTCTCCACACCACTCTCCACGGGCAGGCAGCTCAGCTCTTCTAGAAAGAGGCAGCCGAGGCAGATAGCTGCGAGTCGAGAATCGTGGATACTGGATAGGAATTAGGATAGCTACTGCATGTTTGCCAGTGCCAAGAGACGGCAACGTGCCATGCCAGGATGCCAGCGTAGCATGCGCCTGCTGTGCTCTGATGAAATGGAATGAAGCCTCCAAAATGCATGGCAATGCCGCAATGGCAGCCAGCTGAATTCGTGCTCTCGTCTACTACGGAGTAGTGATTAGTGATTGGTCTCGGTTCTTCTTCTTCTTCTTCCACATCATATATGTACACTGCGCATGAACGAGATAGTCCAAACGCAGGGGCAGGCTGCCAGACCGTGGCCTCCCGGGGCCAACGTGTCGCTCACCCATTGGTCGATAGATAGGCAATGTGGTGGTCGTCTGTGGGCCGCCTTCTTCACGCTCGCGCCGCCCGCTGCCGTCGCCTCCCTTTTCTTGGGCCAGCGGGCCACCACAACGTCACCTCGATTTCATCTCTTTCCTTCTCCCTACACGTACTGTAGATAGATAGGGGTAAGTAAAAGGAAGCTAAGGCCGCACTAAAGCAGGGTTAGGGTTCTAAGCCTCCAGATCAGTCATTTCATCCATGAATTTACTGAACCCGGCTGCGCCGAGTTGTCGACGACCCCACTCTTCAGATCATGGGCCTCTAGCTTCAAGGTACTCACATCAGCCAGACAGGAATGCTTTCCGCAATACTAGCACCCGACTGATCCATCGTTAACCCGGTCTCTCTCTTGCGCACGTTTGCAGCTTCCCCATTCCATATGCGTTATTATTGATCAGCTAACTTCTCCTACATATGTCTGCGGTTTAGGAGGTCGGTGAGGTGGCAATTTCTGAAAAGGGACGTGAACAGGTGAGGAGGCACGTACGGCGACAGGTGTGTTTTGGCAAGAGAAGAAAGGATAAACGAAGGCTAGCAGGTGCGTGATGTGGCGGCAGGAAAGGAATTAAGTCATGATTAGTGATGGCACGCGTATATATATGTCGACGGGTGTGGTTCGTTCATTTGTTGGAATGATCAATGCTGGGATTAGATGAAACGAGAAAAACAACGACAACGATGCATTCATGTCTATGAAATTGGCGCTAGCTAGCGAGGCTAATAATACGTGTAGTGGTTCTTATTGATCACCACGTATGATTTGGCGTCCCAATCATCAGTGCCGAAATCAAGCAATCGATCGGTCCTAATCATGGTAGTATTATGCATCAGGGGAGGCTGACAGATGTATGTAGAGAAGTTTAGATGATCCAGCTCCAGCTCATACTGCAAAAGAAGAGCACTTGCTCCTGGGGTAAGTTGGTAGGCGCTCGACCTCCTCCCGGCCAAGTCAGACGGTCAAAGGTCAGGGGGGCGGAGGCAAATTTTCAGAGAACAAAAGAAAGGTCAGAGAGTCGATATTCTTGGACCGGACGGCTTGTTGGGCAGCACGAAGCTGGGCCGTACGTGTGGGTGCTCTGCTGTGCGGAGTGGACCGACTTCTACCTGGTCAATGCAAAGTCTAGCTAGTGGACGACCGTCGACCGGCACAAGTCGTTTCCCCGCATTATGCGACGAGACTCCTCTGCAGTTGGCCCTGGTCACTGACTCGTGGGCCCGGTCCCACACGTCAATGACTCAACTGCAGAGGAACCCTCTCCGCATTATGCAGCCTTGCTTGCCCACGGCAGTCGGCAGGAGCATCCATCGCGGAACTAGTAGGGCAGGGACGCCGGGTACGATCCGGAACGAGATCCTCTCACATTTTAGCTTCTACACCAGAGGGACGTGAAGCCCCCAGCACCGTTCGTTCTGCATCCAATCGGCAGGAAAGTAAACATAGGTGAAATAGAACGCAAAGTCGCCGCCCAGTAGACACAAGCGAAGGGGGAAAAACATTACGAGTAATAAGATAGAAAAATAATAAAAAAGCGCAGCCTGCCCTGTTATACGTTCTACTGTCCACGGTATTTTAAATTTGTTACAGCATTTTTTGTTTGGCTTATCCGTTTTCAATTCCGATCTCACCATTATATTAGCTGCATCAAGATCTACAAATCTATTAAACCTAACTAATTTATTATTAGCATATATTAACTGTAGCATAAGCTGAGACAAATCTATTAAACTTGACTAATCCATGATTAACACATCTTTACTGTAATATCACATAGGCTAATTATAAATTAATTATGCTTACTAGATTCTTCTCGCAGCAAAAATAGGGATTATGAAACTCGTTTTGTCATTGTCTTTAGTACTCTAATTACCATCTAAACATTTGATGGGATATGGCTTATTTTAAGGTCAAGGGAACGAAACACCCCTAAGTTATAATAATACTAACATGTTGATGTAGTTTTGTGCTATGTACTTCATACCAACACACTATTTCAAAGGGTTCTGCCGATGCATGTTCAAAGACGAAATTACTTACTCCCTCCGTATCAGAATATAGCTACGTTAAGCATTCAAAATTTGTTTCAGAATATAGCTACATATGAGTTGTGAAATCTGAGTGAATGGATGAATGGACGAAAATATCCTTGGAGAATTAATTGTCTTGTGGTCCTAGTTATAGCATGCATAATTGCTTTTAGTAAGCGGGCTGTGTTCAGTTCTCAAAAGTACTTTTTACTTCCTATTCATCCCCCTCACAGAACATGCATCCCCAAAAATTCATTTTTCACCTCTCCTATTCACGAGAAATTTTGTTATTTAACCTTGTATTCGCAGGCCTTTCAAAACATGACACTCAGTTCGCAAGCCTTTAGAAATTTAACGCTGGACCTACGAATTCTTTTGAAACGGGGGATTCTACCCTTTGTACTGATTTCGTGATTTTCTTTATTCTTTTTCCCCTCCAACCGACCTGAACGGACGAAATTGCCCCTTGTTTATCCCTTTTACTCCCGTGCGCATCCAAGTCTCGTTCCTACGTCGTCCTCCTGTTCGCGAGATCTTCCTGTTCGCTCTGTCCTCCTTCCTCTCTCGGCCAAGAAGAGATCTTCGGCTAGGGTTTGGGAAGCCGCTGCGGACGGCGGATTGAGGCGGGCCTCATGGCGAGCGGAGGCTTCGGCGATGCGGGTGGAAGCCAGGGCGAGTACCGTGGCCTCCAAATCCGCTCCAGGTGCTCGGCAAAACTGGCGAGCACCGGCAGAGTTCGAGATGCCCCAGGCCGGTGTCCTCCGAGGCTCGTCAGCAGCGACTACGAGGAGGAGCGGGCGTAGGACCCAGCAGCGATGGGCTGGCAGTGGCCGTGAAGAGGGGCAAATGGGGCTGCAGCCATGCTAACAACTTCGCGCGGACGAGCAGGATGCCTGCAACATTCGGTGTTGTTGGCTTGCTGCTGCTGTAGAAGGGAGGGCGAAGGGAAGCTGATGGAGGCTGGACGAGGGCGACGATGAGAGAAGGGAGAAGAACAGCAGAAAGAAAACGAGGAAGAAGAACAGAACGCCGCCTGGATCTGGCCCGATCCAATCGATAGGAAAAATAAGGCAGGGGTAATTCCGTCCGTTCAGGTGGGTTGGATAGAAAAAAGAATAAAGAAAATCGTGAAATCCATAAAAGGGTAGGAATCCCCGTTTCAAAGGAATTCGTAGGTCTAGGGTTAAATTTCTAAAGGCTTGCGAACTGGGTGTTATGTTTTGAAAGGCTTGCGAATACAGGGTTAAATATCAAAATTTTTCCCTATTCATCCCCTCACATAACACGCATCCCAGAAATTTTTTTTTTCATCCTCAACTAAACACAGTAAGGAAGGTATAGCTACCATATATACATGCATGCATATGTTTAATGAGAGGTAGATGAGACATTTTGTCACACTTCTTAATTTGTCTTAAAAAAACTAAACGTAACTCTATTTTGAAACGAATGTAGTAGTAAAGGATTGATTTTTATTTTTTTTGAGGGGGGACTTACAGGATTGATGACCAGAACAACGGGCCGTTTAACGCTTGTAGGCCGGCTTTGCTTGCTATTTTGCCGGTATTTACTTCCCTGCCGGTTGATGTAAGATGAACGATGCTCCTGGCTTCACGTCCCTCTGGTGTAGAAGTTAAAATGTTAGAGGATCTCGTTCCGTGACCGACCCAGCCGTCTCGGTGCATCGGTCTCCCTTGAGACACATTCCACGGACCCAGACCTTGACCTGAAGTCCTGAACTGTAGTATGTACCCCACCTCTTTTGTCCGACCAGTGTCGCCTATCAATATAGCGAGTTCGCATTTGGCAACGCTCCCCTTCTCTCTTTCGATCCCTTCACACCGGCTCACCTCCATGCAGCGGTGCAAGTTTTTTTTTTTTTTTTTAACTGACAGGGAAAGATCCGAATTTCGTCTTCCCCTGCTGAATTGTATAGTCCATCCAAATTGGGTCTACTGGCCTACCGAAGTATACCGAGCATGACAGCATGTAGAGACATACCGGATTCGTCTGTCGTCTCGGAACCCAGAGATCGGAAGCATTCACAGCCCCACCTCACTGGCGGCTTCTTTCTTCCTTGACGCGCTCGCTCCAACGAAGGCACGAAGCTATTCCTCGTTCTGGCACTACCGACGTCAGACTTTCAGAGCAGGGCAGGACAAGAGAACACTACGCGAAATCAGAGCCACGAACTGTAATTCATCCAGTTTCGAAAAGCGGGAAAACGATTCAACAGGCTCAAAAAGTTAGGGCCCTGTTCCTAACTTTTCACTATTCATTCCAACTTTTCACTATTTTTCCCTCACAAAACACATTTCCAGCGAATACTACAGTGTTTTTTCCTACAATCTAAACATACCCTAAGTAAAACCATCGAATTCAGAACTTTGCTGTGAGTGATGCGGAACAGAGTTGGTCATATGAGCCATGGGATGCTGTATGCAGGTTATCGCATTTCCCAATCACTCGCTATTGCTACTGATGGATGTGAACTGAATCGTCAGTTTTGTTTCAATTTACTTGTATTAGCTGCAAGATTTTTGCTGACCTGGTGGCTGTTGTATGAGATTAATCACCACTTCATCACCAGCAGTCGGCATCTTTCCTTTTGCTTTCTCCCCTGGCTTTGAAGTCACCGTGCATGTGTGTGGTAGATCGATAGCCACGGGAAATGGAGTTGAAACTGACTGGAATCACTTTCAACTCTAGTAAAGTAAAAAACAAGAATGCAAATTCAATTTCAAAGGTCAAACCCAAATCTTGTGAAACTAATCGTGCTGTGCCAGTCGAAACTTAACCTTAGACATCTGCAATTGGGTTGTATTATATGTCATTCTGAAAAGCTTCCATCAGGCCCATAACAGCCCAACATGCAATAGGGCCCTCTTACAATTAAGCACAGCATAGGAGAAATCGGCTCGCCCACATCGTCGGCGAAGGCGCCGGCACCAACCGCCGCCGGCTTCATCCACAAGACTATAAGGTCTGCCCTCTCCCCCTCCGATCCCCTTCCTTTGATGTCTTTCAGGTGGCTGTTCCTGTCATGCCTACAAGGGCTCCCCTCGCTGTTTCGCTAGTCAAATTCAGTTTGTTTCAGCCTTTAAGCCGTGTTCGTTGCCATTTTCTAACCTCGTGATGGCTGTGTGCCTGTTCGTTGTTTGCTGGAAGTGGAAAGCCTTCAAGGGTGCAATGCAGTGATGTTAAGCACTCTAACCCTGTTCGTTACCTATCTCAAGTTTCCGCTCACCGTCTTGTTTCCATTCAATACAAAAAAAGATGTGGAGGCATGGTGCTGCTGCTGTGTTCATCCCATATACACATTGTAGAATAGGTACAACGTACTGTACTTCTTGACGTGTAGCAAACTGCAAATAAGTGGCTCCTAAGTCCTAAGCAGGCAAGGCTCTTGCTCCATGATAGAGGGAGTTAATAACATCATGCTTAGGAGTTACACTTCCTTGTCAGGCTACTCCATATATGCTCCTTGCTCCAATGAACATGTTGTGGTTTGCCAAATGAGCAGAAATCGTACAGGAAAACTAAAATAATTTGATTGCTACCTATATGCACAGGGGCTAATCTGATGCCAAGAAAACTTTGACGGTCCATCGGATCCCCGGCAGCAATAACTTGATCAGGTGCAAAGGCGATATATAGTACCCCGTGTGCCTTCCTTAATTTGCCTAAAGAATCAGGACTGCCTTCGTGTACAGCCTTAAGTTTATGTCCGGGGATAACGCCATTTTCATTAACCGTCTATCTTAAAGCCGTCCGATCTACTACATCTGACGGTCCTGCTTTATTTAGCTGGCCACACCCACACAGGGTGCAAATTAAACGGGCGCAAGCAACAGTTGAGGCTGCAGGTGGATCCGATTACGCGACCTGAAACTGTTCACTGTCACTGAAGCCAGCGATCATCAGACTCGACAGTTATCTTGACCAGCAGCTACCTTGTGTTTATAACCCGGTGAGTAATTTATCATTGCTACGAGAATTCTGTGACCAGCAGGTTAATTTCCCATAGGTCCTGAAGAATTCTGCGAGACTGCGACGGCATTTCTTAAAGAATAATAAACTTATCTCAGCCTGTACTCATTCGATCGCCACCCATTTAGGTAACCACAAAAAAAAAAAAACTGTTTTCACAGTAGTCAGCTCATTGCATAGGCCAGCAGGGATAATTTACAACATGCCGGCTCATGATGTTGCTAGGTAATACGCCGAACTGACAAACATTCCCCACTAATCTTGCGTTCCTTCAATTCCTTGACGGATTGGAATGGACATTGGAGCAACCCCTCCCACGTTTCATGCAACCATTGGGGTATGGGCGGGAGGATCTAGATACTTTTGATTCAAAAGAAGTTTATTATTCCACTAATCACCTGAAGGATTTGCCGCATATTCCGCACTGTCATGCGGCATCTCCTCTTTCTTTGATCATGATATAAAATTATAAATCGGAACAATCGACATCTTCTTAACCTCATCATGGAGAATACAGCAAGACGTGTCAAGTATGGAACGGAACCGTATGTCTGCTGTGACGTTTTGTCGCCGACACACATACGCCCGAGGAGCCTTATAATTGTGGTTGTTAGTATGTACTAACTCATAATCTTTTTCACTCTCATTGATTAATGGTTGCATAATTATAAGAGGCAAACTTAGAAGACAACTGAATCTATGTGTTATCTATTAAGGGTATGTTTGTTTGCATTCAAAATTATATAATCAATTATATAGGGCAACAAACAACTTAGACTATTGTTTAGATTGCATAATCTCTACTAAATTATCATAATCCCATAACCCACCTAAGGGTACTTTGTTTCAGATTATTTCCTAACCAACCATTTACACTCTCAATAATTAGGGTATAGAAACAATACTACGGAGATTATATAATGTAGAACCAATAATCTGAATTATATAATTAGCACCAATATACACATGTCTCATGCCTGCTTGTTTTCCACTCAACTTATGTTAATCAGATTATAATCTATAATTTAGAGAAGTGTGGCATATTGAATTGTAATAATCTGGCCAGTGAATTGGCCATAATCTATCTATATTTCATATGGTATTTGTTTCAATTTGTAGAGTATTAGATGTATTATATAATCCATAGGGTGAAACTAACACGCCTGTAATAATCAATGAGCTGAAAAAAACACCTATGTGATTATAGATAGATTATATCAATTCACAAGTTGGGTTATTATAATTGAATAAGCTGATTTTCTCTAGCTCTAGATTATATAAGTTGGCTGGAAAACAACAGTGCCTAAATCATCTCAAGATTATGTAATAATGCATTAGACCATTTGTTAACCTAAAGACACTATGATGTTGGTAATGTCACCGAGATTGGTGCCTTGGTGGCCTCCTGTGGCTACGGTGGCGGAGCTAGCAGACGTGAAAAAAATTCTAACGACCTAGAATTGGCAGAAGAACAGATGACTTCGTGGTATATACAATACTCCTTCTGTTCTAAATTATAATTTGGTTTAGTTTTTTCCTAAGCCAAACTTCTTTGATTCTGACCAAGTTTATGTGAAAAAACAATCCATTTACAACATTCAAATGGTTTTACTAAATCCCCTATGAAACACGTTTTGGTTGTAAATTTATTTTTGTACTAGAGATGTTCATCTTTTTCTAAAAATTTCGTCAAAGACTATAAGTTAGAGTAGTTTGACCTAGATTGATCTAAAATAGACTGCCAAACTGTGTCAACATGAGGTGCCATGTTTGCCCGACCCACCCCGTTCTCAGAATTTCTGGCTCCACCACTGTGCGCGGCTACAGCTTCATATTTGAATTTGAACCGCAACGGTAAAGAGAGAGGCCCTAACGTCGCCGTCCGGAAGCGATAAGCTGCCGGCCGTGGGAAGAACAATCCGGGGAATGATTCTTCAAGATCCGGCAGAAAACCACCGCACGCTCGCGTATCCTAACTGGCTCCAGTCCACGTCGTCGCTGCCACCCCAGCGGAGTACATCACCCCGTCGCGGTTTCTCGCGTTGGTCCCCCCGTCACCGTCCTCGCCTTTCCCGCCGCGCCTCGGTTTCGTCCCCTGCAAAATTCGCGCCACGCCCGCGCCACGCGCACACCGCCACCTCCCCGCTCCGGCGCGCTCCGAGATCGGCATCCATGGACGTGAAGGCACCCTCGCCTTCGCCGGCGCCGTCGCCGGGCGCCACGCTGTCCGCCGTGATCGCCGAGGACCGGCGCCGCGAGGCCCGCCGCCGTGCGGGGGGACACCACGGGCACCAGGGTGGGGGGCTCCTCCCGTTCCTCGTCCCGGCGTGTGGGCGCCCCGCCGGGCAGGTCGGCGGCAAGCCGCTGCACTCGCAGGTCATGATCCGCCTCCACCGCTGGTACGCCTCGCTCCAGCCCAAGAGCGGCAGCGTCTCGCGCGATGGGGAGAGACTCGAGACCCGCCGCCGCACGCCGAGCCCGCCGCCACGGCCTACACCTCCGGCCCCAACGCAGGTGGTTCCGCCGCCGTCGCCGCCGCCGCTGCAGCGCCAGGACACGCCCGCCGTGAGAGTGAGTATCCCAGAGAGGAGGCCTTTGAGGGAGAGAGAGGAGGAGACCGCGGCCCGCGCGCCGGCGCCGGCGGCGGGATCCAAAGCCATTGCCGAAGAGGACAACACGTCCGCCGGCGGCGAAAGCGTGGGGAGCAGCGAGCGCGCGACGCCGTTGACGCCCACCGGATGGGGAGGGGGAACTTGGCTCAAAGTTTCGCCCAAGACGACGGTGAGATCCCTGTCGCTGCAGACGGACACGAGCGACGAGTCGCCTCAGTCCGTATCCTATTCTCCGGCGACGATGGCGGCGGCGGAGACCGCGGACAAGTTCGTGTTGGCAGACAAGTACCGGCCCAATTTCCTCAGCGAGTTCATCTGCAACAAGAACGTCGCAGCCGACCTTTACAAACTGGTGATCACCGATCACATTCCCACATTGCAAATTAAACAATCCTTCTTGTACGTAGCATTTTGGTTTTGGAGCCGAACCACCAGCATTCATTCCCTCCGATATTAGTATAGTCAATCTGAGCTGACTTGCATTTTACAATTTTATATCTCAGAGCTGGTTTTAGGATTGGTCTAATGAAAGGGTGAAGGCCGAAGGGGCTCTGAATTAGCATTTGGAGTCAATTTCTTGCACTCATGTTCGAGTCAAACTTAGGTTCAGCACACGGTTACTTACACTTCTACTCATTTTTTTTTTGTGCATGTAGGTTGTTGCACACGAATGCAAACATTTCATCTTTGAAGGCCCACCGGCAGTTGGGAAGAGAAGCATGGTGCTGGCACTTATAAGGGATGCTTTTGGTCCTAATGAGCTCAAGGTCACTGTTGCAAGTTACTAGCTCTCATCATGTGAAGTTAAACCTCTGTTTTCACTATTATTTATGTTTTGTTCACCATGCCATCTCACATTTTGTTATGTTTTGTTCATCTTGTCATCTCACAGATAAGGGATGAGAGAAAGAAATTTGAGTTGAAGGTACGATCCAGGGACGTATTTTTCCCACTTATTAATTTGCTTGTCGCTTTCACAGTTTTTTTTTCACTAATGTAGTGAACAAGTTCTCTTTTTCTTCTTACAATGAAAAAAAAATGTTACCACTGTTGTGAGATAATTAAGTGCAGTATATTCTAGAATCATGTTACCCTAGTGATCTATTGACTGATTATGATATTGTAGGGAGAAATTAGAAAGCACATCGATGTCAGAGTGAAGATTTCGGACCATCACGTAGAGGTAAACTTGGGCGATTTACATGGCTATGAGAAGTATGTCATAACGGCTTTGTTGAATGAATCAATGCCATCACCAAACTCGGTCTGTGACCATACTAACTGCAGAGGTAACTTGCAACACTCAATTAACGAAATTTGAAATTTCAAACAACTGCATCTTAGACATTGATTTCTGTGGCATTTTTACGTGACGTGTTCAAGCACCGGTGGTTTATATATGTGCAGTGGTTGTTATCCATGACGCTGATAAGCTCTCGTCGGATCTTCAACATTATATCGGCTGGTTTTTGGGGAGGTATGCAGGATGTAACAAAATCATTTTCTGCTGCTCTGATGCTTCTAACCTTGAAGCTATCAAACATCTCTGCAAGGTCGTGACTCTTCAGCCACCTTCATTTGACGAGGTACTTTATGCAACACAATACACAACATGTTGATCAGTGTTACGTGTAAGAAGCGTTTCACTTGTTGCACTGGTCAGTCTGATGAAAGATGAATCTCTCTTAGATAATAAAGGTTCTAGAGTACATCGCAACGCAAGAGAGCATTGATTTGCCTCGTGATCTTGCTAGGAGAATAACAGTCAGCGCAAGTAATAATCTCAGACAGGCAATACGCTCTTTTGAAGCTACATGGAAAGCAAAGTAAGCACCTTTACCAGATCCTTTTTCTTCTATTTTACCTTTTTTTAAAGATTTCTTCCATTTTACATAAAAAGAACTTAGTACTCCAGAGCGATTATTGATCACCATTCATTTTGGTAGATCTGGATAGATATGATAGAGGTAAATAGATGAAATACTGAGGAATATTTTCTCTACATGCATGGTAACGACGGCAGGCATGGATGTGAAAAGAACAAAATAATGGCATGCATGAACTTCAAAAGAACAAAATAATGTGAAAAGTAACGGCATGCATCCTCGCATGCAGTTTGTTTGCAAAAGACCTGATTTGAGGAGGAAGTCTTGACGATTTAACTATTTTTCTAGTTGTTATTTTTCTATTTGTAAAATGAAAGGCTCAGATTCTTCTAACCTCTTTGGAAGTAGGAGGTGTACCTTAACAAGGATTTAACTCTTCATTGTTTTTTGAACATTGCAAATGGTATGGCGTTATTTTGAATGGCAGTTTTCTTTAAAGATAAATTTTGAATGAAAGTTACGAATCCTTCATCTTTCATATATCAAGGCGCATGCATGATTTACCCTCCTTGAGATGATTCCTTTTGCAAATGTGTTCATATTGCTGAAATGAAATGGCTCTCGGTGGAACTTCTGCATAAATCAATAATTTCACTTACAAATGCAGCTACCCATTCGTAGATGGCCAAGTTATTTTGACAGGATGGGAAGAGGATATCTCTAATGTGGCCAGAAATATAATAGAGGAGCCAAGTTCAAAGCAGTAAGCGAACCTTGGGTCCTGATGTTTCATAGCTCTGCAAATGTTAAGTTCTTGAAGCGTCTGAAGACAAATATTTTGTTTTGCCGCTTTTACAGACTGTTTGTTATCCGAGGAAAGATCAGAAAATTGATTGAGCATAATGTGTCACCTCATTTCATTTTTTCGGTAAGCTCTGCTTTGCTAATGTCTTTTGAGATTTCTACGTCAGTGTTTTTGCCAGATTTACAATGACATTCTCTATATTTTTTTTTCCTTTTCCCTTGTGATTAGCACTTGGTAGCTGAATTGAAAAGGGACAAGGATGAAGAGTTTCAGCACAGTATTGATGAACTGGCCTTTGACGTGAACCATGTAAGCGGTGGTGGTATCCCCTGTGATTATTAGTTATTCATTTGTCAGCTTCTAGCCTACAATTAGTGTACCAATATGTAGTGTAAACTGACAGATATTTGCTTTGTTTTGTCCCGTCGCTAGTGTAAAGAATGCAAACTTCTAAAAGAGCAGTGCAAGGGATGCAAATCTCGGGATGCACATATGAACATCGAAGGCTTTACTGAGAAGATTCACGATCATGGCGAAAGCATCCAATGCTTTATAATGATTGAAGGTACTTGAAGTTTTTTTTTTCAATTGTTTGCTGAAGTCAAGTCCAGCGAGGCACTAAATTAACCCAGCAATCCTCGCAGAATTCACTGTGAGGTTCCTGAGCTTTTACAGATCCTTAATAGCAAAGAAGTCGAATACCCAATGAAGAAAGATTCATCGCTTCGGCCTGCAAATCCTCCTCGTGGAAGATCTGTCATACTGCTGGTACCTAAATAAGATGCGATGCGTCTTTGAATAATCAAAGCACCTGAAGAATGATATAGTGGTCTTTGGTCCGCGCCCTGTAAATTGACCTGTATATGATCTGCTTGTATTGCTACCGTTTAATAATAATAATAATAATAATAATAATAATAATAATAATAATAACAACAACAACAACAATAATAATAATATATGCCTAGTCGCTGTTAAGGGGGAAACTGCAAATGGATGCTCATATAAAGGATCATCAACCAGTAGCAAGAATTGAATTTATATGATTGATTATAATTATATATCTATAGGGTATGACTATGAACAATCAATCTAGGTAGGCAAACTAGTCTCTTTTTTTTGCTTGGAACACATGCCTTGGCATTTTTCCTTAGCAGTTAAAGTTCTCTATTGACGGCCTGTTTGGAACGCGGGATTTTTTTCCCCTGTTCTTGCATTTTCCTGTGAAATTGAACTGATTTTTGTGAAATTCTTGCGTGATTCCTATAAAAAATCCTGCGTTCCAAACAGGCTTGGACAGTCTAAGGTTTGCTGTTGAGTCATATGTGAAGCTAAGTTTGTTTAGAGCCACGAATCAAATAGCATCCTTAATGGAGTTTAAAATTAGTGCTGTCCTAATTCGTTTATGCATTGGCTGCTAACCATTCGAATCCCTGGCTAGTCTTTTTCCTGTCCATGGCTGAAATTCAGAACGCTGCAGTTAATGATGAACAATCTACACTTCTTCAAATCACCATGCAAATGAACAATATCTACATCTGCATGAATGTAGTACGCACTATCATGCCTGCATATATCTGTAACCTCGTATGTACATGTCGTGCAGTTCGTTCATTCTTTCAGTTTCAGCATATACACAAAATTCACAGCAAAAATATCAAATTTCCAGTATCGCCATGGACGCAGATCCTGGATGTCGGTGCTAGCCTAGGCCACCATGTATGTCACCGATCAGGTCGCGATCGGACCCCATCGCTCGCCGGATCGATGTGCGCCACCGCTGCGCTGAGGATTCGCTGGCCGTCGTCAACCACGACCGCGACGCGGCCACCGTCGCCGTCTCCCGGCGTGGGACGCGGCGGCGCGTCGAGCTCGGAGCGGCAGACGGGGCACGTGGTGTGGGCCCGGAGCCAGGAGTCGATGCACGCCGTGTGGAACGCGTGGCGGCAGACGGTGACGAGCACGCGGACCGCGTCGCCGGCGGCGAACTCGGACAGGCAGACCGCGCACTCCGGCTGCGTCGCTGCTTCGTTGATCCACCGGACCGTCGGGAACGTCGCGAGCACCGCGGGGTCCAGCCCGGCAGGCTTTGGCGTCGCGTCCGCGTCCTCCGTCGTCGCCTCGGCGTCGGCGCCGGGGTCCTCGGCGCCCGTGGCAAGGCGGAGGCGGCGGCGGCGGCGGCGGAGCCAGAGGGAGAAGAAGTGGAGGAGGTCGCGGAGGAGGAAGATGGAGAGGAAGCAGAGGAGGAGCACGAACAGGATGAACACGGGCAGCAGCATCGGGAACGGCTCCCGCGGCGGCGCCGGCGGCGAGGAAGAAGACCCACGGGCGGCGGCGCGGTGGGCCCGAGGATCGTCGTGGCTGCCAAGCCTGCCGCCATGGACGAGGAGGAGGCGGCGCGCGGCCGTGGCCACCATGTCCATGTGCGCATGGAGAGTGACGATCCGGCGGGTAGCCTTTTAGCGCGCGCGCGCGTTCGTGGCTCATGTCTGCTCGTGGGAGCGGGCGTGAGCGTTGGTTGGAGGGCGTCTTCGTCGGTGTCCAGGGCGGGTGGAGCCGTGAGCTTTACGGTGAGGCGAAGGCGACGCCGGGACGGCACGACACCGACATGCACCGTACCACGCGCGCGTGGGCACGGCAGGCAGCATGGCCCGCTCGCGCCGGCCGGTGGAGACGCGACGCGACGTGGGAGGAGGCCACGGCCCACGGGCAAGGGCGAAAGGGGAGGGGAGCCTAGCAGCGCGTCGTGGTTGGTGTTATGGCGCGCGCGCGCGCTCATGTGTTTGAGATGCGTCGTGGTTTTCTTTTTCGCCTCATGTTGGTCGCTCGCTGCTGACAGCCGACGCGTCACGCGTCCACGTCTGAGAACGACCAGTCGCGAACTCAAACAGGGCGTGGAGGGTGCCAACTGCCAAGCCCTCTCTCTCTCTCTTTCTCTCTCTCTCTCTCTCTCTCTCTCTCTCTCTCTCTCTGTGTGTGTGTGTGTGTGTGTGTGTGTGTGTGTGTGTGGCAACGGCAGAGATGTGCCCTGATTCCCGAGCACGAGGATTACCAATGTACGGGCGCCGGTGAGCGGTGATGGTCACGAACACCTTTCTGCTGCGCCGTTCCATCCGGGGTCACGGCATGGGTTACGGGGTAGGAGCTCGTGCTTCCCTACCTCTTTACGGTCTTACAGTACCTCACAGCGATGCACCCACATGACTCTTCACGTCATGCTATTGTGGCTTGGAAGTTTGAAGCCGAAGACATTTTGATTTCATGTAATCATCCGTGCGTAATCTTGTCTACTTTCAAGTTCGATGTGAACAATTCATGCCGAAGTGGTTGTGTTTGAGTAAAGTTGCTTCTGAGTTTTCGCTGAACTTGGCTATGCACGATATGTTACGACCGAACAGCAGGCAGAAAGCAAAGGCATTGTGGACAACTGTAATCCAACCACGATGATCCGCCCTGTAATCTAGGAATCCAAACATAATCATATTATTGTTATCCGTATCTTTAGTATCCGCTGTGTTTGTAATATCTTATTATCTATATATAATCCAGAGTTCTCTAATCTCTGTCCCGTTCAAACGGACCTTACTTTTTTTTTTGAGGGGGTCAAACGGACCTTACTGAACACTGCAAGAAAGGTAGCAGGCAGTTTCGACTTTCAAACACTGTCACTTCGCAGTTCGCACACGCGTCGTCGGGCTTCTTTGCCTTCTTGGTCCCAAAATTCAGCTAAGCCCATGACATCGAGGCCCCCATACAGGAAAAGGCCCAGATGTGCCAAAGCGAAGCCCACAGAAACAGTCCGACTTTTCTTGACCTGCGCCGCCGCCGCCGCTCTCTGGTGCTTCGCCGGCGATCCGCCGAGGCTCAGCAGAAGGAAGTCGCCGCGACGTCGAAAGGGAAATCGCTGGGTCCTGTCTGGAGGGGATCTATGTTCACAAACGCGCAGCGCCAGGTCGAGCGCACCGGCCGCTCCGGGACTCCGCGAGACCAGTACCTTCAGGTCCGTCCCGTTCCGTTCTGCCCCCCTTCTTTAATTCCCCAGGGATTGGTGTTGGCGAGTCTTCTTGCTGGAATCCATCCTGCTTCCTGAAAATCCGTTTCCCGTTGATTAACCCGTTCCACTTGATTGGCGTATCCAGGATCTTGTGACCCAATTCCAGAACGCCACGGATGAAGGTTTGTGGTTGCTTTATACTTGTTCTTTTACAGGATGCTGTGCAGCTCGCTTTCTGTATAATTCTCTAGCATCTTGAGTGTTAGTCTAGGGAGCAGTCTAGACATCAGTTGGTTTTTACTCTTAATGGTACTAGTAATCTGTGTGATCAGAACCTTAATATGTTTTACTATAGCCTAAATTCCATAATGTAAAAGCGATGCTTTGTTGCGACTGTTTGGTTGTTTCATTGGAGTAGAATCTACTACATGGATTGGTGAAACATCTTACTAATGAATTATATTTTGGGTGCTATTTGGTTCGAGCATCATTAACACAAACATAAAGGGGATAAGATCAAGCGGTAACAGAAATGGAGTCATCATTTTCTTCATTTGTTTGGTTCATGATATGTACTGTCTGGTTGGATCGCATAACGCTGGATCATGAGCGGTATCAACTTTACATAGCATTGTAACCATTTGCACTGTGAATTGATTACAGGCTTACAGCCGAGCCCTACCAAACGCGATTTAACATTATCAAAATGATGCTCTGAAGCATTTACGCGGTAAAATGGCACAACCGAACAGCACCTTACTTTACCTTTAATATGCTAAACATTTAGAGTAGCATATTGCACCTGCATTGAAGATCTAGTGAGACTAGAGAAGATATGCAGCAGTGGCAAAGTTCTAGGCGGTAAAAGGAAAATATGCAGTGCAAAAAATTGAATGAAAATAACAAGGATAAAAATCTGGCCTATGTGTGGCTATACAACTTTTAGACTTCATATAGTCACCGGTCAGAAAAACTATCTGGCTGGTCAATTTATGAAGGAGAAGCTTATGGAGGTGTTTTGTTCTTTTGTCGCACTCTATAAGTTCCATGCTGTTATAGATTGTATATAATTTAGTTCATCTGTCTTGTTTCAGAGACTAAGGAGAAGATAGTTGCAAACTTGGCAAATTTCGCGTATGACCCTTTTAACTATGTGTTTATGCGTCAGGTTCTATTATCCTAAACTCTTCTTTTGAAACATTTGTTGCATATTTTCTGTAACGGCATCTTGACTTAGCTTTACTGTTTAATAACTCTGTTTTTTATTTTCTCAGCTGAATGTTCTTGAGTTATTCTTGGACTGCATTACAGAGCCAAATGAAAGGCTTATCGAGTTCGGCATTGGTGGAGTATGTAACTCATGTGTTGGTGAGCTTCACAATACCATAGACTATGATTTCTTATTTATGCGATTTCAGTGAATAACTCACACGTTTTGTTTCATCCATGCCCATGCAGATCCTTCAAATGCTTCAGTCATTGTTCAGTGCGGTGGAATCCCGTTGGTTATACAATGCTTATCAAGCCCAGTACGGAACACTGTGAGTATTTCTGAAGCTAAGAATGGGACATTTTGTCCTTTGGGCGGTGTGTATTTCTGATGATTCCGTGCTTTTCAGTCCGTCTTTCTCGTATCTGCAATTTTCCTCCCATGGTCATATAACAGGTGACTTATGCACTTGGGGCTTTGTATTATCTATGCAACCCTTCAACAAAGAAAGAGATCCTGAAACCTGATGTAGTTAGGATTATAAGAGAGTATGCTGCAGCTGGAGCTGTTAACACCAGTTTCAGCAACATGGCTAATGCTTTCCTGGAGAAGCATGTTGATTCATGACTTTCGCTGAGAATTTTAGGTAAAGCTTACAGAATGTACTCTGCTTACAATTATAGCTGCTCTCATTTGAACTAAAGAAACTATAAAATTCATCTGAGTTCATTTCTGTGGACAGGGTGCTATGTAAAGGTGCCATAATGTCATGAAACATAGAAATGAGAGTGCCATAATGAAAGACAGAAAAAGGGCGTAAAATGGAAGAAGGCTTGAAGCCCAGAATTGAAAGCCTGCTATGCATCCATACCTGATGCTTATTCAGGCAGCTAGCTTCTTCTTGATGAGAGTAACATCTATAAGGCCTGGATGGAAAAAATAATAATTCCCTAACTTCAGCAAGAATATTTCCCTGGTTTTCAATACTTATCATGGTTCAGTTATCTGTTCAAGGAATTGGCAATTACCAACCACCTTGCTGCTTCTCTTCATTTTCCAGGACGCACCTGCACTACCATTATATTGCTGGTGAATGAGAACTCACTGAGGTCAATGTAGTGTCATAAATCCATTTTTTTTCTCTTCGATGTCTGACAGAACCAGTAATTTAAAGACTCTGCAATATAGTGTCAATGAGTTCATTTTTCTCTTTCCACATCTGAAGATCGGATGGGACAGTGATCTTGTATGCAGCTGTACAAGGGGAGTTTTCTTTCTTACGTCCAGGATCTTTACTTATTTACTATATAAACTTAACGAATGGTTTTCCTTATGATATTCTCAAAAAATCAGTTCATGATGTACGATTCGTACATCATGAACTGATTTTGAAGGGACGAATGTTTGGTACGTATTAACTTGCTGACTTGGAGATCCTGCTAGCAACATAATTTTTGTCATCAGGTGGCATCAGAATTGGATCCTATGGACTAAACTTTATTCCTCTTTTGATCTATTGTAACACCGATTAGATGGATAAATAAAGACTAATTGCATAAGTCATGGCTAATTGTCGAGACAAATTAGCATCAATAATAGAATAATTAGCATCATGAGGTTTGTCTTGATAATTAGCCACGACTTAATAAATTAGCCTTTATAGGTGTCAAAATAAAGTAGATTCTGCCGTTAAGAACAGAGTGTCGAACTGGCAAGATAACTGCAGCATTTTCCCCAAATTCCTTCGCGTTTTGATTCCTTGGATTTTGAAGCCCAACAAACTGAAAGGCCCAAAAAGCCCATAGCATCCTCAGCAACAGCAAGTCGGCGGCCTTCCTCCTTCTTTGACCCGGAAGCCCAGGAGGCCGTGGACTCTTCGTAATCGCACTCGTCACCTCCAACTCCAAGGCTCCAACGCGTCCCCGCCGCCGCCTCTTCTCCCCTTCCCCTTCCCCTGCCGGCCGCCACTACAAAACCCTAGCAAAATTCTCCACCCCTCAATCCAAACCCTCACACAAGTAGCCTCTCGATTCAACCCAAGGATCCAATCAGGATGATGCCCGGATCAGCCGCGCCGGCGGGGGACGCCGGGATGTTCGTCCCGGCGGCGACCGCGGGCACGGTCCTCTGCTGCATGTGCGGCGTGGCGATGCAGCCCAACCCGGCCAACATGTGCGCGCGCTGCCTCCGCGGGCGCGTCAACATCACCGAGGGCGTCCCGCGCCACGCCGCCGTGGTCTACTGCCCCGACTGCTCCTCCTACCTCCAGCCGCCGCGCTCCTGGCTGCGCGCGACCCCGGAGTCCCCCGAGCTCATGCAGATCCTGCTCCGCCGCATCACCAAGCCCCTGGCCCGGCTCCGCGTCTCGCTCTCCGGCGCCGAGTTCGTCTTCTCCGAGCCCCACTCCAAGCGCCTCCGCCTCAAGCTCCGCCTCCGCCGCGAGGTGCTCCACGGCGTCGTCCTCGAGCAGACGCACCCCGTTGAGTTCGTCGTCCACGACCGGCTCTGCGACTCCTGCTCCCGCGCGCAGGCCAACCCCGACCAGTGGATTGCCGTCGTCCAGCTCCGCCAGCACGTGCCCCACCGCCGCACCTTCCTCTACCTCGAGCAGCTCCTCCTCAAGCACGGCCAGGCTTCCCTCGCGATTCGCGTCGCCGCAGCCCCTGGCGGTCTCGATTTCTTCTTCGGCTCGCGCTCCCACGCCGCCCGCCTGGTCGACTTTCTCACCACCGTTGCTCCTGTCCAAACTCAGACAGCCAAGCAGCTCGTCTCGCATGACATTAAGAGCAGCGTCTACAACTACAAGTACACCTTTTCAGTCGAGATTTGCCCCATCTGCCGTGAGGACCTCATCGCTCTCAGCCCCCAGGCTTCCCGGGACATGGGTGGCCTTGGCCCACTCGTACTCTGTGTCAAGGTCACAAATGCCATTGCCCTTCTTGATCCCCTCACGCTGCGTGTTCACCACCTGGAGGAGAAAAAGTATAGGGTGTACAACTTCAAAGCAGCTCTGACTAGCAAACAACTCGTGGAGTACATTGTGCTGGACATTGAGCAAGAGTCTCCAGAAATTTCCATTGATGGGTCTCGGTACCAGTTGGCTTATGCGCAGGTTGCCCGGGTGTCGGATTTCGGGAAGAATGACACCATTTTTACTGTGCGGACGCATCTTGGTCACCTGCTGAACCCTGGTGATCATGCCCTTGGGTATGATCTCTATGGTGCAAACCTGAATGATGATGACATGGACACAGCTATGACACGATACAGCTTACCTGAGGTGGTTCTTGTCAAGAAGAGCTACGAGAAGAGGCCACACACACGGAGATGGAAGCTGAAGAGGCTGCCAGTGGAGGAAGATGCTGCGAACAAGGCCAAGGGTGAGGAAGAGAAGAGGCTAGATGAGTATGAGGCTTTCCTCAAGGATCTGGAGCAGGACCCAGATATGAGGTTTAAGATAAACCTGTACAAGAATGAGGACTATAGGTCAGAGATGGCATCAACAGTTGGTGATGATGTCCCTACGGTACCAATTGAGGAGCTGATTGAGGACCTGACCCTTGGTGGTGGTGATGAGGATGAAGAGGATGAAGCTGCTGTAGGCAACACTCAAGCTGGAATGGTGGAATGAGCTTGGAGAGAAGGGTTGGCGCTCACTGCAGATTATAGGTCTCAGTTGCATTTGTCAGTTATCGTATATGCTTTTTTTTTCTTCTCAGTACTGCTATCAGTTAAAAATGTGGTGGTGTTCCTTAATTTTGAATCCTGCTGTTCTTTCAAAGCGACATTATTTCAACCCATATCTTGTATTGGGTCGTACCAATCATGCCCAAGTTTAAGTTAAAATGATTTTGTCGATCTGTTTTTCCTGTGCCATACAGTCACCTGTCACAGTGCTTCATAAGGTCTAAGTTTTGGATTTTTACAATTTATTTTGTTGATGTTGTTGTTATTCCGATGTTATCTCCACTTTCAGCTATTATCTTGTGTGATTGGACCATTATGTCTTGAACTCTTGATAATGATAATTTTGGTAGGACTATTGTGTTGATTTTACCATTGTTTATCTTCTGTTCATACTATATGTGAACTGCCGAATGCAGATCTGAACTCTGGACTGGTTCTTTTTCCACTATCGTAATATATGTTCCTTTTTCATTACTAGTATGTTTCAACTCCTGCTGTTTGCTAGGATCGATGTTCTTTCAGCTGCTCTGCATGCTTTTATTTTGTGATAATCACTAGGCTTATTCATTTCAACTTTTCTCTATTTATATTATTCTTTTCAGAACAACCTGCTACAATCTTTTTTTTGAGCTACAGTGATTTTTTAGAAATCTGAACACAGCCACTGGGATAGTCTTGTGAATGCATGTGGCACAGTGCCCCACTCTTGTTATACCCAATTATTAATTTCACAACTTTTTGGGAATTGGGATAACGCATGATGCTCTATGTTTCAACTTTCAGCTTTCAGCCATTATCCTGTATCTGAGCGGGATGATTTGGGTCTCAAGTAATTTTTATATGCTATTATGTTTGTTTTTTAATCCATTGTTCATTCTCTAGTTGATCGTGTGCAGTATACTCACATCTGATTTTCATAAATCGGTTACCTACCGGCTATCTGTTTTCCCAACCTTTAGCCCATCTTATCTTTCTGCTGAATAAGCAAAGTTTTATAATCTACTAAGATGTGAACGGTCAGTTTGCATTCCCTGTCAAACAGTTCATCTTTATGGCTGTTTGGAAGCCAGGCAGGGCGTGTTTGGGTTGCTCGCCAAACCTTGCCTTCCTGTACAGACATACGGAGTAGGAGCAAAGGAGTTGTTTGGTTTTCTTGCTGCATCATCTCGGGGTGTGCGAGCAAGGTTTTTTTTGGGGGGGGGGGGGGGGGGGGGGGACACCATTGGGGGGAAATATGTTTTGTGAGTGGAGAAAACAATATGAAAAAGTTAGAATGATTATTGTTTTTTTTTTCAATCTAAATAGGACCGCAATGCTCTCCTAGCTACCAAGCTGACCCTAAAGTTTAAGCACCTGTGAAACTATCGGCGGTAATTTTTTTTAGCTTGGAAGCTCTGAAGCTCAGTGGCTCACGAGCTCACTCTATCAAAAGGACAATTGTAGGGCTGAACTTATCGACTCCACTCGGCTGAGCCCAGCAAGTCAGCAGCGAGGGTCCTCCATGGGCACAACGGCAAGTAATCTGCGGACTTGTGAGGTGGACAAACCATCCACTGTCAAAATACATGCAGCATTTATAATCTTTAGTTCACAAACTTGGCTAGTTCGTTTTCTCGAATCTGCTTCACTACCCTTAGTCTCTCCCGTTCCCGTCGCTATCCGAGAGGCTTCTATGTGAGCAGCTGTAATTTGGATACTAATCTTGGCACTTGTGATAAGTGCTCTCAAGCTATGCTTGTGATTGTTGTATAAGAAGTGCTTGTCAAGTTTTAACAAAAGGGTTACATCTTTCTTTTTTCCTCCGTTGGATCTCCCGGTGACCTCCTCCTCCTTGGCCAAATCTAAATTTGTTTCAGACGCTACTACAGAGCATAACTTAGATTTTATTGCAATTCTAGAGACTGCGAAAAGGCATTCTAGAGACCGTGAAAAGGGATTTCTCAGAGACATCACTTAATATTTTTGTTATCATGGGAGGGATCTTTTTGGTGGTTGGACAGAAAACTTGAACGTTTCGGACATATGGGAGGATCTAGAGACTGCGAAAATTTCATTGCAAATTGTTAACCTACTCACAAAAATGCTCAACAGTTACCTGTCACAAGATTGCTAGCGTTAAAGTAGATTTGCGGGCATAAACGTGGCTCTTTACAAGTCACCGAAACTTGGCTGTCCAAATATCTTGATACAGTTTTCAGAAAAAAAGATGAAAAAGATCTGCAGCATGTAGCATTGAGTTGTGCTTGTGCATGCTTACCCAGTACTCTTTTTTTTTTATATTACCCAGTACTCCTTTGTGTCTCGTGACTTTGTGTGTGCGGTGGTGGTGGGTGACTTCGTGTGCACCGTCTGATCTCATGATTTGTTAGGGCAGCTCATCTTTGTCTGTGCTAAAGTGTGCACCATCAGCATTAGGTCCCAGCTGATAATTTCATAAGCTTAAAAAAAAGGCTGAAGTGATATGGGGTTTGGTTCTTGGTTCTATGTTGCGGTCTGGCGTGTTGCCACACATATATAATTGAACAGACAATTGTATGTTTCTGTCGCAAGAGATAATTGGCCAGCGTTGTGGCGCATGCTGATCAGTCAGGTTAGTTCCCCCTTCACCAATTATATATGGCTTGAAGTTTTTCTTGTGCCTCGCTTTCATGCTGTGTTCAGTTTAGAACTTCTTTCTCTTCTTTTTTGAATGCCAAGAATCGTAGAATATTAATTCGATCTTGAGTATTACTTGTATATATCTCGCAGCAATTCCATTGGTCGGGAGGACATGCGTAGTGTGTGTCGTATTGGCATGCACTGTGAACGAAGGGAAGGAAAGGCACGCCAAACTCCGCATTTGGTGCCGGATTATCATCATCCAAAGGGGTCACTCGTACTGGCCACTGACTTGGTGCGGTGGACTGTCGCTGGCTGGGCTGGCATGGCAAGGCGCTCTGCCGGTCAGCCCCAGTTTGACACCCACCCAACTCAACTTGCGAAAACATAGACACGGGAGCCGATAGCCGATAGGGGAGGATGACTGGATGAGGAGTCGGCAAATCAGACGAGTACCGAGGAGGAGGAGAGGAGTTGTCCAACAAAATCGGGCACTGATTACTGCAAAGAATACTAGTACTATGGTACCATGCGGCATGTCTAGGAGTGCATCTTTGCCAGTTTCTCCTCCATCTGACCATCTCCATGCGCGATCTCATCTGATCCAATCGTGCGTCAAGATCACGTGCGGCGCGGGCGATGCGGCAGCTGCTGTTGGAAACGGTGTTCCAGTACGACGGGGAACTCTGGAGCTGCAGAAGACGAGTTGGCTACCTTCACCCGTGGGCCGTGCGCCCGTGCCCCGTGGGTAGCACCGTAGCAGCCAGCTTAACGTAGGCATCACCACAAGGTAAGAAGAAATGGGGAGGAACCGAGTGCACGTTCGACTAGAGGAAACGTGTGAGCATGTGGTCAGGGACGCAGCCAGAATTTTTTTTAAAGGGCCAAAGAGCTAGTGCACATACTAAATGCTGCTAAATAATGTTTTTTAATCTTTTTACTCAGATATATTAAGAGGAATTGTACGTATAATCATGGGAGAGTCGTGGTACTTCTGATCCCCCTGGCTCCGTTCATGTATGTGGGGCTTGTTTAGTTAGCGTTTGATTCCATCAGCCAGGTTTGATTTGCTGCCTGACCAGCAAACGCAGCAACCAAACAGGTCCGTGTTGCCCAGATGGATATTGCCCAAAGGTAGAATCGGTACTCAGTTGTCTGCTACCTCCATCATAAAATAAGAATAGTTATAACTTTTCAAAGAGTCAAATGTTTTTAACTTTGACCAAATATATATAAATAAATATTAATATTCAGAAAAAAATCTAACTCTTGCCTCAGTTTGGTTTTGGTCATCGAACTCCAAAACCAGGTATCTTTGGCCATCCAACTATCAAAACCGTTCAAATTTGGCCATCGGGTTGTTCTGATGAGTGGTTTTAACTTTTTTATTTATAATTTAGTCCTTAGATCTTAAAATAATTATTAGTTTTTGCTCGTACCTACGATTTAGGTGATTCTAAGCACTAATAGTGATAAAATAGTGTAAAGACCACAAGAATCACCTAAATCGGAGGTACGAGTGTCGGGTACCAAACTAAGGGGTACCCCAAAGAACGGCCCAAGACGGCTCAGCAAGAAAGCCGCATCAGCGATACGGGGAGACCCAAGGTTCGGTGGCCTGATAAGGGTCCACTACGCCGGCATCCCCGTGGGACGAATCTCCGTCTCGTTTGAGGGTATCCCTTGCCCTCGAACGGGAATCTCCGTCACGTTTGACCCCTTTGCGGTCGAGGCTGCCGGTCAAGCCTCGAAGACTCCAGTCCTAGGCGCATTAAATGCGGGACGCGACCACACATCCCACTTCGCCACGCCACGGATGAGACATCGGTCGCCTCCGACTGAGCTAGGCACTGTGGCCCTGGACCAAGCCCTGTGCGAACAGGGCCGGTGTCAGGCCGTACCACGGTGCCAACAACCCCAGGACCGGTCTTCTCCCGAAGCACGACGCAAAGCCTCGAGGAAGGACCTCCGAAGAATGGCGAAAAGGACACAACGTCGCTCCCACCCCTCGAGCAGCACCCCTCGAAGCAACGGCCGGCTACCAAGGAGTCAACGATGGTGACATCCATATCGTCAGCAAGATTTGAAAGCCGCGATTCCCGTTCGTATAGTGCATAGCATGGATATCACAGTGCATCCCATGCCGTCAGCACCACGATCTCATTTGTACGGTTTTCCTCACCCTTAGTCTATAAAAGGGGAGGAAGCCCATGCAACACAGGCAGGCTCTTCAGACCGACCACAACACACACTCACCACAGAAGAACACCGCATTCTCAGCACCCGACTTAGGGACCTGGGAGCTCGCCTCCCTCTCCCGCCCTGCATGTAATCCCCTACTACGAGCAACACGAAACTCGGTGCTATGCACCACTGCTGGACGTACGACCAAGCGGCCAGAACCAGGATAAACCCTTGCGTCCCGAGTTCAATCCACTAAGTCCGCCATCCGAGCGAGTAGTCAGCAACGCGATCACTAGTTAGTGCCGGTGTGACCAAATCAGGCACCGACAGTTGGTGCGCCAGGTAGGGGCAGCGTCGCGAAACTCTCGCTTCGATCCTGATGGCGGATTTCGACCGAGGACGTTTCCTAATGGGATCAAGCGATCCGTTCCCAGCGGGATACGAGATCCGGTTTGGAAGCCTCCGTTTCCAAGCAATGGCTACCTCATGCGCATCCTCCCAGGAGGATCCCATAGCCATCATGAGGCTCCGCCACAGGCAACGGCGGCTCCTCGACGAAGGAGACGTCCGGGACCACGCACTCGGCGTGCATGCGCCGCCAGGCGTGTGGCCGGTGCCCACCACACCTCTCCCATAGGGGACGGAGGTGTACCGCAGCACTCTATCTTAGGAGTAGAGGTTTTTTCTTCGCCCCCAACGAGCGTGGAGCGATCCGCTCCGACGCCGCGTTTCTCTTACGGGCTTGGCAACACCACTGTTGTCTACGCCTCATCGGTGAGAGCGAGCATGGGTGTGCACGACGGACTACCCGGCCATCGTTGGGTTCCAATACGAAACCTCGTCGCTCCAACGCCTGACGACTCCTATCCAGAGTCAGAGGAGGAACACACTCCCGAGTCGGAACATCCTGGGTGGGATTATTCTGGCCTTCGGGATCACAGTGCTTTCTTGGCCTTTCAAGGCGAGGCAGACTACTGCCTCACCTGCTCCGACGACTCCGACGACGACTACGACCCCACCCGAGAGTGCTTCATCGTCAACAACAAAGTTAGCGACGGGCACACTACCGACGAAGACGATGATAACGATGGCGCCGAAGATCCGGTGGGCGCACAACCCCCGGACATGCAGGAACACTCGTCTTCGGAGGACGAGCCGTATCCGCGTCGCCAGCCGCGAGCTGCCCACCCCCACGACTTAGGAGGTGGCAACGTCTCACCACCAGCGCACTCTAACCGCAATCCGCCCAACCAAGATGACGGACGCAACACGGACACGCGGCGTGCGGGGCGAGTGGCTCGTGCCCGCATCCTCGCCGAGGACAAAAATGATGACCTTGTCCCCAGGACGAGCCAAAAGCTCATCGCGGCGGCCGCGCTGCTCCGAGCCATGCCGGAGCTGGCTACCCCCGAAGGACGAAAACTGCATCTCGAGGCTCAGAAGCTAGTCGAGAACGCCGCCCGACAGCAAGCCGAGAGCTCAGCCTCCCGCCTTCGACGTTCCTCGGCCTCGAAGGGTGAACGAGGAGGAGAGTCATCGGTACGCTGGCCTAAGGACTAAATTGTAAATAAAAAAGTTAAAACCACTCTTCAGAACAGCCCGATGGCCAAATTTGAACGGTTTTGATAGTTGGATGGCCAAAGATACCCAGTGTTGGAGTTCGATGGCCAAAACCAAACTGAGGTAAGAGTTGGATGGCAAAAAATGGACTGACTTTTTTCTAATATTTATAATGCATAAGTACCATCATTAGATAAATTGTTAAAATCTATTTTCATAATAAAGTTATTTAGAGATGCAAATGCTACTTATATGTTTTATAAATGTAATCAAATTTAAGAAAATTTGATTTATTTTGGAACGAAGAAAGTGTAGATGGTACCGCTTAATAATGGATGCACATTTCCCAGGTTCCCGTCCCGGCGTCCGCAATTCCGCATCCACCGACCCCGTTCACCCACCAACCCCATTCGTGGCTCGATTCCCTCCTCTCTTGGCCGCTGGATTGGCTGCTGCATCGCGAGTTCGATTGGTCGCTTTAGCTGGTGAAGAAGGTGAGCCTCCTGCTGCCTACTCGCAGCAGTAGTATATACACTGCGGCCGCCACGCGCACCCAACGGAACGGACGCCGAACACGCGAGCGAGCGAGGGGCCTTTGGCGTGGCCCGGGGCAGACGCCCGATCAACCGGCGCCCGCGATTCGAATCGAATCGGATCGGACCACCCGTCCACCCCAGGCAGCGGCGACGGCGGCGGCGCCCACCTCTCCAACTCCGGCACCCGCCCTAGCCCCAAGGTGAGCCTCTCCGCTCCACTCCTCCTCCGCTCCCCGCCCCCCGCGCTCCTCTCGTCTCGCCGCATTGCTCGTCGGATCGCTTTGGGGGGTTAGGTTCCGTCTCCGTACGTACCGTTCCGGCGTTCCCCCTACACTGCGCGCGCGTGCGCCGATTTGTCTTCCCGAATCATTTCGTGTCGTGTGTTTGCGGCGACGGCAGCCTGCGATTGGCGGCGCCGTATCATAGCCGCCTCGCGGCCTCGAATTCGGCATGTTCATGAGTTTTCGCTATATCTCTAATTCTCTATTAACGATTTGCTTCCCCCACTGTCCTTCCATCTATACACTCTAAATTTCTGAACTTTGATTTACCTGACCTGTTCTGTTGTTCTGAAGTAATGTTTTTGTTATTTTTTATTCAAAAAGACGGGCTGGCCTGTTTTGTACAAGAGTCAATAACGCCAGTTTAGGTTTCTTTCTCAAATTTGTTGTTATTTTGCATTTCTTGGCTTGCTCAGGAATTTACCCATACAATCCAGTACTTGATGGGGCTTGCTCAGAAATTTACCCATGCAATCCAGTACATGATGGAAAACTGTTCCACGGCTCTTTGCTTGCATACAGCAAAGTAAGTATTTTCTCATGGTTACTGGCAAACTGAATTAACTTGGAACAAATTTGCATGTAGCAGATCTGTAGATGGGGGACATTGCAAAGGACTTGACGGCCGGGACCGCAGGAGGGGTTGCCAACCTGATTGTTGGGCATCCCTTCGACACCATCAAGGTGAAGCTCCAGAGCCAGCCTACCCCTGCTCCTGGTCAGCTCCCCAAGTATGCCGGCGCTATCGATGCTGTCAAGCAGACAGTCGCGGCTGAAGGGCCGAGGGGCTTGTATAAGGGGATGGGAGCGCCTCTAGCCACCGTTGCTGCTTTCAATGCCCTCTTGTTCAGTGTGAGGGGACAGATGGAGGCTTTCCTGAGGTCAGAGCCTGGTGTGCCACTGACTGTGAAGCAGCAGGTCATCGCTGGTGCTGGTGCAGGAATTGCAGTCTCGTTCTTGGCATGTCCAACAGAACTGATCAAGTGCAGGTTAGTGGAACAAGACCAATTTTTGCATTGCTTTGTTGTTAGCTTGAATGGTGAATGTTCAGTAGGTCTGGTTTTTCATGTTATCTCCTTGACCTTGTGGTAAAGATAGTTGCCGTTCGATGACATGATTATTCCTGCAGATGTTACTTGTTAGACATCATCATCTCAAATACTGAATATCCATACATCCCAGTTTATCCCACTAGCATTATATGATATTACAGCATCCTCCACTTAAGCAGTGAACCAAGAAATTTCAATGTAGCTTAAGTTTGAACAGCTGAAGAATATCCATGTATTTGTGTGACCATGAACAATTTACAAATAAACTTGGTCGTATCTTTTCCACGGCTTGTACTGTTCATCTTACAGATGCACTTTCCTGCAGGGTTTTTGTCCTGCTCTATATTGCACTTTCCTATGGATGTTAGACATAATACATGTCAGAAACAAAATTGCCCTTGACCCGGCATTTCTCAGCTTAACCCACTTGCATTGTATCATGCCTATTTGCATTAGCAATTTAGCATAAACTTCTGCCTTGAATAATCCTCCAATTCAAAGGCCGAGAACTGTTTATGCTGAGTGTCAACACAATTAAAAATTGATTATGTGCTTATTTTCGGGCTAGTCAGACCCATTTATAATGCATGGTGATTCGAATTACTTTCAGGGTCTGTGCTGTCACATGTTGTGCCTGATATCTCTCCTCACCTTTTTCACAAATCTGATGATAGACATAGTCATGCAGAGTTGACTGTGATCAAAATTACATCCAGGGGATGTGCTATCACCTGTTGTTCATATTACATTCTTTGAGGAATCTTTCTCAAAAGGAGCAGTGTTTCTCTGTTCAGCCTGCTTGCATGATAGCATGTTAGCCATCTTTTTCGTTTCTGTTCTTCACTTGAATGTTCAGTTGGGATCCATGCAGTAAATTGCTAATATTCATTCGCACATAATGTGCTTTTCCTACAGATGTTACTTTTTTTAGAATACACATGAGAGCTGTGTATCTTTGTATTAAGAAGAAAAAATAATACATGTCATATATGGTTAATGAAATGCCTTCTGGTTTTTCCCATTCCATCTCACGTGTATCATGGCTAATTGCATTAGATTAATGCCATATCATCCTCCATGAAGTCTCTTAGTATTAATTTGCGTCATGACTCTTCTTTACCAAAAGCCATTAAACTGGACTACACTGTCAGTATAAACCATTTTTCTGTTGCAAATGGGTTCCTACTTTGCTACAAGCCATATGTCCATGTCTGGATCCCACCAACTAAACTTTAGCTGCGTTAGCTGGGAGCAACCAGCTAATAGCTAAACTTTAGCTGGATGGTAGGCAACTCTAGCTGAAGTTTTAGTTGGGGATCCAAACAGATCCTTAGCTAAATTTTGGCATCTAAATTCTACGTTCAGTTAGGTGTATCCAAAAAGGGGCATGCTCATGTGGAACAGACGTTGGTCCAGATAACATCCGGGCTGTGGAAATCATCTGTTGTGCATTTTCTGTTTCCTGAAATCTTTTTTAGAGATTGTTAAGAAATTGACACTTTTGACCATGCAATTTTACTGCTTAACATACATTTTTTTTACTGCTTATGAGATATTTCTCTTGTTGCAGGTTGCAAGCCCAGAGTTCCTTAGCTGAGGCAGCCGCTGCTTCTGGTGTGGCTCTACCCAAAGGCCCAATCGATGTGGCGAAGCACGTCATCCGGGACGCTGGCACAAAGGGTCTCTTCAAGGGCCTTGTGCCAACGATGGGTCGTGAAGTCCCTGGCAACGCAGTGATGTTCGGCGTGTATGAAGCCACGAAGCAGTATCTCGCAGGTGGCCGGGACACTTCTAACCTCGGCAGGGGCTCCCAGATCCTGGCTGGTGGCCTCGCTGGCGCCGCCTTCTGGCTGTCTGTGTACCCAACCGACGTGGTAAAGAGTGTGATTCAGGTGGACGACTACAAGAAACCCAAGTACTCTGGATCCCTTGACGCGATGAGGAAGATTGTAGCAGCTGATGGCGTGAAGGGGCTGTACAAGGGGTTCGGACCTGCCATGGCGCGCAGCGTCCCTGCCAATGCTGCTACGTTTGTCGCGTATGAGATAACAAGATCGGCGCTCGGTTGAGCCTTTGCCATTTGTTCTGCTGGCATGATGGCTGGAGCTACTACATCTCCCATAGCAACTCAGGATGGAACAAAGGCAGGCCTTGCAAGTGCAACCCAAAACTGTACAATTGCAAGCATTTTTAGGATGGAAAAAAAAGGAATTTTTCGCTGAAACGGTGAGATTGTTTAATAAGCAAGCTTAATAAGATGGCATTGGGTGGAATGAGTGATGGTAGGCTAGTTGCTGATAGATAAGTAACACTTTGCCTTTGCCTTTTCACAATGGTTGGCCTGGAGTGGATTGCCCATCCAACGGTGATCCGATGGCGCGGGAGTCGTGCGTGGTGCTGGTGACCGCGATGGTGGTGGCCTTCGCTTTGTTGGGTTTCTGGGCTTGTGGTGTCTGGTAGCGAGTGGCTCTCGTCAGACACTCTCACTTTCTTGGCCTGAATTTTATTCCCCCAAGCTGCCGCTCTGGCCGGTGTGGAGGAGCCGCGAATCTGAGTTGTACGTTGTTGGGTGAGCCGGTGAGGAGGCACGCATCCCTGGGCATCGCCTCCATTGCCGAGTTGCCGACCTCCGCTGCCGCTCCTCTCCTTGCACAAGTATGGCTTGCTTGTTCCCTTTCAGTTGCAGATTACCTAGTTCGTTGTCAGGCCTGCGTTTGTGTTTGATAGTATCCTGATAGTGTATGGGCATTGCTCCAGTTCTCTGTCTCGCTCTTCTCCTTAATTTGGGATTCGTCAGCCCGATTTGACCGGTACGATTCTGCTGATGCATTCATGCATCAGAAGTAGCATGAAAATGCTCAAGTGTTATTTCTTCTTTTCTGTACCTGTAAAGCAATCTGTTCTCGTTAACCTCAGCCCTCAGGGCTGCTGGAAACTTAGAACCTGATGTGCCGCCACTGTGCTTGTTACCGAAAGGGTTCCCCGGGTAGTTGGGACTTAAGCGTGCTGTGGAGTTACAATGCCTGAACATCTACATGTTCAACTTGTGTTTCCCTTATCAGAACAAACTTTTGTCTGCCTACCGATGTTCGATCCTATGCCCAGAGTTAAAGTCTTTTCTGGTGCGAAGCCAAGGTTCATAAACCATAGCCCATAGATGATGTAATAAGCAGCAAATGCTGTATGCATTGGATCAGGTGATGCAAAAAGTCTGGATTTTTTTTTCCCTTTCCAGATTGCAAGAATTCTCACTAGGTGACTGCAATAGCAAAACATGTTTGCTCTGTACCCTCTGTTCGCATCCACATAAACTTGAGCAGTTCAGCTTTTGTTAGGTTCAGGCGAAAGAGGGAAGAGAAAAGAGAAAGTTCGTCCTGCTCCCAAAATTGTTTTTGTGCTTCTACTAGCAAATTGTCAATGTGGATTTTCCATCTTTCTTCAATTCCATCATGTGTTTTTCTCAACCTAAACATATGGAACGGAGAAAACGGATGCGCTTTTGTTTTCTTGAAGAAAACTAGAAAAGATATGACGATGCGAACGAGTACCGAGTTCAAACGGTCATTCAGCCAGCACCACACCGAGCTCATCAACCCCTAGACGCCTTGCCGCGGGAGTTTTGCCGCCGTTTTGTTGGTTTATATTTACAGATAAACCCCTGAATACCTCCAGCCATCGTCGATTAAATCCTAGAGGCACCAAAATTCCTCATTCTCTTGTGATCTTGTCTTCCACCCAACGGCTGCTGCCGCCGGCGTCTGCTGCATAGCTGCCGTAGGCCTAGGGTCCGCCATTGCTGTAGCTGTCTTCGTGGGTTCCATGGGAGCTCCGTCGTCCTCGTGGGTGGACAGTAGGCGGAAGAGGCCAGAGCTCCCGCTCATACCATGTACTAAATGCGGGCAGCGCACAGTGCTTAAGTTGGAGACGAAGACTAACGTGAATGGCAACCGGGGGCGCATCTTCTACATGTGCCCTACTCACAAGGTGAGGATGCCATTGTTATTAGTGGATCTGGTGATTGGTTCTGAACTGGAGCTCCTTTTCTCATCTCGTGCTTCGGATTGCAGCGTGATGGTACTGGATGCTCCTTTTGGTATTGGGAGGAAGATTATGCGAAGTTCCTGCGTACCCGAAAAGGCAGGGCTGCCACTGCGAAGCTGTCCATGAGTGGAGATTTGGACGGTGTGGCTACGAAGGAATGGAACAAACAGAACAAGGGAAAGGAAGAACTGAAGTCTGAGGCAACTTCTCATTTGCTATGAATAAATCTAGGTACTTGTCAGCCACCAATTTAGAAGTGCATTTACTCAATACTCACTCCTTCTGGCAATTGTGTACCCCATAGTATGATTTCACCACAAATGAGTTCACCCTGCTGTCTTGTGATGCATAAAGGGTCCATGGGCAACCATCAGCACAATGAGCCCTAAGTCTTGACCCGTCATTCCTAAGCATCTTGATTTCTACCCTGTTCTTCACATGATACTCGGCAATAACTTTTCTTAGCATCTGTACTAATAGAAAAAACTAGTCCAACTGAGAAAGTAGGATTTTTCATATCATCTTCTCTGAATGATTTGAACCTGAATCTGGGAGATCTAGCCCCTCCTCATCAGTATCATTTTCATCTATCAATTGGATCGGTCTGTTACACTCAAATATCTTTAATTTACTGCCTTTTGCTTTCTTGTGATCTTGGTTTGACCTTCCTCTAACACATCAGCTTCGGCATTATCTTCGATCAAGTCTTCATCACCATCCTCTATCTCATTATCATTGTCAACAAATTCCTCATCTTCACTGTCACTGCCCTTACTTCCACATTGTTCATCACCAACATATATCGCTTTTCACATTTTGCACAACCCTTATGTTCTCCAACTTAGTGTAGAAAAGTGGCAGCTTTTCACCTTGTTTCTTCTCCAATACCTCCAGCCTTTTAGGTCTAAGAACCTTGGGCAATTCAGCAACTGGATTGGCTACTATGTCATCCCAAGGCAGGCCTCCAATGTTATCATCATGGTCAACAAAAACAACCAAATTCTTGTATTTGTCAACCACTGATACCATCACATTTGTGTCATGATCCCCTGCAGTAGCTCTCAGTCCATCTGCAAGAGTCTTCCGTGGTAACAACCAGTAAATCTTGGCATTTGGATCACTAGAATTGATTTAGAACCCTTCTACGTATGATCCACGGTGGCACAACCACGTTTGGATAGAGACGTGCCACGCTGCCCTTTTGGTCCTCCCCGAACCGTGCTTAGGGATATGAAATGCGTTTTGATAGTTGATGGACTCGGATGACACACCTGCAATAGTTTAGAGACCGGCCGTAGCCGTACACTTTACTCTCTCTTATCAGAACAAACTTTTGAATGTCTACCCTCATAGATGTTCCTATGTCAAGGGTTAAGTCTTTCTGGTGCGAAGCCAAGGTTCATATGCCATTTGGGAATAGTTCATAAGCCATATATGATGTAGTAAGCAGCAAATGCTGTGTGCATTGGTAGATGCTGCAAAAGTCCAGATTTTTTCCCCCTTTTCAGATTCTATGAATTCTCACTAGGTGACTGCAAAATAGCAAAATATGTCTGCTCTGTGCCCTCTTTTCCCGTCCACAATGTTCAGCAGTTCAACTTTGTTACGTTCAGGCGAAAGAAGGCAGAGAAAAGAGAGAAGCAATCGTGAATGGGATTTTTTATTTTTCATTTTTCTTCAATTGTGTCATGTGTTTACTCAACCTAAACACATGAAAAGGAGAAAACGGACGCCCTTCTTTTTTTTTTTTAAAGATAAGAGAACGGATGTACTGAAGAGAATCTCTGAAAATGAGTACCGAGTTCCAACTGTCATTCAGATTAGTAGGCAGGCAGCAGAGCGCCCACTGATACCTGCAAAACCGTGTGCGCCGCTGCAGATGGATGACGTCGCCAAGGACCTGACCGCCGGCACGGTGGGCGGCGCGGCGCAGCTGGTGGTGGGCCACCCGTTCGACACCATCAAGGTGAAGCTGCAGAGCCAGCCGTCGCCGCCGCCCGGCCAGCCGCCCCGCTACGCCGGAGCCATCGATGCCGTCAGGCAGACGCTGGCCGCCGAGGGCCCCCGGGGCCTCTACAAGGGCATGGGCGCGCCGCTCGCCACCGTCGCCGCCTTCAACGCCGTCCTCTTCACCGTCAGGGGCCAGATGGAGGCCGTGCTGCGCTCCGACCCAGGCGCGCCGCTCAGCGTCGCCCAGCAGGTCGTTGCTGGCGCTGGCGCTGGCGCTGGCGCCGGGTTCGCCGTCTCGTTCCTCGCGTGCCCCACCGAGCTCATCAAGTGCAGGTCAGTTCTCACGTCGTGCTGTTTAGATGTTCTGATCTGTTCTGCCTTGTTTAGATGAATTTGTGGATCGCATGTTTCTGTAACATGAATGCTGCTAGATCTTAAACATGATTAACTCGTAGGATTAACTAGCCTAATGAAAACGAACACCTCATTCAGGATTGACCCGGCACAGGTAGATGCCAAAATAGCTGCTGACGACCTCGTGCCTGCTCGATCCACGCACCACGCTAGTTCGATGATGTGACAGCAGTAGTTGAAGGCGTCAGGTGATCCTATAGCGGTCGGTATCGGCCTTCGGGTCACTTCATGTGTTCCTGAGCGGCTGGGCCATCCAGATGGAAATGAGCAAGCCAGCGAATACGAGGCATCTGCACGACTTCGCTGTTTAACAGTGTTACTCTGCTAGTCTGCTCTGCATTTCTGCTTCTCAAAATCTCGCTGAAGAAGTATGTTGTTTGTCCATTGCATGATTCTATCAGATTTTTCAGCATGGCAAGAACGGATTAAATTTGTTACAGCATGCCAAACGAAGGTAGCCATATATGCTATTTAGTTCATAGCATACTATACCATTAATCATCGATCAAGTCCATGAACCACATAATACTAATTATTCATTCTGCTGCGCCATCCATCATCCAGTACAAAACTACAAATTCAGAAGGTGCAGTTATTCAGAATGTGCAACCTCTATCAAGCAGAGCACTGATCTTTCCATGCTGATGTCGCTTCAGGTTGCAAGCCCAGAGCGTCTTGGCGACCGCTGCCCCTGCTCCTGCCGCCGCCGCTGCTGCTGCCACCGTCGCCGCCGCCCCGGCCGCGGCCGCGGCCGTGAAATACGGCGGCCCGATCGACGTCGCGAAGCACGTGCTCAGATCGGAGGGCGGCACGCGAGGGCTCTTCAAGGGCCTCTTCCCGACGCTGGCGCGCGAGGTACCCGGCAACGCCATCATGTTCGGCACGTACGAGGCGACGAAGCAGCTCATCGCCGGCGGGCACGACACGTCGCTGCTCGGCCGGGGCTCGCTGATCATGGCGGGCGGGCTCGCCGGCGCCTCCTTCTGGGGCCTAGTGTACCCGACGGACGTCGTCAAGAGCGTGCTCCAGGTGGACGACCACAAGAGCCCCAAGTACAAGGGATCCATGGACGCCGTCAGGAAGATCCTCGCCGCCGATGGCGTGAAGGGCTTGTACAAAGGGTTCGGCCCCGCCAAGGCGCGCAGCGTGCCGGCCAATGCCGCCTGCTTCTTGGCGTACGAGGTGACAAGGTCCGCGCTAGGGTGATGACATGTTCAATTCGTTGTTAGTTTTCTTTCGTTCTTCTGCCGATCCATGTCGTGACGACGTGAGGATGGTCATGTCCAAAGTGTAATCCTTCTTCTGTGAAAGAAGGTTTGTTTGTGGAATCTGCAGTAAATTCAGTAGTTCAGTTTGGAGGTTTGATCGGTCACGCCTCGCTTTGACGCCACGAGATTTATGGATCTGATGAGGCCTGCTTGAAATTAATGATGTTAGACTGCTGATAAGATAAGGCCTTTGCTGTCTTACTGTTGCTGATGCGCGCAGTGGCGACTTTGCGCCGGCAGTGACGGTGCACGGCGTCTGTCCTAACTTTTAGGATCTCATGATGCTTACATCTCACGGTCAGTGTCACATGGTGATAAATTCGTGATGTTCACTCTAAAAACTGCGGTTCAGCAGTTGAATTAATTAACTATTGTTTTCGCAGTTTTTACTAAAACTGTTTATGTAAGGCACTTATCAGGGAAGAGAACCAGTGGGGTGGTGGCGCAGTTGGCTAGCGCGTAGGTCTCATAGCTTAACGAGAGTGATCCTGAGGTCGAGAGTTCGAGCCTCTCTCACCCCACATTTTTAAAATTAAAATTTTTCCTGCGCTTGTAATTTCGTCCACTTGGTAGCTACCTGGCCATCACGTAACTTTTTCTAGTCTAAAGTTTGAAGAATTTCTTTCTCCCGTTGATGTGATTTGGTGATCACTAGCTGTTGGACTTTAGAGAATTGTTTTTTTTCTAACATCTTTAGAGAAAAATTTTAATCCTATGAGCCGAGCTTGACATGATGGTATCCTTGGCAGGCAGCCTGCTGAGCCGAGGGCCAGAGCAGAAGAGTCTTTTCTTGCTTTGATTATTAGGGCAAGTTGAGCAAGTTGACGATGGGAGGTCAGTGTCCCAAAGACAGCGCCATGTGAGAGTGCAACTGCCTCCGAGACTTTTAATTCTCTCTCTCATCATCTCAGACGGCACGGCAGCCAGCAGTACACCTGTGCTTCTGTCATGCAAAAAAAAAAAGTGAAGGTATAAATATTTTGCTTAAGATTTGGAAGTAAGCGCACGACTCGTGAATCACTTTTGACAATAAATCGGGACTGCCTACTGTGGTGTTAATTGGTCGTCAGGTCGTGGGAAGTACTGATGTTTAAATTCAGCCGAAGAAGATTCGGATATGGCTCGCTACTTTCTAATTCAAGAAATGCATATTATTTTTTTTAAAAAAAAGTAGCAGTGGCAATCATCCTTGGTCATCTTTGGAGGCTATTTTGAACCCTAGCCTGCCAGCTCCACACACTAGGTCTTTGACAACTGCACTATCGCCGCTCGCATATTATTTGATATAGGATGGAAACTATCATAATGCGGCCTGCACTCTTTAAGGCTTTTTTTTCCATTTGGACTAGCCAAGATCGATCTCATTCGAGTCTGCTGAGAGTTAGTAGTAGCCAATTTGATCGCCGGAACGCTAGTTTTGTTGTTGTTGATCTGTACCACTCTTTTTTTTTTAACGTATGATGACTGCCCATTAATATTATTCAGGGGTATGTGTATTTTCCACCACCTTTTTATTTCAGCTGTGGTTGCAAAGCAGAAGGAATCTAAACCAACTGGTGAGTGGTGATGGGATTGAATTGGCAAGAAAGAGAGGGGGAAAAGGCTATGAGAAGACGCTGCTGATTGCTCATACCCTTTTGGTGATGCCGAATTGCTGCTGATGAAGCAAAGGGGATTGGTGAGATGGAAGTGGAGCACCTAAATAAATATACTCGTTGTTCCAAAGTGATCTTGGCTTTATTTTCGGTCACTTGTGCAATGGCATTGCTCCGGGGAATCTATTGATTTTTCACTTGTGGCAACTGGCAAGTACTATCTGATGTGGCCTTGTGTGGCAGAATAGAGAAAATGAAATGCCTATAGGTTTTGTGGGCATCTTCTTGCTTCCCCCCTTCGCTGTCTGAATCTTCCATCGCTTTGCGAAGGCATTACAACCTGCAAGATATGGTTTCTCGAAGGTGCGGCGGCCTTAGGAACAAAAACAACTTTACAAGAAACAGTTACAGGAACTTTACATGGAACAATCCAATTTTCGAACGAATCAGCAAACATTCCGAAGGAAAGAAAACAATTCAACGATCATGCCATTTAAAAGGATCCAGAAGAGAGTAAACTTTCACGTAAGTCCTAGAGTGCAAAAACTCTATTTCCTCTGCTTAATACAATGATATACAGCTCTCCTTTCCTGTTGACTACAATTGACACAAGTCCATGAACATGCCAAGCTCAAGCAAAGCACAAGAAAATGTATGCAAGGTGAACATCTATTCATACATTACACTGGCATTTTTACAAATAAAACTCGCTTGGGAACTGCAAGCAAAATATGGTGACATACATCCATTCCGCGTAAAACAAAGCAAGCGTCGCCATGGCACAATATGACGCTTGCTCCAAAACACTGGCCTTGGAGGGAGTATACTGTACACGTAGCAGGAAAATATGGCAGGAAGAGACAAAACACTGCCAGCAAGAGTACTCAAACGAGCATCTCAAGACAAATTTTATATCAAATAAATATAGTACAAGTACAATTTAAGGAATCGACAACACTTGCTATTTCCTCATGTACTGTTAAGCTGGAGCAACCTGAGATTTACTGAAATATATCGTGTATGGTACTCCTACAAGGCAAAGAAAACTCCAGCTCCAAGGTGCCTGCACAAAATACAGAACCAGGCTACTAGCTCATATAGATCTTGACAAAAATGAAATGAACACTGCAATGATTCTTGCATTCACAATTCAGAAAAAAAATCAGTTGCAACCACAGTTTGTAACCATGAATAGTCATCATCAGTCAACAACTGCTAGCAATAATGAGCACAATTGACCTGTGATTCAGTAGTGCTAGAGATAGCAGGCTTCTCTTGCATTTGTACTTGGCCAATTTATGAGGATCAAGTTATATAGGAGTATGCATCACATGAATGAAGATGCAATAAAACATAAAGTGCAATGCAAAGACCATATAAGAAGTCACGATTCCTAGGAACCATTTCAATCGCATAAAGGTGAAATTAACCAAATTCCTGAAGAAAAGAACGGAAGGAATCCAGCAGAAGAAAGAGAGATTATTACAGGTAGCGTCACCCTTGCAATGACACCTAATTCAAGCTGATCCCTCCTTGTCCAGTCCAGCCAGTCCATCGGTGATCAGATTCAATTCAGAGAAAACCCTTGCCAATGAAGCGAAATTACAGAAACACCCAAAACTTGCACCCATTCCGGTCGCCACTATTCCGCCGGCTCCGGTGGAGGGGCGGCGGCGTTGGCCTCGGCAACGGACTTGAGCTTCTGGAGGTTGAGCCTGATGACCGTGTCGGCGAAGAGGCGGGTGTCGTCCTCCGTGTTGCCGTCGGGGACGTCGACGACGTAGGACTCGAGCACGACGGTGCAGATCCCGGGGCCGGCGAGCTCGTTGACGGTGGTGACGGATCGGTAGTTGCGGAGGCGGTGCTCGCCGCCGGTGATAGAGAAGCCAAAGACCCTGGCGGCGTCGTCGAGGAGGTCGAGGCGCTCGGTGCTGGTGCTGGCGGGGAGGCCAGAGATGACGCTGACCTCGCGGAGGCGGCCGGGGCGGAGGGCGTCGCCGGCGTCGGGGTCCGGGCGGAGCGCGCAGCTGCGGATGAAGTGCTTGTACACCTGCGGGCAGTCGAAGCGGCGTACGATGGCCCAGACGGCGGCCGGCGGCGCGTGGATGCGCTGCGCCAGCAGGGAGGAGCATTGGCCTGCCCCCACGGCGTAGCGGTGGTGCGCTTCCACCGTCGACCGCAGCTGCTCGTACTCCGCCGCCGTCAGCCCCAGCCCCGCCGGCACCTCGCCGTCCGCGCCCGCACCCTGCTGCTCCATCGCCTGATTTGGGGCTCGATTGGATTCGCTCGCTGGGGTTGATTTGGGAAGGGGAGGAGGGGTTCGAGAGAGAGAAGGGAAGTGGAGAAGCGGTGGTGAGCTGGAGCGCGAGTATATTTAATACACACGCAGTGGGATGGGGAGTTGGGATTTGGGCTTTCTACCCTCTTTGCTTACCTCGCCATTCTGCTTGGCTTCTCTTTGGAGGAATGTCGAATTCTTCCCCAATTCTACATCCCTCTTTTCTTTTGTTTTATTTTGCGTTGTGTTGTCCCTCCTTTTGGAATTTGGGTGCCTGTTCTTTTGAGTTGGCTAGTCTTCTCTCATGATATACAGCTGTATGTGCTTTTACTAGTTTATTGGCTCAAAAATTCAAGATTTTATTCTGTGGACTTTTCTGTTATCAATAAGTTATCGATTGTATTTAGGGGTTATTGGGTGATTTTATAGATTACAACTGAATGTTAAATTTCTGTTTGCTTAATTATGCCAGCAAAGTCCTTTATTTCTATTATGGTTCTTTGATAATCTTTTTAACTTCAAAAGAAGCAACTTTATTAGAGTTGCTGCAAAAGTTAAAAAAAAAAGGTTTTTTCCCTACAGGGCTTACTCCATTTATTGATCTTATGGGCTTATGGCACAAAAGAAGTTTGTTAAAGTTGTTGACCTTTTATGCTATACAAAAATTAATCAATTTATTGTGTATATACTGTATACATTGGATAGTCATTAAAGGGATTAGTTGGTTCCTGGTCTAGGGTATGTATAGATTAGGAGAAAAAACACCGTGGTCCAGAAAAACACCGTAGGTCGTCTTGGTAAGCGTGTTCTGTGAGTGGGCGTAATGGGATGAATAGAAAAAAGTTAAATAAATAGTGTTTTTTTTAGGAATCTTGAGTAATCTAAACGTACCCTTACTCACTGCAAGTTTGTTATAGTGACAGAATTGTAAGTTTGTAACTCATAAAGATTGTATTCACCACCATTCTAGTCATAAAAGTTGAACGTATATGGAGCAGAAGAGACCTTTCTTAGTTGTGGAAGATAGCTGCTGAGTTCATTGAGTATTAAATGCATGTTCTATTATCAATCAATAAGTAATATTGCGAGTGACAGTGAGAGTACCAAATAAGTAGAGTTCTTTAGGGCTTCTTGGATTTTAGTGACTCAGAAACTTATCTGGTTTTCAGTAGTTTGAAAGCAAGGATTTTGTGTTTAATACAAAAGGCATATGTTTGTTTGAGGGTTATGTATTACTCTAATGGTTCGAGACAAGCGAGTTTGTTATAACTTTGAATATTTAAGTCATGAAAATCACCTGATTTCTGTAGGGGTTCTTTGTTCATATTTAATTGACAAAAAAACAATGGACATTGAGACTTTTAAGCTTAAAACAACCAGTTTCCTGAAGAGATGTGTGTTTTGGTATACTCATGAACTACATAATTTTTATATTATTAATTTTGTATCGATTTTTGGCATACTCATCACCAACATTTGAGCTAGAACAGTTCCATTATTAGGAATAGGAATCTACTTATGAGATGCAAAGATAGTTACTAAGTTTGTTGTGTATAAATAAAACTAATGTTTTATTTCAACAGATGAATAATGTGAGTGAAAGAGCCAAAAAAAAAAAAAGTTTCTTGAAGCAAATGCATTTATCATTGCCATAGTTATGCGAGAGATTCTGATTTAGGAAAGGTAGATTATCAAAAACAAACATCGTCATTGTAGCACTATATTCTTTTAGATATTAGGTTTCTTGCATGTTGGCCATCATTTCAAAGCTCCGATTCGATTCTTTTAGCTATAATTCTAGCCTGAAAGCCATGGGTTTGTTAAAGCAATGATCTTTTTTAGCCATAAGAATTGGTTGTTCCGTAACACAAGGGTCGTGACTCATGAGTTTGTTAAAGCGACGCTTTTCTAGTTGTGGTGGTATGACAGCCAGTTTACTAGCATCGTTGTTCTGATTTTTTTCAAACCAATGATATTTTATACGTTACATACCACATAAAGAAAATCATCATTAACCTCTGCAAAACATCCAAAATAACGTGAGTATCCATGTTGAGTTGGGAATTTAAACATGTGTTAACAGGTTTTAGTACAAGGAACCTAACCATGTTTAGTTCGCTAGTAATTGTTTGTTCAGATAATAGATGAAATTCTAGCTGAGTTATGTACAAATGTAGGTGCATTTGAGTGTCTGCGTTTATATTACGCCTTAACAAAAGTGTAGCCTCAGTTTTCAAGAGGCGCCGATGTTTGGGTACTAGGAAAAACAACACCACCCCACCTAGTACTTTTTTTTGTGTGTGCAAGGAACTTTACCTAGTACCTTTTTTTAGACAAACTTTACCTAGTACCTAATCTTTTTTCCATAGAGTGTTGTGTGTATATGGAAGATCGAGGGAGATTAGCTATAACTAGCACATTGCCCGTGCAAATGCTACTATAAGACAAAAAAATGCTATATATTTTTAAAACAGTGTATAGAATACGATTGAATAAGGTTCATGGCAAGGCATTGTTAAATTCATAGCGATTTGTATTTAAATTAACATAGGTAAGCCTCAAACTTGAACTGAAAAGAAGTTTAAAATGTGCAAAAGGCAAGGGAAACATTAACCACATTAGCCAAGTCAACTAATTGTAAAAGGCATGTCAAATTGCAATTCCATTGACTTTTTTACCCCAAGTTAGACCACATGTATTATTTAGAGGAAAAGGCAAAGTTTGGCTATACTTGAGGGGGGCAATTTGGACTTTTTTATCCAATGATGACTTGTGTAAGCTAGAGTTGTATTTTTTTCTTAGACAATTTTTATCCTAGAAATATATTTTTTTCGGGCGGAGGGAGTAATAAATTTGTTGTGTAGATGTGTGCAACAGGTAGCATTAACTCTCAGACAAAAATAATATTTCATTTATCCTTTTTGCACTTGTGCTCAACCAAGCAATTGGTTGCTTCCAAATTTCAAGCTACTAAGCTACTAAGGCTAGTGCCCTTTGCTCCTTGCATATCTTTAGCAAGCACACCGGAGCTGCTCTCGTTTTTCACTAGTGTGACACAACCACGTCTTTAGCATATAGCCCATCAGCTCCCACGAGCTGCACAATTGGAATTGCTACATGCACCTTGGTGATTTTTGTAATCAGTCTATCATAGGTTGTTCCATGATGACTGGTGTAACCTAGAGTTGTATTTTTTTTTCTTACACAATTTTTATCCTAGAATTGTATTTTTTTTTACGGAGGGGGTAATAAATTTGTTGAGCAGATGGTTGCAATTGGACTCGATCTACCCTGTTCAGATTAAAAAAACACTATTCATTTCAACTTTTTACCATCAATTTTTCACTATTCATCTCCCTCACAAAACACGCTTCCCAACAAGTGATACAATGTTTTTCTTCAGCTATAGTGTTTTTTACCCCAATCTGAACACAACCGAAGTTGCTCTAAGGGCAGTCCCAATGCTTGAAAGTACCATAGTTTCTACACTCTAGGGCATTGTGCCAAGAAACTATCTTCTACAATGCAATTTTGTATCATAATATCCCATGGCTCGCTTGTCTCTCTCACATATAGTCTTGGTTTGTGTGAAGACTTGGTTTCTTAGTTAGACTTGGTTTTTCATTTTTTTTCCCCATCTCTCTTCAATAAATACCCTGCCACATCAGCATTTTGCTTACATGGCAGTATAATTAATGGCTTTTAGACCTTGTTTAGATCGCCAACTTTCGCCAACTTATTTTGCCAACTTGTCACATCGAATGTTTGGACACTAATTAGGAGTATTAAACATAAGTGTAAAAAAACTAATTACATAGATGGACTCCACATCGTGAGACGAATCTATTAAGCCTAATTAATTCGTCATTAGACACTGTCATACTACTACAGTAACCTGTCATTAAAAATGCATTAATGACGGCACATATTAGGCTTAATAGATTCGTCTTGCGATGTAGAGTTCATCTGTGTAATTAGTTTTATAATTAGTCTATATTTAATACTCCTGATTAGTATCAAGAGGGTGGATATGATATTTCGCCAACTTTACCTCTCCCATCTAAACAAGATCTTAAGACTCTATCGTAGAGTCTAAAGCATTAGGACTGCCCCTAATTGCTCGAATGACCTAGCCACTACGTGGGTCCTATAAAACAGAATTCCACGCCGCCACGCGCCCGCCAGTCAGACGCGCCGCCGTTGGGTTTGGGGGGCTTTGGCCGCTACGCATTTCGAATCGAAACTCACAAAACCCTTCATCATCTTCTTTTTCGCTCGACCCGCCGAACGCAACGTTCGTTCCCCAACCCCCACCGACCGCGAAGACGCGAACCACCAGGGCTGCTGTCTAGGGTTTCGGTCCAAAGCGATGCCGATGGCGAAGGTGAGGCGGTCGAAGCCCGCGCCCGCGGGGCTCACGGCCACGAAGAGCCCCGCGTCGCCGCCGATTATGATCGAAATCCCCTCGTCCCCCGACCCCTCCGTGGGAATCGGTTGCAAGGGGAGCAACAACTCGATGAGTAAGGCGCGAAAGAGGCCCGTGCCGCCGCCGCCGCCGTTCGACCTCGACGACGAGATCGAAATGTGGACCCCGGGGCAGAAGCGGCGCCTCGACGAGGATTGCCAGATCCTTTCTGAAGATCCGCTCTCGGCCACCACCGAGGTCACCCACTCCCCCGCCACCGCCGCCAATGATGAAATCTCGGTCGTCGCCGAGCGGGGCAAGGTACGCGCGAGACCAGATTGCAGAGCACGGGCTCTGTTTTTCCTCCCCTTCCTTTTGTGCGGTGGTGCGGTTGTAAAAGGAGGCGTCGATCTGAAATGTGCGATCCTTCATATGTGATGGTGTTGAAGGGGGGGCAAGCCGTCCATCTGAAATGTGCGGTCTTTGATGTGGTATTGCAGGTGGCGTGCCGAGATTACCCGCATCCGAGGTCTGACTGTGCCAAGAACCCATTTGGCAGTACGCCTCATGAGCGTCACTGTGACAAGGTACTGTCGCGCCGAACTTTCAATTCCTTGCTCGGGCTTATTGTGCGCATTGTTCATTTAAGTATGTGGGAAAAAATGAAACTTTTTGTTAATACTACGAGCAACTGTTTGGTATACTGTGACGCAAATTAGTTGCGTAAGTTGCAGAGTAGAACATACATCTATGATTTTCATGTCAATTACAGTTACCTGCAAGAACCGTCTATTCCATCTTTATGACAAATTGCACCCTTTTATCATGTTTGCTTATCTCATTACAGCTTTATTCACTTTATTTATTTGAACCCAACGGAGATAAGTTGGCATGCTACTATGGTAAATTGCCACACCATATATTGCATAGTTCCCAAGTCCTAAATGATAAATAAATTGTTGCCTATTACTGGATACTCCACACTTTACAGTTGCATTACCACTAAGGCTTATCACTTATCAGAATGCCATTAAATAGTGTCTGTCTTGTGTGGCAGAGTTACCTGTTTTATATATGACATTAGGACAAGCACATTATTTCATAAACGTCATATATGTAAGGATGGAGGAAGTACATCATTGTCCCATGCTGTCATTCTTTTGAAGTGTCCCGGTGAGCACTGTCGTGCTTCCGACAAGGAGATAAAGTGGAATGTTATGAGATCATTAAGAATCTCATGATCTTTACTACTCAAACTTAGCAGTACTTGCTGACAGCATAGTCATACTGTATGGACGCTTGTGTTGTCCATTTATTCTCATGGGATGAAAATGAACCCATTTGCAAACCTTTGCTCGTTGCAAGTTAGATGGATCTTGTGACCAATAGCAACCACTTTTGTTATGGCATTTCAGCACATTTCTTTTCTATATGAATTAATAAATGTAGCTTCATGTAAGTTCACAAGCAGTTATTCGATATGATATCAGTTAATTACTTTCCCAATGTTGCAATGTGTAACACATACCTGTTTGTTGTCATGCCAATACCAGTATTCTAGAATACTTCGAGTGGCATGGTTGAGTGGGGCCAGATTACCATATTGCTTTTGGCCTTAGCTCAATATGGTCCTGTTTATGTTTGTTATCTATCTGGATGAGAACTGAAATGGATTACTGCCTCGTTTAGTACTTAAACCTGATATTATCAAGGTAACTTTGCCCTTTTTCCAGAACTCAAAATAGCATTAAGGTAACTTTACCCTGCTTCCAAATGACATTATTTTACTGCAATTGCATATCAAAATTGGCTGAAATCGTGCTCATCTCGTTTGCAGTGTTTCTGCTACGTTTGTGACGTCACGGCCCCATGTGTGTCCTGGAAGGGTCATGGTGGGCACTGCCACGCTTCAGATAAGGACAAGAGATGGAAGAGTATGAGACTGATGATGAAAAGAGCAACTCAAGTAAAGCCTAGTTAAATCGATCCTGACTCTACGTCTGGCAATCGCTATTTTGCAAGCACTCGTCAGCTTGTTCTGATAGGAAAGGTTATTTGTACAGAGGATTAGCACCGGTGATAGATGTCTTAATGCTTCGTGCATCTGTGTGCTGCCTACAAAAAATTGAATGGTATACTCCTGTATAATCCAAACATCTGGGTGTAGCACCAGTCTTGGAGTTGCATTCAATTTTGGCATCTGTACAATCCTTCCCCTGGTTTCTGAATTGCCCCGTCCAATTACAGGCTAATCCCAATGCATAGTATTATACTACTTTAGTATCCAAAGATTCCATATCAAAAGAAAAAAATGATACTATTCATGTTCTGGTTATGCTGTCTCCAATATCGAAAACAACTTTATTATGTTTCTTATACTAGGTCATTTAATCAAAAAGTTGTTTTCAATATTAGAAACGGTGTATGGTTTCATTCCAACTCTCTTTTTTTAAACTCTTTGCAGCATCATAAAAAAAACTCTATTTTATGAGAATAAAACTCCTATTAAAATGACCTGAGGTACTGCTTTTATTTGTCTTATTAAAAAATGCTCTGCAACTTTATTAAAAAAATATATGTGATACCAAATTCAAAATTGTTTTAAGTGGCTTTCATTTATGAGTATCAGTGCGCCCCTTGATTTCACACGTGAGGCTCCTCGTTGCCTGGTATAGTGGTATGCAAGAATGCCACTTCAAATTCTGCAACCTGTGTTTTATTGGTGACATAACTCAGTTTCATTGCCCTTTGGGCTCTGGTTATATAAGCAAGGGCGTGTTGTGTGGTGTCTTTCCATCAAAGTGGAAACAGGAAAGGCCTGCAAGGGGGAAAAAAAAATGGTGAAGATAGCAGATATCGAAGAAAAGCGTGATGTTAGCTCTGACGACGATGAGTGCATCGAGATAGGCCCTGCAGAGTTCGTGAAGAAGCTGAATCTGAAGGAAACTGATGATGTGGTTCTTATCGCCGCAAAAGGGAAGGTTAGCCCTTTCTAATCTATTGCTCCTTTTCTTCTCTATTAATCTCCCAGGATGTTAAAAACTCGAACAATTATGCCTATTGCTTAGCCGTAGCCCGTAGGCAAGCCTTTGGAGTACACACGATTTTATTTTGTTAACTTTCTGGCTCTATATCAATCGGTGGCCCTTTGGAAAATTTAAAACCGATATCTAAAGGAATTTTTTCGCACCCTAAAAAGAATGCAAAGTCAATCGTAAACTGGTAAACTGCCGCAACATCTTACCTGTCATGACATGTAGATCGTTAAAGTGGAAGTGGATCATCCGGAGGGCGTCGCAAAAGTATTGTATGGCTTTGGCAGTGAAGCTAACCATAAACATGTTCCTGGTGGTGATTGCATCGACAGCCCATATAAGATCGACGAAGATGAAATGAGTCTCCTGAAGGCCAAGATTGAGGACATGTTTGTGATTGACAAGCCTTCTGCCAAACTCCATGGCGCTGATCACAAGGACAGCCAATTCTTCTGTGAAGACCAAGATGAAACTGGCTGCGACACTGCCAACATCCTTCATGGCAAGCTGGTGGTGAAGCTCGAACCAGGTGACAGCATCGGCGTCGAAGTCATTCCTGACAAGACGCTGGCGAAGTGTGAACCTGTTGGTAACAATGGCGTCGAATGTGCTGCTGATGAAGAGGGTTCATATGACCACTGCCTTGACATTTCCACTAAGAGGATATTTGATGAAGAAGATGACGACGATGTCGTTGTAGTCTGAGATATGTTCTGTCCCTGAGCAGTTTGATCTATGGCATGATCCTACTAAATCCCCGTTATGTATTCAGTACTATTATAAGCTTGTTCCCAATGTGAAAAATCGACATGTTAAACTATCAATTGCTTCGAGTTAATACCGATCAAGAGATCATAATTTCTTGCGATTGTTTCACCTTCAATGATCTGATGGCAAATATATGGCATTCTTATTTGTAATGTTTGCTTCGTGATGGTGAATTAATAGGTGGCACTGAGAGACTTCCCACATCCAAGGCACTTGTGTGGTAATCTTCCCTTTGACAAGACTCCTCATGAGAGCCTCTGCGGCAATGTAAAGAGACCAGTCATCCCATGCGTCTTTCCCTAAATCTCTTGGCAAGTATCTGTAACATTCACATATATACCAACTCCTTTGCAAATTGCAATGCAGTGCTACTGTTCTTTGTGCGATGTGCCAGCTTCCAGCTGCTTGAAGTGGAAAGGAACAGGAGGCCATTGCCATGCTACACACCAGCACTGTAAGTTGTACCATGCTTTTTTTTATGATTCCGGTCCTCTTTTGATCAGATAAAACAAAAACAAATTAACTGAGGTAACTACACATAAATAGGGATGACCATGTCGAATCCATTAATTTCACCACATAATTTGCACTTGTTGAACCACAAAGTATTCCAAGATACATCAACATCATCCATCACAGGAAGTCATTATTCTGGGGAATGTTGCTATGTCGACCCCCTTTCCTTGGAATGAGATGATGCTAGATCAATGAGCTGTGAGGGGTGGGAACTCTTCAAACAAATTCTCACCCCTCGCTCCTAGATAAATTATAAACAGTTCTTCCAGTTTTTGCAATATGGATAAATCAATGGCCTGGCTTGAAGCCATTAACTACAGGCACCCCATTGATTGCTGGTGCTCCACCTCTGTTCTTCTTAACATATGCAACATATTCACCATAGTGCATGGTGTACAGGGTGCTCTGGTAGCGGGTGACACGGATTTTCTTCCTCAAGGCCTCAGTGATGACACCATTGTAACCTGCCTTCTTCATCAGCGTGTCAATAGTCTCTACGTGTCCCCATCCTGCCAATGATCAAGCCTTAAGTTAAAGATTGTTTAATATGGATGAGAAATGTTCTGGTCAATTGGCTTTTATTTCATCTTCATTGCTCGGTAGGTTGTATCTCAGCCATAAGGAACTGAAAGGTGGTGACATTTCATTGCTTCACCTATTTCCACTTCTGATTATCCTTTGTAGCAGATTTAAAAATTAAATAATCTTTAGTAAACGTAAATGTGAGAATTTGACAAGTGAAAAAAAAGGAATTCACCTTCATGGATAGCAACCTCAGGTAAATAGGTTGCACTGCGTCTTATGTTATAGTCTGGATCCGTAAATTCAATAATTAAACCATGCTTTCCAACCTGCATTCACAGAAAGAAATTGACTTTGATATAAAAAAATGGTGAAAGAACACCTAGGAAAGGAATATCTGAGAACAGTGCGGAAGTAGACCTCCCAGTCAAGGTAGTCCTCAGCAGCTTCGTAATCAGTCAGTATAGATACTGTGCATTCTAAAGTTGGCAGTTCTTTTGATTGTATCGGGGAGAAGCGTCGGTCCCTCAGGGCACTGCAAGAGGATACCAGGCTTACTATATGCATAAACATCATCTAATACAAAACACAAAATTGCTGTACTTGCTAGCACGAGTCGACCAACTGTTCTGCCCCTGAGCAGACAATTCGGTAAGAAAACAAGACAGGATTTCAATGCAGAAACAATATTTACCTAGTCAGTGCGTAGTCCTTAAAGCCACTGACAATCTGACGGGGCTCCAATGTTCCTATGCATCCACGGAGGCGCGGTTCTGAACCATTGGTAGCCTTCTTCCAGGTCACAAACAATGGGCTGAAGTGAAAAAACTTGAACAAATGAGTTGAGCAATTGTATGATAGAAGAACAAAACCTTGATCTGATACTATATATAATTGTTCAACAACCTTGATAAGCAGTACATGGTTCACAAGGAACCTCAAGTCCTCAAATTAACATTCTGAATGCTAAATTAGTAAGAAACATTAAAGGATCATTGTCGAACGTACAGCCTTGTGATTAAATTGTTTCTACTACTAAAATTGTAGTATCGTCTGTGCGGCAGTGAGATTCCTTGTCCTCCTCTACTCGCGGACAGACAGTAATCTACTGGAAGGGGAGAGGCGAGGCACGTCGTGCACTTTGCTTCTCTGCCATGCATCTGACGCTAGCGGCACGCAATATGATCAGATACTGCAATCGCTGGGAACAACAAGCGATCGATCAAATCGGATGGAGAAACAGTTACAACAAGAGCCGAGCCGAACCAAATCTACCAAGGCGCCGCCTTTTGCCCAAATCGGCCACGAATTGAACAAACCCCACATCGGAATCGCCGTAAAACCACCCGGTTACGACCGCGGCAGCGCTCGGTCGCGGAGGGAGGAGGCTTACTGGTTGCCGTCCACGAAGGCGGGGGGCGGCGGCTGGTCGCCGTTGTAGTGGGCGATGAGGGTGTCGAAGCAGTAGACCGCCATTTCCTCCGTGGCCACCACCATCCTGCCGATCGCCGGGGGAGCCTGCCGCGTAGGGCTACTTCGTCTCCCGCGCGGGCTCGGGCACGGCGGGGACGGCGACTGCCTCGGGAATCGGGCGGCGGGAGGGAAGAGGTGGTTGGGAGGAGGAAGCGAGCGATGCGTCTATTTCTTCTCTCCCCAATCTCCCCAAGCGTGGGGCTTTGGCCCTTTGCAAGTTTACCCTTTCCTATGGACGATTTTGCCCCCCGGATGTGTGAATATTTACGTGGGCAGGCCTTCTTGTTCGTTTGTGTTGCTGTAATGAAGTTTTTGCTTTCAGCAAGTGCAAATCGGCAGCCAGAAGTTGACAGCATAGTAGAACGGAACCACTGTATGATCCTCAAAACTTCCAATAGCATCATAGCCTAAACACATCATTACTTGTACATTTGAACAGAATCACGACGCTGGTTCTCTTTGAGTTCATCCCTTCATCGGTACTACTGTAGATAAGGACCGACACGTTTTCTATCTAGATTTTGAGATGGATAGCAGCATAGAGGTCTGACTCCGATTATCACCAAACGCGACTCGGACACGTCAATGATTCTGGCAATACATTTTTTCGATGATTCCTCAAAGATTATTACCTGTACTTGGATTCCATGGAAAAACGTTGAGATCGGGCGTCGAATATCAACCGTTCCCCGACCTTTCTTTCGGTCGAAAATGGAAGGCTTCGATCATGACATGTTGCGTAGCTTCCTTGCTCTCTTGATTCTTTGTTAGTTCCTCCACTGTGTCTTCAGTGTCAAAGACTGCGTATGCTGCAAGCAGCATCTCCATACTCTTTTTTTATCCATATAAAAAAAATCTTGATAGAAAACGAAGTTTGAGCATCAGTTAGAAAAGTCACAGGGAGGATTTGCTGCTTTAGGTGAACTAACCAGGGCCAAAGATATTATATATAGCAACCTTTCGCGTGTGATAGCGATGTTTGACCCAACCAGGTCGAATCCGATCCAACAATGGCGGTTTGAATCACTGCAATTTCATAGCCTCACTCGCACTGCGGTTTCACTGGCCAACATCTACAATCCAATGCATTTCAACAAAAATTTAACTATACCTCTGTATTTTTTCCATACCCAGTGAAATCTGTTTAATTCCAATTTTGAGCGATGGGGCTGGTTAAGGAACATCAAATGGGCTGGCTGAGAACCTTTATACCAAACTTGGCTGCCTGCCCTGAACAAATGTACTAACCTGCTAAAAACAGAAGGGATTGTATATACAATAGATCTCTACGGTTTGGACTCAAGCAGAAACAATCATCAGACGTTTGCAACGTCATCTACTCAAACATCTGAACAGAACTCCAAGCTATCCAGGTGATGAGCGAACGATTCAGCCAATCTGTCAGCATCCTGAACCCGCAGGCGCGTGCCTTGCTGCCCAACGACAACAGCAGCTACCTGTGATGCCAGCAGGCCGATGCCTTTCAGGTCTGAAGCACCCCGGAGGATGCCATACAGAATCCCAGAAGTGTATGCATCGCCGGCACCACAGGTGTCCACAGGAACGCAGGGTGGCGGAGGGATATATATTGCTTCACCTTTCACCCCAATGTAGGAGCCGTGTACGCCATCGGTCACGGACACTAGAGGAACAGAGTGGCTTAAGTATCTTATGGCTGACATGGGGCTGTCTGTTGAGGGTAGCTCGCAGAAGGCCCTTGCTTCATTGGCATTGGCGAACAGTATGTCAGCATAGTTTCCTACAATATCCCTGCGAATCATTCGGTTCATGGTCATTAGTGTTATAAAATAAGACCACAGTATAGGTGCAATAGATTTTTTTTAAATGAAACTTTAGAACAGTAAACAACACCTAATTTAATGGTACTGAGCAATGAACAATTGTGCCCTAAGATTTTGTTGCTACTTTCAGTGATATGACCATTGACCAGATATAGAATAAGATGTCTTCTGCATAGCCCATTAAGGTGATTTTAGATGCAAAGCACTCTCTTTTTAGAGTGGACATGCACTATCAATGGAAGCAAGTAAAAGATTGCTAATGGAGATTTGATAATTCGTTTAACTGGGTCCCTCAGATGGTCCCAAGCTGTGAAACTGATAGGAAATCCTTTCGTAGAAGGGTAGTCTCACCAAAAATCATTGTAGCAACGTTTGATGCAAGATACATCTGATGCTGTAACAGCAATGAGCGCACCATTCCTGTGCGCATCTTCACACGCTTGCTTGATAGCTTCAATTGTGTGAGGCAGCTCAAATAGGTAACCTTCCACAATTAGTACATTTGATTTGGACACTAAATCGGCCAAGTCTGAATCATAAGTCAGAGTAGACGATGTACCCTGCAAGGGCAGAAAGTGCATGGTGCTGTTAGAGCATATATTAGTTGCAGGTGCAGCAAATATCTAGATGACTGGCCAATGAATTATACTCGGCCAAACTACAGGCTGACTAAATGATGTATCATCAAAATCTCATGGTAGTTCTTGCTTCCAAATTCATACTACAAACAGTAAGATGACAAAAAAATATATACATCCTGAAAATTTCATTCCATACATCGCACATAATATGCATATGTTTTAGAAATGAATATGATAAGACTCATAAGTGACCAGAAACTGAACTGCTTAGTTTCCAGAAACAAGTTGCTACCCTGATTCATCTAAAGAAAATAGGAAAGATGAGAAGGCATAACATAACGAAAGTGTAAAGCAGAGTAATATCTACCAAGTTGAGAAATTGAAAAGCTGTCAGCAAAGAACTAACCTGATACGCAAGCATAGTTCGCTGCGCATCCGGTGTTGTTAGAACAATGACAGTTCCAGTGGTCCCATCTTTGACCGGCTTAGACAAGAAATGCACATTAGCACGACGCAATTTTTCCCTAATTGCACGATTGAACAAAAAACAGGATGTCAGCCAATGCTCTAAAGGCTTTGTGCAGAAATAAGACATCCAGATCAGCTGCAACAGAAATAGTGTCAAATCAGTAATTACCTGTAGAAGCTACCTAATGGATCACTGCCCACACTGCCAGCCATTGCAATTTTAAGCTCAGGATAGCCAGCAGACTGGCTACTTCCAAGCCTTGCCAGTGCCACAAGTGAGTTGGACAGGGAGCCTCCGGCTGCAGCCTTGTAGCTGCACCCATCCATGGCACGCAAGACACGTCCCCTCTCCTCGTGATTTACGAGCTTCCTCGTGCCCTTATCTATGCCCAATCTCTCGAGGAACTCATCGTCCACCATACCTGAGAAATCAACCTGTTTGTGCCCCAAACCAGTCACAAATCAGAATTGTTCAATAGCACGCCCAAACAGGCAGAATGTTGAATGACAACTTTAGAAGTCATATCTAACATATTTGGCAGATAAAATACGGATGAAGAACCAGGAACCACTGATGTTTGAACGTGGGATACTGAGTCGGTGAGTCCTTATTGTCATCAAGCACACTACACATCAGTAATAAGCAAGTTTATTGAAAACACTCTAGATTTCTACTGTGTAACACTATAACTTCTACTCCCTCCGTTCCAAATTGTAAGTCATTCCAAGATTCTTGGAGAGTCAAACTATCTCTAAGTTTGACCAAATTTATATAACAAAGTACTAAGATTTATAATACCAAATAAGTATCATTAGCTTCTTCATTAAGTATATTTTTAGATTATATCTATTTGGTTCCATAAATTTTTGTGATTCATTTTATAATTTTGGTCAAACATAAAAGGAGTTTGACTCTTCAAGAATCTTGAAATGACTTAGAATTTAGGACTGAGGGAGTATAAGTGTAAGCACTCATGTGTTGTTTTCGGTGCAGCTTGTTCAATTTGGGGAGACGTGCTAATTCCGTAATCGCACCAATAACAAGTACAGGACGCACAGAAAAAATGAAAAGGGGGGGGGAGACGCTCGCACCATAGCCTGGCCGAGGCCGAGCACGTCCCATCGCTCGGGCCCAGCGGCGGCCGCCGCCGCGGGCTCGATGGCGCCCTCGGCCTCTCGCTGCCCTGCTTGCAGGGCGTCCTCGTCATCTTCGTCGCTCTCGCTGGCGCCGGCGTCCGAGAGTCCCCCGAGGAGCGCTCGCGGCCTGCCCTCCCACCGCAACACGAAGCGGTGGTAGCTGCGGGCGCGCGGGGAGCTCCTGCCTCCTTGGCGGGCCGCGAGGGGGAGGAGCGAGGAAGGAGGCGGGGAAGGAGAGAGGCGGCGGCGGCGGATGAGGCGGGAGGGAGAGCAGGCCGTGGCGGCGGAGGCGAGCGCCATCGGGATAGGGCGCCGCGCCGTGCCCGTGCCGTGGCGACGTGGCGTGCCGTGCTTGAGGACTTCGAGGTGGAAACGGATGGGGGTTGAGGTGATGGAGGTTGAAGAATGAAGACCGTGAGGCGCGCGGCCGGCCAAGGCTGCCGCCTCGCTGCCTCGTTCCCAATCACCAAAAATAAAAGGCAGCGGGGACAATATTTTTTTCTAACATATAATAATGGAACGAAAAAATAATGAATGAGTAGGTAAATAGTAATAAATAAGCAGAGTGGTAGTCTAGCAGGCTTCTTCCTCTGAAACGTCAGTGCCCGCCAAACGGGCTACCTAGGTGTCACAAGATTTTGAGAGTTGTTTCGTCCCTTCTGGGCTTCATTAAATGATGGGCTAGAATAACTGGTACCCTTTGGGTGGGCTGATATCCATAACGAATGATGGATCATAGTGCTGGATTCCATATTTATCTTCGGCTTCCCCGTCTCTCAATGTTTGAGATTCGTGTAATGTAAGTAACCACAACCATTAGAGAGGCGATTTGTTGCATGCATATACTCCAACCAGGCTCTGCGGAAGCGAGCTCTGCACGTTTGATTGCCTGGACAGAGGCCAGGGCCTGTCCCTCGGCGTGCAAAACCAGCAACTGAGCCTGGCTCTCTGGAAACAAGATTGAAATCCGTTTCTCCAGAGCCAGACTCGTCGGATGCAACGGATTAGCAAATTAATGATGTTATTAACAAATAATTAACATATTTTAAGCTATATTAGTATATTCTAAAGAAAACTAAGATGTAACATGATAAAAATATAAGTACTACATCGTCCATTCAAACTAAATAAATATTATGTTATAGTACTTTTTTATTTTAATTAGATGCAGCATAAACTAAGTACGTCCAACCAAACAGCTTATTTACCGAACATGCACGAGATGATTCAAGCAACCAAACATCAAGGTTCTGCATGCCTAGAGCCTGTCCCAGCTCAGCCTGGCTTGCATATGCGAGCCAGGCTCGCCGGATCAACGAACCAAACGCCCTCTAGATCCATCATAAGTTTCTAAAAAAATAAATCTATCATTATATCCCCCTATGTTGTGACTCCTTCCTCCATCTCTCTCCCCCGATCCTCTCTCTGTTGTGCCCCTGTTGTCCGTGTTGCTGCCACCTGTCACCGATGCCGTTGCCTACTGCCACGCCAACGCCACCCATGCTTCGCACGGAGCACCGCTGCCCAATGTCGCCGATGCTCTACTCTGCCGATGTGCCCTCCTGCTGCCACTGCTTTGTGCCTCTCGCGCTGCTAGGCTTCAACATTGCGATGAAGACAGGGTCCAGCCCGTTGGTAAGTTGCACCTGCATTTTTAAGACCAAAGGGCATGATTGTATAGCAATAAGCGTCATATGTCGTAATGAATAAAGTTTTAATCTGATCCTCTTCTTTCAGGGATATCTGATGATACCGTGAGTAACAATCGAGAAAACAGAGTAAAGTGCACCCAGCGGTGCTATCAATGACTTGATCAATGCGAAGAAGCCCGAAGGGATCCTTTTTGAAGTGTTTGTTAAGATCGGTATAATCAACACACATTCTCCATTCATTAGAATTTTTTTCTTTACAAGAACCGGATTGGCTAACCAATCGGGATAAAAGACTTCTTTAATGAAGTCGGCTGATAATAACTTAGCTAGCTCTTTCTTGATAGCCTCCCGACGTTCGGTGAAGAATTGACGAAGACGTTGCTTCTTGGGCTTGTCTCGTTGAGTTCAAGCTTGTGCTCGATCAACTCTCTGGGGACACTGGGCATATCCGAAGGTTTAGTTGTGAAGATGTCAGCTTGGGCCCGCAGAAAATCGACGAGCGTGCTTTCCTATTTGGGGTCGAGGTCGGAGCCAATGATGGCTGTCTTGGACGGATCTCCGGTGCGTAGATCAACTGTCTTTGTGGCGACTTTGTCGACCGGCTTGATGACACATGTCTTCTTTTGTGTTGGTGCGTCGCCGTCTTCATCAGTGATGGTGGCCACCAAGGGGGCGAGTTCTTGTTGATCTGCGGCGGCTGCGGCTCTGACAGCATACTCCACTGCTTCCTTGTCGCAGAGGTAAGAGCATTTGATGTCGCCGCGGAGGGAGATGACGCCATATGGTCCTGGCATCTTGAGTGCCAGGTATGTGTAGTGCGGATAGCCATGAATTTGGCCATCGCTGGACGCCCGAGGATGGCATGGTATGAAGTTTCAAAGTCTGTGACCTCGAATTTAATGAACTCGGTTCGGTAGTTTGCCTCCGTACCGAAAGTAATAGCCAAGGTGATTTGCCCAAGGGGTACTGCTGCCTTGCCTGGGACGATCCCGCAGAAGGGAGAGTCGGCCGACTTCAGTTTGCCAACGTCTAGGCCCATCTACTTGAGGGTCTTGGCGAAGATGAGGTTGAGGCCACTACCTCCGTCGATCAGAATCTTGGTGAGCCTAGTATTGGCGACTACCGATTCCATCACGAGAGGGTAGCGACCAGGGCATTTGACGTCAGCCCATTAATTTGCTCTAGACCATGTGATTGGAACATCGGACCACTTGAGAGGTGTGACCACTGCTGGTTCTGCGGCATACGCCTCGCGCCTCGCGTTCTTGCGGTTGCGCGAGTTGTCAGTGACTGCCAGGCATCCGAGGATAACGTTGACAGTGTTGTTGACCTCCATGTACCCACCGTCGTCCTTGTCTTGTTTGCTGTCACCGTCACTGCCGTGCCTCTTCTTCTTCTGAGGTCTGTTGAAGGTCTCGATAAGGAGCCAACAATCACCCATGGAGTGCTTGCTGTCGGGTTGGTAAGGGCAATGCTTCTTGAGGAGCTTGTTAAACTCTTCCTTCATTTACTGCGTAGTTGGTGCAGAGCGAACGGTCTGGACGGTGGCGACGGTATTGTCGGGTCTGCGCATTCGAGAGTTGCCACCATTTCGGTTGAAGGAGTCACGAGGTTGATCGCTATTGTCTCCCTGGTTCATGCGCTCGTTGTTGGCAGGGCGCTTTCCATAGCGATTGCGCTTCTGTTCATCGGTATCCATCCACTTGGCGACCATCTTGCAGAATTCTTCCAGGTCGCTTGGTCGGTTGTGGCCGAAGTCACGGAAGAGAGTGCGATCAGTCATCCTATTTCGGAAGTAGTCAACGACCTCCGAACCGGGGATGAGGACGCATGTTGTTTTTATAGCGAAAAACCAGCGATTGTACTCGCGCAAGGACTCATCGGGCTTCTGCTTGCAGGCTCTCAGCTCGTATTTGCTTCCAGGGCGCTCGAAAGAACCCTGGTAGTTGGAGATGAAAGCCTTCTTGAGCGTGTGCCAACTGTCAATGGAATCCAGGCAGAGAGATTCGAGCCAGGTGAGTGGGGCTTGTTCCATGGGGACAGAAAAGTATAACATCTTGGTGATATCATTGCCTTCTTCTGCTTCAATTGCTGAAGAACACCGGCGGAGCCAAATATTTGGGTCTAGTTTCCCGTCGAAGTTAGTGATGCCTGACGGCCTGAACTTTCGAGGGAAAGTATGGACGCGGATGTCGCGCGTGAGCGTCTGGATTGGGCATGCTGTGTTCTCCTGCTATATCTGTAGTGTGTGATGTAGCATGAGTTCTTCCCGCCCTGATCTCATTGATGTGGTGTTGCGCGTCAGTAGGCGGAACACCCTGGGTACGGGCCGGGTGAGCAGGTTGCTCACGGGGCCTGGTTGTAGACTTCGATCGAGCGTTGGAACTGCCATAGTGGCTGCTTTGGCGCTTTGATGAGGGTGTGCGGCGGCCATCTAGACGATCGACCATGATGGATGTAGCCTCTAGGCGAGCTTTGGCTAGGTCGATGTTGGGGGTAGTTTCAAATCCCTCCAAAACTCGTACGGTGAACATAATGTTGGCCGTTGGGGACTTGAAGACACCCTCTTCATCGAACTCCTTGTTGAGATTCTTTATCTTGATGTGACGGCGCCTGAGGGCGCGAGAACGATTGTGCTCAATCCGGAGTTCTCGATCTGCCTCCGTTTCTCCTTCGGCCGTAGGGGTGTCTGAAGAAACGGATTCATCATCACTTGCATTATGGATGCTTGCGTAGATTTGGCGATCTGGGTTATTAAACCCAGGTTGCTCGTTGTCTGAAGCGACGATGAGCTCTCTGCCTTCCTGGAAGGGGAGCAGAGATGGAGTACCCTATACTCTGAAGGAGTCAACAGCTTCTCGGAGAGCTGAGATAGGATCAATGTCAGGCTAGTGGACGATAACCCCCAAGGGAGTTGTGGTCATGATAAGATCCGAGTTTATCTGGCGGGTCTGATTGAACGTCTTCACCAGATGAGCCTGGTAGGTCGCGGCTGAATTTGCCAACCCGAAGGGAAACTGAAGTGCCTGCGATCCTGCTCCACGTGTTGCCGAAGTATAGTAGCTCCTGGGCATCCACAGGCTTGTTTTTTACCTGACCGTCTGCGCAGCAGTGGTCACGGTCCTGATGGTAGTACCCTGGCGGATGTCAGAGGTGATCCTGAGACCCTCGGGTACATGGGAACGATGATGAATGGGGCGGCCTTGCTGCTTGGAAGCGGCGAGGTTGATGTCGCCCCATGCCCCAGTGGGACTTTTCTTCGGGCGCCATGTACTCCTCCGAGTCGGATATGATCCTAGGATCGTGTCGGAGTTGGAGTTTTTCCGTGATCCTCGCGGTGCGAGCTGCGTGGGCGGCGGAGCTGACGTAGCCGTCTCGCCTCGCAATTCATGATGGAGCTTGCCGTCCTGGTTTGCAGTGCAAAGCCAGGAACCGAAGATGAACGTTGCGCCTTCGTCGAACTTGACGTTGATGGAGGCGCTGAAGGATGTCATCGACTCTTTAGCGAGTTCTCGACGAGTCAATTCCACGGACGGCGCCAAAGTGTCGGCGAATTATGCTGACAAGCTCCTCGAGGGGATACCCCGAGAAGAGGGTTTAGAGAGAAGTCGTCGAGAATCTAGAGTTGAAGGTGACAAGATTTAGACACGTTCAGGCCGCAATATGCGTAATACCCTACGTCCTGTTTTGTGTATCTTGTATTGATTGATGTGTTTTTAAGGGGTCCATGTCTCCCCTTATATATGCCGGAGGACAGGGTTACATGAAAACCGTATAGGAATAGGAGACTTTTACAAGTTAATCTCTAATTTTCTAATACAGTATATCCTAACCGACTAAAACTAATTTTTGTCTTGTACGTCAAGTCTTGTTCGTGGGCAACCCATAGGGTGGCCTACCAGGGTTGTTTGGTCCATTAGGACTCTACACCATCACGCGCCGCTAGTGCTACTGCAGCTCCCGCTCCATTCGCACAGCCGCCTGCTAGTCTGCTACCTGGTCACCGCTGCTTTGTGCCGCCTCTACCATGACATGTCGTCGTCGTCGTGAGCCACCATGACCAGGCCTCCGTTCGACCACTGCATATGGCCCACAGCCCCACGCCGACGTCGTCATGCCCTGCCTGCACTGCACTTATGTCGATGCTCATCGGAAAAGAAGCACCCCACGCCATTGCTCAACATTTTGTATTAGCAGTTACAACAATTTGTATTCGTTGTTTAAACATTTTGCATTCGTTGTTTTAACAGTTGTGGATGATGAATGTTGAACCTGGTCTAGTAAAATGTTGATAATGTCGTGCAGAAATGTCCAATGAGTTGTGCAGAAATATTGTACGTGTAAGCTAGTTGGGCCAAAGTTTGTCAGTTGGGCTAAAGTGGACTTCGAAGATGGAACCCTTAACCATCTTTTAGTCGATGGATAGGAAGCCCCCGTAGTGCATATACTCCATATTTTGTAACGAGAAACCACCATATGTTAATTCGGCATCCTGCTCTAAGAAAGCGGGGAAAAAAGTAGAAAACAATGCATATGATTGCTCGAAGGCTCCTCATCCTTGATTTATCATAGTTGGTCTCATCTGTAATATGAGAAATAGTTTTCTTACGTGTTCTTCCTATAAATGTACATAAGGCAAGTTTGGTTTGTGCCCCATCTAGCCTTATCATTTTTTTGTCACGACCAAATCATTGGGTATTACCAAATCGTTGACAACTTTGTGGTTGGATTGTAGCTCTACCAAATTTTGCGAACCCCATTTGACTCCTGGATATGACATGTGGGGTTTACATGTCATTATTTTTAATACCTCAAAGTATAGTCAAATGACCTCTTATTTTATAGATTTAGTTGTGAAGAATATTAATATGCAATCTGATTCTAGATTAGATGAGCTATTTGTGAGATATTAGCACATGAAGCTAACTCATCTATCTTCCTTGGTCAACGTGCGACCTCTTGTCACTTTCCATGTTTGCCTTGCTTCCAGCCATGGTTGCCAATTCATGGGGAAAGCATTTTTCCCGCCTAGCTAGAATCCGCCCGTGATGCACGTTGATTTTATTTTGGCGTACGTTGGCAGGCCAATAGTTGGTCGTGAAGCAAACGGAAGCCAAATGTCATGGGCAAAAAAAAATAGTAAGCATATGCTTCAAAACAAACGTGCTCATAAAACAAAATGTTATAGACCCTTGAAGCATTTTTAGTACATTGGTTTTCTTCTAACTTGCCAATGTTGGTGTTCGTCTACCTCCGGAGCTTGGTGTGTATCATCTGCTCCTCATGTTCCTCGCAATGACGGGTATCTTCAAAGCCCCTATACAATCTTATACTCATATTCGACGGCTCATGCATACTAAGCCATCGAGACATGATGTTCTCACCTGGTACTACCAATCGTAGTCCTTTGTCTTGTTATGGGTTTCCCTTTAATCTCACAAGACTTTAATGGACATTTTATACCTTTATCTCTTTGGAGTTAAGGAAGGCGACGACTTTAGTAAGATCCAAATAGTACGATGAAGCTTCAACAAAGCACCAAAATAGCCGTTGGAAATACGGGTGCCAAAAAATTATAAAACACACGGCCTATAGTTGTCTGGAGTTACCGGCCTCGCTATATAAAGGAGGAACAATTTGAGTGTTTTTGTCTCACTCTATTATCTGCTGGACTCCTTACGCCATTTCTATCTTTTTTTTCTTTTGTTGCTACAAGTTTGCATATATATTTATTTAAATGTTGACTTTAATTTACCCTATGCTTTTAGTACACCAAAACAATATAAAAAGTGACAAATCTGCAATCAAACCACTCATATTGCTTCATCAAAAGATGGGGAAATATATGTAGAAAAAAATGTAGAAAAAATGCCTATTGATACCAATATCCATAGATAAAAAAAACTAAATAATCCATCCAGATTCCAAATCATATAGGTAATTACCGTGATCATCAAGAGATATTCTGGACAAAATCCCTATATTTAAATTTGTCGATATCTCTCCTTTGAACTCATAAATATATTCATTCAAAGCTGAAGAAACACTTGAATATGGATACTCAGTCATATCACATAATTAATTGCAGGATTGTAGTTTTATTTTCTGAGCTATATCTTTATTTTTTCAAGGAAAGAACACTACTTTGTCGAAAAATTTCAGACAACCATTTTTCTGACCACGAGTGAAAAATTATGCAATTTTTATTTATTTACCTTTAATAATAGCTCCTTTGGCCATACCTGCTGTCGGTTCACAGACTCACTCAACGAGAGAAAAAAAAAGTACACCATGACACCATTTCTGGAAAAATAGGCGGAGCGAGGGTAGTAATTTGTCTCTCACAACAAAGTTAGTGACCAAAAATAAAGTTTATGAAATAGAGGTTAAATTAAATATCAAAATAAAAAAGGTTTATCAGAAATGGAAAATCCAACTAGTGTCATATCACCATGCCGTGTTTGATATGGTGCCTTGACTTTCGCATCGCGTGATGTAAATGTGCACTGACCTCACATGTTAAGGAACGGCGTCCCCGCAGACCCGCACAGGACAGAAGCTGTGGTCACTGTGAGTGGTCGAATCTGCCCCTCCTCGCTTTCCTCTCCGCTCTGCAAGGACGGGACGAGACGAGACATCATCCCTTCTCTCTCTCCCCACCTCTCGACCCGACCTCGCTCGCCGTCTCTGCTGCGCTCTGCCCCTGCCTGCCCTGCCGCGATCTCTCTCTCCATCCCTCCCCCCCAATCGCCGAAATTTTCTCTCTCCTCCTCCACCCCACCTCGGATCGAGTCCAACCCCTCGCGCTCAGCCCGCCCCTGCCCCGCTGACCCAGAACCGGAAATCCCAAAATCCCCAATCGAGCCCGACCGGAGCCCGTCGATTCCGCCCGATTCGAGCCCCCGCCGGTGAGGCGGTACGCCTGAATCGGCCGATTGGACGCGAATTCGGGTGTTCCGGATGCGCGCCGAGCGGAGGCCCGCGGATCTAGGGTTTCGGAGGGCCTAGGGTTGCCTCCGGCGATCTGGTGATGGTGGCGCGGCGCGGCGCCGGAGCTCGGCGAGGAGGAGGGATCGGAGGTGCCGTTGGAGAAGATGCAGCGAGCCGGATATGCATGGGTGGCGCGGCGCTGAGGGGTGCGACGGCAGCAGGCGGCGTCTCGTTCGGCTCATGTGGCCAGCCGCTCGCGTAGAGGCAGAAGCTCCACCACCACCGGCACAAGGACCACCTACTTCCCCTTCCAGTTCATCTGTTCCCCCGTCTCGGACCACTTCTTATCCGTCGGAATCGGCGGCGCGGAAGCAGGACCTCGTCTGTTCCCCTCGCCCTGTGTCACCCGATTCGTTTATAAAGGTGCGTTTTTTTTTTTTGTTGAGTATCGCTTTGGAATTTGCTTGCTAACCTTCACGGGTTTAGTCTAACCGAGAATGCAAACTTTCTCAAATCATTACCATTCCTCTTTTTGTAAACTTGGGCAATACCTGCTATACGAAGCACATCTACACTAGATGTCCCTGCCTAGGTGGTGGTATACTGGTGCGATTGGCTGGGACATGTAATGAACTCGTATCTTGAATAAACTGTTGATTTTTTGAAGTCGTATCTTGAATAAACTGTTGATTATTGTTCTATGTCCTACTAGCAACAGCAAACATGCTAATATGCACATAGGGCTTGTTTGGTTTTTGCCTGTGACTTGCTGCCTGAGCCAGGCAGGCTACCCAGGCCGTCGATTTTGTCAGCCTGGGGTCAGGATCGCTGCCTGGGAGCAGCTGCCTGGCAGGCTACCCAGGCCGTCGATGTTAAATGGAGTTCTTTTTTGCATGATTGTATTGAATACTGTGAATTGCTATCAAATCGACAATTTTGGCATGCCATCTGTAAGGATCTCCTTGCGTGCACGCTTTGCAAAAAAAAAACCCTGCATATAATTTGCCTATTGGTCTGAGTTGTAAAAGCTATTTAACCTTTTTTTTGACTTGCGCAGTCCCTAAACGTGTCCCGCGTTCTCGTCTACTAGGTTCACAGACTCATAAATTTCATTTTCGGTTTTCAGGTAGGTTAAAACCTGTCGAGGTACCCTGCGAGGCTTAGCAGTCATCTGAACCATATCTGCATCCTAGTATATACTTACTGAAGTAGAAAGTCACATTTAAGGAATTTGTTATAAAAACTCAAGTATCAGGGGCCATCTTCTGTAGCCACCAATCGTGTGCACTAGAGTTTGGACTTCCACGCAGGTGCCATGGTTAGCTCGTGTCACACCACATAAGAAGCTGGGGCTGATTTGGACCGGTGCGAACCCACCTGAAAACCTGGGACAAGTTAAGGGCCCAAATATAAAAGTTGAGAGTTTGTTGACTGGATGAGAACATGGGACAACTTTTAAGGACCACTGATGAAATTCACTATTCTTTTTTTTAAACAAATGATCATGGAATGGAAAGTACCATCTAGCAAATGTGTGCAAGGGAGTGACAATATTTAGTTTCATGTTACAGTGGTGTTGTTACTTGCAGTAAATGATGCAAGCAAGACATGCCTTGTTTGTGCTGGTTTTCATTACAATTACACAGTCTACTGTTGTTTGTTCCTTGCTTGTTCTATTGCTAATGTAATGTGTACATGAAGATTGCAATTGTTAATATTGTAAACTAGCAAGAGAATGAAGCAATATGATCGATATTTTGTTCTGGCCAAACAGATAACAAATTACCTTTTAATTTTCAGGACGGGCGTGAGATCCGAGTTGGCAATTGTGCTCTTTTTAGGGCTGTTGATGTTCCTCCATTCATTGGATTGATACGTTGGATTGAGAAAAAAGAAGAAGGCTATCCCAAATTACGTGTTAGCTGGCTTTATAGACCTGCCGACGTGAAGCTTAACAAGGGCATTCAACTCAACGCTGCACCAAACGAGATTTTCTACTCTTTCCACCAGGACGAAACTTCTGCTGTTTCCCTTCTGCATCCTTGCAAAGTTGCCTTTCTACATAAAGGCGTTGAGCTTCCAGCTGGGATTTCTTCATATGTATGTTGGCGCGTATACGATATCGATAACAAGTGTTTATGGTGGCTTACTGACCAGGACTATATTAATGTAGGTTCATTAATTCTTTCTTGTTTTGTCTTTTATATATTTATATATACTGTTTCACACATGGAATTTGTGATTAGGAACGGCAGGAAGAAGTAAATCGGCTTCTACACAGAACAAGGCTAGAAATGCGTGCCGCAGTGCAGTCAGGTGGACGCTCTCCAAAGCGGTTAAATGGTCCATCAGCTTCCCCTCAACCAAAGACCGCTCCGGATGGTACACAGAATGGTGGCATATCTAAAGGGAAGAAGAGAGAGAGAGGTGAACAGGGAATTGATCCAGCTAAGCGGGAACGGGATCGTCTCGTTAAGGTCGACGACAGCGAGCCTGGAAGCTTTAACTTGGAAGATATAAGGTCTGAGGTAGAAAAGATAACAGAAAAGGGTGGCCTTCCAAATTCAGAAGCAGTTGAAAAGCTTGTACATCTTATGCAACTTGATCGGACTGAGCAAAAGATAGACCTTGCTGGCCGGGTTATACTTGCTGATGTTATTGCTGCTACTGAGATTCCTGATTGCCTTGGCAGATTTGTGCAATCAAGGGGTCTTCCTGTGTTGGACAGTTGGCTTCAGGAGGCCCACAAAGGGAAATCTGGTGATGGGAGTAGTCCTAAAGAAGCAGATAAACCTATTGATGAGCTTCTCTTGGCCCTGCTTCGTGCACTAGCTAAATTGCCTATTAATCTCAGTGCATTGCAAAGCTGTAGTATCGGGAAATCTGTCAATCATCTGCGCAGCCATAAAAATTTGGAAATTCAGAAGAAAGCTAAGTGTCTTGTTGAGAACTGGAAGAAGCGTGTTGATGCTGAAATGAAGTCAAATGATGCGAAGCCTTTAGTCTCAGGTCAGTCTGTTTCCTGGTCAGGAAAAGCAGGTTTTCAAGAAATTTCAAATGCTAGAAACAAACGAGGTGGCTCAAGTGAGAGCAGTCCAAAAAATGAAGTGGTCACTGTTTCATCACCAAAAGTTTTGACTGATAAACCTGCAAGCACAGATGCTGCTGCGAAGTTAAATCCTGTGGTACCTGCCTCGTCAAAATTGCAACATGTGCCACCAACAAATGTTGCCGCCAACTTGAAAGACCAGCCCTGCAAATCAACTGGTGGGACTGGTGGTTCTGAGCTGCCTACTGTGAAAGAGGAGAAAAGCAGCAGTTCATGCCAATCGCCAAACAACAGCCAGTCATGCTCTAGTGAGCCGTCAAAGGATGCGAGAAGTTCAACTGCTGCTTCTGGTGGTGCTAGTAAACCTTCTGGAAGTTCTTCACGTCGAAGGGCAAACAATGGTCTTGTTTCAGGGAATCTGAAGGAAGGTTCTGCAGGTAGATCTGTGTCCCTTGATCGATCTTTACAGCAGGATAAATCATCTCAAACTGGAACGGCTTCTGAAAAAGGAGTTGAGCTGCCATCTGATCATGGAAACAATCATAGATTGATTGTTCGGTTTCCAAATCCTGGTCGTAGTCCTGCTAGAAGTGCAAGTGGAGGTTCTTTGGAGGATCCATCTGTTACTGGGGGTAGAGCTTCATCACCTGTGGTTGCAGATAGACATGAGCAGACTGATCGCAGAGTGAAAATGAAGACCGAAAATTCTCGGCCTCATTTAGCTTCTGATGCTAATGCAGAGTCTTGGCACAGCAATGATGTTAAAAGTGCTGCAGCTTCTGAGGAAGGTGATAAATCACCATGTGCTATTTTAGATGACGACAATAGCAGGACACCTGATGATTCTGCCAAGGACGCACATGTATCACGAGTTGCATGTTCATATATGAATGATAAAGGTGTCTGCTCAAGTGAAACCAGGGTGGGAAACTCATTCAGCCCAATGAATGCTCTGATTGAAATTAAGTATTCTGAAGCTAGTCATTCCTTGCAAGCTGGAGATGACACAGCTATTAATCTTCTTGCTAGTGTTGCAGGAGAAATATCTAAATCTGAATTGGTTTCACCATCTTCTTCCCCCAGAAGTTCATTGGCAAAGAAATTGGTCTGTGAGGGTGACAGTACTGGAAAGTTGAAAGTAGAAAGTGGTGTGGGTCCATCACAGGATCCAGGGCCAACAGACACTAAGAATGTTGTTGTGGGGAAGGAATTGAAAAATGACCCTTGTTTGATTACAAAGGAGGAACAACGCAAAACTGTGCTATCTCCTGAGCTAGCAGATTCTAAAGCAGTTGGATCTTCTGTCAAAGTTGAAAGCCATGAAGGGCGTGCAAATAAACCAAAGTCTCAACCTGCTTCAGTCGATTCCAAAGGTAAACATGACCAGAACTCCAGTTTGTACCCCCTTAGTTAATATTGAAGCTGTCAATATCTCTAACATGCAATCATCTGCAGGTGAAAATCGGGATGCCTGTACTGTCCATGGAAAAGTTGAAGATGGTTCTACAGACAAAGATGGTGCTGTTGAATCTGCATTGGGCAGCCAGTGTAGTTTGGCTGTTTCCAATAGAAATTCAAGATTGATCCTAGCTGGAGAATCTTCATTGTCTGCTGCTGGTAAACAAGCCCAGTGTTTGTTAAAATCAACTAATCATAAGCAGTTTCTTGGTGTATCTGACCACACAGGAGCCTTTGATAGACGTGACAGTATGGCTGGCAAATTAGATTCCATGGATGCAGAGGTGAAAAAAGCTGATGATTTGGGAGATAGTAGCACACTGCAGAATGAGGATGAAAAGAAGGAACAAGCTACTTCCTCTTTGGCTGATGTTCCCAAACTAGCAGTAGCAGAGTCTAAGGAGATGAAAGAATCAAAGGACAGTTCCAGCGAATCCAATAGCCATGTAAAATCTGAAGGTCTTAATTCTCAGCAAAGTGAGCATAGTGCAAAGCAGAGTTCAAAGAAATCTAGTGATGGTGTGAGTGGAAAAGAGGATGGAAAAGAAGACATAGTCTCATCAGATGAGGGTTCTTCTCTGGCTGCTCCCACAAAGTCAAATGCTACAGCCAAGCTTGACTTTGACTTGAATGAAGGGATAGCTGGGGATGACGGGCATCAGTCTGAGCCAACTGTCTCACCTGTTGTGTGTTCCTCAGCGATCCATTTACCTGGGATTTCGCCATTCACTTCACCTATGACAAGTGGGCTGCAGCCAGCTCCAATAACAGTAGCCGCTCCAGCTAAAGGACCCTTTGTTCCTCCTGAAAACCTATTGAGAGCAAAGCCTGAGATTGGGTGGAAAGGTTCAGCAGCTACAAGTGCATTTCGTCCTGCTGAACCAAGAAAAGTTTTTGAGATGCCCGCCATCACACGTGAAGTTCCAGCATCTCATGCTTCTGGGAAGCAGTCTCGCCCCACCCTTGGCTTCGATTTGAATGTTGCAGATGACCAAGCTCTTGAGGAAGATGTCCCACAGAGTTCTGCACAGACTACTTGTTCTGAATCTGGTAATACTAGGAGTCGTGATGGCTCTTCACGAAGTGCTGGCATTGAGCTTGATCTGAACAGAACTGATGAAGTTGCAGACAATGGCCAATTTGTACCAAATGCTTCCCACAGAGTTGAGGTCCCAATGTTACCAGCAAGATCGATACCTGGAGTCTTCTCTAATGCTGGCATGAATAGCTCGAGAGACTTTGATCTTAATAGTGGACCAAGCCTTGATGATGCTGGCACGGAACCTGCACCAAAGAACGTACCTGCTAAAAATACAGGCAGTATTCAATTTTTACCACAAGTTCCTGGTGTTCGGATGAACAATGCTGCCATGAGTAATATATCTCCATGGTTTGCCTCTGCCAACCCTTGTGGTCCAGTAGCAATACAATCGTTTTTGCCTTCTAGAGGAGAACAACCTTACCCAATTGAGGCATCACCTGGAACCCAGAGGGTTATTGCGGCTACAGCTGACAGTGGCCAATTTGGAGGCGATCCGAACAGGCCTCCAGTTATTTCATCGTCTCCTACGATGGTTTTTCATCCGCCCGCATATCCGTATGCAGGATTCCCTTTCCCCCCCAGTGTTCACCTTCAAACACCGGCATTTTCAATTGGATCAGCAACATTTGCCAATCCTGCACCTGCAGGAGTACAGTACTTTCCAACCATTTCCCCCTCGCTTCTTGGGCCAACAGGTGCATTACCTACCCAGCATTCAAGGCAGTATGCAATAAATCTTGCTGAGGGTGGCAGCAGCAGTGGACGTGACAATAACCGTAAATGGGAAAGTCAGGGCCTTGATCTTAACTCAGGCCCTGGGAGTATAGATCTAGAAGGAAAGGATGAACGGGCATCTATACCAATAAGGCAAAATTTGGTCACACCCCCACATGGCTTTGCAGTTGCAGAGGAGCAAGGAAGAATTTACCAAATGCCAGTTGCAGGGACAAAGAGAAAGGAACCTGATGGCAGTTGGGACACAGAAAGGTCATACAAGCAATTATCATGGCAATGAGGGCTCTGAAGGAGATCACTTAGCAGCAACTTGTCTGCGGTGAGGGTGTAAGTAGTTTGATTCTGACTTTTGAGGCGCGTTTCATTTCTTACTGTCGGTTGCTAACCATGTGAAATTTTTGTGGAATTGTGCAGATGTACCTGGAATGCGGAACTCGGGCAGGGTGTTCTTCTGTGACTGGAGTAAACTCATGGATTCATCCCACTGATGACAAGGTGGGATTGTGAGAGGAAACAAAAACTTTGCTGTAATTGTTGTAGATTTTTCTTAGCTGTTAGGCTTTTGGTTCTAATTTACTCAGGAGGGTATGGCTTTTGAGGTGGAATCTTTGTGATCCTGGGCTCTGGAGCCGCTGTAATTAGACCGTCCGCTCTGTTTGTTGGTGATAAACTGTTGAGCACATGCTGCAGCTTTACATAAGAATTTAGATGTGACCCTGTACTTTGGGGAAGTGTTACTTCAGCTGACCATATGAAAGCACTGGTGCAACGATTGACATGACGAGTTGCGCAGTCATGTATCTTGTGTTGCCGTGCAGCTGTATGTATAAGAATTCCAGCAGATCAGCAAAGTTATAATTTGTTGATGTTATTTTTTGGGACACCGACTGTGTCGTCTATCAACATCCGGTTTACATCACGTTCTAGCGATGCTCTCTTTGCTTTACCTAATTTTCTTCTTTCATTGTTTGCATCTTGTTACTCTTCCACCTACAGATAAGACGCGTGGCTTCATGTCTTGTGGTGTCCCAGTCAGTTGGTTGGAGCGATGCAGGTTCTCGTGCCTGCTACAAATAATTTAATACGTGTGTCGTTCTCAAGGTTATTGTGCATGACCGTCGTATCGTGGTGACGCTTCCCTTGGATTGCTATGGCTTTTCGCCATCACTTGTACTCTTTCAGCCACTTGGTCATTTAATCACAATTGAAGAATCTTCCAATTGGTAAATGTTTTTTTGTACCGGTCAGCCAACTAGGACCACCCAGCAAGGGGTCTTTACCAACCGGGACTAAAGGGAAGTTCGAGTGCGCACATGGACGTACCCTCTTTAGTAAAGATCTTTTTTGGTGTTTTTACCAAAGCAGAATTCCCTCTTTTGTTAAAGTTCTCTCTTGTTATTTATGTATTAATACTGCATCATGCATTTATACATTTCATAACACTAGACTCAACCATATGATACATATATACAATGTTAGTGTATTACATCACATGAGACTATTATTTTCATTAGGGTTTAGGGTATAGATAAGAAGCACAGAGGTTTCCTTTGGAAAGGTCAAGAGCTAGTCAATACTCAATAGCGTTTTCAGCTGCAGCCGCAGAATCACACGAGTGAATGGAGCCTTTATTCAACCCAGTGAACAACCGTCAGGCCCAGCCTAGAGCAGGTGGCCGTGAGATGAACGAGGCCCATGGGCTGAAACCGTTATTGTGCAATCGGATAAATACTTCATCCTTTCTCTCCCCACACCTCTCTCGACCCGACCACCTCGCTCGCCGTCTCTGCTGCGCTCTGCTCCTGCCTGCCCTGCCGCGATCTCTCTCTCCCTCCCCACGAATCGCCGAACTTTTCTCTCTCCTCCTCCACCCCACCTCGGATCGAGCCCAACCCCGTGCGCCCAGCCTGCCCAGCCCCGCGGACCCAGCCCCGGAAATCCCAAAATCCCCAATCGAACCCGACCGGAGCCCGTCGATTCCGCCGGATTCGAGCCCCCGCCGGTGGGGGCGGTCCGCCTGAATCGGCCGATTGGGCGCGAATTCGGGTGTTCCGGATGCGCGCCGCCGCGGATCTAGGGTTTCGGAGGGCCTAGGGTTGCCGCCGGCGGTCTGGTGATGGTGGCGCGGCGCGGCGGGGGAGCTCAGCGTGGAGGAGGGATCGGAGGCGCCGTGGGAGAGGATGCAGCGAGCCGGCTATGCATGGGTGGCGCGGCGGTGAAGAGTGCGACGGCCCGGGGTGGCGTCTCGTTCGGCTCATGTGGCCAGCGGCACGGGTAGAGGCAGGAGCTCCACCGGCACAAGAACCAGCTACTTCTCCTTCCCGTCCATCCGCTCTTCAGCCTCCAGCGACATCTCATTCGCCCGCAGCGCAGGAGTGCGCCGACTCTCCACGCCCAGTGTCACCTGGCTCGTTTATAAAGGTGCATTTCTGTTGGGAATTGCTTGCTGACCTTGACGAGAATTAGTGGATTTGACCATGCCGTTGTTATCAGATTGTTATTCTGTTCCATTTCGGCTTGTAATTAGCTACTATATGAAGTATAGCTAGACTGGATTTCACTGCCTAGCTAGGAAATAGGAGATGATAAGCTGAGATGTATCAGGAAAAGGGTTTTGAGTAAACTGATGTTATGTTTGTTCTATTAATGTTGCTAATATGGATATGTTCAATCAGTTTCGAACTAATTGGCCTGTCCTAAACGTCTTGTATTTAAAAAAAAATAGAGAGAGTATTTAAATGGAGTCTGTTTTGTTTCATTATGCTGAAATCAGTTGCCATTTGACCGTCAGCTCGACAATCTTGGCATGTGACATCATTTAATTTTTCAAAGGTTTATGGTAAAGCAGCATCTAGTCAATAGCTCAATATGTTTCTAAGATATAACATATTACTTAGTTTATGGAATGGATGCAGTGATATTGCTGCTTGCAGAAAACGGTGTAAGCCATAGCTTGCCTCTAGTGATCTTAATTGAAACTACATGTTTTTTATTGTTTGTTCATTTCTTGTTTCTGGCTACAAATGTAATTCACATGGGAAGGTTGAGTTGTTAAACTTCTACTCAAACTAACAAGAACATGGTGTAACCTGAAATATTGTGCTCCTTCAATAAATAAGTTACCGTTTAATTTTCAGGACGGGCGTGAGATTCAGGTTGGTGATTGTGCTCTTTTCCGGGCTGGTGATGTTCCTCCATTCATTGGATTGATACGTTGGATTGAGAAAAAAGAAGAAGGCTATCCAAGACTACGTGTTAGTTGGCTTTATAGACCTGCTGACGTTAAGCTTAACAAGGGCATTCAACTCAACGCTGCACCAAACGAGATCTTCTACTCTTTCCACCAGGACGAGGCATCTGCTGTCTCCCTTCTGCATCCTTGCAAAGTTGCCTTTTTACGTAAAGGAGTTGAGCTCCCAGCTGGAATTTCTTCATTTGTATGTTGGCGCGTATACGATATTGACAGCAAGTGTTTATGGTGGCTTACCGACCGGGATTATATTAATGTAGGCTCCTTATTTCTTTCCTGTTTTGTCTATCTGTTATATATATTTATAATACGTTCATCTATGATTTTTTTTTTACCAGGAACGACAGGAAGAAGTAAATCGGCTCCTATACAGAACAAGGCTTGAAATGCATGCTGCAGTGCAATCAGGAGGGCGGTCTCCAAAGCAGCTAAATGGTCCTTCAGCATCTCAGCAACTGAAGACCGCTCCAGATGGTACACAGAATTGTGGTTTATCGAAAGGAAAGAAGAGAGAGAGAGGCGAGCGAGGAATTGATCTAGTTAAGCGGGATCGAGACCGTCTGCTTATTGATGACAGTGAGTCTGGAAGCAAGTTGGATGATATGAAGTCCGAAATAGCAAAGATTGAAAAAGGTGGACTTCCAAATGCAGAAGCTGTTGAAAAGCTCGTGCGTCTTATGCAACGTGATCAGACTGAACAGAGTATGGACTTTGCTGGTCGGATTGTGCTTGCTGATGTTATTGCAGCTACAGAGAACCCTGATTGTCTTGGCAGATTTGTGCAATCAAGGGGCCTTTCTGTGTTAGACAGTTGGCTTCAAGAGGCTCACAAAGGGAAGTCTGGTGATGGGAGTAGTTCTAAAGAAGCAGACAAGCCTATTGATGACCTTCTCTTGGCCCTCCTTCGTGCACTAGCAAAATTGCCTATTAATCTCAGTGCACTTCAAAGTTGTAGTATTGGAAAATCTGTAAATCATCTGCGCAGCCATAAAAGTTTAGAGATTCAGAAGAAAGCCAAGTTTCTTGTTGAGAACTGGAAGAAGCGTGTTGATGCTGAAATGAAATCAAATGACACGAAACCTTTAGTCTCTGGTCAATCTGCTTCCTGGCCAGGAAAAGCAGGTTTCCAAGAAATTTCAAATGCTGGAAACAAACGAGGTGGCTCAAGTGAGCATAGCCCTAAAAATCAAGCATCCACTGTTTCATCACCAAAGGTTTTGACTGATAAACCTGGGAGCGCAGATGCTGTTGTGAAGTTGAATCATGTAGTTTCTGTCTCTACAAAAGTACAACATATGCAAACAGGAAATGTTGCCACCAACTCAAAGGACCAGCCATCCAAATCAACTGGTGGTTCTGAGCTGCCTACTGTGAAAGAGGAGAAAAGCAGTAGCTCCAGCCAATCACCTAACGATAGCCAGTCATGCTCTAGCGAGCCATCGAAGGATGCGAGAAGTTCAACTGCCTCTGGTGGTGCTAGTAAAACTTCTGGAAGTTCTTCACGGGGTCATCGAAGGGCAAACAATGGTATTGCTTCAGAGAACCTGAAGGACGCTTCTGTAGCACGATCTGCCTCCCTTGACCGTCCGGATAAATCACCTCAAACTGGAACAGCTTCTGAAAAAAGAGTTGACATACAATCTGAACATGGAAATAATCATAGATTTATTGTTCGGTTTCCAAACCCTGGGCGTAGTCCTGCTAGAAGTGCAAGTGGAGGGTCTTTCGAGGACCCATCTGTTACTGGGGGTACAGCTTCATCTCCTATGGTTGCTGATAGGCATGATCAGATTGATCGCAGAGTGAGAATGAAGACTGAAAGTTCTCGACCTCATTTAGCTTCTGATGCTAATACAGAATCTTGGCACAGCAACGATATTAAGGGAGCTGCAGGTTGTGATGAAGGATGTGCTATGTTGGATGATGACAACAGCAGGACACCGGACGATTCTGGTAAGGATGCACATGCGTCGCGGGTTGCATGTTCGTCACATATAAATGATAAGGGTGTCTGCTCAAGTGAAACTAGGGTGGGAAGTTCATTCAACCCAATGAATGCTCTGATTGAAATCAAGTACTCTGAAGCTAGTCACTCCTTGCCAGCTGGGGATGACACAGCTATGAATCTGCTTGCTAGCGTTGCAGGAGAAATATCTAAATCTGAATTGGTTTCTCCATCTTCTTCCCCCAGAAGGTCATCTGCAAAGAAATTGGTCTGTGAGGGTGACAGTTCTGGAAAATGGAAAGTAGAAAGTGATATGGGTCCATCACAGGATCCAGGGCCAACAGATGCTAAGAAAGTTGTGGTGAAGGAAGTGAAAGATGATGCTTTTTTGGTTGCAAAGGACGAAGAACACCAGAGTGTGCCATCTTCTGAGCTAGCAGATTCTAAAGAAGTTGGATCTACAGCCAAAATTGAAATCCATGAAGACACTAAAATTGCAAATAAATGTTCCTCCCAACCTGCTTCAGTTAATTCCAAAGGTGAACATGATGAGAACTCCATTTTGTACCCTTCAGTTAACTCTAAAGTTGTCATGTCTAATGTGATTCATCTGCAGGTGAAGATCGAGATGCCTGTGCTGCGCATGGGAAAATTAAAGGTGGCTGTACAGACAAGGATGGTGCCATTGAATCTGGCGTGGTTGGTTCCAATCAAAATTCAAGTTTGATTCTTGCTAGGGAATCTTCGTTACCTTCTGCTGGTAAACAAGCCCAGGGTCTGTTAAAGCCAACTAATCATAAGCAGCCTGTGGGTGTATTGGACAAGCCAGGAGGCTTTGATGGATGTGACAGTACGGTTGGTACATTAGATTTGATGGCTGCAGATGCAGAGGTGAAAAAAACTGATGCTGTTGGAGATAACAGCACAATGCAGAAAGAGGATGAGAAGAATGAGCCGTCTTCCTCTTTGGCTGATGTTCCCAAATTAGATGTAGCAGCAGCATCTCCACTTGGTGGGGCAAGCATGATCAAGAAGATGGAAGGATCAAAAGATAGTTCCAGTGAATCCAGTGGTCATGTAAAATCTGAAGGTATCAATTTTCAGAAAAATGAGCGTAGCTCAAAGCAGTGTTCAAAAAAATCTGATGATGGTGTGAGTGGAAAAGAGGATGGAAAAGAACTTGTATCATCGGGTGAGGTTTCTTCTCCAGCCCTTCATGCCAAGTCAAGTGCTACAGCCAGGCTTGACTTTGACTTGAATGAAGGGATACCTGGAGATGATGGTCATCAATCTGATCCAACTATCTCACCTGTTATATGTTCCTCTGCAATCCATGTAGCTGGTATTCTACCATTCAGTTCGCCTGTTACAAATGGTCTGCAGCCAGCTCCAATAACAGTAGCTGCTCCAGTTAAAGGACCCTTTGTTCCTCCTGAAAACCTACTAAGAGCAAAGCCTGAGACTGGGTGGAAAGGTTCAGCGGCTACTAGTGCATTTCGCCCTGCGGAACCAAGGATGGTCTTGGAGGTGTCACTCACCACACGTGACATTCTAGGATCTGATATTGCAGAGAAGCAGTCGCGCCCCACACTTGGCTTTGATTTGAATATTGCTGATGACCAAGCTCTCGAGGACGATGTCCCACAGAGTTCTGCGCAGACAACTTGTTCTGAATCTGGAAATAATAGAAGTCGTGATGGCTCTTCACGAAGTGGTGGCATTGAGCTCGATTTGAACAGAGCTGATGTAGTTGCTGAGAATGGCCAGTTTGCACCAAATACTTCCCACAGGGTTGAAGTCCCTCGGTTACCGGTAAGACCATTACCTGGAGTTTTCTCTAATACTGGCATGAGTATCTCAAGGGACTTCGATCTCAATAATGGTCCAGGCCTTGATGAAGCTGGCACTGAACCTGCACCAAAAAATCCACCAGCTAAAAGTACCAGCAGTATACAATTCTTACCGCAAGTTCCTGGGGTTAGGATGAATAATGCTACCATGAGTAATATGTCACCATGGTTTGCCTCTGCCAACCCTTGTGGTCCTGTGACTATACAATCATTTTTGCCTGCTAGAGGAGAACAACCTTACCCAATTGAGCTGACACCTGGAACACAGAGGATCGTTCCACCTACGGCCGATGGTGGCCAATTTAGAGGCGATCCCAGCAGGGCTCCAGTTATTTCAACAGCACCAACGGTGGTTTTTCACCCACCTGCATATCCATATGCAGGGTTCCCTTTTCCTCCCAGTGTTCATCTTCAAACACCGGGATTTTCAATTGGATCAACAGCATTTGGCAATTCTGTTCCAGCAGGAATGCCGTATTTCCCTAGCATTTCTCCATCGCTTGTTGGGCCAACAGGTGCATTACCTGCCCAGCATTCGAGGCAGTATGCAATAAATCTTCCTGAAGGTAGCAGCAGCAGTGGACGTGACAGTAATCATAAATGGGATAGTCAGGTCCTTGATCTTAATTCTGGGCCTGTAAGCATAGACATAGAAGGGAAGGATGAACGGCTACCCTTACCTTCCAGACAAAATTTGATATCAGCCCCAAATGCTTTCACAGACGAGCAAGGAAGAATTTACCAAATACCAGGTGTAGGAACAAAGAGAAAGGAACCTGATGGCAGTCGGGACACAGAAAGATCTACATACAAGCAATTACCGTGGCAATGAGGGCTCTGTAGGAATCACTTGTTGCTGACTTCTCCTGTGAGCATGTAAGGTTTTGACTTTAAAGACCTGTTTGGTTTCTTTCTCTCAATTTCATGTGATATATAAGGAATATGCCTTTGTTTGCAGAGGTAGCTGGACGTATAACTTGAGCGGTGTATTCTTTCCCCTGCTGGACTATACTCACATGGATTCATCCCAATGATGATGCAGGTTCATGTGAGGAAGCAAAACTCTGCTGTAATTGTTGTAAATGTTCGTCACATTTCATGCTCTCATTGAAACAATTTTCCTCAACTTGAGCAGTTGCTTTGCTAGAATTTTCTTTTGCTGTTAGGCTTTTGGTTCTAATTTACTCGGGAGAGAGTGGCTTTGGAGGTGGAATCTTTGTGACCCTGAGCCCAGCCCAGCCTCTTCAAAGACCTGGGAGCCACTGTAATTAGCCCCCGCTCTGTTTGTTCTTGATAAAGTGTTGAGCACATCCATCAGCTTCAGATTTACATAAGAATTTAGATGTGACGTTGCATTAGCTGACAGTGTAACACCATGGAGCAACTGGTAGCATATCGCTGCGTCGCCATGTATCTTGTGTTGCCGTGCAGCTGTATGTATAAGAATTCAGACAGATCAACAGGTTATAGTATTATCACGGTTTCTCTGTTATCAGGTCTACAGACATTTGGTCTACATCTTTTTTTCTTCGCTGACCGCCAGCGGCCGTGTTTTTATTCGGCATCAGGGGTGGTGTTTTGGTGTTGTACCGTGACGATAGTTTATGAAAGAACTGATTTCCTTTCCAACCCTTTCTGAGCCTATCAAAACATAAAACTAGTTGTTTCTTATTCTTTTCATCTCTATGTTATCATTCTCATATAATCTCAAAAGTAATCAATACGGAAAATTTTCTTATTCTTTTCATCTCTATATTATTATTCTCATATAATCTCAAAATTAACTAATATGGAAAAATTATCTTTTGACCGAGCGTTGTTTCTAGAAAACTAATTGTTTCCCATTTTTTCCATCCCTTATTCCTGATGGTGTTTGCATATGTTGTGGATAATCTGTTGCTTTTTTTATTTTTTTAAAGACTCATCTGGGTACATGCACTCACAGCCACTCTACATACGCACACCACACTCACCGCACACATGTATAAACAAACCTACAACTACAAAGCCTGCGTTCTACTTGAGATCGTCGGAATCCCCGTAGGCGACGAGCATGTCACACTCATTGTGGCACCACGTGTGAGAGGCAGCACCTGGAATCCATCCAAGCGGAGATCCTCGGTGCTTAGCCATCCGTGCTCAGCTCGGTTCCTGGATAATCTGTTGTTGCTGGTCCTTGGATCATGTGAGTTGTGATGCATCATTGGTTGTTTCAGATGGTTTGCTTGCTGGTTTTGCGTCCTCACGTCAGTGATGGTAAAAGTTAAATTATTGGTAGATCGCATTTTGCACTGGCACGGCCGTCGGAGCCGCAGGCCAGTGAGCGGCGGCACGGCGCGCAGGGGAGGGCGTGCTGGCGCGGGGCGCAAGGAAGAAGGGCGTGCGGCAGAGCAAGGGAGGGTGGCGGCGGGCGGAGCATAGGAGGTGGAGGGTGAAGGAAGAAGGGGCGTGAAGGATTAGGGTTTATGTGGGATCCAATGGTTGTAATTACTTTGTAATATTGCACTTGCATTCTAGCGACCAAAAACTGAGAAGTGAAGCTTCCTTGGGCTCGGGATTGTCGGACGGTGATTTTTGCTAGGCTTTAGTCAACGTGGCCCGCTGAATCAACCGCGCCACACGCACGACGTAGTTGGGCTTTCATGGCTTCAAGTCTTCTCGTAGATTGGCCGTTTGTGGGGCACTTTGCATGTTGGGCCTCGCAGCCAGACAGGCCCGCGGCGCCCCGCCCAACATACGACGAGCGGACGTACGTATATCCGTGTGCGCGGTACAGTGCAGTGTATGCGCACCCAGATGCCAGCCACGTACGAGTATCGTATACCCGTGCCTGTACCGGCTGAAAAGGCAACCGCATTTACGCGCGCGCGCGCATGTGGCGTGAGTCCAAAGCACGGTGGAGCCAGGCCACGAGCCCCGAACATTTACGCTGCCCGCTTTGCCCTGCTCGCGTGCAGTGCAGTACGCATGGTGGAACAGAGCGGTATGAATTCAGATCAGGTACTGGCCGCGGATCCTTGGAGTTAACTCATCCAAATCTTGCGAGTAGAGAGAAGCATCAGCTACGCAAAATAAAAGCACTATGAGTTTGTTTTGTTTCTGCCTGGCAGGCGGCCAGAGCACCAGGCAGCAATCTTCACCACAGGCATATTCGAGCTTGTTTGGTTGCTGCCTGCTAGGCAGCTCACCAGCCAGCCAGCACCATCCGAGCCTAGGCTGATAAAACCCAACGTCTTGGGGAGCTGCTTGCGCCAGGCAGATCTGCTACGACCCAAGCAAACATGCCCGCTCCACGTAGTTACCACCTTTTTAATTTCGTACCTAATGTGATATTATAGCGTCAATTACTACCTTGATCCATCCATACGGCCATGTTCTGCTGGTGACCCGTCCGTAGTGGCCCATGCCTTCTCTCTGTTAACTGTTGTTGTCGCGAAAATCGTGAAGGACCATCGGCCGTCGAATCGATCGGTTCTCTCCTCATCCTTGTCTTTATCCACGTCTCCCATGTTGAAATGCAACACACACATCCACAGGCACAGACAGGGTCGTTGGTTTACGACCAAAATTCCAAAAGTAGTCTGACGTGGAGCGAGTCAAGTTGGCGACAAACGCCGCTGCTGGACGTCGAGTAGCGACTCGTTCCCATGCTAGCTCACAGTTTCATCTGATCTGGTGAGCAACGAGCAGAACCCATTAACCCAATCAAAGTCTGACGTGGAGCACGCGTACGTACGGCGGCGTATCTCCTGGTCGGCACCCAGCTCCTCCGGCTCTGTTGACTGTTACACTATGCTCATGCATGATTGCATGAGAAGAGAAGAGATCTCGTTGTCGAAGAAAGCAAAGGAATGACGAGAAGAGGACCATCAGTCCATCACAGCACAGAACGCGGACAGCCAATCCATCCGCGTCCGTCCGCCGAGTAGGAGTTTGTTGGGGTCCGTCTCCGTCCGAGTCCGACCAAAAACCAACCACCACCCAGGCAGGCCCCCCGCGTGGACTTTTCTTTACTCCTCGCAGGTCAAGGTCAACGCTCCCGGGCCCAGCCGCAGCGAGCCTGGGACTGCCAGGCTGGCGTCCACGGTCCACCACCCCGTTCCGACACCGCGAGATCAGACCCCTGCCGCGCGCGCACGGAACCGTTGGGACGTCGTCAAGTCCACAGCCGGCTGCTCGACGTGCCGTGCTGTGAGTGTGATGCCATCTATCCACAGGCATCATCCTTGCAACCAAAAAGGGCGATCGCAGCTCGACGATCCGTGGCAGGTACGACCCGGGTACATTTCATAACAGATCCAACACGATACGATACGTTCTCCCCTTGTCGCTTCCAAGATGACAACAGATCGTGCCGTTCCAGCGATCCTCATCACATCGCCCTATCTCTTTCAGGCTTTCGTGCCCAACCAACCGCCACAACGGAACGGATAGAAAGAACCCATGGAGGTGACCGGCGTTCGTTCGTCCGAGCCACCTGGAGTTGGTGGGCCCATGTGCCAGCCACTTTCGCTGGACGTGGATCCGTTATATCTTGCCTCGCTCGTACACTGCCCACGTCATGCTTGTCAGTGATTTTTCAATGCTCGAGCTGCGTCGTCGCTGGGCTGTCTGGGGGGGATATTTTGCCGTTGAGACTTTTCTTATAAAAAATCTTTTGCCGTTGAGACTTTGATTTCACCCTGACCGGAACGGAGATCTCTCTCCCCCATCTTTTGAACGGCGCAGCGTCGTCTTCTTCTGGCGCGGCCGCGCCTCTGATTGAGGCGATCCCTTCCCAACTCGATCTCCTCGATCGCAATCAATTCCCCCGGGCCGGCGGGGGTGATGTGGCGGGCCCCACCTGCAGCGGTAAAGGCCGGCCCTCCCTCCCCGCATCCTCGGAAACCGGACCGGCAGCGGGGCCCACACATGTCCCTCGGCGGGCGGGGACGGTCACGTGACGGGCCCTGGAATCGTGGCCTCCTGGCCTGGCCCTCGCCCGACCCTGGGCCCCACATGCCAGCCAGCCTGCTCCCTCTGACCAGCCTCGCCCACCTCGCGCTCTGACTCTGACCAGCAAGCGCTCCAACAGCCACCTCGCCACGCCGTTACGGCCTACCCGCGCTCCCCGCTTCCATGACACGTGGGCCGCACCCGGCCTCCTGTCCAATAGACGCGCTGGTACGTGTCCGTCCAAAGTACGCCACCCTTTTCTTTTGTTTTATTTTCATTTTTCTGCGGTGTGCCTGCGCGCGCGAGAGAGAGATAAAAACTGGCGACGCGAGCCGAAAAAAAAAAAAAGAGGCGAGATGGCGGGAGTGAGAAAGGAAGGAAAGCTGAAAGGAAAGCCCCAAGGGAAAGCAAAAGAAAACGCAGAAAACAATTTGGCCCTCCGTCCGATTGATTCCCTCCCCGGTCGCACGCCAAAAAAGACAAGCCCTTTTTTTTAATCGCCTGTCGATAATACTAACAGCTGGATTACGCGCTGTAAACAACTCGCTAATTTGCGGCCATCGGTCTCGTGCCGTTGGATTGACGTGCCGGAGTTTCTGTTGCTGGGGATTTGTTTTTTTTATAAAAAGATGTGTGTTGTAACACAGTTTTTCTTGTATTACAAACAGTGAGAAAGTCACGGTTAACTTCTTTTTCGTTCCTCCAAAAATTATCCTCTACAGTTACTGTTGACCTGCTATTTATAGGGGTCAACCTCGTATGTTTACAAGACCGTTACTTCCCGCCAAAAATCTTACATCTATCCTAGCTTTTAGATGACCGTTGCTTCCCGCCAATCTTCACCTCAACCTCGTTACAGGAGATAGATTCGTTCTGGCATTTCCCTGCTTCGTGACCAGCCTCGTACTGTTGTCTTCTTTGTCTTGACTTCTTCAGCTTTGCTCGAGGCTTTAACCTCTTCAAATTAGCTTCGCGCTCGTCAGCTTCGTCCTGACTACTCTAACTTCACCCGCAACTTTAACCTCTTCGAAATAACTTCTCATTTGTCTTCTTCGTTCTAACCTCTTCAGTCTCACCTGCAAAAATAGAAAATATGATTCCAAGGGGCGTCTCCCCAACAGTAGCCCCTTCGTCCTTGGATTCGAGTTTGTCACTATTCATCCCTCGAACTCCTGGGACGAAACCCAAAAGGCGTCCCCTTGGATTAATTCGGCGGTTACTTTGGCGCCTTTTCACGGCGCGAACTTCGGAACTTACCACGCCTATAAATAGTAGAGGTTATCCCCCCTAAAAATTACCTTCGCTTTCGACTTTGACCTCGTGCAATTGTCTTCGCTCTGCTTTAGCTCTCGTTTCTGACCTCGTGCTACTGTCTTCACTTTGCACTAATTGTTGCTTCCTGTTGAGACTCTTGAAACGCTCCGCTGTTAAAAAGAGGTTAGTTTTGAAGAATCTTTGTCCTCGTTTCTTGTTTCGTTATGTTTTTTATTGTTTTTCATTATTAGTTTCAGAAATGGCTCAAGTCACATCTGCTGCTATTCCAACCTCTGATGCTGAAAGAGAGAACAGTCCCCTGGCTTCTAACCCGGGAAGTGAGGATTTGGAAGGAGTCGAGGCTAATGTCAATGAGCTTGTTGGAGAATCAGCTCCTAAAGACCCTTCATTTCGGTCGATCTTCTGTTACCGCAGGGATGATTTCATCTTATGTACAGAATGGATACTTTCCTGAAGGTGTTGGCCGTGCTCCTGGAAACGAAACTACTCCTGATCCCCAATTCGGAGAAGCTGTAGTGTTTTCCGAATTCTTTACCGCGGGACTCCGTTTTCCTTGCGATCCGATGCTGCCCCAGATCCTGGACCGTTTCAACGTCAAGCTTCATCAATTGACACCCAATTCCTTCGTTCAGCTTTCGAAGTTTTTCTGGGGTGTTAAGACATTCGGAGGTGAAATTGACCTCGACACTTTTGGCCGCTTCAATGAGCTTCATCTTCAAAAGAGGTCAATCTTTTTGGAAGAAGGCGGAGAAGAACATATTGGGCAATTTGGAGTTGCGACTTTTACTTCGCGTCGACGAAGTGCCGCCTTGAAGATCACAAAAGTTGACTTCACCTACGCTCAACGGAACCGCTGGGATGTAAATTGGCCGAAGTCGTGGTTCTATGTGAAAGTTGGCTTCGCCTCTTCGGATTCCAACGAAATCAATTATCCTTTTGCTGGCCCTCTTGGCAATGTCGAAGTATCCACTGTGATTGATTTCGACAAGAAATCCGAAGCTTTCAAAAAGAACAGTCGTTGCTTTATCCATGCCACTCGGCGACTGACAGGCCGTGATGTGGTTGAGGAGTTTCTGGCTGCTGAAATCTGGCCTTTGGGGAATGATTGGAAACCCTTCAAAGTTGAGGAGAGGCAAATACCTGGATTCGACTTGCCTACTACTTTCGTTATCTTCGGACTTACGAAACCCGCAGATATGTCCGAAGATGATCTAATTTCTAAGGTCGAATGGGCCGCCAAAGCTTTGATTGGTCCTCTTACTGAGAAGGAGAAGAAGGCAATGATTGACCTCTTTGAGAAACCCAGCCGCTTGAATCGGCCATGGTTGGAGATGGGCGTCAAGTATGGAGATAGAGTAAAACCCTCCAAGCCCCAGAAACGCATGAAGCCCGTTGGAAATATTGGATCCGAGCAAGCTGGGGTGGCACGAAGATATAAAAAGACTTCATCAAAAGTGCTAATATCTTCGAGTCAAGATGCTCCCCAGACGAAGACAAAGCTGCTCGAGGCTCAGAAGAGGAAAAGTGCTTGTGTGCAACAGTCTGCCTCTGTGCCTACTAAGAAACCTCGACTGACTCGAAAGGTGGATTTGTCTCTCCTGGATAGTCCGGAAGCCGAAGCTGAAATTGAAAAGAAGAAAGAAACTATTGAAGCAGCTTGTGGACTTCTAGGCATTGCTGGCATTACTGGTGATGACTTCGGCATGTCGGGGTTCATGAAGGAGTTGGCAGGCACTTCTGCTGCTTCGGGTGAAGGTTTGTTTGTTCCTTTCATGAAATGCCCTGGTGCTAGAATGAGCCTCACAGGCTCAATATCAAGTGTTGCTTCGAAATCTCCAAGAGAATTCGATCCAAACTTTCTTGAGCTCTTAGAGCATAACTTCAGCTTGTATTCCACAGAACCAGCCGTCGAAGGCATGAATGTTGAAGAAGATAAAGTAGCCGAGGTCGAACACGAGGTCAGAAATTTTAGTTGTGCTATACTTGACCACTAAATTTCTTTTATTGTTTTTGCTTACTTTGCTTGATATTTTTAGGTCGAGGTTGTTGATGTCAAGGGTAAAAAGATCCCTGAAGAAATATCTACGAAGCCCTCTCAAAACTTGGCTACTTCTTCTTTTATTGAACTTGGTGAAGATACTGATGAGATGCGAGGTGAGAAAAAATTCTATCACCACTTCATGTTTAGTTTCGTTTTTGATTCTTATATCTTGTCTTCGTTTTTATAGATTATAAAGCATCATTGGAAAATCTTAGTTTTGAAGAGCTATGTCGCTTGAGCGTCTCCACAGCGCACAAGGTTCGTGCTTGCTTCTTACTATTTTATCCTCGTCTCTTCCTTTCTTTATATTTGTCTTACGTTTTTGTTTTCGTTTTGTTTCCTTAGGTTAAACTGATCAACGCAGTTTGTGCCTCGAAGTCCAAGACTGCTGCTGATCGGCTTTGTTTCTTGGAGGGGGAGAATGAGAGGCTTCGGGAAGTTAACGACAAACTTCACAAAGATTTGACTAAGCTCGGGGATACTTGGGACACTACTGATAGAAAATATAAAGCCTTGCAGAAGGACTTTGACGAGAACCTGATTGTGATCGAGAACCTTCGTGACGCCGTGGTTCGCGAGTCCGATGCTGCGAAAGAGGCTAAAACTAAAGTGTCTTCCCTCGAACTTAAGTTAAAGGAAGCTGAAGATTCTCTAGCCTCGTCCAAGATTCTTGATGCTGAGAGGATAAATCGAATTTTTGATTCGTATTCTAGCTCGCTCAAGCAGTTTGGAGCCACTCCTTACGCTCTTCCGGTGGACTTAAACATTGATAATTTCTTATCTTGGATTGAAGAAGAATTTGCTGGTCTCGGGGATGTGTTTTCTATTGCTGGCGACAACTTCGCACTTACCTGCACCGATGGCCTCGGCAGATTTCTCGAGAAAGAAGATAAGGAACTGCTCCTTCGGGTTTCCGGTCCCGGATTTCGTTTTACTGACTTCGGCGATCTGTCCTCACCTTGCTCTAAAGAAGTCGAAACTATGAAACGTCGTTTCTTGCGAGACTTCTGGAACATCTATGGGCGAGATATGGCTAAGGACTCCTCTTCGAAGGTAAGAAACTTTTTCTGTATAACTTTGCTTCTTCTTCTCTTTTTATTATTGTGAAATATCCTAAGTCTTTTGCTTTGTTTCTTCACCATGAAGAAACTGAGGACGCAGAAGCTGAAGAAGCTGAAGAAGGAAAAGAGGAAGAAAGCGAGGGAGAAGAAGATGAAGCCTTGGATTCGCCTCGTGATGACGACGAAGCTGAATCTCCCCGAGAAGAAGGAGAAATCTAGTCACGAGTCGAAGTTAATTAATGTAAAAAACTTGTTGCAAGTCATGAGCGATGTTTGTGAACTCCAGAGCGACTTAAACACTGAAATTGTTCACGATTTTGTCTATATTAACCTCGTAATTATGTTCGGTCTTTGTTTTGAAGTGCATGCGTTGGACTCGTAAAATTTCTTTTTACTTGAAATTGTTTGTACATTATCTTGTTTCTATAAGATCATGACCTTTAGCTTCGTTTTCGCTATGGAAAACGCTTAAATATTCGTTGGCTTCTAATTCCCTTGTTAACTCGAGAAAGCCTTGAAGCAGATGTGCTTTTCTTCGTATATTGGCTTCTAATTCCCTTGTTAACTCGAGAAAGCCTTGAAGCGGATGCGCTCTTCTCCATGATCGCACAACTTGAGAAGGCGTTGCTGTACGAAGTATCTATGGGCCCTGTGCTGTTGTTGATCTTTAGCCTGGGCAGATCATGCCGTCGAGCGTTCCTTTGATTCCTGCTGCCTCTCATTTCTAGGGAAAATTTTTCTTTTTCATTTGCTTTGCTTTTTCTCTTGCCGAGGCTTGTCTCCCCCCTTCTCTTTTATAGTGGTCTTTGGACCCTTGGGGAAATTATGATTTCACCTAACCTCGTGTCCTTTTTTTTTTAAAAGAGTACAAGTTAGGTGATTCGTTTTAATGTGCTCGTTGCTTGGTGAAAACTTGTTTTTGAATAAATGCAAATGGGGGCTTCTCTTTTTTGCCTTTGAAAAAGGCGTCCCCTCCCTCGATAGCCCCTTTGCGTTTATTCATTGCTTCTTACTTCGAGCAACGAATCTGAAAGATTACGTTCTCTTGTTTTACTTTCGAAATAGGGCAACTCTGTTGCTTTTTTCGTTCCCCTGATTTGATCTAGACTGTAGGTTTTCTTGCGAGGTTTTGTTTCTAACCTCTTTCTTAGACAATTTTGTTCGAGATCTTTTTGGCGAGGTTATATTTCTGACATCGACCTTGGGCTATTCTGCTCAAGGCTTCTTTTTGCGAGGTTAATATTTCCAACCCTAGCCTCGAACTATTTTGTTCGAGGTCTTATTCTTGCGAAGTTATATTTCAACCTCGTCCTCGAGCTATTTTGCTCGAGGTCTTCTTTTTACGAGGTTATATTTCCAACCTCGGCCTCGAACTATTTTGTTCGAGGTCTTCTTTTTGCGAGGTTAATTTTCAACCTCGGCCTCGAGCTATCTTGCTCGAGGTCTTCTTTTTGCGAGGTTATATTTCCAACCTCGGCCTCGAGCTATCTTGCTCGAGGTCTTCTTTTTGCGAGGTTAATTTTCAACCTCGGCCTCGAGCTATCTTGCTCGAGGTCTTCTTTTTACGAGGTTATATTTCCAACCTCGGCCTCGAGCTATCTTGCTCGAGGTCTTCTTTTTACGAGGTTATATTTCCAACCTCGGCCTCGAACTATTTTGTTCGAGGTCTTCTTTTTGCGAGGTTATATTTCCAACCTCGGCCTCGAGCTATCTTGCTCGAGGTCTTCTTTTTGCGAGGTTATTTTTCAACCTCGGTATGTTTTTTGCTCAAGTGCTTTTAGGGGAATCTCCTTTATCGATTTTTTGGAGAGATTTACATAGGTTCGCCTCATTAAAAACCTCACCTCCAGTTTCCTGGAGCCCCTTTTGTGAGGAAAAGAGTACGACCTTTTGTGATGAAAGAGAAAAGAGGTGCTTCGTATTTGTGCTTATAGCTCCGCACATTTACGAAGTTGACCTTTACAAAAAGAACTGAAACTTGGAAAAAACTGTACAGCTTTATTTGTTCCGATTCTAGTTATAGTACTTGCGAAGTTGCTCTACGTTCCATGAGTGAGGTAATTCTTCTCCATTTTCGGTGGACAGATGGTAAGACCCTGGCCTCGAGCTTTTGGTGACAATGTATGGTCCTTCCCATTTTTCCTCGAATTTGGATAAGTTTTCTGCGTTATGCTTTCTTTTGATTACCATGTCCCCAACTCTGATCTCTCTTATCTTCGCCTTTGGGTCGCGCCACTTTCGTGTTTGCCTTTGATATGATTCGAGGTTATGTGAAGCAACAAGCCGATCGACCTCGATTAGGTCCTTTTCCACCATTTCTTTTTCACCTTCGTCAGTACTAAGTTTTACCCTTAGTGTTTTGGCCTTGATTTCTTCTGGAACCATTGCTTCAGTTCCGTATAGCAGTCTGAAAGGAGTGAACTTGGTTGCTCTGGATTCTGTGGTATTATGTGACCATGCTGCGATTGGCAAATCGTCAATCCATTTTCCCTTTTTGTGGTCGAAGAGCATCTTCCTTATAGTTGAAAAAATGATGCCGTTGGCTCTTTCAACTGCACCATTTGATTGCGGATGATATACGGATGCATACTTCACTTTGGTTCCCATTGTTATGCAAAAATCTCTGAATGACTCGCTGTCAAATTGCTTTCCATTGTCTACTGTTATTTCTTTTGGTACCCCGAATCTGCAAATGATGTTATGCCAGAAGAACTTTTGTATTGTATGCGAAGTTATCGATGCTAGTGCTTTTGCTTCGATCCACTTTGTGAAATATTCCACGGCAACTACTGCGAATCTACAGTTTCCTTGAGCTGTTGGGAGAGGCCCTACCAAATCTATTCCCCATCTTTGCAATGGCCAAGAAGGTGTGATGAGCTGCAACAGTGAGCATGGAATCTTTTGATTGCTTGCGTTCTTTTGACATGCTTCGCATTTCTTTGCTACTTCGTCTGCATCTTTTATCATTGTTGGCCAAAACATTCCTTGCCTGACTGCTTTTGCTGCGAGGGCTCTTGGACCAATATGTGTTCCGCATATCCCTTCGTGTATGCTTTTTAGTATCGCCATTCCTTGTTCTTTTGCGATGCATTTTAGCCATGGTGCTGATATCCCCTTCTTGTACAACTCTCCTTGTATTATCTGATACCCTTTTGCTCTTGCTGGTATTCTCTTGGCCTCGCTTGCTGAACAGGGTGTGAAATTGTTTTGTAAGTATGCCATGATTGGTGCTCTCCAATCTTCCCAGCAAATGTGTGCTAGATGCTTCTTTCTGATTGAGGGGATGGTCATGACCTCGTAAATTACGTCCTCAGGTAGTTCTTCCTTCTTTGCTGCTTTCTTGGCTAAGTCATCAGCTTCGTTGTTGTCGTTTCTGTGGATGTGCTCTACCGTGAATCCTTTGAAGTGTTTCTCCATTTCTCTGACCTCTTCGAGGTAATCGATTAGTTCTGGTTTTCTAGCTTCGCTATCCTTTTCGATGTGGTCCCTTGCTATTTTCGAGTCTGTCTTCACAATGAACCTTTGTTTTCCTAGTGATTTCATTTTTCGTAGCCCAAGCAGGAGTGCTTCGTATTCTGCTACATTATTTGTGACTTGAATCTCTTGATTGCTGAAATCCAATCGTGCTGCGAATCTTGTTTTGATTCCGCCTGGTGAAACCAGTACTGCAGAGATCGCTGCTCCTTTGTTACAATATGCTCCGTCACAATAGACTGTCCACTGTTTTTCGTCTTCGTCTGAATTTTCATGCTTTGGAGAGGTCCAGTCTGCTACGAAGTCAGCTAATACCTGGGATTTGATTGCATTTCATCTTACGAATTCGATATTGAATCCAGATAGTTCTGCGGACCATTTGCTGATCCTATTCGAAGCTTCTCTGTTTGCAAATAACTCGGCTAGAGGTTTGTTGGTGACGACTGTAACTTTGTGAGCTTCGAAATAATGCCTGAGTTTTCTTGATGCCATAAGCAATGCGTATGTAATTTTTTCGAGTTCAGAGTATGACTTCTTGGCTCCAGATAATGCTTCAGAAACGAAGTAGGCTGGCAACTGCTTCAGAATGCCTTCGATTTCGGTTTCTTGTACTATTGCAGCGCTTACTGCTGACTCTGATACTGCAAGGTAGAGGAGAAGGTCTTTTCCTTGTGCTGGTGGTGATAGTTTGATCATTGTCGCAAGGTACTGCTTTAGTTCTCTGAATGCTTTCGATTGTTCTTCGCCCCAGTTGAATTTCTATGCATGTCTGAGAGTTTTGAAGAAAGGAAGGCTTCGCTCGGCTGCTCTTGGTACGAATCTGTTTAGAGCTGCGATTCTGCCTATCAATTGTTGCACTTCCTTAACCGTTTTTGGCTCCTCCATGGATGCCAAGGCTTGTACCTTGTCTGGGTTGGCCTCGATTCCCTTTGATGTTACAAGGCACCCCAAGACTTTTCCTTTGGTTACTCCAAAGACGCATTTTTCTGGATTTAAGCTCAAGTTTGACATTCTTAGATTGTTGAAGGTTTCCTCGAGATCTTTGATGTGATCCGCTCTTTTGATGCTTTTTACGACGAGGTCATCCACATAAGCTAGCATGTTTCTATCAATTTGTGAGTTGAAAACTTTTTTGGTCATTCTTGAGAAAGTTGACCCTGCGTTTCTCAGCCCTTCTGGCATTCTGACGAAACAAAAAGTTCCGAAAGGTGTTATGAAGCTTGTCTTCTCCTCATCTTTTTGTTTCATCCAAACTTGGTGATACCCTGAAAAGCAATCTAGCAAGGATAGAATCTCGCTGTTGGCTGCGTCATCAACGACGCTATCAATTCTTGGTAAAGGAAAATCATCTTTTGGGCAATGCTTGTTTAGTGTTGTGAAGTCAATGCACATCCTCCATTTTCCGTTTTTCTTCTTCACTGGGACAGTATTTGCCAACCATTCTGGGTATTGTACTTCTCTGATGACTTTTGCTTTCAGTAGCCTTTCCACTTCGGATTTTATTCCCTCTACCTTCTCATCCGACATTTTCCTCAATTTTTGTTTTCTTGGCTTTGTCTTCGGGTTTATGTTGAGGCTATGCTCGATTATGGTTCTGCTGACACCCTTTAGGTCTGCAGCTGTCCACGCAAAGACATCTTTATTCTTTCTTAAGAAAGTTATCAAATCCTCCTCATCTTGGGGGGAAAGGTCTGCTCCGATTGTGACCTCTCTACCTTCGACTTCTGGATCGAGAGAGACTCCCTTGGTGTCTTGTGCTTGAATAGCTTCTTTTACTTTTTCCAATCTGGATTGCGGTGGCTTCTTTTCGATCGATTCTGCTTGAACTTCATTGTTTGTTTGTTTCGTTTCTGCCTGCAAGAGGTTGACGTTTTTCTCGCCTGGGGTAATTCCTTGTTCGATGTCCCTTGCGACTTGCTGGTTTCCGAATACTGTGATTACTCCATTTGATGCTGGAAGTTTCATACAGAGATATGCCTGTCGTACAATAGCTTCGAACGTGTTGAGAAAACCTCTTCCGAAGATTGCATTGTAAGGGTAGTACATGTCGACTACGTCAAAAGTGATTCGTTCTGTTCTGGGATTACTCAGGTCCCCCAAAGTTACCGGTAATTCGATTTTTCCTAAGGCTCGGATTCTTTTTCCTCCGAAACCAATGAGTGGAGTTTCTGATGGCTGTAACGAGCTTCTGCTGATGTTCATTTGGTCGAAAGCACTAGCGAAGATGATATCAGCTGAATTGCCATCGTCTATCAGTATCTTTGTTAACTCCCAGCCTGCCACATTTGTTTCGATGACCATGGCATCAGTGTGAGGATAACATTGGAGTTTGAGATCTTGCTCGGTAAAGGTTATTAGAACATGCGACCAATGGGTTTTTATTACTGGGCCATTGGGTAGTATTGCGTGCACTCTTCGGAAGTAGTCCTTTCTTTGTCTTTTGCTTTCAAAATCAACTGAAGATCCTCCTGCTATGGGCAGAATCATTCCTCGAGAGGGAATGGGACCCTTGGCGGGTGTTGAATTCGGTGTTGGAGCTGCTTGCATTACAGTTTCGTCTTTTCTTGCTGCGGTGGACTGGATTGAGCTGTGCGCTTGTTGATTTGATTCGGACTGGGTTTGATGCCAGGCCAAACGAGGCTGGTGGTATGTTGAAAAGGATTCTGAATTCGTCGGGAGTTGTAGCTGCGGATTCGGCGTGTTATGGGGGGTGCACTGCCAAGAGTTTGTTTGGACTGCTCGACCTTGATTGTTGTTTTGGTTCATTTCTTGCTTTACCCTGATGGTTATGGGACATCTCCCTGTACTGTGATCTGGGTTTTCGCCATGGAATTGACAGAACCAAGATCGAGATTGGCTTTCTTGTTGGCCTCGACCTCTTCCACGGCCTCTGCCTCGTCCGCCTCTTCCTCGTGTGGATGAGTTGAAGTTTTGCTTCGCTGCATTTGATTCGTTATTATGTTGGTCGCTCTCGTTTTCTATGTGAAAGACTTGGGTTGGTCTGTTGTAGTTCTGCTTTTCGTATGTGGGCTGCTTATAGTTTCCGTTTGCTTTTCTGAGCATGGCTCTTTCGTTGATTCTTCTCCTGTGATCATCGTCTGATCTGTAAAACTTTTCCATCTCGTGGAAGAGTTCATGGAGGTTTCTTGGTTTGTTTTTGACGAATTCTGACGCGCATGGCCCTGGTCCCAACCCGTGGATGCATGCATCAATTGCTATTGAGTCTGGGATATCATCTGTTTGGGCCTTCAATTGAATGAAGCGTTTGAAATACTGAGCTAATGGCTCCTTTTCCTCCTGTCTACATGCGAATAAATCTCCCGAGGTTAACAGTTGCCTGTTGAATCCTTGGAAGTTTTGAAGTACTTTTGCCTTGAGTTGTTCCCAGCTGAAGATTGATCTGGGCTTAGTCTCGTGAACCATGTGAGAGCCGGTCCTTCACAGGCTATGATGAATGACTTTGCGAGAACTAGCTCGTTTCCTCCTGCAGAAGCCACAGCGACTTCGTAGCTCATCAAGAACTGCCTTGGATCACAAGTACCATTGTATTTGGGCAAGGTGATGGGCTTGTACGAGGTAGGCCATGGTGCATTTTGAAGGCCTGGAGATAACGGTGAATTCGAGTCAAAGCTTCTGAAACCCGTTTGCGATTTGTTGTTTCGGTGTTGTATTCTCTCTCGGGCTCTTGAACGGTTTCTTTGCTCGCATTGAGCTCGCTTTGGAGTCTCTGGAGCTCGTTCTTGGCTTCTGCAATTTTTCGCTCTTTCTCGGTTTCTTTTCTTTGGTTCTCTGCTTCCTTCAATAGGGTTTCTTTTTCTTGCTTAAGCCTCTCAATTTCTTGTAATAGTTGTTCGAGGCTAGCTTCTTCTCGATTTTGGTTATCATGGGTAGCGACTGGCTCTAGTGAAACTTGTGGTTCATCGTTTTCTCTTTCATTTTCGTGAGCTTTGGAGGTCCGTGGATCATCGGACCGTTGCTTTTTCTTTGGTGGCATCGTGAGTTTTGATTTCGATCCTAACACGCGGACGGCGCCAATTGTTGTAACACAGTTTTTCTTGTATTACAAACAGTGAGAAAGTCACGGTTAACTTCTTTTTCTTTCCTCCAAAAATTATCCTCTACAGTTACTGTTGACCTGCTATTTATAGGGGTCAACCTCGTATATTTACAAGACCGTTACTTCCCGCCAAAAATCTTACATCTATCCTAGCTTTTAGATGACCGTTGCTTCCCGCCAATCTTCACCTCAACCTCGTTACAGGAGATAGATTCGTTCTGGCATTTCCCTGCTTCGTGACCAGCCTCGTACTGTTGTCTTCTTTGTCTTGACTTCTTCAGCTTTGCTCGAGGCTTTAACCTCTTCAAATTAGCTTCGCGCTCGTCAGCTTCGTCCTGACTACTCTAACTTCACCCGCAACTTTAACCTCTTCGAAATAACTTCTCATTTGTCTTCTTCGTTCTAACCTCTTCAGTCTCACCTGCAAAAATAGAAAATATGATTCCAAGGGGCGTCTCCCCAACAAAGTGCAACTGGATTTTGAACAAGCAGACTAGCGACCGTGGTTTAATCCGCGGCCCTAGAGGCGAAGCTTTCCGACATGGCCCTTCCAAATAAGTGAAATAACGTTTCTCAAAAAAAATAATAAGTCAAATAACTATTGAATTTTGAGATTCTTTAGAAATTCCAACGTAACAGTTGGTTTTATAGCTATTTTACAAATTTCTACATGAGATCTAGTTTTTCTTTTACAGGGGGGATGCCTATGTACATTGGTTGATTTGGTTCCCACTAGTTCATGCATATTTCTGCATTCCATCGAAATTATAATGGTCATAGTTTTTATATTTTTATTTCTTCTTTAATAGAGTATGTTATTGTGTTTGTATAGTCTTGTGTCTAGATAATACCATGTCAACTTGATACTTGATATAGCGGAGCTTTCATTTTTGGTGGTGGTATGGGGGGGGGCGCGATGGATGTTGACATATGTGGATGGCAAGTTGCCACTTATTTTCCATGTGGAGGGCGTTTGCATTGTATTGTACCTATAAAAAGCACAATTGTTTGAGACGTAGTAATAATCATTTGTAATACCACATGTTGTAGCCATTTGCTCTTAATAATTTGTTGCCCTAGTAGTATCAAACTAATTGATGTCTCATGACGCTCAATAACAATGACATTTTGTTAACATGTGGTTATTCTTTGGCGATAGCAAGCAAGAATAACTAATATTGTTGAGAAATAGGTGAAACAAACTTAAGAGTCCCAAGAAAAGTGTTGGCCATTCGATTCAATCTTATCTTTAGGTCATTCACAATGCAAGTTTCATTCTTATTAAATAGCATGTCGTATAGACAAACATAATGGCATATCATAAAATTAGGTTTAATGGGGATAAACTTGGTATACATTATTACCGGCAACTTTGAAAACCAAATGAAATTGCATTGTGTGAGTTTTGATTTTACATTCACATAATCATCGAATTCTATGGGTCACTTAGTTAGATTGAACATTTAACTGATATACTAACATATGAAACCTTAAAATGAAACTTTAAATTGAGAGACTTAGTTTCATTCATCAACTTAAATGTCATGGCTAGTTCATTCATCAATTTAAACGACATGGTAAGACTCTTGCAAACCACACTACAAAACCTTGCACAGAGAATGGCTTTTAGACACACCATCAAGAGACAAACTATATGTCAGATGGAATTAAATTGGTCCACTAGTTAGGCGAAACTAGCAATACCTTGGCAGACCATTCTATGATTATATTGTTATGATGTAATATAACGTTTTCAGCTCATGAGGCATTTGCTAATACGAGTTGTACGCTTTTGCACGTAATTAATATAATGTCGTCAGTTTCCCCTGATTTTGCAGAAGGTTGCTTCTGCATAGATGTAAGTTAGTTTTCCTTGATTTCGTGGAAGGTTGCTTCTTCGTAGATGTATGTTGGTTTCCCCTAATTTTGTGGAAGGTTGCTTCTCCGTAGATGTATAAAACCTATAGCGGTCGTTCTTGTCGCCAAAAATACATAGACGTCATGCCTTACATCATACATACATTGCTTGCTGCCATGTTTTGTCGCCTTCTTTCGGTGTAACCGTTGTCTTTAATGTGTAGTCGCGCTTGTGGTTTGCAACGCCTCTATATAGAAAACTTTTCTACAAAGATCTTCCAAACAACTAATGAACTCTGAGGTTCCATTGGTTTTATATGTAATTTAGAAATTTCTAACATGAGATCCATTTGTGGAGAAAAACATGTATATGTACATTGGTTCACACTAGTTCATGCGTATTTTGTAAATTCCATTAAAATTATTAATGTCGTATTATTATAGTTTTTATATTTTTTATTTCTTTTGTTATCCTGGGTTTGTCATAGTCTTTTATCTAGATAATACCATGCAACTTGATATATAGTAGCTTTTGTTTTAGCGGTGGTATGCGGGGGACGCAATCAGTGTTGACTTATGTGGATAGCTCGTTGCCACTTATTTTTCATAAATAGGTGAAAACATAAGACAAACCTTGATAAAAGTGTTGGCAAGTCGATTCGGTCTTCTCTTTAGGTTATTCTTAATGGTTTTATTTTTATTAAATGACATGCCATATAGACAAAAAAAATAATGGCATGTCATAAAAACGGATAAACTTGGCTTAGATGATTTATGACAACTTTAAAACCCAAATGAAACTACATTGTGTGGCTGTTGATTTTATATTCACATAGTCATCAATTTGTATTGTCACTTACTAGATAATTAGATGGAACATTTATGTGGTACACTAGCATATGGAACATTGAAATGGAACTTCGCATTGTGAGACTTGGTTTCATTCATCAACTTAAAGATATGGCACTCTTGAAAAGCACAATATAGAACCTCTTACTGATAATGGCTTTTATACACCAGAAGACAAAAATCATGTGTTAGATGTATACCAATTGGCGCACTAGTTAGGCAAAAACTAGCAACAACTTTACATACCATTCTATGATTATATTGTTACATAACACCGTTAGCTCATAAGGCATTCGCCAATATGAGTTGTACGCTTTCACACGTAATTAATGTCGGTTTCCCCTGAGTTTGCATAAGGTTGCTTCTCCGTAGATGTATGTTAGTTTCCCTTGATTTTGCGAAAGGTTGTAGATGTATGCCAGTTTCCCCTGATTCTGCGGAAGGTTGCTTCTCCGTAGATGTTTAAAACCTAAAGCGATCATTGTAATCTCCATGAGTACATATATGTCAGACTGTACGTCATATGTACATTGCTTGTGGCCATGTTGTGTTGCCTTCTTTCGGTGTAACGGTTGTCCTCCCATTTTAATGCGCTGTCGCACATATCATTTACACTACCTCTCTCTATATATATTCTCCACAGCTTTGTTAAATCATTCAATCTTTTCTCGTTCCATAGACAAGACAGTCTCCAATGTATGTTCTCCTTCCTCTCATCTTTAAAGATCCATTTTTCGTAATGAGATTACTCGAGTTTGCTAAGTCGGCCCATTGTAACCATACAAACTCTCTTTTTTGTGTGGCCTATCTGACAATCGACTAGCCTGAGTGTCATGTTTTTTTTTGTGGGGGGGGGGGGGGAGGGAGAGGGCAAGTGTCATTTTTTTTGTGCGTCCACCGTTTATAAGGTTTGTGGACCTACGTGTTTTCTCTTTTTCTGGTTTAAATTGGATGTGCTAAGTCTAATATTTCAACATCAAATTGCTTTTAAAAGGAGCCGCGGCAGTATATTTTTGAGTTAGGGATTGACTGGAGTTGTTCACACGCAAGTATAGTTTGATTCTTGCCCCGTAGGAACACGCGCGGTTGCCCACTTGCCCGCATGGTAAGGTTGGACTACACAGTGGTAGGAGGGAGTACCATGGTAAACAAAGTGTTGTTTTGCATCTTCCTAATTTTTAAATGGCTTTTTTGAATTTGGGGTAGGAGCTGGTAGCGTCTTTTCTTTCTTTTTCTATATAAAAAAGTAGCGGCTTTTGTTTCTGTGTGTTTGCGGTGGAATGGAGGTGGATGGAGGAGTAAAAAGGGGGGAAAGCGTAGTTATGACTTGTCTCCCTTTCTCACGAACTCCGAGCCAAAAAGAGTCCCCACACCCTCCACCTCCGTCTTTATTACTACCATGCTGATATAGCCGTAGTCATCAGCTACGCACAACACATGAGCTTTGCCCTTTCTCTCTCTCTACACGAGCCCGCGCATGTGTGTACGCGTAGCGAATTCCTTTCTCGCTTCCTCTCTCCCTTTCTTTATTGGCCTCGCTTTAATTAATTTCCATTTCCCGTAATTTCCTCCTCCTTTTCCCACCTTGCTTCCTCTCCTTGCTTTGCTCACGCACGCCACACCCCTAGGCAGCAAGGCCGGCCTCTCTCTCCCATCCATCTCGCCCCATTGCATGCGAAACAAGCAAGCGAGAGGTCAAGAAGAGCAGTGAGCGAAGCGAGTGGCGTTTGGTGTGAACTGTGAAGTGAGGACTCGAGCAGCTGAGAAGCGAGAGCGAGAGGGTGGTCATGGCGTGGTGATGGACCTGCTTGCTGTTCCCCTGCCGATCTAATCACTTTGCCCATAGGTACCGTACAGGCGTGCGCGCAGGCATCAGTCACCTCCCCTTCCTAACTCTCACCTAATCACTCTTCTCCCCTCCCCCCCAGCTAGCTTCTCTCTCTTCTTCCCTAGCTGCTTTCTTGATTTTTTTATCGGTCTCCTAGCTCCGGATTTTTAAAAATTATCTCTGGTGAGCAACCTAGCTAACTCCTAGACAGACTGAGGGCGTGCTTTTCTCGCTTAATTTCCGTGTTACCACCTCCTAGTGCTCTAGTCTCAGCTACTCGTATCCTTTGCTGAGTGAGTGCTTTGCAGTGCTGCGAGGTGAAGGACAAGCTTGTCTCTGATCAGCTGAGCTTGTCTGGTCAAAGCCGAGAGCTTTGTTGGTGCTGCGAGTCCAAGCTCGACAGGACCACCACTGCCACTGTGAAGCAGCACAGCGGCAGCGGCGACAAGACGGGGAGGAAGAGGAAGCCGCCAAGCGGATAGATCTACGCAAATGGAGACCAAGGACGTGGCCCCGCTCCCCGCCACCACCGCCCCCGCCGCGGCTCCCGTCCCTGCACCGGCCATTCAACCACCGCCGCCGCCGTCTTCTATGCCGCCACCGCAGCAGCAGCACCAGCAGCCTCCGCCGCCGCCGCCGTTCGCGCAGCAGGCGCCCCCAGCGCCGTCCCCTGCGGCTTCCATGCCCGGCGGCATGCGCCTCTCGTTCGACCAGATGAAGCCGGAGCACCACCACCACGCGGCGGCGCCGATGCTTTACGCGCCGCCGCCGCCGCAGTCCGCCGCTGGCGCCGGCGCCGGAGCAGCTGGGTCCCCGGGCGGCAATGTGCTGGGCATGGGCGAGCTGATGCGCAAGAAGCGTGGGCGGCCGCGCAAGTACGCGCCCGATGGCAGCATGGCCCTGGCGCTTGCCCCCATCTCCTCCGCCTCCGGCGGCGGCGGTGGGGCCCCCGGCCAGCCTCAGCACGGTGGGTTCTCCATCAGTAGCCCCCCGTCCGACCCCAACGCCAAGCGCCGCGGCAGGCCCCCGGGCTCCGGCAAGAAGAAGCAGTTCGAAGCCCTGGGTACGTGTCCTTCCTTCCTTCTTCCGTGCTCAGTTTCCGACCATGCCGCTGCTTCTTGTGCATGTCTCGTCTGCTAAATCTCACCGTGTTGTGCTCGTGCCTTCTCCCGTGCAGGTTCTTGGGGGATCGCCTTCACTCCTCACATCCTCACCGTCAAGGCCGGCGAGGTAAAGATTCACAGATCTTTTTCAAACTTTTCGTTGCATCTTGGTCGTCGTCTCCCCCATGGTGTAGATCTGCCAGTTTTCGCATCTCCTTCACTGTACGCGCGCCTGTGTGGCTTCTTTGCCCGAACGCCAAGTCACCGGTGTTGTGACCTTTGTGCTCTGTTCTGCCATGCCGTTGCGAAGGCCGGCAGGATGCGAGCTCGCGTGGGTGTCCGTAAGATTCCCAGCACAGCTGTCAGTTGACCGGCCCCACGGTCAGCGGCAGCAGGTTGGTACTAGTGGATGACGCACTCGTCGTCATTCCTGATCCTGACCGATAGTTCAGCGGTAGCAGTACGGCCATGAAATCTTCGGTGTACGGGCGAGGGGCTGTACTGCAAGAAGCAACAACACCTTCTGGTTGCTAGCCATCACTCGAGTGAAGTGAACTTTGGACAGTGCATAGCATACCTGGGTGAAACAAATGCTCATACTGATCAAATTACTCGTGCAAGCATGGTTGCAAATGTTATTCTCATCGTTGTATTTGTGAATGATGATATATGACAAATTTATTCTTTACGAGTATCAAACTATTTCTTCATTTATTGTGATTTTCTTAAAACTTGCACTTTTGTTCTGAAATGTTTGCTTCTTGGTAGGATGTTGCATCCAAAATAATGACGTTCTCACAGCAAGGCCCTCGCACAGTTTGCATCCTTTCTGCTAATGGTGCAATAAGCAATGTAACTCTTCGACAGCCAGCTACGTCTGGTGGATTAGTTACTTATGAGGTATTATGTTATACTGTTCTTGTGCTAGTTGAAATTATGACATCCTGAAGTACTAAATAATGGGTTCAAATTAATTTCTTTGGTATTGACTATTTACTATATTGGAAACGTATGTCGTTTTTATTATGCTTCAGAATAGTACCTGAAATTCATTGGGCCTTCTCCAATGTTCTGTGGAATACGTGGTCCATCATGCACTTTTACTTCTACTAACAATTTGTCATGCTGATGAGAACCACCTGGTTGGTCGGAAACAAGGTCTTTATTATTTTCTCTTCAAAGCACATATTATTGTTGGCTACTTTGTCCTGTCTTTGGTCATCCGAAATTATCGATCCAGATCTTTGAAGTTACCGACCAGTTTATTTTGGGGTCTTGTGTTTGGATTAATGGATTATAGGGGTGCTGGAAGTTTGGAACTTTGAGGTGAATACAAAGGAGATTGGCTGCCACAGGGCAATAGGTCTACTTAGTGCATGTGTAGAATGCCACTTAAAAAAAACATGTCTGAAGCTAAAGGAGTTACTTTGAGCAATTGATTGAAGAAATTGTATATAATATTAATTTCTTCACTTGGCAATGTTATGCGTTCATTTTCTGATGGGTCCAATTTCTTGTGCAGGGTCGCTTTGAGATCATCTCACTATCTGGTTCTTTCCTTCTTGCGGAGGATGGCGACACTCGCAGCAGGACTGGTGGTTTAAGTGTCGCACTTGCAGGATCTGATGGACGGGTTCTTGGAGGTTGTGTTGCTGGAATGCTCATGGCAGCAACTCCTGTTCAGGTTCGATCAACTTGCTGATTTTCTTCATGGTAGCCGACGTTTATTCAATTGCTTTGTTTAACTGACCACTCTGTACTTCTACCTATGTTTTATTGTTCATCAGGTTGTGGTGGCCAGTTTTATCGCAGAGGGCAAGAAATCAAAGCCAGCTGAGGCACGGAAGGTCGAACCAATGTCTGCTCCTCCACCACAGATGCCTACCTTCGTGGCACCTCCTGTGGCCACCAGCCCTCCATCGGAGGGCACATCCAGTGCATCGTCGGATGACTCTGGCAGCCCGATCAACCACAGCGGCATGCCCTTCAACCACTCTGGCCAGCACCAGCACCCTCACCAGCATCAGCACATGCCACCTGCCTACGCGTCTGGTGGCTGGTCCCTCTCTGCGCACCAGCAGAACAGGCATGACTCTGACATGAAGATGATGTCGAATTAACACTGCTCAACCTTAATCGCCCCGTTTCTTCGTTGGGCTGGAGAGGAAACTGCTGATGGTTGGTTGGTACTGCTGCTAGATGATCCTTTTGCGTCGACTGATCTGATCAGTGATGGTGTATCTGCTAGGAGAGTTAGGGTTCATGGTCTCACCCGCCGTTGTTTCTCGAGTACTAAGATTAATTTAATTCGAATTAGCCGCTGTTGTAATGCTGTAGCGTCGTCCTAAAGTCTGTCAGTTCCTAACGCGAGTTGTGATGGATACTTGATCAGATCTTCACCTCCTAGGCTAGTTAAAATACCATTCTCTAGTGTTATGGATCATGAATTTACTTGAATGCTTCGGTTTAATTCGGGATCATGTCCTGTTTCCCTTTGTTCTCTTCTGTTCTGCTGCTTATTATTCTACATTTTTACTAGAGCATCCAAGTGCGGGATGTCACTGACCTCCATGAAGCAATTTGTGATTCTGCTGCGTCAAAATGTGCTTTTGTACTATGTTGGCTTTAGAACTTGACTGAAGTGTACAACAGTTCTACCGACTGGACTCCCGAGTTTGCAGTTAGGGCTGTCTTGTTTTTTTTGGAGGATGCTATTATTAGATATGGCGGATAATTATTCGTTTTGGGGTTGGAGGACTGGTTTCTGGAACAAGGTGGATTGCGGACTAGAGCACATAGGGGAAGTGTTCATAGTTCCCCATCTTAAATTGTCATGTTCAGCCCGAAAATGTTCCTAGAAAACAATATCCATCCCACTTTTTTTATTCATCCTATCCCTCCTACTCACAGAATACTATTCATCTACAGTGTTTTTATAAACCGTGTATTTTTGGGGAATCTTTAGGTGAACTAAACACGCCCTAAATTGTTTGCCGCAAAGTCTGAGCCGAGTAAAGACCCTCGGTGAATCTTACCGGGAGAACTTCAGCTGCTCTTGTGCTCGACTGCTCGTAACACGCCGGATGCACCTCTAAATGTACATAAAAATTGATTGAAAAATACACCCGTAGCCTCTAGAGGGGAAGGAACATATTTTTTTTTTCGAGAAAAGGGGGAAGAAGCATGATGCGTTGTGCGCGTTGGCCTGTTCGGCTGGCTGGCTGGAAACCAGCGCGGGCTGAAAATAAGGGGCTCAGCCAGCCGAACAGGCTCTATATCTAAGGTGATTGGGTATTTATGGGCTTTGGGATATCTGTTGGACATGGCCCGTGGGCCGCGGGTTGCAATGACATGGCCTTCATATCCTGTGGTCCACCAGTCAGAGACACTCGGCCGTTCGTCGTGATCCCGGGCAGAGTTTTCCAACTCTCCCCACTTGTTTTGCCTCGAGTCGTCAGACTCCACCAGACTCCAGTATTCTGGTCTTCCTACTCCGCCGGCGTCGTCCCGTCCCCTCCCATTCGGGAGCCGCCAGCGCCGTCCTCGAACCGCTTGCTTCCCCCGCCCGAGGAAGGAATGGCCTCGCTGCCACCCGGCGCCGCCGCGGGTGCTGGCTCCGATCAGGTCAGCCCCCCCTTTCCCAGCTCGAGTCCCATCCTACCCGTCTCACCTAGCCTACCGCCGCTTCGTTCGCCTCTTCAGCTCTAGCTCGCTCTCTCTCTGCTGGTTCTGCGCCTGAGGTGCTCGATTAAAATCGTTTGTTGCTTAACGTTTGCCACACGAGTGTTGTGTTGTTTTGAGTATGCGTGATTCTCGGCTACCCCCATAGGATTGGTTTCTGCTTTCAGTTGCGGCCGATCGATCGATTTCGCTAGTCGTTGCCTGCTGCCTGTCCTGTAGAACAAGTAATCCGGGAAATGTTTAGTTCGACGTGCTTGGAAGGATTTAAAAATCATGCTGGGGGTGACTATAGTCATTGCCCATCGGGCCATATTGTAATTCTGACATTAATTGACTTGACTCTTTGTCCCGTTCCTACTTAGTTCTGGGATCGAATCGCGTTTGTGTGGTTGGAGTGTTTATGTTACTTGCGAGTTGTGATGATGATCTGCTTTTACAACAGTTCACACTAATCATAGTCAAATATCATGCTTTTTAAATCTGTATCATCTCTGTATTCTGTATACTGTGCTCGGATCAACTTACTGTACACAGCTGTTTGATGGTTGTTTTAACCAGAAAAGTAAAATAAGTTTTTTCCCCTATCCTCTATTTGCCAGCTTTTGGTAGAAGAAAATGGTTCCACACGGACATTGATTTTGAACAGACCAAAGCAGCTGAATGCACTCTCCTCCACAATGGTATGTTAAGACTTAAGGGTTCACCGGTATATGCTACCTGAATCTGCTGTTCGATAGTGGGTGCAGGATGATTTTGCTTTTCTGTTGCAGATTATGGGACTCTTGAGGTGTTTCACTGCTTATGAGGAAGATGATGGAGTTAAATTGTTGATTATGAAGGTATCTGATCCACCGTGTTTCTATTATCATTTCATGCTAGGTGTGGTTTTATCTCGGAATATACGTATCTATGTCTTCTTTTCGGTTCTTGCAATCTGATCTCACCCATTGGATTACCAGAGCGCAATATATTATTGAACACATGCCAAAAGAAAATTACCATGTAACATGGTAGTAGCAGGGAGCATGATAGCCTAATTACTTCTCTGAAAATCAAATCAAGAACACAGAGTCTGATTGTCATTCTGTCCATTATTTTGTTCTATTTGAAGTGACTGATTCTTAGAGAATTTACGTGGCACAAATGATTTTTGTGTCCAAGCCTTGAGAGCAAGGCTAGTGAGCACGCCGGCTCGCGGGCGTCTCAGACGATGATGTGGCGGGTGGTGGTGACTGACCCCACCGGCATTTAACACCAACCAGTGCTCTAGCTTTCATGGTAAAAAAAAAACAGTGCTCTAGCCAATTAGAAAACATGGTACCACAATCTGATTGGTTTTCGCCAGCTCCGGATGAGCGAGTCGCGAAACGCCTGCCCCCTTCTCTCTCTCGCACACGTCGGACCTCGCCTGCATCTCACCCACTATTAAACTTGCTCTTAAAAGAAATTATTTGCAAATGCATCTGCTTGACCTTTTTTTTAAGTCTAGCTTCCTAAAATGCCTTTGCCACTTAATACCCATAGATTTTATTTCGTCTTGCTTTTTTTTCAGCTCATTTCTCATCTCCTTCTCTTAGATTGATATAATCATAATTCATCAGAATCTCTTCATTTCCGTAAGCGTTCCATTGCCAAATATTGTTTGCTATTCTATTCAATCGTCATTTGTTTTCAGGGGAAAGGAAGAGCATTTTGCGCTGGAGGTGATGTTGCTGGAGTTGTTAAGTCTATAAATAATAGTAATACACCCTAAGCTTGTCCCTGTGATATCAAATATCCAGAATAGATTACTTTATCTGTTTTCACTATCTTGTTATCATGTAACATATGGATCTAATCTTGCTCCACATTTTTGGTCCACTGTGATTCGTAAATTAGGCAGCTGGAAATATGGTGCCGATTTCTTCCGAAATGAATTTTTGTTGAACTACATCATTGCAACCTATAGCAAACCTCAGGTAAGCCATGCCCTTGCAAAGTTATTATTCATGTAATCATTCAATTTTCTTTTCTTGCCTCTAAGAGCAAGACCATTTAATCGCAGGTTTCTCTTCTTGCTGGAATTGTTATGGGTGGAGGCGCTGGTGTTTCTCTTCATGGAAGGTTTCGTGTTGTGACTGAGAACACGGTATATACTATTAATCAAACGTCATTTTTTCTTGTTTTGTCACATGCTTCTTTTATCTTCTAAGATGCACTGTAGGTGTGCACAAAGAGTTTGCACGTCACGATGCAGTTTGAGATCTGCTTGCTTAAGGTTTTTCTGAGTGTTTTTCCATCTTTAAATAATCCTGCGGCTAGTGGAAACTATAACCATTAACACAATTTTCTATTCAAGCTTACTCTTTTATGTACAATGTACTGTGCTGGTGTTCTGAGTGCAAGCTTACATTCTATACACTACATAGAGTCCTAATTATTACAGCACATGGCCGTGAAATGTCAGACGGCAAACTACATTTCCTGTTGGCTCATATGTAGTTTATATATAGTTAGTTCATCGAGAAGAGCAATGATTTAAAATTAAAACATGGTAGGAGGACTGCCTTAGTGCCTTTCAGTTAGAAAAATATGTTACAGGTTTTAACCCCAAATATATTTGCTGGGGCCTATATTCATAAAACTGGTAAGGAGAAAAGAAATAGCTTTTGAACAAAAGAGACCCAAATTGCTCTATATGGGAGAAGAGCAATCCTTCCGCTCCAGGGTTCTTGTGGCCTTGCCCAGCACAATTTTGATACTGCATTTGATGTATTCAAGCCTGATCTTTTGTATTCAGGTTTTGGTTGGTGTACAAACTTTCCTTTTTGTGAACTTGATCTCTGTTAAGTGTTTTATTCATTTGGAATTTGTAGAGTCTAGCTTGCATTTTTTTGTTAACCAGGATATTTTAAAGTTTGAAGTGCAAAAATTTGATATTTGTGCAGGTTTTTGCAATGCCAGAGACAGCATTGGGACTCTTTCCAGATATAGGGGCTTCGTATTTTCTGTCGCGGCTTCCTGGTTTCTATGGTTGTCTTTTCTCTCTTCTTTATTCAGTTGAAATGCATCATAGTGATCTGTATGGTTTTGCTGGATATTATTCAAAACCCTGAACTGTCATGTGTCCTTGTATTTCACCTTTGCAGTTTTGGAATGGCCATGTGCATATTTGATTTTAAATAGTGTTTATGTAATTGATATGTGCGACTGAAAGTGAATGTGAATTCATGATCATAGAAACTAGAAAGGAAAAAAAATGTCTAAATTTCTGATGGTCTATTTAAGTTTATTAACTCTACAAGATTAATTAGTTGAACAGATTGAGGGCAACATTTTACCTTTTATTGATAGAAAGACATATTGGGAGATCTTGTTCCTAAACTTTTTTCATGTTTTTTTTTCCAGGAGAGTATGTTGGTCTTGCTGGTGCAAGATTGGATGGCGCAGAAATGCTTGTGTGTGGTCTGGCAACTCATTTTGTCCAGTTAAATGTAGGTTCACTTGTAATTTAATTTTTAACTCGTAGCATCACGATGCCCATTTTCTTTTACATTCTTGGAATAGAAGCTGATCAATGTAGCTGCCAACAGTTCCCACGCCAAAGAAAATGTTGCTGCCTGCTTCTGCTTTCCGTATTGATATATACTGTTCCATTTGTGGTTTTATTAATTCTGACATCATGCAACATCCATTCTGAGATCTGACCCTAGCATTTGCATGCTCTCAATCCAATTATGGTTTTTCTACATCAAGTCTGTATATGTGTTATATATGTTTATAATTCCTAGTAAATACTCTTCTTTCCCACCCAGAGGCTGCCATCACTGGAGGAATCGCTTAAAAAGGTGGAAACCTCCAATCCTTTTGCTGTGTGTAGTATTATTGATCAATTTGCTGAACAGCCATCACTAAAAGAAAGTAGCTCTCTGAACAGGTAAGATGATGTTTGAATGACTGGTTTTATGGCCTAATTCATCTGTTTGTTATTTTTAAATTATTTTGGTGTTGCACAGGCTGGAAGTCATCAATAAATGCTTTTCCAAAAGAACAGTTGAAGACATTATATCCGCTCTTGTGAGTTGTGTTACAGTTTTCTTTCTTGAGGGAAGAGTCGTGTTATAGTTAACTGTGTCTTTTATGGGTTCACCTGTTTGCCCCTGCTAAATTATCATTATTTTTTTTCAGGAACAAGAAGCTTCAAAATCGGCTGATGAATGGATTGCTGCTACAATCCAGTCCTTGAAAAAGGCCTCTCCTACCAGTCTGAAAATCTCCCTGAGATCGGTATTCCAGAGAAACTATACTATTGCCTACTGTATTAGTGTGCCCATTGGAGTATATATAGTTATTTTACTATTCTATAACTCTGGTTTTAGATAAGAGAAGGGAGAACACAAACTGTTGGGGAGTGCTTGCGTCGGGAATATAGAATGGTTTGCCATGTCATGCGTGGGGACTTAAGCCGTGACTTCTTTGAGGTGAATAGACTTCCTCAACACCTTTCATGTTCATTCAAGATCTCTATACTTTCTCAGGGGCCAAGATCTCTATACTTAAGATCCAATTCCTGTTGCAGGGGTGCAGGGCTATTCTGTTAGATAAAGATCGAAACCCGAAGGTACAGATAATCTCATTTTTGGAACATTGATCAGAATCCATTACAATAGCTAATTTAATCTGATATAACCTTTGCATTCTGGTTATCCTTTTGGGGGGTAATTACAGTGGATGCCTCCAACGTTGGAACAAGTGCATGATGAGGCGGTTGAACAATATTTCTCCAGAATCGATGACCCAAAGTGGGAAGATTTGAACCTACCTGCAAGGCGTTCCCATGGAAGAAATATCGAGTCCAAGCTTTGATTGGAGGTATTAGGCAAAGAGTAGAACGGAACCTCCGTGGTGGTCCAGAATAACACATCGTCTTGTGCAAGGAGTCAGTGCCTACGACTACTGATAAAAAAAAACTGAATATATCTTGTAGTGTCAAACTTTTATTACGTATAAGAAAAACTCTATTGTTTATTGAAGAAGGCTGTGCCTATTTTTGAAACGGTGGAAATACTTTTATGCTCGTGTCGTTGTTGTGATCATTTACAGTGTGTGGTGGTGATAACCTGTGGGAAAAAAGTCCATTTTACAACCTTCAACTATTGCGATCTTCAACTATTGCGATAGTTCGATTTTCATTGATGTATAAAACTAGAAATCTTTCAACCTTCAACTATAAAAACCGTTTGTTTTTCACCCTTCTCCAGTTTCCAGCTGGTTTGGGCTGACGTGGCGCCTAGTCACCAGACACGTGGCGTGCTGACTAAGCCCACACCATCTTCTTCACTGCGTTCACCGCTGTCGTCCTCTATGGCTCTGCCTCACCGAGCTTTGGCACACTCCCTGGCCATGCTGGCTCTCGGCGGCAACCACAACATCTGGAGGCGGCCAGCTGTAGGAGCCGAGCCTGCCGCCTCTCATCGGCACCGCAGCTGCATGAGCTCATCGCCCCGCCCCTTGCTGCGTGCTGGAGCTTTATTGTCGCCGAGGCGCCGCCTCCGCCCTTTGCAGAATCCCCTGAACGGCTGCACCTGCGCTACCCAAGCCCCCGTCGCCCAATAAGCTCAAGTCTGCATGCTGCACCACTAGTCCACTACGCAATTGTGGATGGAGCGTTGCAAGGGAGCTAATTCCATGTCCAGAATATCCAGATACGTGGCTGGATTGGGGGAAGTGAATCCGTGCGAGCAGTTCAAGGTTGCGAGAGCAGATACTCTGCATTCAGTCAATGTATTCCCTCGTCAAGTAAAGCCTGCAAGCTAGCTGTGTGTCGCCGTTTTGCCGACGAGCCCCGCCATGGCGCCGCCGCCTAAGTCATTGCCGACCATCTTCCCGTTTCCAATCCAAGTGGATTTTGGGGGGCAATGGATGCGCAGGGTTGTGGGAGTCTAGCCCTGTCGGTCCCGTCGCCGGATTCCTCGTCGGCGGCGACTTTGCCGGCCGAGGACCACGCATATATCCCCACCCGGGCATGGCCAGTGAGAGCCAAGCTTTTACGTTTAGGACCTTGAGAAACTGACTAATAGTCTGTGTATTCTTATGTCTTGCAATATTACAAAAACAACCCTACAACTAATTAGATCAGCACCCTTTTTTTTATCTACCCCTAGCGATCCTAGTCAGCACAGCACGTGTCGAGTGACCAGGTGCCACGTCAGTCCAAACCACCCTGAAAACCGAAGAAGGGTGAAAAGTAAACGGTTTTGATAGTTGGAAGTTGCAAGATTCCTGGTTTTATATATCAAGGTTGAGAATCGAACTATCGCAATAGTTGAAGGTTGTAAAAAGGACTTTTTCCTAACCTGTGAGCCTTCTACATGTAGCCCACCTACAACTGTCAGATGGGCGCGTAGGCCTTTGTCGTTGGCCCATGCACGGCCCACGGTACAATTTCCTCACCATCATTTGCTGTTGGTAAGGCAGTTTGAGAAGTCTGCTGTCCCGCGACCTGTATTGGATCAGAAATGTTTGTAGTTTATTTTAGATAACTGAAGAGTATTCTGACTAAAATTCTCGATGGGAGGAATCAACCCGAACTTATTAGGATCAAGAACTACAACTACTCGCTCTGTTGTTTTTTATTAGATGTCATATTATGTTTGTCCAAAGTCCAATTTATCCAACTTTGACTAAGTTTTTAGAGAAATGTAACATCTATAGTACCAAATATGTACACAAAATATGTTCTAATGATTAGTTAAACAAAACAAACTTGGTATTAGAAATGTTTTCATTTTTTTTTCACAAACTTGATCAAAGTTAGACAAGTATAACTTAGGACAAACCTACCCTTAAAAAAGCAAGAGGTGTCCAAACATTCATAGCTCAGCTACAAAGTACTCCAGACAAAAGCAAAAATACCAGTGCAGCTGTGAATGTAATGAAAAGTTTGAATTGTAAGATCATTGGAAAGCTTAAGAACTGATGTCATGCACAAGTGCACTTACAACTCACTATTTGAAGTACAGAAGTAGCAAAACGTGTTTTGCATGTAGTAGGCCAGGGGCAGACCCCGTTTGCGTTTGGCCTCCATGCATGAGCCTCGCCAGTGCCAGAGTGCAGACTGTGCAGCACAGCAGCTGCAGCGCTGTGACAACAATCGCAGCCAAAACAGTCCGGTGGATCAGGCAGTAGCTGGGAGCCTGGAGACATCTGCCAATTCAGATTGCAAATGCGGAGATATGGACAAGTGACCCCCTTGGTGGCCACGCTCGCTCGGACGCGCCCCTGCCGCGTCACTCCTGTTCTGTAGTACAGTATGCAGTATGGAGTAGTGTCCCTATCCTATTGGCAACGTCGCCGTCTTCTAGCCTGGTTCAACACTGCAGAATCCTGTATGGACTGAATGATACATGGACGGACAAGTTAAGCATCGGATCCGCGTCATCCATGTCCTTACTTCCTAATGATTAATGAAACGACACCCGTGTGTTATTAGTCTCTAGACGAGACGGCCGCCATGAGTATGAGGTACGAATGGTTGCTGCTCGATCAGCCACGGCCGTCCACCGGTGCTCGTCGTTTTGCCGGACGGCCGGGACAGGCTTGGCTTGCTGATATATATAATGAAACGACGGACAGCCGACAGGGCATCGTACGTCGGCGGCCGGGGTGACGGCCGTACGGCTTGCCGGAGCAGGCCGAGCAGCGGCGCACGCAGGGGCCCCTGGACAGCGGCAGCGGCGGTGGCGGGTAAGCTAAGGTCCCGGTCGATGCCTGCGTCGCGCTCGCCGCGGATCGGATCGCATCCCCTGCCCGGCCGGCGTCATGCCGCGCAGCCACCACAGCACATGCGTGCCCACGCCACCGCATGGCCACCGCAGCTATCCTTCTCCCTCTCCACGCGCGCCTCTCGACGTCTCCCCCCAGCGAGAGAATATCTCACGGCCGAGAGAAAGGACAAAGCCCTGTCCGTCTCGCCGTCGCTTTTGGCCTTTTGCAATGGCCCCTCAGTGCTCCAGCCCGGTGGTAGATCGGCCGCCGGTTCACCGCGCCACCTCCGGTTCACGGCCAGTACGTACGTCGCCGATGCGGCCGCGGGCCAGGCCATCGTCGGCGTATGCTAGCTACTCTAGTTGGCTCGGACAAGGACAATGATTGTGCTCATCTGCACAGCTAGGCCTAGTATGTTGACTTTAGAGCGAGGCTATCATTTCTGTGAACCAAAGGAAATGTCCATGGATTGAAGGAAATGAGCATCGTATTTTAGATCTTTTTTTTTAAAAAAAAACTTGGAGAATTCTTTTACCCGTTTGCTTGGCAAATCACCAGCAACCAAACCTGAACCATGTCAGCCTCTTCTACAATGAGGTCATTCCCTTCTCTTAAAAAAACAATGAGGTCATCCCCAAGATTAAGAGATTTTCCATACGCTGCTAGGGCATCGTATTTTAGATCTTCTATACGAAGAGAAGAAGTAGAATAGGCAGAAAAACCCGTGATGTTATGTACTGCAGTACAATGGTATGCCCCTGTGCTGTTCTTTCTTTTTGAACTCGAGTACGGCAATACTATGCAGTATAAAAATATAAAAATGTCTCAATATGTATAATTCTCAATAACTTGTGCAATGGAGTGGCTCGTACTTTTCCAATAATTGAAGAAGGTGGGGCAGGTCATGTGAATGCGTAGCAGGACCACCAGACGGGGTGACGCTGCCAGGCATCTCTCTATCGGTACTAGGTTTGTCGCGAAATTATTAACTGCTTGGCTGTTTGCTGTTGGGACATTTTTTTTTTGTTTTGGGATGGTTTAAGCCAGCAATTGTAATCCCTTAGTATAATCAATAATCAATTTTTGCGGCCCTCCAACCACCTCACAAGCAATGGATACCCTTGAGACTACTATTTTTAGAAGAAAGAAAGAAAGAAGGGGAGAAGAAGAAAGAAAGAGAGACAAAGAGAACAAAAGAGGAGGAAGAAGAGCCTCCACAAACGAAGTCTAGATTCGCCTGCCTCTCTCCATACTAAAGTTCTACTAAAGTAGCAACTCTTTTTGCTACCAGCCAAATACAATAGAAAAAAGGAAAAGTGTATTTTTCGTCCTTCAAGTATTGCAAAAATGTGGTTTTCATCCTTAATGTGTAGTTGATGCAAAAAGACACCTTAACTAACTGAACCGGTGCACTAAATTGATGCAAATAGACCATACAATTGCTAACATGAGAACCACATTTTTTTATGTGCTTCATTTATCTTTATTTTGTTCATCTTACATAATTATTAAATATTTGTATTGTTTTATTAACTTATATTGTTTTTTCTGCAAAGGTAAACAAACCTAGATACGTCATTTTAGAGTAATTTCCAAAAAATTATATTGTTTAAACTGTTGTATATATTGTTTACCTTTGTAGATACCTAGATACGTGATTTATGTCGCCGTTTAAAACAGTCATGGTTTGAATCAAGGTAGTAAAACAGTTGCACTGGTTTCATATTTTCTTGACTTAAAAAGAATCGATTATGAATTTTTAGATTAAATTATTTTTACATAGTTTTTTAAAATAAGAAAGTCACATTTGAAACCACTCAAAGGGCCATATTGACTGGTTCAATAGTTGGATGGCCCTCTATGTCCGGTTACGTAGTCGTGGGTTGAAAAGTGGACTTTTGGTATAGTTAGAGGGTATGAGCATGTCCACCAATCTCCAAATAAATATTTTCCATTAAATGTTATTAGTATGCCATAATACCACTTTTGTGAATTATTAAGAGAGATAATTTTGCAGTCTCTCCATATTCTTATCTCATGAGCAACTACCATATTGGAATAAACTAAACTCTCTCTTTATTTGAGGATAATTGGGGTGGATTATTGGTTAGTCCCAATAATTTTTAGGAGATGAAATGTGAGTTTGTTGGAGATCTGTTTTTTCACCAATCCTCCCAATGCGGTAATTGGATTGTGGAAAGGATGACTGCATGAGATGCTCAAAATGGGACTTTTCCCTATTGTTTTTGAGGTACCAGTATGAATTTCCTAAGGTTTTCCTTTACCACACAAGACCAGAATTGTCCTTAAGTATACAAATATATGTACAAAACCAATGCTGATGTGATTTGCCTCTGGCCGGCCAGACAACTAGTATAATAATACACTCTATTCGTTTCAAAATGATATCGTTTTGGCTTTTCTAGATATGTACCCTTTTTTTTGAGATTACACAGTACAACATAGACGCTCACACGCACGCACACTCACCCCTATGAACACACGTACGTAAACCCTACCCCTATGAGCACCTTTGAAGGACGGAGCCGGCAGATCTTGAGATTCACAAAGTCACCACAGGCGTCTCGCTGTCGACGGAGATGTCGCCTACCACCGAATGCATATCGTCGGTAAATCCTGAAATAAATCCAGGAAAATACGGGCACTAGGATTTGAACCCTGGTGGGTAGGTTCCACCACAAATGTGACATCCCAAATTTTTGAAAAGAACGAAGTTTGACCAAAGTCAAAATTTTGGTCAAAATTCGACCTAAATTTGAAGTAAAATTTCAAATAGACCAAAGAGATCTATGCATAACCTTTGACACAAAATTGGGATGAAAAAGAGTATAGAAATAGCTCATTCAAATGGAGAAAGAAAATGAGAAGGGTTACTATTCCTAATCTGAAAATAGGAGTTAAAGTTTCAGCTTTTGGCCATGCTGAGGAGCGATGTTTGAGCGACTATACAAATTTCTTGGTTGATCTTTTGACCATGGTACAAAAACGAAAGTTGTATAGTAAGGTATATAGAACAACCTTGTTGTTTGGATCAGACCATGATATGGTTTGGATCTAGGAGAAAAATCGCGCCAAAAATCGAAACAGATATATATTCAGAAAAATTCAGAGTTTTAAGGCTGAGTTGAAAGTTCTCAAATTGAGTTCAAACCGTTGAGAATTTGTAAAGGTTCAAAAAGGGAGAATGAAATTCAATTCAAGCCAGTGAACTTTTGTATTTTCATCTTGACTAAGTTATATGGAAAATTATGGAGAAATTTGAATTGGAAGTTTTGAACAACCCTAGGTTTTCAGAGATGGAATGAACACTTGAGCCCGATTCGGAAATTTGGTTCAAATTCGAGCTTTTGGCTGAGAATTTGGACTTGGTTCAAACATAGAAAATGAAATTGAAGTTATTACGGACAAGTAATTTGAGAAATTCAATTTCGGAGTCTGAAAATGGGGATAAAACTCGCCCGACATTGGAGCTCAAATTTCGCTTTGGTTGTTGCTCGAATCGGTTATGGGTTAAAATGAAAGTTGGAGTGTTTGGATTGCTCTACAAGTTCTATGTTTGGAGTTTGACAAGTTTAGAAGAAGTTTTGGGAGAAAAATAGCCGTAATGTCTTGGTTCAAGAGCTGGAGCTGGCAGCAATGGCGGTTCGACGTCGGTGACCATGGCCACGTGCCGTCGCGCATGCCATTGAGGTGTCAAGAGCTGCGGCATGAAGCGGCGAGTTCTGGGTCGGCAACTTGTCGATATATACCCGTCCTTTGCCTGCCTTCTTCTTTTCTTCCTCCTCATTGTTTCCGGTCACCTCTCGGTCGCCGGCGAAGCTCACCGTCGCGCGCCCTTGTCCAGCCACCTCCGTCCAATTCCTCTCGCTCACAGCTGCGCCTTGACCTCCTCTATCTTCCAGACCAGCTATAATCTTTCTCCGTCGCCTTTAGAGCCTGCACACCGTCGTTTTCTTTCTCGTCGTCATTGAGTTTGGCCGGGTAAGGCCGACCACCGTCGAAGTACCCTCTGCAGTGTTTCTGGTGGAGTTTAGGGGGCACGGTGAGGTTGAGCGTGGTCTGGTGGTGGTGTAGGGCTAGTTTTGGCCTTGTTGGGGCTTGAGTTAGCCGGTCGCGTCGTCGCCGCCGCGTTCACCGCCGTGCGCGCTTCCGCCATGGCAGGCGCACGTGAGCAGGCCGCTCGGGGGCATCGCAGCTCGCGTTAGGGGTTGCGTTGAGTTCGCCTCGGGTCGCCGGGGTTTGGCCGGACGGCGTGTCGCCGTCGTGTGCCGCCACCTGGGTCGTCGTGGAGGCGAGGTTGCGTGGGTAGTCATAGAGTTTTGGGGCTAGGCGTGTGCGCGGAGGCGAGGCGGTGATGTAGGGCTAGGTGTCGGGGTCGGGGGACCTCGCCGCCGGCGAGCCTGCGCCGGTCAGCGCGGCCTCCTCTGTTTAAACAGAGGCAGGGACCGCGGGGGTGAAGATGAGTTAGTTCAGGGGGTTTTGTGCAAAAGTGCCTTTTAGGTTTTGAAAATAGATTTAATTTTCAGTTTTTCACCTTTTAATTCATAGAAAATCATAGGAAAGTCCAATAATGCTGAAACTAATTTTGTTAATCTTGTTTTTAAGTTTGTCATCCCTTAAAAATGTTAAATAATTAAGTGTAGATAATTAATTTAATTCCTTGGTTTAGATTAAGTAAATAAATGCTTACTAATTACTAAAAATGCTAAAATTCCGATTAATCTTTTGATAATTAGAAATGATTTATAAAATTGGTTTCTTTATTTATTTAAATGCTTTTTCCATTTATAAAATGATTTGAAATCATTAAAAATCGACTAAAAATGATTTAGGGCCAGGTTTATTAAAAGAAAATTATAGGCTTGTCTTTAAAAATCTTGGGGTAGCTTAAGTTGGCTTGCAACTTTATCGAGAAGGGAAAGTTGCATAGCTTCTTTGAAAAGTGCCGCATATCATATCACTAATTCTCATTACGTTTTAGTATCTAAAGCTTCGGAGTACGGGCTCGTTGGACTCTCGGAGGAGCAGCGACAATTCAAGGAGGTGATCGTCGTCGCTCCGGAATCTCAACTCACGGAAGGATCTAACTTACTTGTGATTCCAGGCAAGCCTCGGAGCATCTTTGAGTCACCTATTTATTTCATAATATTCATGAGTCTAAATCTTATGCTTTAATGTTGCATTAGGTTAGGGATTGATTGAAATCCTTTGATGCATGAAATAATCCTTGGTAGAACTATCCTTGCTTAGTTATGAAACTTGATTAGCAATATCTACCTTAGCTATGCTTAGTAAGGTTAAGTTAAAAGATGATGATCTAGGCTATTACCAATCTTATATGAATCATGAAAGGCTTGGTGTTGAAAGATAGTGGGCATGAGTTGATAGGAGGGAATGAGGTAAGCTCGATCCTTAGTTCTGCCTACTTGCTTAAGTGAATAAGGACCGATCCGTTGTTTAATTGATTGATCAAGTGATTCTACCTGGTTTGTTACTGGGTTATGAGACCAGTAAAGCCAACTAGGTTGGTTGGCTCAATGATTGGAAATATCGCTTACCCGTGGTTGCTGGGTCGGAGAAAGGCTGACTTTTTTTATTTAGCCCTTTAAGCTTTCTTTTTTCACATTTAGATCCCTGAGAAAACGATACTCATCTTTGGACCCAATGGGTCGGCGCTATGATTCACGGTGCCGAGGTAACGCGTCTCGTGAGTCATGGCGCCGAGGTCTCTATGTTGTTGGATGAATCATCTGAGGTGGCGCCAAAGTGGCAAGGACCTGAGCGCCACCATGTATGGCGCCGAGCTCGGCGCCACTGATCTGGGCGCCGAGCTCTGCCGACCGAGCTCGCTCCCTGACCGAGGCAACGAGCTGTTGCCGGCGTGCTTTGTTTTTTGACGAACTTCGTCGTGCCCTGCAGTCTGCAGTGAGTGCCGGCCTGCCGCGCGTCTGCCGCCAATGAACCGCTTGCTGCGTCGAGCCGTCGACGTCCCCAGCTTGCAAACGATACTCGCTCCTGTCATCATTTCCAAAAGGGGGAAAAAAACTGGCTCATGTCGCCTAGTCTAGCGAGAGCAATTCGGCATGCACGCTTGCTGGTCCGGCCGCCAAGCTAGCTTTAGTGATTGTTTAGGTATTGTTGGAGATTTAAATACCCAATGCCATGTGCATGTGCATGCAAGTGTGTGGCCAGAGGCAAGCAATACTCCAGAAGAGTAATATGGGTAAACATCTTTCTCTTTCTTTTGCAAAGATGATTTCAGGCTTGTTTTGATTGTTAACTTTCGCCAACTTATTTTACCAATTTGTCACATCGAATGTTTAGACACTAATTAAGAATATTAAATATAGGTGTAAAAAAACCAATTACATAGATGGACTCCACATCGTGAGACTAATCTATTAAGCCTAATTAATTCGTCATTAGACAATGTCATGCTAGAGTAGCCCATCATTAAAAATACGATAATGACGTCACATATTAGGCTTAATAGATTCGTCTTGCGATATATAGTCCATCTGTGTAATTAGTTTTATAATTAGTCTATATTTAGTACTCCTAATTAGTGTCAAAAGGATGGATGTGACATTTCGCCAACTGTCGCTAACTTTACACCTCTCATCTAAACAAGCCTATTATCAGGATTCAGGACAAGACTTGACCAATGATTGTTGTATTAATAATTAATAAATGTGTGATTCAAGATAATAATTATGAGTCGACATTTTTTTTTGTATTTTAGGACAAATCTAATCACGTTGATTTTTTATCATCCAATTTATACATTTATTATCGGCTATTATTGATTAAATTTGGGCTTTAGATCTTCCTTTACTTTCTTTTTTTTTAAGCTTCCTTTCTACTACTTTCTTAGGCACACGCAAAAACATTGAAGTGTGAAGACATACATCAATTATTTTACAGGCAGCCTTACAGACGAGCTCTGTCCAGACTACTGGAGTAGACGGCAGGAGCAACGAGCAAGTAGTAGCTGTCTAGCTAGGGCCGTCGACGCAGCAAGCGTCGCTTGACCCGGCGGCAGACGCGTGGCAGGCTGGCACTGTGCGGACTACAGTGGCATGCGACGCAGCTGGTCCAAGAAAGCACGCAAGCAAATCTATGCATGCAGCGTACCGTCAGAGCAAGAGCTGGATGCCTCGGTCAGGGAGCGAGCTCCGTCGGCAGAGCTCGGCGCCCAGATCGGTGGCGCCGAGCTCGGCGCCATACATGGTGGCGCTGAGGTCCCTGATACCTTGGCGCCGCCTCAGATGATTTATCCAACAACATAGATACCTCGGCACCATGACTCATGGCGCCGAGACGTGTTACCTTAGCGCCGTGAATCATGGCGCCGACCCCTTTGTCCAAAGATGAGTATCGTTTTTTCAGGGGTCTAAACGTGAAAAAAGAAAGTTTAAAGGGCTAAATAACAAAAAATTCGGGAGAAAGGCGGGACCGTAGCCTGTAACTCACGGGGTGGTCGCCAGACTGGGGCCCACGTGGGGGTGCGTTTCCGGGTTCGAGTAAGGATATTTCCGGTCTTTGGTTCAGCCAATCGAAAGGTTGTTGCGTACAGTCGGTACAACTGTGCGTGACTGGGGGCTAGGTATCTCCTATAGGATGTAAATTGATCCGGATCGCCACAACTCTTGGTTATGAGTGCACTTGATCAGGTGTTAAACATCGTAGAGGAAACAAGTTGAACAAGGTCAGTTTGATTCATAAATGCTGGTTGAGCTTAGTACCACCTATATACAAAGTATTTTATAACCTAGATGGATAAGTAACAACTCAACGGATCTAAAATAAAGAAAATATAAGGATCAAGCTTTAGTAACGCTTTTTGGCAAAAGAGTCGAGTCGGCCAAACCCACGTAACGTCCAATCATATTCCTTGAGAGTCTTTTCTTTGGTAAGGCGGGTAAGTCTTGCTGAGTACCTTCGTACTCAGGGAATCTTCCTTGATGTTTTTCAGAAGCAGCACCCGAAGTCGTCGAGAAGGAGGACCCGAAGGCCTAGATCACCATGGTCCCGGTGATTCTAGGGATGAGCCGGAGGTTGTAGATATTTGTGGAATAGAACTACCTAGACTGGTTTGTATTAAACTCCTAGTAATGGCTTGACTTTGCATTTAAGTTCTGTTCAAAACTTGGCTTGTAATAAGTAAGAATCTTGGTATGTTATGTAAAAATGATAATACTCGTTGTGTTCTCTTTACCGAAAACGATCCTGTCGTATGGTAAAGATAAAAGTAATGTGGTTTATCGAGGAGTCCTTGGGACACTCGATAGATCACCAGTTTAAACTGTTTAAAGTGCGTTCAATGTCTATAAAATGATGTTATGGCGCATGTGAGCCAGTTTAAATTGGACGGTTCTGCCACAACAAAGAACCCAACCAACTGATATAAGTACATAAGTGTATGTATATCTCTCTAGACAAGCCAAGACTAATAGTATTTTGGGATGAAAAGAGTAAGAGTTATAGTACGAGTAATATTCTACGGAGAGAGTCGGTAATTTGCTATGTTTAGACTCCGGACGATCGAAGACGATCCACATACATACACGGGCGTCTTGACCGGCCGGTTAGATAATGAACGGACAGCTTGCCGGCCGGAGCAGCAGCTAGCGCGCGCAGGATGCTGTTGTCACTCACGTCACGCTCGGGCGAGGATCCCATACGATCCCGGCCGTCGTCTGTCGCTGCCACATGCTGTCCTGTACTGTTCGTCTAATCGTCTCGCCGTCGCTTTATTTTGCTGTTCCGCAATGGCCCTGGCCCCTTGACGACTCGCAAGGGCTCGCCGTTCCCCGGCCGGTAGATTGGCGGCCGGCACCACGTCCCGGCCGACTGCACAACTAGGGGTTTAGCCACCATGATTGCTTCCTTTCATTATGGTTCCACAGGAAACATGTAGGAGCACCTTCCCTAAAAAAACATGTAAGGAGCACCCAATTATCAATGATGCCCATCCTATCAATATGGACTGAAGCTTCATCCCGTTGGACTTTTCCGAATTTCAAATATTTCATTACGAGAACAAGCTTTGAGGCCAAGCACAGGGACATGATATATTGCAGTACAGTGATATGTCCCCCAATCCCCCATGTCCTACCCTTTCTGAACTCGATCGAGTACAGTAATATGTCTCAGGCCGTTCTTCTCGCTCTTCACTACTAGTAGCAGAGAACAAAAATGTCTCGTCTCGATAATTCTCAACAGCGAAAGCTGCAGGCAGCAGCTGGTGAGGGTCCAAAATCTCGGTGTAGTTTAGCGGAGCTGGTGCGTGGCGAGCGCGAGCGACTGCAACGATGGCCACGACAGCCGGCGGCGTCTGCTGTGGCTGGAATTGATATGCGGCGTCCCGTTGGGTCGTTTTCGCGCTGACTGGATAGCTTTGGAATGCCTTGCTACAGGTCCTGGTCAATTCTTTTCGGTTGCTTTCATCCTTCAGAGCTGTCGGTAAGAGTATTTTTCCTTGGTGAAAAATGACAAAGAAAGAGATGATGATCGAGAGTCATGCTGAGAAGATATGCATGAACTGTACTACGATTTGTGTTAATGAGCTAGACGACGCACGTGAGGGTTGTTTCTGTAGATTTTTTTTATATAGACTGGTTTTATTTTTCAGTAGCATGGGCAGTTCATGTCATCGTGTGTGGTAAGACAAAATCTCGAGGATTTATGCCAGTAGCATATGTATTTGGTAGGTTCAAAAGGTGCTACTTTTAGTATGTCGTGGGATGGTGGGCGCAGGCTAAAAATGGACTGTTCAGCGATCAACGCGATTGCTGGCTTAGCTTAAATTCGAAACAAACATATTATTCGAGATACATCATCCATGTTATGTTGTGTAATGGCCACAATCGATCATTTCCAATGACTAGACTTGAGCATGATTTCGCAACAAACCTAGTACCGAGAGAGATGCCCGGCCGGCAGCGTCATCCATCCGATGAGCTGAGCTCGCTAGTGGTGGTCCTGCTGCCGATCGAGCCCCTGCAGCTTTTGAGCGAGCGAGAGGTCCTCATGTTACCTGCCCGTGCCGAGACAAAGGTTGTTGCCTTGTTGGGCACGGGCACTACTGGTCCTCTGTATTGAGCGGATCTCTTTCTAGCTGCTGCCTTCTTCGCCAATGGCAAGTGGCAAACAGATCTGAGGAATGCACTGCGCGGGGTACAAATAAAATCCTCTGAGGTTGTCACGCTCACGCGGGCTCTTTGCGATTTCCTTTTTTAAATTTTTAAGGGTACTTGCGGATTTAATTCCAGCTAGCGCGCGGTAAGCTCGGGTGCGTTTAGATGCAGAAAGATTTCCAAAAAAACACTATATCTAACTTTTTCAATTAATTTCATCCCTCCCACCCACAGAACACTATTTATCTACAATGTCTTTTGGATCTACAGTGTTTTTTCGAAGAATCTTCCCGATCTAAACACTCCCTCCCGTAGGAGGCTGTGTGCACACAATCACGCACGTCTTGATTGGCGACCAGGAAGAGTTGCGGAAAGCCAAAACGTGAGATGCTCGTGACGTGTCTTTTCGGCCGGAACCTTTTTAGCTCCTGTGGGCTATCATTGAGAGGAAGGAGGTTACGCCGAGAATGAGATCGGCCCACACACAATGCTTGGTCTATTGAAGATTTCTTACGCCAATATGATTTTATTTTGTTGTTTGTAAAGTGGCACATCAACCTATCAAAACGAAACGTGGATGAAACTCGCTCCACAATGCAGTGTTTCACCTTTACTATAGTATTCCATATGTTCCCATCCCATTCGATTCTAAAGCTCATCAAGACTTGGAAATGGTGGACACATGGTTTCATGTAGATAAAACATATCCTGTCTCTACTCACTAATCTACTGTCACATAATTCAAAATAGTGAGGTGACGCCCTATATTAGTATGCATGGAACTCTCATTAAATCTCCATTGGGAATAACCTTATAGTAATATGCCTCTTCAATGAATCTATTGGGCGGGTTTCGCCGAAATCGCTCATCTGTAAAGAATGTATTTTCATATCTTTATGATAAATGATGGCTAGGTCTATGGTGAACTAGCAAAGGATAAATGTTGCGCTTATACGGTGGTGAGAGATTGATTTTCAAACAAACTTCGAAGTATTTATTGTCGAGTTGCCCTCTTAGTCCGTCAGCAAACTTAGGGCACTGTCTTTGATCGTCAAGATTATAGGATGAACAATATGTCAGGATTGGAAAGGAAATTAGGGGCAAAGAAGTGGAAGGCAAAAACTATATTAATTTTGTAAAGCTAGCTTGTCTCCTCAATCAGCTATGGTCATTTTTATATTTGTATTTATAGGATATCAATAGGGAGGCATGACCCATTATGAGTTGAAAACCTTGCTTACACCGGTGCAGCAACCCCGGTTGAATATGTCTTTTCGGGTGCAAAGCTTTTCCAAAGTTTAATCTTTCTCATTCGACCTCTAAATTAGATGTTTTTGTCAAAAAAGAAACTCCAAATCAGACGTTTCCTATATGGATTCTGGATGCATGCTTTGGCTACTGGACTCATGGAGACACCACTTCTCCGCTTGGATGAACAATATCCGTTGTTGCTATGCCTCTTGTAGGGTGAACATTGAAAAATATGTGAGTAGAAATGATCTAGGGTTTCGATCATATGACAATTTTGATCACCAAATGAGTCATATAATGTTGGATCAATCGAGTGGCTAATAATATCACCCCATAACTAAAGCAAGCCCAACAAAGGAGCAGACATGCTAGAACATGGGTCAACAATACTTGATCTCTTGACAAATATATGTACTCTTTTCCTGCAAAATAAAACAAGGCCTGTTCTAGAAGTTTTCTCTTAGTGCCAACTACCAAATGTGTCATTTAAGTCCAAAGGTTTCTGAAATACCTCTACAAGTATTGGTGTAGAATTGAGAGTGTAGATATCATATTAAGAACTCAAAATAATATAGATATTTTGGAACTTTTGATCTTCATGACATATTTAACAAGTTTATGGGCTGTAATTTGCGGTTTATGAGTCTAGATGACACTTCACGATAATTTTACTCGATCTACGGTTTATTTGCTATAGCAAAAAATGATGCATTGTCATAAAAAATAGTCTGAAAATTAAATCGGCCTTAGGCTACAGTGTAGTACAAGATCTTATGATTTTTTTTTCAATATTTTCCAATTGTAGGAGCATCTCCAAGAGACTCTTTAATCTTTTTCTAACTTACAGAAATAGAGATTTTGGCTTCAATTGGATATCCGAATATAGATATCCTCTATTTAGAAAGATGGAGAGTCAAGATGACTCTCTAGATGCGAACTGATTCTAGATTAGTTGGTTGAGTTCTTTGTGGTGGAACCTACCCACCAGGGTTCAAATCCTCGATTTGGCACTGGTGCTCGCATTTTCCTAGATTCATTCTAGGATTTATCGGCGCTATGCATTCGGTGGTAGGCGACGTCCCCGTCGACAGCGAGACGCCTTTTGGTGACTTCGTGAATATCAAGATTTGCTGGCCCAGTCTTTCGGAGGTGCTCATAGAGGTTGGGTTTACGTACGTGTATTCATAGGGGCGAGTGTACGTGCGTGTTGAGCATCTATGTTGTATTATGTAATCTAAAAAAAAGATGACTCTCTAGATATAGAAAGACTGTTGGAGAATATAAAGATATAGAAAATTATTTTAACTCAAATGACTCTTCAAATGATGATTTAGACAATATATTTTAGAAAGGATCTCGGAGGAGATGCTCTAACAGGTTGGATAAAAAGAAAGTCATGATTCGACTCGGCTCATTATTGTCTTTCCTCACCGAGTCGAGACTTTTAGCTCGTTGCTCAACGAGTTGGCTGGCAAGCCGCTCCCGACTCCTTCTGAGCTAAACTTAGCATTACGACAGTCGACAGACTTGTAGCCCGAGTCCCCACGAGCGGCCCAACCTGTTGCTCGTGTTGCGAACCCTAGCGGCTAGCGAGCTCGCCTCCGCTGGTCACTGCCGTGCCTGCCTTGCCGCACGGAGGAGCAGAACGATCAGAGAGAACCTGAACACAGATCTGTATCTTAGCCGTATATATGCTGGTTATTTGATATTTTTTTTTTATCAATGAGGATTCGATGCTGTCATGTCCTCCTATATTAACTTGAGGAGGTTGGAGGTGTAATTTTTAAGGTTGTGCTGTGATTTGGAAATGTTGCCATTTGTATGGAGTTTGCCTCCGAGCTTTCGATGTTGTGCCTCCGTGCTTCGTTTTTTACTCCTGTTTCTCGCTTGCGAGCTAGGACTGCCGGCTGAGCTCAGTTTTCAACTCGTTACGTAGCGAGCCGAGCCGAGCTGTTATCCAGCTCTACTGTACAGTACTTCTGGTGCAGCAGTGCAGGACGCCTCGAATGCACGCCTTCCTTTCTTCTTCTTCTTTTTCCCCTTTTCCTCCGCTGCTATCCTCCGCTTCTTCAGTCTCGGGCTTTCTTTCCTTCCGGCGACGACAGGGCGAAAGGACAGGTCTTGGCCGGGCGCTTCCTCAGTGACGAGAATCCGACTGGTATGGCCGCCTATTCCCTTCCCTTCCTTATATGCGAAACCGAACGCCCAAAACCCTCATGTTGTCGTTTGAATTCGGATTGGACAATGCATTTACCTGCTAAACAAACTTGATTGTTTTTCCCCTAAAAAATTATCAGGTATTTATACTGGGTCCGCTCGTGTATTTTCTCCTTTCATATTTTAGTGTAAGGCGGAATCTCTGTTATAAATTGTTAGTGTAATTTATAGTGGCGGATGCAGGATTATACAAATAGGTGTACATGTATTATTAATTTTATTCTTAAAGATATATTATTTTATTATACAATTTTTGAACAACTTATTTATACTAGCCATGCTAAATATACAAATGTATATAATTTTTTTATAATAAATTTAAACTTTAAACTTTTACAATATTCTTAGTTTTTTTATCGAGGCCACCTTATTTCCATTACGACAACGAAAATATATTTTTACACACCAAGAAACACAAGGAGAGTAGATATGAGGGTATGGGAGTATTTTGAAAGCGCTAAGCAGGCCTCACAGCACCACTAAAAACAAAGACGGTTTGAGAACAAGTTTAAACCCGACAACATGAACCTAACACAATAAAAACAAGTGGTGAACGAAATCCTCAAGTTTGCTGTAGATCTAGAATTATAATTTAGTTGGATAATCAACCTATCATTTTTATAATATCATATTTAAAAAACAATTAATTTTCTTTTAAGTAGCGATCACGATATTTTTTTAAAGATATTTTATCTAGAACCTTCATTTAGAAAAATTGTGTGTTGTTGTTATCTCATATTAAAAAAGTACTTAGATGTATATCAAAATGTCTATCATATACGTAAAATTTTTGGATACGAGAAAGGTTCTTCTACATTAATGCGGAGGGACTAGTCCCACCAACCTATGAGCCCCACCGGCCTAGGGCCCACATGTCAGTGGCACACAGGTAAGCATTTTTTCGCATGTAAAAGACTCTATCCCCCTCCCCTCTTCCCTTCCGCAGTTCCGCCGCTACCTGCGCAATTCAGACTCCTGACTGCGCCGCCTCTTCCTCTCGCGACGGCGAGCCTCTGCTGCCCGTCTCCTCCTCCTCCTCCTCCTCCACTGCCACCGCGTCCGTCCTCCGCCGCCTCCGACCTCCGCTGCCTCCACCTACGCCTGCCTGCCTCCGCCGTCGCCGCCCATCTGCTTCCTTCGTCTCCCGCCCCTGCCTCCTCCACCGCCCGCTCCTGCCTCCTCCACCGCCCCCTCCTGCCAACTCCGGCCGCGTCTGCGTCCTTCCTCGCCCGCCCCTGCCTCCTCCTCCACCGGCTCCTGCCTCCTCCACCGCCAACTCCGGCCGCGTCAGACTGGAACGGCGTCGTCACGGCTCCGTACCTCGTCGGCGCAGCACTGGAACGACGGTGCGGCTCCATCCTCCCCGGCAAGGCGGACTCCGTACGCTTGGCTGGTTAAGCGACGCCGACGCCGACGCCTAGGTTTTTCTACCGCTCGGACGCCTTCGCCTAGGCGACGCTTTAAATTCTCCTAATACTGGGTCGGCCCCTGGTCATTTCTACCCCTCCTGAAAACAGCAGCTTTTCTAAATCCTCATGAGAATTTTAATCTGAAAATCTGGACTTTTTCTAAGACTGTTCTTACTGTAGTATAAGCTTGCTGAATATTTCTTCTCCGTTTTCTTCCTGGGCTAAGTGACATGAGTTTTCTAAAATCTAAACAAAGTTTGTTGTTTGTTTCCTTGCTTTCCAAAGTTTTTGCGGCAGTTCCTGTGAGCAGTGTTCTTATAATCTGAATTTCTGTTAGCACAACTCTTGTTAGTTTTGCTAAAAAAAAATAATTTCAGTCTTAATTATGCATTGCTACCCATTAGTTTAAGGTTTAATATTTTTCCTAATCTTTGCGATGCCAATAATACTATGATACTGTGGTGTGAACATGATAATATTTACTCTCATAATCTGATGAAACACCATTTTGAAAGGCCATTCTTCCAGTACATATAACCTTTAAGGGCTCCCTAGTTCATTCTCTCTGACAAACCCGGTGGTTTTGAGGTTATTTCTCTCCCTGCTGAAATGTTACTCCATTTTGCGTGAACTCAAGCACAGCCACTGTTTCATTTTTCTTGTCAGGAGAAGCATTGCTCCTAGGACTAGTTCTTTTTATGTTATAAGAAGGATCCTTGAGTGAGTTTGCTTGCTATTCCCTTCAACCCTTTCATTGTGTTTTTCCTTATCATCTACATTACATATGATGATATTGGCTGGTTGATTTTGTAAAGCGCAAGTGGATGATATTTCCCTTCAGGGACTGTTAGTGATATACTATATGCAATTGGTATTGTATGCTAAACAGTAACAGTTAATTTATATTTCTTTGGGGGTAATGGGATATTTTTGTGGCTAGCTAGGCCTGTACAGGAGCAATTACTTGAATTCTGCACTCAAATCTAAATAAAATAGTATTGCACTGGGAAAACTTTATGCTATATGTGTTGCAGTTGTGGTATCAATCATGAAATTGTTATCATTTTTCTTAAAATTATTCACTATTTCTAATTAATGCCTCTATTTTTCTTTTCAAATGATTCATTCTTTAATGCCTTGGCCTCCGATTTTCCTTGCTGATGTACTCACAAGTCACAATGGACCAATCCTACTTTCAACAGTACCCAGACCACTTTTTTGTCATCATCAGGCTGTTGAACTATGTTATTTAAGGACTTTTTTACAGGATATTCGGAGCATGACAGAATTGCAGTCATCAGCACAAGGCACTAATGAAGTGCAAAGTCAGCAACCAAATCCAATGGCTACTGATGCTCCTGCAGGAGATTCTGGTTCCTTGTCAGTAGCTAGTAATGAAAATAAGAAGGTCTCTCGTGAAGATATTGAACTTGTAAGCTTGCTATCTACCAAATGACATCCCTCTGCATTGATAGTTTTAACGCTGTGGCCAACTAACTGAACGTTACATCCTGTTGCAGGTCCAGAATTTGATAGAGCGCTGTCTACAGCTGTACATGAACAAAGGAGAAGTTGTTAGGACTCTTTCTACTCGTGCAAGAATAGAACCTGGTTTTACTACTTTAGGTAGCGTTCTCGCTGTTGCCATGTTTATGTCTTTTGTACTAGTTTTGTCCCCAAAATGGGCTTCTGGTGGAACATTTATGTCAACATTTCTTTTGTTTTCACATGCCATAGTATGCACTGCTTCATCAAGTATCAACCTTTCAAATCTTACTCAGTCTTAAACAACTGTGAGAAGGTGAATATATCTACACTGAGCCTCATTGCTGTTTATATAGTATCAACCTTTCAAATCTTACTCAGTCTGAAACAAGTCATAGGATTACAATCAGTCGATCCTAATCAATTGTATCCTACCATAATAGCTAGCCGAATCCTATGGATATCTTCCATAAACTTAGCAACAACCGTGCTCAATTGTGTTGATGACAAAAATTTTGTCAATACTAATGCACAGTTTCTCATGATCTTTATATGCATTTACCCAAGTGATCAATGATGATTGACATTTATGAAAATGCTCGGTAGAAATGAACATGGAGCTCAACTTCTGCTATATGATGTATTATGATCATTAGACATCTAGTTGTACCCATTTGAGTTCTCAAGATCTACTGCTGATTTCATTGATGTTTTCTCTGCGTTCAGTATGGCAGAAACTTGAAGAAGAGAACTCTGAGTTCTTTAGGGCTTACTATATAAGGTTGAAATTGAAAAAGCAGATCATCTTGTTCAATCACTTATTGCAACACCAATACAATTTAATGAAATATCCATCACCTCCAAATGTTCCATTGGCTCCAATACAGAATGGGATTCACCACATGCCAGGTAATATCCCTATTTATAATTCTATCACAGAAAATGACTGAATAGGCTTGGGTTTTAAGTTTACGATTATATTTTTTCATGTTCTCTTTATGAATGTATTGTCCTTTCCTTTCAGTTGAAGTGCACACATTTTCTTTTATACAGTTTCATTCTCTTTATTGGTCTCACCATTGGTGCAATGTTAGCTCAATGTAGGCAATTTTCATGCTACTACTATTCACAAATGCATTTCGCTTGCATCGTTGTCGTTGATAAGCAAGCATTTACTGTATGTTAGTTTATTAAATTGATATTCATTTCAGATTTATACTTACTTTAGCCATCTTCTATTTTGTATAAACTTTGTTACTAAGACATAATTTTCTGCACCAAAATGCCTTGTTTCCAGCAACACTTTGTCATGGGTGTAGCAACAGTTTAACTGCCGCCTTAATCATCTACTGATTTACATGTGGAAAACTGCCGTTATCATTCTTATTTAATAAAAACTTGGTTCCAGTGCAGTTAGCAATTTACCAATGGGGTATCCAGTACTGCAGCAGCCTATTATGCCTGTTCCAGGCCAACCTCACATGGATCCAATGGCCTGTGGTCTCTCCAGTGGTCATGTAGTGAATGGAATCCCTGCACCAGGTGGTTATCATCCAATTCGCATGAACTCAGGAAATGAGTAAGTATTACCATTATTCCTTTTTTTTTTACCTTAAATTCTGTGACTGTTCATTATCAGTTTTTTCTGTGTAATCACTTTCCTGAGTATTATTTTGTCTACCTTCGGAGTGGCTCTCCTGTCTGTCAAACAGTTAAAGTGTACTCCCTCCGTCCTAAAAAGAATGCAATTATCACTTTTCGAGGAGTCAAACGATTTGAACTTTGACTAACTTTATATAAAAAAAATACAAACATCCATAGTATAAAATAAGTATCATTAGATTAATTATAGAGTATATTTTCATAATCAAATTTAATCAGAAACGCAAATGATAATACTATTTAATATAAAATTGGTCAAACATGAGATTCTTTGACTGACGCAATTTCCATAGTTGGATTCTTTTTGGGACGGAGGGAGTATCCTGCATTCCATTTTGAATTTCTGGAACACAAGGAATGTACAGTTTCTAATCTTACTTTTGGAAATGAGTTGTTTGTTGATACTGCACAATCAAAATGCTACAAAGCACATGTTTATAAATTACTAAACTGTTTCTACTTTGAAGTAATGGCACGTGTTGCTATCCACTGGTTTGCTGACTTGACTACATTGATTTCCTTTACTGATTCATTTTGTACCTGTTTCCTGATATCCAGTGTCATGTCAGGCTTATTACCATGTTTATTTTTATGTTTTTTTTTGCTATCCCTGGTTTGATGTCTTATGAATAAATCAAACATAATTTCTTTTTCTTGGACTACATTATAATTTTTGAATTTATTGCCCAATGAACTTGCAGAAAGTTATGTCTACAGTTGGTCTTTCATCCCTTTTTTTGTAACCTTTTATGTTCTGTCCACATTCTTAACTCTTGTGATGTTGCTCATATGTTGCTGCAGCATGGTTGTCGACAGTAGTGTGCCTGAAGCACCACATGCTGGTGCTACCGGCAGTGCCATGTCATCTGAGATGGCTGTGAGTCCCTCATCAGCGGCATCAAGCAACCATGCTCCTTTTACGCCATCGGAGATACCAGGGATGAGCATGGATGTATCAGCCCTAGATTCGACATTTGAATCCGATGTAGGGAATGCTGGGGCATTACAATTAGGGTCCGACGGCTTATCAAGAGACTCCATCAGATCCTTAGGGCAGCTCTGGAATTTCAGCCTTTCTGATCTAACAACAGATTTGACGAGCTTGGGAGGTAATGTTCTATTTGGAGAATTTTTTGTGTGAGTAATCTCAACTTCCATCATTGAATTACAAAGTTAGCATTATTGATATTAGATTTGAAGCTAAAAGATATACTCTAGTGTAACAAGATACTCTTTAATGCTGATTGTAGTAAAGAAATATAGTCATTTGTGCGTGAAGGAAAACATCAATAGGCAAAAAAAAAACAATTATTTTGTGCATCATTGTTTTCATGCGCTACCTATGCTATTGGTAGAATCTTAAACCTGACTTCTAGTGTTCTGAATAAGTTAGCAGTGATCTGTTCCAGAATAATATAACTCGGTAGAAGATTCTGTGTATGCCTTGCTGAGCATTGAAATATATGTTGCTATTCAATCAGATTTGGAAGCACTTGAGAACTACACCGGTACCCCTTTCCTGCCTTCGGACTCAGACATATTACTTGATTCCCCAGATCAGGATGACATAGGTAATTGTTCTCCTTTGATGTATCTTGTTCATCAGCTAAAATATTGCATTCTTACTGAACCATAGTGTTTGCACGTTTAATCTTTTTCCAGTTGAGTATTTTGCTGATGCCATCAACGGATCTCAATCAGATGAAGAGAAACCATAGTGGAGCTAGTTCAGTAGTGCTGTTCAGGTTCAGGCCATCTCTCATGTAGTAACGTAAGTTTGCTGCGGTGCGTGCCAAATCTAACTGTTCACACCCACGCAGGCCTTGTTTGGGGGGTGGGGTGGGGATCAAAATCACCCTCGATCCACTTGGGAAGGGATTAACCGAACAAGCTCACAGGTGGGGTAATTCCGTATTTAGCCTTTGCCTCTAGAGAATTTTGTAGTGGTTAAAATCCTAATTCTTTGGAATAAACAGTTGGTGTAGCCTTGGCCAGTTGGCCAGATAAAAGTTTCCGGTAGTCAATGGTGTATGGAAAGTTTAAAGTTGGTGACTGTGAGACCTTATCCATGGAACTCTCTGTACTTGCTACAGAAGTAGACAGCTGGGACGGGTTCACTCATTTCCTCCCATGCGTTGTGTTGCACTTGCACAGCCAATGGTCCGGTGCAGAAATGTGGGAAGATGCTTCAGCGCTTTACGCGGGCTTGCAGCCGAGACTTGTTTAATGTAAAATTTGAAGGCAGTTTGCGTATGCTTACGGTATCTACCTGGAGTAGTGGCTGGAGAACAGCAGGTTTGCTGCAAACCTGCAAAGGGGCACGGAGTCAGGGAACGGCGAGGTTCTTGGTGACGTGAAGCAGCTCCTGCAGGCTGCAGTCCGCACCGCCACAAGTAATTATTCACACTGACCTTACCATTAACATGACTGAGATTGATAGTTCATAGATGCAACAGATCCGCCGACTAACCTCGTCCAAAGCCACACCAAATCCGCTCAAAAGAAGTTTAATATATGGTACTAAGCTTACCATTATCATTGCTGATAATTTTTTTTATTGCCCTTAGTAACCGGAAAGTCCAGGGTTCGAGCCCAGTCTCTCCACTTTGTGTGGGTAAGATTGTGCGCAGATATCCCTTCCCTACATCCCGTATAGTGTGGGAGCTTACTGCACTAGGTACGCTCTTAGAAATATGTTTATGCTGGGTACGCTCTTAGGAGTATGTGTACGGCCGACGAAGGTTGGTCGTCAACTCTGGTCTTACATATGCTGAATGTATTTTTTGCCATGCAAGCTTTTACTAAAAATCAAGGGCACATTGTAGTGTGTTATACTCAACCCTATACCCCTCCAATGCGCTACTCTTCATCGGCAGATCTGAATGTCGTGACCCAGGTTGAGACCCAAACTACAAAATTGATCCATCAACAATATTTTAACATTTTCTATAGTTAGTGATAGGAAGTCTCCAATTCTTCGATATGTGCTATGTACTAATACAGGTCTCTAGTTACTAGAAAGGAACACAACTACTAATCCATTTGACTTTTTTACTTCAAGTTTATCATTTATCTTACTAGCAAAGACGTATGTGCGACACACACGTGATACAAAAGGGCATAGTCAACAATAACATGGCATTTTGTCTCAAGCAAGTTGAGATAGGCTAGAAATGAAACCTAAAAAAGTATAGCTGATGGGTAAAAAATTGGAGCGGCGAGAAAAATATTTAGTATTTTACATAAACACTCTCCAACTTTTCGAGAATCGATCAAGTCTAGAGATAAAAATAGATTGTATGTTTCATCATTTTTGTTTATCAAATATTAAGCCCAAGGTGGCATATTCAAACAAATAAAAGAATCAAACTTGTTTGTGCGTCCACTGAGATTGCCACGAACGGCAGACAACTGTGGCCTACCATGCCCAATACATACCAGGACCAGCAATTTGAGAACCCCACGACGAAGCCCAAGAGTTGTTTGCTTATCAAGAGTCCAAACCGGCGTCGATGGCATCGCACGTGCCGTCGTGGCTGCTGAGCGATGAACGCAGGGTTGTCGCTGCCTCGCTGGTGAGCCCCGGCGAGATCGTCCGGCGCGCGTCGTCGCGGCTGGAGGACGAGCTCAAGGAGAACAAGCAGAGGTTCGTGCCCGCGTACGAGCGGCTCAAGACTTGTAGGCCCGGAGGAGTGGTGCTTGGTGGGCCGTGGCCCGTGGGGAGGGGAAGAAAGAGCCGAAGAGGACGTGGGGAGGGGACGCGTCACGCGTGCAGGCGCAGGACAGGCGCCCGATGGGTACGACAGGCGTGTAAACGAACGTAGCGGTGAGAAAATAATTTTGGTTTTGCCACAAACATTATCTAAACATTAGTTTTGGAGGGTTTGACCATTTTTCCACCCCCGTTGACCCTTACAGGTGGATCCAACGTGAGGGATACCGTGGACCCAAATTGGGTGAGGAACGTTTTCAATTCTACTCGTTCTTTTATAGATAGATTCAAAAAATTTATGCAAACATAATCAAATTAAGTCATTTGAAGAACTTATACTAATAAAGCAAATCATAATAAAAAAAAGATAATAATTTGCATAATTTTTTTAATAAGAGGAGTAGTTAAACTTAAAGTAAAAAAGTCAAACAAATTGTAATTTGAAACGAAGGGAGTAAGTATGAAAACGGTCTAGATGGACGGGTGGAACAAGTCCACTTAGGGTGTGTTTGATTGGTTGTACCATTTGATTCATGTATGGAATGGTACAAAATAATGATGATTATTTTGTTTGGTTTGATGAATTGTACCAACTCATCCAGGATGGAACCATCCCACTTGATACAATGTTGTACTAGTTAGAGTGAACCAAGTGGTACAAGCAATTTTGTTGAACCATCCCATCCAGGATTATCCATTCATGCATCATATGGTGCATGCAACCAAACACACCTTCACCTCGTAGGAACCACATCAAACCCGCTTAAAAAAGGAGTACAACATATGTGCTAGGCTTACCTTAACATGGTTGTAAAATTTATCACTTTTACAAATATGTGATAGGCTATCTTGTTTTTTAGAGTACTCCACACGCTTGAGTGAAAATGGTCGAGATGGATAGACGGAACAAGTTCGCCGAATATACTTTGTTTGTTTGGAACCACACAAAATCGGCTAGTGAAAGAGTCCAACATATGTTTTAATCCATACACACCGTAGGTTTATTAAGACTGGTAAAATTTATCACTGTTAAATATGTTCATGGCCAATGAAAGTTGATCATTCTACCTCTAGACAAACCATCCATTTTTTCGAGTTCTCCGGGCGCTGTGTTGTGGAAAAGCTAAATCACATTCGAGTATTGAGATGTCTCCCGCACAATTGAATTTTCCCATCACACAAATCTTTTTTTTCAACTCCGACGAGATTTTCGGCGAGGTTATAGTTAAGGAGTTTAGGGTTACGGGGTTGCCTGGGGCCATACTCACTGCCGGCCTTAGAGGATGCCCGAGGGTGACCGGCCAACTCGACAAAGGTGGCAACTAGCTGGGAGGCAAAGCCGCCGCCGATGGGCAGTGAGGGCAGGGTTGGCGCCCGGCCAAGCTAGGGCCATGCTAGATGGGTGGTGGCAGGACCAGGCGGTGGAGGAGCTGGGCGTTGACATCCATTTTAAATCCGGTGGTTCGAAAATGTGAGTGTAGAGAGCCCTTACAATACTCAAGTGTGATATAGACATTCATTGTGTTATTTGTCCGCTTGCTTCGTGCCAGTTGTGGTTGCATTGCACTGCATTGTATGGAAACAGTGAAGATATATGCGGACCAAAACTACAGTAGAAGATGGATATATGTAGGAAAAAGTTCTTTCGTCGTCCCTTAACTATTGCCTGGTCTGAGTTTCATCCCTCATGAATAAACCAAGTATCTAAGGTCCCTCGTGTATCTAAACCGTTCACTTTTGGCTCCTCACCAGCCTTGAGGGTGGTTTTGGACGATGTGGCGGTGGGACCCACATGTCAGACAGTGGGACCCACCCTCTTCTTCCTCCTCTCTTCCGCCCTGCCGCCTGGCAGTGGATGAGGCCCCAGAGGCTGCATGCCTTACGCCACCGCCACGGCTTCTTCACAGGCCCGTGGTGGAACGCAGCGATGTCCAGGCTGGCGGAGAAGTCTTCCATGAGGGAGCTGCTGCTGAAGCGGTGGTGGTCCAATAAGTCTTCCGCGTCGGGCCGCTCAAGGCTACGGCGGGGATGTTGGCGTCGGCGCGGGCTGGGAGTTGTCCCCCACGACGTGGATTTCGCGAAAGGAGCCCTGATGGTGGATTTCGTGGGCGCCCCGCGGCGGCACTCGGCAAATCTTGCAGGGTGGGGCAGGAGCAGGCGGCGAACGGCAGGGTGGGGCAGGAGCAGGCGGCGAGGGCAGCGCGGGGCAGGAGTAGGCTGCAAGTGGCAACACTTGCAGCGGGGCGAAACAACGGCGAGGTATGGCGGCGGAGATAACTGTATGAAGGTTGAAGAAAGCGTAGAGGAGATAGGTGTCTGACGTGGACAAGGTCGACATGTCGCGACGTAGGCAAAACTACCGTGAAAACAGCCGGGGACCAGAAATAGACGGTTTTGCAAGGGACGGTATCTAGTTTTGCAAGTTGAGGGACGGTCAATACCTGGATTTTTAGACGAGGGATGGAACTCAGACTACCCAATAGTTGAGGGACGGTGAAAGTATTTTTTCCATACATGTATGTTGGGGAATTTAGTCGTGTGGAATTGGCCCATGTACGGCCCATGATGCATGAATTTTCTGATTGCCAAATCTGCGCCTGAAGCCTAGGGCTCGTTTGGATTGCTACCTTCACACGCCCTACCAAAATTTGGGTAGTTGACTGCTAGGGCGCTGTCCGTTTGGATGCTTGCCAAATTTTGGCGTGCCTTTGCCATAGAAGAGACGCTAGTTAGATTTTGACGCCAATTCCGGACGAACCGAGGGCGGTGAAATCCTCCGCCAACATTTTGGTGAACCTTCCATTGGCGTGGCGCTCTGGGGCAAAAACCAAACGGACCCCTAATCTGCTGGTGGGCGCAGTGAAATAATCATTCATGCATGGAACGTAAGCGAGGTACAGTTCAGGGCTGTCACTTTCTCGGCTGCTTTTAACCGCGTCATAGCGACCACCCCTTTTTATTTTCCCCCTCTATCCAAACAGCACCAGCAAATTAGCAATACGAAGCAACTAGTCATGGCGTATCAAATTTGCATCACATGGCCGCAAGCGGATGCTTGTTCGGCTTGTATAAAACCAGTCAAGGTCACGAGCTCATAAAAAATCTCCTCTTGCTTTCTCTTTGGCATGTCGCCCACCTCACATCGGCGCTTTCTCTTCGCCGTCGGCATCCTCGATGGATTCTTTTATCTTTCTCCTTTTACCTTTCCTTTTTCAAAGAAAGAAAAACGGCTTCTCTCTTTCTTTTTTCTTTTTACTATATGGCTCGCCGCGATTCTTTGTTCTTCTACTCTACTACCATGCCATCCCTCCTTTTATTTTGCCCAATGTTTTCTACACTTCTAACGATGTGTACAAAGGAATAGAAGCCCGCACATGTGTATGGGATAAGATGTTCGTAAGGATGAATTTTCGTGTATCCCGTCAAACACTTTAAATTATTTTGAATGTAAATATATTTTTATGTGTTAAGTTTACAAATGTGAAAATGGTAAGAGTAGATTAGTATTGAAATATAGTTTCATAAAAGTAATTGTTAAATATATTTAATACCAAAAAATATTATTCAAAGTTATGTTTTAATTTGGAGTCCATGTCAATGTCTCCAACACGTGTGTGAATTTATATATCTGCGTGTATACTCTCTCTTTGATAATGTAAGAGCATCTCTAGTGGGGCATGTAAATTTGGGCTCCCAAATCCTATTTTACAAGCCCACATGTAAAATTTAGGAGCCTAAATTTGCATCCAACTCCAGTGGAGCATGCATCCATACACTAGTGAGGCATGTAAAATGGTGGGATCCATGATTGGAGAAGAAGGATGATGATTTGAGAGGGAGGATGAGAGGCTCTCAAATCTAGGGGCTTGGAGGGGAAATTTGGGAGGGCATGTAAAATAGGAGGGAGTTTATGAGCCCCACTAGAGAATGTTTTTTTTTTGTTTTGGCTCCTAAAATTTAGAGTAGGAGCCTATTTAGGAGCTCCCACGGGAGATGCTATGTAATTTCCCCAACACGGAAACCAAGGAACAGATTTAATTAGATTTTTCAAAGTAAGAAAGAAACAACCACCAATAGAACTATGAGAAAATAATAAAGACTCTTATTCGTAGCCAATACTTATTCATGTGAAGAAAGGTGAGAAAGTACCTTCTATTTCCTACACGTTATATATTGGGAGGGAAGTACTTATGTTTTGGACAGACTTTTATTAATGTCTAGTTTAAACAGATGTTAATCTCTATACAAATAGAATAGCGTAATTGAATGTATCACAATTAAAAATTAAAACTTCTCAGTGATATGTGATTCTCCTAGTGTTTTAGTATTCAAAATTCTATATAAACTTTCCATACTAAATTCCTAGATTCTTCTAGTGTTTTAGTATTCTAACACCACAATCAAGATCACGAAACGGAACACATATCAACGATCGAATCAAAATTAAAGCTTGGGCGGTCCCAAGTCCGATCCCAACCGCTAGCTGGACAAACAGCACCAACTAATTCATTCAGTTAAGCATTGCTTCCCCTAGCTAGCTGTTGCACCAAGAACTGCTTATGATATTTCGCTTTCAGCGTCAGGCCCGTTCTTTTCAGCTGCCCTTGCTGCTCTGCATTTATCGTTACTGTTCCTACACGGTTGCCGGTTGGAGACCGGAAATATTCATTTTCCAAGATGTGGAAATTGTATGTTTGTCCAAAAGAAGAAAAAAAAAGCGTACGCGTCAGCGTGCGTGCATGTGTCATGCGTGAGAGTGAATTCTCGTGAACCGTGAAAAATGTAACGCTCATCACTTGTTACTACTGGAGTCATGGTATGTCACCGTTTTCTTTTCTTTTCTTTGGGCGACGACTGCGGAGGTATGCCTCAATCAGTCGAATACGTACAAGCTGCTCGTTCCATTATTAATCGGTATAATCTGCCAGATCTATATGACATGATCCTGATGCTTGTTTAGAATGAGGACTGGCTTTGATAATCACTACCGGAATCTTGAAGTTTGCCGTGTGTCAAGATGTTTGACGTGTGTCAAACATCGGGCATACGGCGAACATACACTTTGCCGCGAGCTGAAAGCAGAGCACACGGCGAAGAAATAGCACACGGCGAAAACTGCATTTGCCGTGTGTCATCCAGCGGGCACACAACGAGGTTTTCGCCGTGTGTCATCCAGCGGGCACACAACGAAAACAACATTTGTCGTGTGTCATCCAAAAGGCACACGACGAACCCCTGACAACGAGACCCTACCCCTCCGCGCCGTTAACGGCAACCTCCATGCCCTTAACAGTGTCGCCACGTTCGCCGTGTGCTATGTCGTGGCACACGGCGAACATTTGAGTTTGTCATGTGCTATGTCGTGGACACACAACGACATTTGCGTTCGCCATGTGCTAAAAGTCCAGCACACGGCGAATGGTAAAAAAAAGATCGATTTTAGAGTCCAAACTTTTTGTACACATCTCCTACATTGCTTGGCACTGCGTGTTTTAGTTTGGTGAATTTTTAGTTTTGTTTGCTATATTTAAGTATTTCTTTTCTTTAAAAAGAGTTTTTTGTATTTACAAAATTTGAATTGAAACTTCATGAAATGATATAGTAAAATAAGTGGGAAAATAATATCCATAATATTGAAGGTATTTTACGTCCTCATCCATTAGTTCAAATCAAAATATGAAATTCTTTTTCAAAAAATTTTGTCGTCAACGTGAGGTTGAATTCTGTAAAAATTATAGAAAATTCAAATGACGTTGAAAAATTACAAGATTTGATGATAACTTATTTCATCGCATGTAAAGTGTATAATAAATAGTTGAGAATGTTTCACAATTGTTGTCACGTACGTTGTTTGAAAACCAAACGTTGCTAGAAGAAGTTCGAGAAAGTAGAGAAGTGCTTGGTTAGGTTTTAAAGCAGAGCAATATTCGAATTTGAGTTTGGCTTGAAATCGTTTCTATATAGTCATTATGCAACATAACTTGGTTAATGTTAATTTTTGGTATTTTTTCGGCTCTATGTGATAATATTTTAAAATTAATCTATTTCAAAAAATTAATATATTTCCTTGCACACGGCGAAAGGATTTTTGAATTTTTTTTATTTTTTAATGTTTTGCTTCGCCATGTGCCGTAGATATGGGCACACAACGAAGGCTTTTTAAATTTTTTTATATTTTTTTAATGTTTTTCTTCGTCGTGTGCTGTAGATCGGGGCACACAGCGAAGTTGATTTCAATTTTGTTTACTGTTCTGCTTCGCCGTGTGCCCTAGATCTGGGCACACGGCGAAGTTTTAGTTAAAAATGCCTGATGCCTCTCTCACTCTCACTCTCTCTCATTCTCATCCCTTCTTCCAGCTCACACGCGCGCCGCCGCCTCCCACCGTCGTCGCCAGCCGCTGCCTCCAGGTGCCACCAACCGCCACCGCCAGCCGCCGCCGCCTGCTCCGCCCAAGCCCCGCCGCCCGGCCGGCCGCCAGCCCGCCGCCCACGCAGAGCGGCCGCGCGCAGCACGGACCGAGCGGGCGCGGCCTTGGGAGAGGAGGGAGCCGGCGGCGGCCGTGAGGAGGAGGAGGCGGAGGGAGAGGGAGAAGGAAAGGAGGAGGAGGAGCCGGCGGCGGCTGTGAATATTAACATTGAATGAAACATTGAATAATAGAATCGAATTTGTACTGAAATTTAGATTGTATGTATGACCGATATATTGAATTGTAATGAATTTGTGGTTGTCGGCCATCTTGCCGTCTGTAATTTGGGATCGGTGGCATCGAATGCGCCAAACGGGTCACCCGCTGGGATGTCATCGACGTTCCCTCCAGTGCAGTTGTTCCCACTTCAGCCTAATGCCATGCTGCCCGTCAACGAAGCACAGTTGTTCCCACTTCATCCTAATGCAATGCCGCCCGTCGGCGAACCACCCTCCAACCCGCCTCAGTAATATTCCCGTCGTTGTGAACAAGAACTATTATTGTTGTGAAAGCGACTTATGGTTGTTGTGAACTTAACTATAATTATTGTTGTCACATCGGACTGTTGGTTTAGTTATATGTACTGCCTGAAATGCTTCTTGTCATATAGTCATGCTTATATGTGATTTTCTATTTAAGTGGGGACATTTAAATGTGAAAAATAAAAAACAGAAAACATAAGCCCACTTCGCTGTGTGCCGCAGGCTAGGCACATGGCAAAATGACCAAAAACACACTGTTTAAAGTGCACTTCGACGTGTGCCGCCGGCTAGGCACACGGCGAAGGGGGCATTCTGCTGCTGGTACAGACCACTTCGCCGTGTGCCCGGTCACCGCACACACGGCGAATCCTCACAACTTCGCCGTGTGCCAGGTGACCAGGCACACGGCGAAGCTGCCGTCACGCCGTCCTCCGTTGACAGCGTCTTTTTTCGCCGTATGGCGGAAAAACACACAGCAAAGGTGTTCGCCGTGTGCTCCTGGCTTGGCACACGGCGAAGATTAATTCGCTGTCATAGCTGTTCGCCGTCGGGCGTTCGCTGTGTGCCGTACACGGCGAATTATTCGCCGTGTGTTTTTGCGTCTTCGCCGTGTGCCGCACACGGCAAACTATTCGCATTGTGTTTTCGCGTAGTGACTACTGTGATACGGTGATACCATTATTACCATACGTCGAGTCCTTGATGATCGCTGCCGCGAGCGAGCGCGCACCAATCCTTTCCGGTAGCATACAGTTATATTGTGTACCCTGTATTGTATACAAGTGGGGATGTGCATTGAGCGTGAAAGCCTACGTGCCCTTTTTCACAAATACGAAAAACAGACACCAAATAGTTGTAAGGCATAGAGAATTCTTTATATCGATTTTTTGTGTACTATGCATAAAAGTTCTTTCCTGTGAGTACCTCTCTGTGTATGATTGTTCAGAGTCTGACATATACACGTACTTTGATTTTTTTAAAAAAAGATAATTCTGTTAATGAGCAAATTGTAAATATATACATTTTTCGCTAAAGAAACAAAATTCTATTTATCCTTTTGTTTTGGAAATAGGGTAGTTAATTAGCTTCTGATTCCAGGAGTAAACACAGAAGTTGGTACGAAATTTACAATTTAATCCAAACATAGAAATAACAAATGTTGACGATTCGGCATGGTACCACGACTATTTGGTGCATTGCCATTTACTCGTCATTATTCCAACTTTCTTGGAGAGTAAAAAAAAATCTCATGTTTGACTAAATTTATACAACAAAATACTAACACTCATGATACCAAATAAATCTTATTAGTTTTTTATTAAATATATTTTTTATAGTATATCTATGTAGTGCCATAATCTTTGTGATCATCTTCATAATTTTAGTCAAACATAAATGGTTTGGCTCTTCAAGATAAAATTCCTTACAAATTGGAGACCTACGCATCTCTTAACCACGATATATGGATGCTCCTTGTCAAACTACACCTAACATCATGCCATCCCTCCTTGTTTGACCACGATTCGGCAGATGTATATGTAAGTGTGATTTGCCGAAAGAAAAAGAAAAAAAAATGAGGAACTCATTTTTCCGCGCCATCATTGCCTAGGGCCTCTACTTAGTTTTTCTTTGTCTAGCCAAAAAGTAGATTTTTCGTTTATAAGAGTGATGAATTGCTAATAATGTCTTCAAATTTGTTTGGTTGACGATCGATGCATGTAGCAGCCACACGCACATGCCACGAAGTTTTGATTTATTGGAGCATCCATATATTATTTTAGGCTCTCGTTTAGTTCATCAACTTTTTTCATTGCTATAGGAAATTTGAATGTTTGAATGCGAATTAAGAGTATTAAACATGGATAGCTGACAAAACTCATTCCATAACCCCTGGGTGATGAAATCTATTAATATAAACTTAGTTAGTGTGACATCCCCGTTTTTTAAAAGGCACGAAGTTTGACCAAAGTCAAAATTTGGTCAAAATTCGACATAAATTTGAAGTAAAAATGTATAATTGATCAAGAAGATTGAAAGAGAATGTTTGACACAAAATTGGGATGAAATGGAGAATGGAAATAGCTCAATTAAATGGAGAAAGAAAAATGAGAAGAGTTACTGTTTCAAATCTGAAAATAGGAGTTTGAATTTCAGTTTTGGACTTTTTGAGCAGCAATGTTTGAGTGATCATAAAAATTTATTGGTTGATCTATTGACCATGGTACAAAAACAAAAGTTGTAAAGTAAGGTATAAAGAACAACTTTGTTTCTGGGTTCAGCTTGAGCTTAGATGTAAATCAAGGAGAAAAACTGGGTTAAAAATCGAATCAGAAAAAGGTGGAGGAAATTCAGAGTTAAAAAGGGCTGAAAACTTCAGTTTCAAATGGAGCTCAAACTGTTGAGAATTTGAAAGAGGTCCAAAAATAAGAAATGAAATTCAAGTCAAGGTAAAGAACTTTTGTGTTTTGAGGAATAGCATGTTCTATTCAAAATTTGGGAGTAATTTGAATTTGAATTTCTGAACCAAGTTAGGGTTTCAGGGTTCAGATGAACACCTTAACCCGACCGATGATCAAGGCTCGAATTCGAGCGTTTGATTGAGAATTTGAGTATGGTGCCAAAATAGAAAATGGAATTGAATGTGTTACGGACAAGTTTCATTTGGGATCGAGGAGAGCTTGAATGGAAAGTTGAAAGTAATTTGAAGAATTCGATTTCGGGTCTGAAAATGTGGAATAAAAATCGGCCGACATTGGATCTTCGAATCCGCGTTGTACACTGCTTGAATCGAAAAGGTTGCAACATGACAATTGGAGTGCTATGTTTCTTCTACAAGTTCCATGTTTGGAGTTGAATGAGTTGAGAAGGATATTTGGAAGAAATTGGGGCCGCAATGTCGGGTTCCGAGCTCGGTTCTAGCAACTATGGCGGCCGACGTCGGTGGAGGAGGCGGTGGCTCGGCCATGCGTCGCCGGGCATGGCATCACCGTGGTGAAGTGATCAGCAGGAGCTGGCGGTCGTCCAGGGTCGGTTCTCGTTGATATATACCCGCTCTACGCTGGCGTTCTTCTCCTTTTCTTCCTCTTCCTCGCTCCCGGTTTCTCTCGGTCGCCGGCGAAGTTCATCGTCGCGCGCCCTTGTCCAGCCACCTCTGTCCAATTCCTCTTGCTCACAGCTGCGCCTTGACTTCCTCTACCTTCCAGACCGACTCTCTTTTGCTCTCATCACCTCCAGAGCTGTCGCGCCGTCTTCTTCCTCAGTGGCTTCGTCAAGCTCGGCCGGGTAAGGCCGACCACCGTCGAGAGGGGTCCTGCAGTGGTGTTTGGGAAGTTTGGAGAGTACGGTGAGGTCGAGCGTGGGCTGGGGCTCGTGTAGGTCTTGTTGGTGGTTTGTTTGGGGGCTCGGTTCGGCGTAGACGCGTCGTCGCCGCCGCGTTCGCCGCCGTGCGCGTTCCCGCCATGGTAGGCGCACGTGAGCAGGCCGTTCGGGGCCACCGCAGCTAGCGTTAGGGGTTGCGCTAGGTTCGCCTCACGTCGCTGCTGCTCTCCGGCGTGTTTTCCTCGAGCCGTCGCCGGGGTTTGGCCGGCCGGCGTGTCGCCGTCGTGCGCCGCCGCCGGGGTCGTCGCGGGGAAGATGCTGCGAGGGTCGCGAGGGGGTTTTGGGGCTTGGCGTGTGCGGAGTGGCGAGGCGGTGCTGTTGGGCTCGGTGTCGGGGTCGGGGGACCTCGCCACCGGTGAGCCTGCCGCCGGTCAAGGCCGGCGGGGCGCGGTCAGCGCGGCTCCCCTGTTTTGAACGGGGGGAGGGGCCGCGGGGGAGAAGGAGGGTTTTTCCAGGGGGGTTTTGTGCAAAACTATCATTTAGGTTTTGAAATAGATTTAAATTTCGTGTTTTCACCTTTTAATTCATAGAAAACCATAGGAAAGTCCAAAAATGATGAAATCAATTTTGTTAACCTTGTTTTAAAGTTTGTCATCCATTAAAAATGTTAAATAACCTTGTGTAAGTAATTAATTTAATTCCTTTGTTTAGATTAATTAAATAAAGGTTTAATAATTTCTAAAAGGGTTAAAATTCTGATTAATTCTTTTATAATTAGAAATAATTTCTAAAATTGTTTTATGTATTTATTTAAATGCTTTATCATTTTAGAAAATGATTTTAAATCATTAAAAATCAACTAAAAATGATTTAGGGCAAGTTTTATTAAAGGAAAAATATAGGTGTGTCTTTAAAAATCTTTGGTAGTTTGTGTTGGCTTGCAACTTTATCGAGAAGGGAAAGTTTCTTAGCTGCTTTGAAAAGTGTTGCATAGCATATCACTAACTTGCATTACGTTTTAGTATCTCAAGCTTCGGAGTACGAGCTCGTTGGATTCGCGGAGGAGCAGCGGCAAGACCAAGAAGTGATCGTCATCGCTCCGGAATCTCGTATCGCGGAAGGATCTAACCTGCTCGTGATTCCAGGCAAGCCCCGGAGCATCTTTGAATCACCCATTATTTCATAATATTCATGAGTCCAAATCTTATGATTTTATGTGCATTAGGTTAGGGATTGGTTGAAACCCTTTGATGCATAAAAAAAATCCTTGGTAGAACTATCCTTGCTTAGCTAAGAAATTTGATTAGCAATATCTACATTGGCTATGCTTAGTAAGTTACGTAAAAGATGATGAACTAGGCCATCACCAATCTTATATGAATCACGAAAGATTCGAGTTGAAAGATAGTGGGCAGAAGCTGGTAGGAGAGATTTAGGTAAGCTCGATCCATAGTTCTGCCTACTTGTTTAAGTGACTAAGGACCGATCCGTTGTTTAATTGATTGATCAAGTGATGCTACCTGGTTTCTTACTGGGTTATGGGACCAGTAAAGCCAATTAGATTAGTTGGTTCACTGATTGGAAATATCGCTTACCCGTGCTTGCTGGGTCGGAGAAAGGCGGGGCCGTAGCCTGTAACTCACGGGGTGGTCGCCAGACGTGGGGCCCACGTGGGGGTGCGTTCCCAGGTTCGAGTAAGGATATTTCCGGTGTTGGCCCAGCTGATTGAAAGGTTGTTGCGTACAGTAAGATCGACTGTGCGTGACTGGGGGCTAGGTATCTCCTGCAGGATGTACTTTGATCCGGATCGACACAACTCTTGGTTATGAGTGCACTTGATCAAGTGTTAAATATCGTAGAGGAAACAAGTTGAACAAGATCGGTGTGGTTCATAAATGCTGGTTGAGCTTAGTACAACCTGTATGCAAAATAAATAAAATATAAGGATCAAGTGTTACTAATGCTTTTGGCAAAAGAGTCGAGTCAGCCAAATCCACATAAAGCCCAATCATATTCCTTGGGAGTCTTTTCTTTGGTAAGGCGGGTAAGTCTTGCTGAGTACCTTCGTACTCAGGGAATCTCCCTTTTGTTTTCCAGAAGAAGCTACGGAGGGGATCACCAAGAAGGTCCAGAAGACCTAGAGCATCGTGGTCCCGGTGATTCTAGGGTTAAGCCGGAGCCTGTAGATAATTATGATGTAGAACTACCTAGACTGGTTTGTATTAAACTCTTAGTAATGGCTTGACTTGCATTTAAGTTCTCTTCAAAACCTGACTTGTAATAAGTAAGAATCTTGGTATATTGTGTAAAAATGATAATGCTCGTTATGTTCTCCTTACCGAAAACGATCCTGATGTATGGCAAAGATATGAGTTAACGAGGTTTATCGAGGAGTCCTTGGGACACTCGACAGATCACCAGTTTAAACTGTTTGAAGTGCGTCCGATGACCGTAACAGGTCGTTATGGCGCACTTGAGCCAGTTTAAATTGGCGGTTTTGCCACAGTTAGACAATATAGCACAATAAACAATCTCTAGGATTTATTCTAGGATTTGACCGGCGCTATTCTTTCAGTGGTAGGCGACGTACCCGTCGATAGCGAGGCGTCTGTGGTGACTTCGTCAATTTGGAGGATTTGCCGGCCCAGTCTTTCGGAGGTGCTCATAGGGATAGGGTTGCATGTGTATCTTTGTAGGGGCAAGTGTGCGTGCGTGTTTGTGAGCATCTGCGTCTGTGCTGTGTGATTCGCAAATAAAAAAAAATCTCTAATAATAATAGATTAATTAGGTTTAATAGATTTGTCTCGTGATTTTATGTTTCATCGTTAGATCATGTTTAGTTCTCCTCTAATATTAATGGATTAATTAGGTTTAATATATTTGTGTTGTGATTTTATTTTTCATCATTAGATCATGTTTAGTTCTTCTAATCTTCAATCTATAATTGCTACAATAAATTTTGCCAAGTTTTTTTCACCAACCAAACACACCATCGAACTGTTTGAACGCGTGTGACGCACCCTCGTACGTGTGATAATCATCACATCACATCGAGAACACGAATTCTGACCAAGAAATTGCTGAGATCTACTGTACTCGTACTACCACCACCGGTAAAGAGTACGAGCGCACCCTCATTGTCAATAGGGTTTTGATTGCTTTCACACTTGCGGTTGTGGAGGAGGCAGCTAGCGGCAGACAACATTGACGAATTCCGTGCAGCACTGCAATTCTCTTCAATGCCACCACGTAGTAAAGAGTCATTATATACTAAGTACAAACTTGCAAAACCACATTATTAGTGGCACTTATACAAGTTATAAGATATTATAGAATTAACTGGCACTTATACAAGTTATAAGATATTATAGAATTAACAGAAATGGAGTGACTTGAGCTATTTGATCTCCGAGTTGTATAAATCTGCTGCAATTAGCTCGAGTGATTTGAGCTCTGGGGTGCAGGTCGATCTCCTCGATCAGAGTATACGTACTAGGGCCAGTCTCATTAGAGGTTTTATAGGTATTAAATTATATGACACATCAGCAAAATTGCTTATGTGGCAAGGTAATTATGAGGACAGAGAAGAAGAGAGTGTCATCACCACCATGTGCAGTTACCAAGGCCTGAGACTTGCATTGAAAGTCATTTTGTTTCATTCTAGGCACATTTGGTCATACAACATACGATAATTAAATGCTGCAGCTTGTATATAAAATTGTGCCATAAAACTATGCACTGAGAGAGAGTTCCATCCCATGATAAATATGACATGACAGTCTTAGTAACTATGTGATGAAACTATACATTGAGATTGGCCTAAATCAAAGTGACATGCATAGTCCGGAGTAGTTACTAGAACGAAAAACAAAGCTTTGCATGCAGATAATCCATCAGAAAAACATCATTACGGGGGTGGCCAAGACCAATCAGACGAAGCAAAGACCAGTCAGACGAAAAGAAGTCCAAATGAATTGTGGGTGTAGCGGTTTACGAAGAAAGAGAAAAACAGTGTCATCACTCTGACATTTTTTTCCCCAGTTACCAAGACAACTTGTGTCTTGCGTGTCATCTAATAAACAACAATAGATAAAACTATGCATTGAGAGAGGGGTGTTTCATCCTAGTTTTAAATATTACTCCGTATTAGGTGATGTGTCACTCTAGGTAATAGTGTCCATTAAACCACCACTGGCCTAACTCTATGATTAATTGGAGATAAATCCAAATTAATCAACTGCTGCTTGCCTCCCGGCCCCAAGCTAAGCTAGATACTCTTATTATAATTAGCAGGTAGGTAGCATGATTAAAAAATCGCTGAAGAGGTTTACCCTCCATAAACTAAGTTCCTCGTGGTGCTAATAACTATTCAGGTCCAGCCAATCAAAAGCTGCGAGATCACTGGCCAAAGTCTTACAAATCCACAGTAATCTATAGCAGCCCCTGCTTTTTGCTGACCTGTCTCGGTTTTGTTATCGCTATCATCGGTCAGTGCCGGTCTTAAATATTACAGGACCTAGCTAGCTGTGTCTCTTTCTTTCTACAACCCCTTTGTTTATAATTATCATCACTCGGTCCATCACGCTAAGTTAATTATCAGAAGTAGTAGTATTACTCCCTTCGATTCCAAATGTCAAGGTTGAGGTCTATTACTGTCCACCGATGCAATCTACTGGTAAAAGTTGAACTAAACATGTTCGATAATTTCATGGTAAATCTTGTAACACATTTTCCATTGCCAGCATATATTACTGTCTATATAACGTCAACATGTGCAATTTTGAACTGGAGTATGCACTATCATCGTGACATGGATTGACTACATTAACTTGTCGTTTGTCACATATATGTTATGCTAGGCTAGCTGTAGCATGTATATATATGTTAGCTATCTTCCAAGTTCCAACTAATAATTAGGGCTCCATGTGGGAAATAATGTAGTATTATTGTAGATCTCACGTCCAGTAGTAAATTAATTAGTATATTTTTTGTTCATTGATATACAATACTCATTCTCAGCGCAAATAAAAATAAATTAAGGCATTGTTTAGTTCGCCAATTTTCATCAACTTTCTGGTACATCGAGTCACATCTTCTCTCACAGACACGTTTACGAATGCACTATTCACACCTCCAACTTTCCACCAACTTCCCCATCTAAACAAGGCCTAAGATTTTGACACAACATGTTACAACTTTATAGGTCAATTTAGGTAACAAGGTATAAAAGGCATATATTATCATATTAATTTTACGATGCAATAACATCTAGTTGCAAAGTTATTTGGAGTTTTCAGCTATTGATCGCCAAAGCTAAAAATATGATGTGGGGGGTCATGAATTAGGGGGCCCACTATCAGGACGCCCGCTAACGGCGCACGAACGAGGAAAGGCCCTAATAATAACGGTGGGAAACAGTATTAGGCTCGACTGGTCGGAGAACTCCGTCTCGCCCGACCCCCCGAGGGCCCGAAAGAAGCAAGGATGGACTTCTCCGTCCCGTCCGACCTCCGACCCTCCTTACGACCAGGGGATAAAGGGGTCGGGCACGTCCGTCTCGCCCGACCCCCGACCCTCTGGGCCAGTAGGGTAGACCCCCGCGAGAGGTCCCATCCATCGACTGGCGTGCACAGTGGAAAAGGGGGAGTCCCGGTGACCCTCCCCAAGTCAAACCTGGCTGATAAAGGGGGGAGGCGTGCGGCCTACGCCTTCTCCCGACCGACACCCGACATCACCTTCCCGCCTGCCAACTGAAAAAGCTGATCTACAGCCCTGCGCTTGGGAAAAGGTAGCTGCATGCGCGCCGCTGCGCTAGCAGCCAACAAGGAAGCTACCGCGAAGCTGCCGGTGGGAAGGCGAAGGACACGTGGCGGCCGAGGAAGGGGTCGCCAAGACGCACTAGGCCGACAGCGAGTAACCGTCGGGGGCGCCGAGCCCTCAAGGGTAGATAGGTAAAACGATATTGTATAGTTGCCCTCTTCTTGAGCTATAAAAGAGGAGGACACCCTCTTGCGAGGGGGATTCGGATTTTCTGGACTCTCGATCTCTAGAGCACTTAGTCCACTACACGCATTCCACACACACACAAGGCTTGAACCGGCCTTCGCTGTAATCCGCCGTCGAGAGAGCAATAGAGTCGAGAACCCGTTTCACTGGACGTAGGGATCACTCCCGAACCGGTATAAACTCTTTGTCTTGCGTCTCTTGAACCATTCTCCACCGAGACGTGCGTGTTCTGTGATCGACACTCGCCGGCGTGAGGCACCCGGTGTGTCACCCGTCGACATATGAGGTCGGACAAACCTAAAACTACATATATTTGTGATCGGAGGGAATCTGTCTCTCTCAGAGAGAGAGAGAGAGAGACATTGGAAATAACTATTATCACGCTGTTGCACAAAACCAACAGCTCTCTAATCTAGCTTGCTCCATTGTCTTGCAAGCACGTGACAAGGCTATTTCACCTAAAGAAGTTCCAGGAGTCACACAAATCTAGTCATCATATATTTGAACATTGAAACTCAACACTGCATGCATGCGTCTCCTAGCTTTTTATATGTGATAGAAAAACTATATATGCAACTCCATCATATCTTTGCATGATTGCATCGACTAACAATTGTAATTATCAGGTTGTCTCCAGTGCTGTGTATATACACATCTTGTCGATGAATCGTCATTATTTTTTTTTATATTCACTCAATTGCAAAATATTTGTCCTTATTGACTTTTTATCACAACCTTTGAACATCCTCCTTATTCAAAAAGCTATTGCAAATATAGAAAAAAATAAGCTATGCTTAAAATATCTTTAATAGTAAGGTAAGTTATAAAGAAAAAACTGATACTTATATTTTTTTTTTGCATAAGATGAATGGTCGAACATCATGGTCAAAAGCCAACAATATTTCGATACAAAGTTAGTATATAACATTACTCTATTCACACATGTATCATACGTCTCTCGTGTGTGGCGCATTTTGCTATACAAACCATTAATATTCCGTAAGAAAAAAGAAGAAATAACGGTTGACGTGTAATAAGAAAATATCTACAGTATATCCATGCAAGGCACCTGTTGATAAGATTTTTGCATCAGCACTCTTACCTATATAGAAAAATAATGCTCCTAGCTAGAAAGCGATAGAAGTTCGGATCAAATCGCGCGCATGGAAAAAGCTACGACACTCGATCGTCATTGCTGCAACGTTGAGGACATAGATGGGCCTAGCACGGCCGGCTCGGTGTCACTGCAGTGATGTCTTCTAGCTAGCCTAGCCGGCTGCAGCCTGCAGGGCACACTATCTAGGAGGTAGCCTAGACACCGTTTATAGATAGAAAAAGTTTACAAAATTTTATTTTATCATAGTAAAAAATTGTGAAAGAAATTATAATTTGAATGAATGGTGAAATTAACGAGATTAGCAGCACTCGATATACTCCACCCTGCTACGCAAGGTGATGCCGCCCGGCTGCCAAAGGTAAGTCGGTAGCCTCTCTCCCATCTATCCATGCGCTAGGGTCGTCGAGAGGACGCCCCGTCCACGCGCGCGCCATTTTTTTCCCTTCTCCTGCTCCAGTGCTCCGTACCCGTGCGTGCATGCAACACGCATGCATGCAATGCAAAAGGCCCCGCGCGCGTGCGCCACCTGCGCCGAGCCTTCTGCTGGCTGGTAGTGGTCCCATGACCCCCCACCCCACGCCACGCACGCACGCACGGGGGCTCACCCCTCAACGGTCGGCGCCGCTGTTCCGCGCGCCGCAGCGGATCCAGGCCGAGGCGAGGCGCGCCCTGCCTGTCTGGCCTGCATTGCGTCTAGAGTACGTGGGGGCGGACGGAAGCTTCCAGAAGAAGCCAAGGAGCCAGGGGGCGGCCGGCGGGGCCGTCGGATCGGATCTCTCGGGTCGGGAGGTCGGCGGTGCTTGTGCTTCTGCGTGGCGGGCGAGCCTCCCAAGTGGCACAGCGCGCCGGCCCCCCACACGTGTCATTCCTGGAACTTGGTAGCCTCTATAGCTGGGGAAGGGCCTGCCCGCCTGGGGGCGTGACGTGCCAGACCAACAGGCCGTCAGCAACTTGTACGTGCACTCCACCAGTAACAAAGTGGGACCGACCGACCGGCGGTCCGGTGGACGAAGCAGTTGGTGTGCAAGGAACTTGTGAATTCTGGAGAAAAAAAGATGGGAGGCTGCTGAGGTTTACGACTCGGTTGAGTATCACCTGCTAGACCCTGAACATAAATGTGTGCAACAGCAAAATCTGAAATGGAAGCCGCCACAAGCTGATACTACGTAGTACGTACTTACAAATTATTAAGGGCTTTGTTCGGTTAGTTATGGATTGATTGAATTTCATATGGAATGAGTGGGATTGAGTCTATGAGTCACTAGTAATAGATTCAATCCCACTCTATCCGCATGGAACCAAACCATTCCATGCCTAAACGAACAAGTTCCAAATCATGAGTCACTATTAAGGGTTTTGTTCGGTTGCTCATGTTTGATTCCCGAGCTGGATCAGTTCCATGCATGGTTTGAGTGGTTCCATGCATGTCATTCAAACCATGTGGTTTGGTTCCATGAGGTCAAATTCATGGAACGAAACTAGGCCTTTTTGACATAGAACGGGGCCAAACGATGCTGAGTTTCAAACCCTTTCAGGCCTAACCGAACAAACATTTTAGGCCTTGTTCGTTTTGGCCTGGAATGGCATGGAATGGGCTCCAAACCACATAGAATATCTCGGTATGGAATCAATCCTAATCCACTCAAAATGTTTGTTCGGTTAGGCCTAGGAAGGGTTTGAAACCCAGCATGTTTGGCCCGTTCCATGCCAAAAAGGCTAGTTTCGTTCCATGAGTCTGACCTCATGGAACCAAACCGCATGGTTTAAGCGACATGTATAGAACCACTCAAACCATGCATGGAACTGGTCCAGCTCGGGAATTAAACCCGAGCAGCCAAACAAGGGGGATTGATTTCATAACGAGATATTCCATGTGGTTTGGAGCCCATTCCATGGCATTCCATGCCAAAACGAACAAGGCCTAAGAAATTTATGATAGGTACAATAAGAGACCGGGATTCATTCCGGGTGAAAAGCTAATTTACTCATCATAGTGACACCAAAAGACAAGGAATCAATCCACTAGTCAAGAGGTGGGGAATCATTCCGGGTCTCTTGATGTATCCATCACGAATAAATTAATTTATAACCCGGAATAAATCCAGGTATCTAGATGTACCTATCATAAATTTTTTATTATATTTATCATTCCTGGTCGAATTGAATCCGATGGAACCGAACAAACCCTAAATGTTGATCCCAAGCTACATGGAACTTGATGGATGCTTCCTGGATGGAGGGGCTGGGAGTGTGGCCTGGGTGGCCTCGGCCAGTCACGCAGAAGCGATTGCAGCCTGGCAGGGAATCCAGTGTGCGGCGTTCCTGGGGATGAATAGAAACTTGAAACGGATGTGATTAACCTCGCTTTGGCGCTCACGTCAACGAACCTGGATCGTAGCACAGAAGGTATCCTCTACTCCCTCCATCCCTAAAAGCCCTAAAAGAGTGTCTTTCTCACTTTCCAAGAAAAACCTACGGCCAATTATATATAAAAGTATATTAAAATTTATGTTATAATATAAATACTATTAGATAGATATATAGATCTAGTTTTTTATAAAAATTATTTGGAGACTTAAATATTGCACGTATTTTCTACAAATCGAGTCAAACTTATGGTACGCACACCAACGGCGACACTCTTTTGGGGACGGAGGGAGTATATAGGAAGATCAGAGAGTTTCTAGTGCTGAATTTTGTATACTCAGCTGTACTTATCTGTTCGCTCTCGGGTTTGTAACGAAGTAGCTTGTTTTGCTACTTATGGAGTCAGCGGAGTGTCGGAAGGCGAGCGACGTGTTCTGGGTGCCAGGCACTGGGTTTGTCAACAACTTAGGCCCTGTTCGGCTGGCTGCACAGCAGCCAGCCGAATAGGCCTTAGGCCCGTCTCAGTGAGATAGTCATGGAGGATGATCATGTCATTAAATGTCATGCCACATCAGTAAATTTGCTTACATGACAGAGTTATTTATGAGGAGGGAGGAGGGAGAGGGTCATGGGATGAGAAGGGAGGGTCATCACCATAACCCTTGACTGGCACGGGTCTCCAAGTTTGCAGTCTTGGTAACTATGTGATGACCCTCCCACTGAGACTGACCTTAGTATCCTGCGATTTACCTGGAGCTAGTGATTAATGAGAAAGCCTCTGAATTAAAAAAAAAGTCTCATCATTTGTCTAAGAATACATGCCATTGTAATTCTACTATAAATAAATAGTATTCTGTATGTGGAAAATATAAAATAAATAATGAAAATTTAGATAAATAGTGTTTTTTTAAGAAGTCGGTGAATCTAACCGGGCAACTGCCCGGCCTGCCTAGCGAGGCAGTGACCCAGTCCGTGCACCCCACCGCCCCAGCAAATATCTACTCCTGCTAGTGCATCTGAACCGGCCACGTGTCACGCTTCCTCGACCGTCTGCGAGATCTGTGCCGCGGAATGCCTTGTCGAACACGTATGATCCCTCATCCCTGTTGTCCCTACCAATTTCTTACGCAAACATGAGTTTTATAAACAAAGCCTGCCACAAAGGCACAAACTAGGCAGGGTATGTGGTATCCGTCACTGGCACATGGGCCCTGAGTAACGTGGACCCAGAATGTCAGTGAGGAAAGAACAGTGGACATATGTACCCATTGTTGAATAATACTCTTATAATAACTATATATATATACTAGTATGTATCGATGCTCTGAAAAAGATCAAGTTGCCAATCTGGGAATGCCGTGAGCGAGCTAGAAAGCATCGAATTTTCGACTTTTCAGGAAAATATATATTAATAAGTTCTCGATCTCTCACCACGAAGGATAAGAGGTAATTTTCTGCTTTTTTTTTCTTTTTACAAGGGTCGATATAGATATGGGATGAAAGATGCCTTCTTGGAGGCTTGGCAAGGATTCTAGCAGAACAGGATCGGAGAAAAAGTGACCCCTAACGTGTAATTTCGTGTCACGTGTAATCTTGCATGTGACATGGAATCACTTTCACGTATGCCTCTTCTCTCCTTCTTCGGCCGTCAGAAATAGACTAGCTAGGTGCTTTAGACTTTGCGTAGGCGGTCTCTTTTACTGATCGATGCAGCTAGCGTATTTTGTGGGGATAATTTGTTTTCTTAATTAACCGTTGTAGTATATATATAGTAATACTATCATTTTCGCTTGAGTATATGTACTCCGTAAGATGACGCCTCCTATTTTCATAGTACCTCTGAAAGATTAATTAAACTCGTGAATACACCGCATGCATTACCACACTTTGTGTTGTAACTCTCTCCGTTATAATTTTTTTGTTTTCTTACCTTAGAAAATTTATACAAATGTAGTCACATTTAAGTCTTTTTAATAACTTGCATTAATAAAGCTGATATTTTAAATCTTTAAATAAAACGAACTGACAAATTTAGAGTTAAAAATTCAAACGAAATATAATTAAAATGAATGGAGTAAGAATGTGCATGTCAGTACGTGTGCAAGGACGGGTTGAACGAACGGCCAACTATTTCTGCGGAATGTGTCACGTGTACGTATGAACAATGCCAATCCAGCAGATTTCTTTGAGCGAAAAAAGAACGGGAAATATAAAGTAAGTCTTTGGAGATGACGCGTTTGCTTTTGATTTGCTGCATACAATTTCGTCAACTTTCAAACCGTACCACATCACGTGCACGTATACTAGTACACATGTTTTGGAAAGTTCGTACGCTCCACGTCTGAACCACCAATCAAAACTAATAGCTGTATCATGCAAGCAGTTAAACAAATTACATACTTTACGTTAATTCGATGTTACGCAGTTTTGGCATGCAAAAATCACATTACATGTACACATCAGCTGTGATAAACTAGAGTCCATATCCATCTAAAAGACCGGTTCCCATTCTATTGCCTAATTTTATATTATTATATATCGCTTAATGACGGACGGATGAGTGTGTCATTTTAGACAGCGACACGGACTCCGTACGATATCATATCAAACACACTGTTCCTCACTAGAACATTTTATGCGTTTGAAGAGTCACAAAGTTAATTATGTATGCTATTAATTAAGAAGGCTTTTATTTTCATGGAAAAACTCCAGCAATATTTTCTAGTATCAAGACAAAATCTAGAAATTTAATTTGAACTTGAGAAATGGAATCAAGGTATTCGATCAAATTCCATTCGATGCCTGGTTGTGTTTAGATAAAAAAAGTTCTTTTGGACTTTACTATTCATCCTTTCAGAAAACACGCTTCCCAGAAAAGTTCCCCCGATTCATTTCAACTTTCCTATTCATTCCTCTCACAGAACACGCTTACCAGAAAAATTCTTTTATCCCCTCACCAACTAAACACGTCTGCAAAATCGCATGCATGCAAGGCTGCAAAACCTTGAATCCCGAAATCCAACGACCGAGTTATGTTGGCTCAGTCTCTAGGTGTCCATAGGGTAAGGTGAGCGTCCATAGTGTTGGCTCGGTCTCTAGAGGGTAGGGTGTGTGTGTGCACGCGCGTCTTGTAATACGAATCAGATTGCGTGCATGTAATAAGCATTGCATCTGTACCATGTTTAAAGAAAGGGTAAATTCAATGCAATTCTGCACATAGTAGTAAATTTATTAAGCACATAAAGTTGTGTATTAAAAGCCTTAATTATATATATATATATAAAAGCTACGCGATTATAGATATAGCTTTTCTCTTCTTTTGTCAGGACTCATCAGCAACGTCGTCATATTTCATGCTTTTTAGTCTCCACTTATCTTTGATGAGAAGGAACCTAGTTTGCTATTAAGAGGGGGATTGTTTTAGACAACAGGAAGGTGTGTCCCACTACAGATACGAACTCCAAGAATAACTAACAATAGAAGAGCAAGCACGCAACTACTTGTCTCTGCTGTCTGTCTCTTTACTTCCACATTATTGTAAGATAGAGGACAATCTTGTTTTCCTATGATCATTGCCAATTTCATCTTTCTATGTACACGATCAGAATATTAAGATGATCATTCAGAGGAAAACAACACATACAATGTTGTTATTTTCCTCCGGCGTTTCCGTATGTTGGTGTGCTTGTGTTTGTCGCTCATGTAAATGAAGGTTTGCACGGAGTCCTTTTAGGCCCCCTTTGGAACAAAGGAAAATCAAAGGAGTTTTGAAGGATTCTAACTCTATAGAAAAATTTTATATGCCCCTTTGGAACAAGAGATTTACACACGGAAATTCCGTAGGATTCTTCAGGGATATATGAATCCTTAGGAATTCTGGAGGAAAACTGACATGAGGTTGGACCTCATGAAGACTTTCCTATGCCTCTTCTTCTTCGAAACCTTTTCCGTCTCATGGCGTATAAAACCGTGTCGAAATTGATAGATATAGATATGACCAAAATAAAAACCGATTGCTGACACAGAAGAAATAAAATCAACAAAAAGCAAAATAAAAACTTACTAGAGCACATATAAACTAGAGAAAAATAAAAAAAGTGCCAAAGAATACTAAGCTGTTCCGCAACTCATGTTGAGCAACTCATAAATTCCTGCCAAGAAATGACCAAAGAAATAAGGAAAATATTAACTCCAATTAATTCATGCATATGTATCCAGCCTTTAATTCTTGCAGATGCAGTACATGCATAGTATCTCCCCAGCATGACCACTAACTCACCAGCTGTCCACAATTACCACCGGCCAGCCCTTTTTAAGCACCCCCAGTAAGCACCGGAGAACCAAAGACTGACCTGTGGCTCCGAGAACACGAGTAGGCCCCGGCGGTCAGCGAGCCGGAGTCACCACCCCGTCTCGCGCGCTCCGTTCCATTCCGTTCCCATCTCGCCCGTCTCCCGTCGCGTCACCGTCACGCCCCCCGGAGTCCAAATTTCTAAAGCACTACCAGTACCAGTCTCTCTCCTCGCCTCTCTCTCTCGTCTGTCCCCCTCTTCCTTCCTCTGCTCTCCTCCACGCTCCACGGCGCTCTGCTTCGTCGCCACGCCAGAGCTGAGCGAACCCCCACCCAATCCAATCCCTGTCGTTTTAGCTTCCTCTTCAGCTCCGGAGCCCCCGCAGCACGCCGAAGCCTTGGGGATGGGGGAGGACACGCTCGCCGCCCGCGCCGGGAGGTAGGGGCGGGGCGCGGCCGATCGGCGGGTGAAGAGAAAGGGGAATGAGGGCGCCGCAGGAGCGCACTGTGAGGGATCTATATGATCGCACGGGACACAAGGATCTCGCGGCTGCCGAGGTGCGTCGTGCCGCATCTACATGCCCCACCGCGTACGCGTTACGGTGGTGTGGTTGTTGAGTTCTCGCATAGGATGAGATGGGAAACCGGTTTCGATTAGATTGGAGGCGCCGTTGGATTTCGGGATTCGAGGGTTCTGCGGCCTTGCATGCACGCGATTTTGCAAGGCGGCGAATCGAATTTGATGGAATACCTCGATTCCATTTCCCCCGTTTTGATTTGGGTTTGATTTTCGCGCGGATTTCCCCGTCAATCGAAAAACACGTAGCGTGCTATTTCCCCCGCTGATGCTGCGGTTTCCATGTTCTGGAGATTGACGCGTTTTGTTCCTCCTCTCCAGGGACCAGCGGACGGGCGTGGCGGAGCACGTGCGGAGGGGTCGGATCACTGCGAACCGGTCGCCAAGATGGAGGTGGGCATTAGAGGGGTGTAGTTTCCCCTGCATATGCATGGAAATATTCTTGCGCCTTAGGATATCATTAGAAAACGTCCTGTTCGTCGGATCATCAGATGCTCTGAAGCGGTTAAGTATAAGATTGATCCTCTTCTACTTGATGCCTCCAGTTTAGTGTTGGTATAGATGCTTGGGGGTGTGATTCTGATACCATCATGCTGTAGATAAAGAATATGTTAGCACATGAAAACTGCATCTCCTGCTTTTTGCATGCGCTATCCTTGCTTTGGAAATGACTGCTACTTTAATGGTCGTTCATATTTGATATGATATTATGACACATTGATGTCTTTCTTTACCTAGTATAATGTAAATTGTACACAACACCCTGGTGTTGTCATGTGTAGACTTTTGGTGGAACACTCCATTGTCCATTTTCTAAACTAAACTGCCAATGTAGTAGCTTATATATCTGCAGGGTGGTGTGCTGATTAGAAGGAAGTACTGTAATAGTCAAACCCTAGAAATGTTTATGGTAATATTTGCCTCATCCTTTTATTGCAGAATCCCATACTTTCTTCCTGTTGTATGTATCTTGTATCCATATCTTGACAGACATGATGTAAGCTAAGCGTGCTACTTGTGACTTTCAGGCCTTCATCATGCTTTGTTTTTGTTGTCAGTGTCGCATGAGTAATGATTTTAAGGCATACTGTTTTGTATTTGTAGGACAAGTCTGTGGTAAGGAAAAGATTGGTATCAAGCAACAACACCCTTGTGAAGGCACAATCTGGCAAGTGCAATGTCTGTTCTGCTCCTTGCTCCTCCTGCCTACACAATCCTGCAATTGAGGATTCAAATGCTGAATGTGCATCATCTCAAACATGCTCCACAAGGTCAGAAATAAGAAACAATTCACTTGTTCATAGTGAGAAAGGGCTTCGCAATAAAGGAGGAGAAAACGACGATGAATTCAGCGCAACCTCAGGTCATGTTTCCTACTCTGCAACTGGTGGAAATAAAGTGTTTGCAAGATCGTCCCTTGCAGATGACTCTTCAGAGGTTGACATGCCAACAAAACGTAGGAGGCTATTAAATCAAAATACAAGACTATCTAGAGTAGAACAGCATGATGACAGCAACTCATGTGTTACTGGTACATCAGCAGAAGGCAAGCTTCATGTGGATAAGAAAAAACTATCCACTTCTGCATCCAGTCGAGATTTGACTGCTAATGATTATAAAGACAACAGCATGGCTAACCTCAGTAGATTAAGAAACCAATGCAGTGATGAATCTAAGAAAGGATCTGATGTTCGTGACATGCGTCCGAGCTCATCTGGTAGATTGTTTCCTGCAGATTCACCTGTTATGAGCAAAAAGTTGCTGCGAACCCAGTCTTCTGTCAGTGCATCAAGCAGATTATCTCCTAAGAGGCATGCTCATGAGTTTGGGAAAACACTCGATAATTTATCTCATCAACCTTGTGAGAAGGCTTCTCTCTCAAAGAATAACATAGAACAACCAAGAAGTGGAAAATTGAAACCTTGTGTAGCTGGTGATGACGACCATGGCACGCTGGCAGGAGGTTACAGTAACAGAAATGCAAGCAAAGTTGGTTTCTCGTCGAAGGATCTGGAAAATGGCACCTCATGCACAAAAAATGAAATTCAAGAACATGTTGGCATCCAATCTAATGATGGTCTTAAGAAGATTGAGAGTGAGAAACAAGATTGGGTTCAAGATTGTTCAATGGATATATCTAGTGATGTAAAGTTGAATATGCAACATGAGTTGCTGACTGATTGTGGGAATTCGGAAGGCTTGATAGATGTAAGTAACTTAGTATCACCTATCACGGCTCCCCCCTTAAATGCTATGCTTGCTGAAACAAACTTTAATTGGCACTTGGTTTGATTTCTAGATGAAAAAAAATTAAATCCGTATTTGTTAGTTTGTGTTCTTAACCCTCACACATTCTATGCAGTATTCTGTTAGAATGTGAGATTAACCTAGTTGCATTGCCTCTTCATTGGCCGTCTGGCATTTGTCTATAAGTTATAACTGTAGCAGCATGCTGCTCTTTTTAGTGGAAGATAGCTTGAATTGGTTAAGTTTTATGCTGAAGACTGAACTCTAATAGTCGTCTGCACAGTATCTACAGTTCTGAAATATAATCTAGCAATACTGTGTTTTTGCATGGAGTCTACCTATGTCAACCTCAAGAATTTCATATTGCCACTATCATGTTTTTAATTGCACTACCTATTAAGTCCCTACAAATAGTTAGAAACAATGGAACCACAGTTATTTGGCATAGATTTCTCATTTTAAATAATCGTATGGGACTCTAACAATCTTCTCGTTATTGAAATTGGAGTTTGTTGTACTTGTTATCTAGGAAACATATGTATAATCATTTTCATTAACCTCATTACTGCACTGCTGAGTGGTAACTGGGTCGTAACCCATCGATTACTTTCATTAAAAAAATCAGTGGTCAATGGTGGTAACTGGACCTTTAACAGGTTGTAAATATTTTTTGGGTGTATGTTTTTTGATTACTGATTTTGGAAAACTTAGTGAACTATCTCTATTAATTTAGAATCCTTAGTGTCAGACAGTGAGAATTCTGCCATCAACACTAATCTTGCCACTACTCCTATCATTTAATAAATGGGAGTCAACAATCCAATTTCCTATCTCATGAAGATTATAATACGACTCTACTTTGCAGTTATGTTTTTAAGGAGTTCTCCGTGAAATTGCATGTTATTTTTTTTCAAATTTGAAGGAGACATTGAACACTTACGGCCATGAAGCTGAGTAGATGGTTAAGCATTTTCTTATTGTTTGTGATCAGGATTTTGGATGTCTATAATCATTATTTTACCATAAACTGTCCCTTGCTTAACTTTTTGAACAAGATCCACCCAGCTTCTAACAAACAGGAGGCATTATTTGAATCTAGTTTGGTATTTGATGTACACAAGGAAAATTGTTTTTCTTTTTTCCCCTGTTATCTGCCTTTAAGTCACTTTGTTTTATAACTGTGTAACAGTGTCTATGTATCTAATTTGCATTGACCCTATGCTACCCTAAGCACTTTTTTTTAACTATTTGTAGTCAACATATTCTTCTGCTTGTATGCCATATTCATTTTTTTTAACATTTGTGTGTGCTGTTTGCATTGACCCAGGTTAACGTTTGTGATATATGTGGAGATGTTGGTAGGGAGTATCTTCTAGCAACATGCACTAGATGCCTTGAGGGGGCAGAGCATACGTAAGTTACATCATGTTATGAATTTATTTGTAATGTTTATCAGAACTATTGTAGGCTGCTCCCATTCTTTTGTTTAGCAATGAAAGCCATATTGATTATATGTACCAGCAGTTTTCTTGCTTCATAAACGAGGAACTTTAGATAATCTGGAGCTTTACATATGCTAATAATCTGCACAAGTCCTAGCACTGCACCAAACTACTGATTTATGCACAGAAGTTAATTTTCTTTCCATGGTGGTTACCTAATATTTTTAGCTCCATCAGGGTGTATGTGTTGATGAAAAAAAAACTTTGTTGGTCGAGGTTGTGTGATAACTTCTTAGGTACATTATTTTTAAAGGTCAAATGCATATTCAACCTCCATTTTCACATGAATATCTTATATCTTAGTGTTAACTGTTAATTTAATTTTTACTAGTTACTGCATGCGAGTGAAGTTGGATAAAGTTCCAGATGGTGAATGGTTATGTGAAGAATGCCAGCTTAAGGAAGACCAAAACAATACAAGAAGTAACTATGGTGTCATGGGTGTTAATATGTCTGAAGGAAAGAACCAAACTTCAGAAAGTCGAAACAAGTCTAAGGCATTGCAAATTGTCGTGCCTGATTCGGATGCTCTGCAAACCACATGCCCAACACCAACAGCTGATCAGTATGATGATAAGAATAAAAAGTTGCATTTAGGTTCAGCTGATGCACATCCACAGCAATTAAAGGTTGCTGCCCCACCTGAAAAACTGGATGTGAAGAAAAACAAATTATTGAGCATTGCAAACCGTAACAAACTGCGAGTTTCTACATCTGATTTGGACGCACGACCACATACTTATGGAACACCAACATCTGTAGGCTCAAACAAGAAGGGCCCAAGTTCAGAGTTTTTGTTAAACCGCAAGAAGTTGCGAGTTTCTACTGATATGGACTCGCCATTGTCAAATGAAAGCCCACGGAGTCCACCTATATCATGTAAGAGACAGGCAGAAAGTACTTTATCTCCTAAGCCTAGGCTCTTCAAGACGGACAACCTTAGGAAACATGATGTTATCTCTCGCGAGAACTCGTTTAAGAAATCTAACAAGGGAGGTCTAAGTTCAGTTGATTATATTCCAGTAAGAACTACTCATGCAGTCAAAAGTTCTCAGACATTGTCACGATCATATTCCTTAGGAAACATGGTGAATGCTAAAGCATCAATTCCTTCGCCAAGAGGTTTGACCAAATTCTTTTGTTATTCTATTCGTGAAGTATCCTTTGTTTTCTCTGTTATTTTTAATCTGGATCATTCTGCTAACCTCCTAACTTTCTTCAATAGGCCTTTTGTCAAAGCAACTGTCTTTCAACAGCACCAATAGTGGTCCAAAGGTCAAGCAGTTGGCTGAAGGGGTGGCTAGCAAGTTGAGACCCGCGAAACATTCCCCAAGAGATACTAGAGACAAGGGACCCATAAAGAAGCTTATACAATCTGGATCTTTCAAACGTGAGGGTTCAGTTTGCTTAGATGCTGGCTCATCAAAACAGAAGCAAAAATTTCATTCGTATCAAGATGAAAAACCAGGAATTTTGAAGCCGGTGAAGGAAAAGAGTTCAGTAGAAAGAAGGGCTTCCTTTAGTATTAGAAAACCAAACATTCCTTCATCTCCAAGGCCTGATGGATGCATGAAATTAGGGGAGAGGAAAATTGACCAGGATATTTCAAGGTCTGGACCAAGCATACTTAAAAGTAGCAAAAGACCTGGTAAGATCTCCATTTACTTGATTCTTTCTCTAGGGAAATGTGAATCTTAGTATTTCCCCTCTTTGACAAGCTTTCTTTATGGTCTCCTAAATTAGGAAATGTTGAAAAGAACCAGAGCTCTGATTTGTCTAGAACTGACAATGACAAGCAAGATGTTGCTGTGCATCCAAAACAAGCGGGAGTTGTTTCTGGTAACGATGCACATGCAGTGAAGATATCTGATCCGCCAGCTCTATCACAATGTATCAAAAAGGATAGCTCATGTGATTTTGAGGATACTGATTTGTTCATTTCAGCGAAAAATGGTAACAGAGTGTCAGAGTCTGCAGAGGCAGTTCCCACAACATTTACTGTCATGACTTCTGAATCAGATATGCGAGATTTGCCAAGAGCAAGCACCCCTGATGATTCTGCTCCAAAGGTGGTATGCTTCCAACAAAAGCTTTCAGAAAGCATAGGAAATGACTCTTGTACTTCAGGAGATGTATTGAATGATACCCCACATGGTCTTCAGATGTCCCACAATCTGTGCCCCCCTGACAATAAATTGGATAAATCTGATTTGAAGCAGGAAACTTTTGTTGAGCAATCTTCAGATCTTGAAAATCCTTTAAGAGATCTAGTTATTCCAGAGCATTCTTACATCTGGCAGTATGATCCTCTTCTCCCTTTACTCCCCTTAACCAGTTCAGGATTTTAAGAATTTAAGAGCGTTTTTTTTTTATTTCAGGGGTAGCTTTGAGGTTTCAAGACATGGAAACTCCCACGAAATGTTCGATGGTTTTCAGGCTTACTTGTCTACTTGTGCCTCGTCCAAAGCACGTGAAGTAGGTGAACAACTACCTGACAAGATTCAGCTAGCAGAAGTACCACGGAATTCCTCATGGCCATTGCAATTTAAGGAAGTAAATCCAACTGAAGATAACATAGCTCTTTTTTTCTTTGCTAAAGATGTTGAAAGGTACAGTTTCCTCAACATTTCACTGTCTTATGTGTTTCAACCCTCTGTATTAATACTGAGGTCTCTGGCCTCCTTGTACAGTTACGAAAGCGCATATGGGAAACTCTTGGAAAACATGGTTCGTGGTGATCTATCTCTCATAGCAAATATTAGTGGCACTGAGCTTCTCATTTTTCCATCTGATAAATTACCAGAGAGGATTCAACGTAAGTTTATCTTTGCTAATGTTATTGTCCCTGGAAAGGATTGTTCATTGCCTCATCTAATGGATTACATCTGAAATTTTACAGGTTGGAATGGTTTTCTTTTCTTCTGGGGCATTTTTTATGCCCGGAAAGCAAGTAGCCCAATAGAGCTTCTTCAGACAGGGACAAACAATTTTTGTCCATTAGAACAAATCACTGAGTCTGTTATCCAGCATGATATGGGTTCCCCTAAGGCACTTCAGTCTCTGGGTATAGATTTGAACGAGTGCCCCAATGATGATATTTCCGACCCGGCTATTTCACTTGGATCAGAGAGTGAGAAGTCTGGTGCAGCTGTAGATCATAATATTTTGTTGGAGCCCAAACATGAGGATAGGAAACTCGATGCAAGTGGAACACATCGTGAAGGAGCTGCAGGCACAAGACAAGGTGTATCTGGGCATCCTACTGCAGCTCCCTATGGAACTCATGTTTCCACAATATTGACAGGAGAAAATCATGACGTGATTTGGGATTATCCAATTGCTGCAAAAGGTGGTAATATCTTTCATGTGATGAAGCTGCAGATCAATTCTGGATTTACCTTTGCTTGTCGTTTTATTTTTCTTATATTATTCATTTCAGGCGGTACAGGAACTTCAGGTAGAGACAAAATGGAGGGAGATCAGAATGAAGCTCTCTTCTGTGTTTCACAACAATCAGGTGCAATAAGATCAATCTCAGATGATATAAAGTCTAAGAAACATGGTCTTCTACCCTCTATAGAACTAGTACAACGTCATTTTAATGGATCAAAGATATGTGATGGTAAAAGCAAAACAACTACAAATTCAGATATGGGTTCTTTGGATCCTGACCTCACCTACAAAAGGCAGAAGACTACGTATGGAAAATTTTCTGCTTGCAGTCTCGAAGATGAAATGCCATCTAGCAAATGCTTGTCCAAGATACACCCCTTACCGGCTGGGCAGCATAATCCATTTGATGATTTACAGTATAGTTTCAAAGGTCCCTCAGATCCTGGCTCCGTCAAAAAATCTGTACCTGGTGATATCATCCATGTTATTTCATCTGATGATGAAGAATCCCCAGAACCTAATACTAGCTTAAATAAGGCATCACTGAAGGCAGATGAAGGCTCCTCCTCTTTATTGTCACTTTCCCTGTCTACGGTGGCAACAAAGAATAACCTTTCTGGTTCAGATATTGTAGATGATGAACCACTGTCTCTATCTCTTGGGCTGCCCAGTGCTATGGAAGGGAATCGGGCTCTGGAGATTAAGCAATTTCTGCCGGAGAAGCCAGGCATAAATACTTAGTGTTTGTTTAGATTTGCGAGTGTACAGTTTTGTGCTATGTTTAGCTGTATGGAGTTTAGGTAGGGTAGAAATATGGTATAGCTTTTAAATTATGAACATTTTTCCTTATTATTTTGTCACTATTATATGCATTTGCCGCTGTTGATAGTGATGCTGGTCTGATGATGTTATTGTCTGGCGTATTTATGTGACTTATGGTGTTAGTTTCCCATGAACTCTATTGTTATTACATGAAATGATAGATTAGAATGTGAATGTTATAAATTCATTTTTGCACGGTCGGACATGTAGTTTCAAGCCCAAGGTAACTATTAGGTGTGTCCCAACTTGCATGTGTCCTCCGTCATGACGACAACTGTGGTTATGTGCGAGTCACCTTTGCCAACCATTAAAGTGTCAGCTTTTTTTTATTTGGTGTATTCAGCATTTTGTTTTTGCCATGTGGGGAGTATCAAGTAACTTTCCATAGGGCTGAAGATTGTTTCTACGCTTCATGTTTGGTATGTTTCTTTTTCCTCTCTATATAGCGTCTTATGGAATGTTTGCTTGCAGCTGGCAATCCTTTAATAATCACTAATTCTATATTTGAATGGTTTAACCAGAATAACCTACCATTTGGATAAGGTACTGGATTCATATTTGGAACTTAAGTTTTTTTAATCTTTTTTTTGTTAGAAAAACATTGAAGGTAATCGAGTTTGGTGTTATTTGTTGCTGGGTATGGCAAGCTACACGTTACATTCTGAAAGGTGACTTACCATTCTCTTTCTTCTAATCATGGCATGTTACTGTGCTTACGTAGTATATCTATTCTCACACAGATGGAGATTTGTTAGTAGTCTTTATTCCTCAACTCAACTTAACTAGCGTCTCAAAAAGCCTTCAGAAGTCTTGGACCCCATTAATCAGAAAGGTAATTTGTAGCGTCACATTCCCATTATTATATATCAATAGTAACTTATTTTTTCTTTGGTAGTTCATTTAGTTCAGTGATTACACCTTTTCTCCCATTGAACTTGTTATTGGATTCCTAGCTTAGGACACCCCCAGAGCCACCCCTCTTGTCCATCACCCTTTCCTCTCTCTTCAGTGGGTAAAAAACATTACCGATATCATGGTATATATCTTTCTACAGCATATGTACAATATGAATTTGTTCTGACAGGGCCTAAACACATTGTTATAGTGGTTGAGAACTACACTTTCTGACCTACAATAGTCGGGGATATTGCTGTTTGTTGTTTGGCATGAGAGCCCAAGTTCATGTTACATTTCACCTTCTAATATTTCAGCCTATATTCAGTTTCTGAAGCCTTCGATTTTTTATGTTAACGATCATACTTATTTCGTGTTCATGTGATTAACTAATGGAACCAGCCAGTTTGCACTCATATAACCCTTTAATTGAAGGATTATGTTTTCGTCTGGCTCACTAATGCTTATTTCTATGTTCGTCGTTTGTCGTTATTAAATTGATCCAAATGTCTTTGGTCAGCTGCTAGGATTTGGTTGATTCACAGCTCTTTTTTTCTTCCAGCTTCATTATTATCATAGACTACATGTGTGCCCAAAAAGACTAAACACTGTTCCTCCAAGAGCAATATTGGTACTAATCGAGGTTTCAGTCATTTGGTTCATTTTTTTTTTGTATCAATTGGTCATCAAATTTAAGCATGGCACATCTGAAGCTATTTCCTCTGGATATCGAATTATCTTGAATTATGTGGAAACTTCATAACAAATCGCTGGTGTTCCATGTCCTTTAGATGTTTCAATTCTATCATGTTCAGTATGGTTCCTACTATCATGTTCAACAGAATGCTAATAGATTTTATGGAAGACCCTCATTTCGATGCAATTATCCTGGTTATGTGTTGTTTTACACATTGCAATCTGGGGTGGGCTAAAGAAATCACACTTTGCCACCTATGCTCAGAAAGTATTACATAAGGGTACATTTAGGTCACCCAACTTCTCCAAAAAAAAAAAAACTCTATTCATCCAACTTTTCCCTATACATCCCATCCCATCCCTCCCACTCACAGAACACGCTTTCCAGCACGACCTACGGTGTTTTTTTTGGATCTACGGTGTTTTTTCCCTAAACTAAACTCACTCTTAGTATAACTGCTATAGTGGTGCTTAGGAATTTGACGCCTCACAGGGGTAGCATTTTCGGCTCGGCCTGCTCAGCCAAAAGTCCGTATGTCCAAAGATCTGGGGATTTGTTTACCTTTTCCCTTTCCATTTTACGCAGCATATTCGATTACTTGGATGAGGTCAGCCTTTTTTACTTTCATAAAATTTGGTTATATGTATACACTTGCGTTGACTGTTTAGGTTGCAGATTTTCGATTTCCACATGTGGCAGATTTCATTGCTTTGGATTATTTACATCTGCCTAGGGAAGGAAATGATATCCTGCACTAACGCACATATACTCTCACCTGTGTGCTGTCGTACATGTTGTGACTACTGTTATTTTTTCAGTCATGCTTGATTAATTAAACAAAATGCACAGCTTGTATATGATGATTGCCTGTAGCAAACTCACAAGTGACACGTTCTTTTTGGAGGTAACTTGATATGTTAGTTGCTTGACTTTTTTATCATTTCAATCCAGATTTGTTTCAATGATTTTTGAATCAGGCCTGAACAATGCGACATTGCCTTTCCATCTTACTTGTTAAACTAATTTACTTTAACCATTGTTAGTTCTCAACTGTGATACTTGGTAAAGAGAGGTGGTAGCGAATGCCTCTGCCCAACAAAACAAGTTCTAAAGATCGTGCTACCGTATTCCAATATTGTTTGTGTTGCCTTAGAGAATGAGGCGTTGGTTATTTGTTATTGCCCTCGAAGACTTCGGTTGGTTTTGACAGATAGCCGGAACGATTTGCTAGAGGATAGATGAGTTTATAGCAGCATCAAATGATTTGTGCATGGAAGGTTGCAGTGTGTGTAGTCGCTCTGGGGCTTTGCTATGCTCATCTGCGGCGCGCATGGAGCAAAGTTTGACATGTCTGTCCTGCTTGAGTGCTTCCTCTAGTATTACACCTTACCTCTGGTTTTCTCATCTCATCTCCTGTCATTGTACATGGTAGCTCTTTTCTGAGTGTTTACATGGACCCGTCAACACCAGAGCTCAAATCCTACTTCGTTTACAAAGCAAAAGATACCAAAATTTGCCAGACTTCATATGCAACTAAAACTGATGAGCAGGAGCCGCGGTCAATCCCAATTCTGACAACACCTGAGCTGGCACGGAACAGACAACAAACGTAAGCCTAAAACTACAACCGGAAACACACACAAAGGCAATTCGAAAAACGCCAAAATATTATTTCGGAAGTTGCAATAAACTATGGGACAACAACAAATTTGCAACTGCTTCGTTCGAACTGTCATTCAAGAGAACTATAAAAAAATCAGGGAAGGTTCATCAAAAGTTGCAATGATTCAGATGATCTATCAAAGAGCAAATATGTAAAACGTAATGAACATAGACAATATTTTCCAGAGCTAACTGCGGGTAACAAATAAAGGCACTACCGCACTAACAACCGTCACTCCAGCTAAGTTCAGATTAATGCGTAATAATATTGAACTCAAATACGCAGATTTGATTTGTTGCCAGGCGCAATTCATTTGAGCTGTGTGACAGTGTCCTACCAGGGACAATATTTTAATTGGCTGACAAAGGTTAGGCGATGCTTTCATCGGGCATAGCATTGACTTCAACACTAACTGTGACCCTGTATCTGCCTCTCGACACACTGTTCCATGCAACACGCTTTAGAGCGATAGTGGTGGGATGGGAGAAGGCTAAATGCTGAGTTGGATGAGAGAGAAAAGGGGAGAGAGGAGGGCACAAGAACCAAAGAAGTATGTGAGATGAACAAGTAGGCCTAGTATTTATTGAGAAGGCTTAACCACTATATGGGTGGGCTGAAAGGTGGGCTGCAAAGACCCATATAGCCAGCAGCTGTCTAATCATTAGCCTTGCTCTTATGTGTGTTTAGATTTGGAGAAAGATTCCCCGAAAATACACGGTTTACAAAAAAACATTGTAGATGAATAGTGTTCTATGAGTGGAAAAAGGTGAGATGAATAATGAAAAGTTAGATGAATAGTGTTTTTTTTTAAGAATCTTTTTAATCTAAACTGGGCCACTAGACGCTCAGATGGACCCATTAGTCTTGAATGCCAATGCCAACTTATACAAGAATGAACACACCTCCAGTCAATCAAATCCCCAACTGTTCAACTTATAAATTGACATTTTAATCAAACTATTTGCCCATTCGACAGTAACCATGATGGCAACCCAATCAAGAAAATATCTCAAGTTGCAGCCTAATCATGGAAGGGGTCGACTAATAAAGAAGTAAGGAAAATTACAAAAGGCATGCAGGTAGCAATTGCAAAGGAATTCGGGCACTGAAGAGCAGACAAGCATGGAAAGAAACCCTACAGTTCCCTGGGAATCTCACTTGCAATACAGGGCCCTCTCCCCTCTTGTTCCCAGTCACATTTGAACTATCTTACCCTGTATCTGCCAATCTTCCATCTATTGTTATAGACACAAAAGTGACTCAGACGGTCAAGATAGATTGGATCCACAGGGAGCACACAAAGAGAATGACTTCGTATAGAAACGTTATGCAATCAAGCTACCTGTTAGTAAAAGAAGTCAGTTATATCTTGCCATGCGGTAGAAGGATCAAGACGTGAAAAAAAAAGCTTCATGTTTGGCAAGCATAATAGGTATTTGGTCCGGATTAAAGAATCAGGTACATGTGGATCATTATCTGTCACTTCAAATACAGTGAAGAAGCAACAGATTAAATATGTCAGTTGAAATAATTGTTAGATCAAACTAACAATACATAAGCATGAACATAACCAGGATCTCTACTCTAGAATAGATCTCGCCTAGAACATGAATCTAGTGCGGAATAGAGGATGCCAGTGAGCTTATACCGGCGCTTGTGGTGTCCATGTCGTCGATGGAGGTCGGTGCAGAGGCGACGAAGTCGATGGCGTGGACGGCGTCGGGGATGTAGTGCAGACGCTCCTTGAGGGTCTTCGCGGGGTAGCGTCGGCCTTCTGGACGCCAACGGCACTGGCCCTGCTGAGGAACACGTGCTTCCGAGCCTTCCAGCGCCCTTAGTGATCGGTGAAGGGTGGCTAGGTTATGGTGAACCTAGGGTTGCGTGATTCGATACCTCGTTGGAGGTTTCTCTTAGTTTATATAGCACTGTAGGCCCGGGGCCGTGTCCTATAGATGGAAATAGATTGCCTCCCGATCAAGGCAAGGACTTATAGTTGGAAATCACTGAGATTTGAGGGATTCGGGGTTATCCCCGTTTCTATCTTTATCTCGGTTCTTGACCGAGGTCAAATCGAAATCCAATATTCTCCCCCTTGACCGAACGTCAACTACTTAAACTTAAAACTTAATTCGGTCAACGACTTATACTTAAACTAAAGTTCTTCCTCAGTAAATCAGCAAGTACCAGACCAATGCATCGTCAGTAGCTCCACGGCATACTGGGATGGCATTACCCATTGTCTCACTGAGAAACCTTGTTAGAACTCTTTACTCTTATTTGGGGAAACTAATGGCCCTGAATCAGAACCTGGTCAAGGCTACTCACCAGTCCCATGCCTAGGACATGAGTTTGAAATTGGGATGGTGATAGACTTTTTGTGAGCGGATCCGCAATGTTTGCCTTAGAACTTATATGCTCAATCTTATTTGGTCCTGATTTCTCTCTTTCACAATACGATACTTAAGGTCAATAAACCTAGAAGCCTTAGATAACTTATCGTTTGTAAAAAAGAAAACTGCAGCTTTATTATCGCAATACATTGTGATAGGTCTCGAGATACTATCAACAAGTCTTAATGCCGGAATAAAATTCTTAAGCCATGAGGCCTGTCCCGTAGCATCATAACATGCCACAAATTCAGCTTGCATCGTAGATGTAGCCCTTACACCTTGCTTACTACTGCTCCATGAAATTGCTCCCCCTGCTAGCATATAGACATATCCTGAAGTAGATTTTCTGTCATCTTCATTGCCTTAACAATATCTCATTGCCTTCTTGACACCTACCCAGTGAGCCCAACCTGGATTATCCTGATATCTACAAAAGACGCTGACAGCAAATGCTAAGTCTGGACGCGTACAGACTAGCGCATACATCAAGCTTCCGACGGTTGATGCATAGGAAACGTTCTCCATTCTCTTTCTTTCTAACTTATTCTCAGGGCACTGAGCTTTATTGAACTTATCGCCCTTCTGAATTGGGACAGGTGATGCATTACTCTTATTCATCTTATATCTCTTAAGCATTTTCTCAATATATGCTTTCTGAGATAATCCTAGTACTCATTGGGCTCTATCTCGACAATGCCAAGTACATACGTGGCATAACCAAGATCCTTCATATCAAAATGAGATGTAAAAAAGTTCTTAGTCTCATATAGCATATTCTTGTCATTACAAGCTAACAGTATGCCATCGACATATAGTACTAGGATCCTTAATCTTCCACCCTTTTCTTTGACATAGATACACTTATCGACTGGAGTCTCCCTAAATCTGAATCTCTTAATGACTTCATCGAATTTAATGTTCCACTGCCTGGATGCTTGCTTAAGTCCATAAATAGACTTTTTAAATCTGCATCCCATACGTTCCTTACCCTTAACAGCAAAACCTTCTGGTTGAGCCATATAAATAGCCTCATCTATGTCTCCATTAAGGAATGCAGTCTTAACATCCATCTGATGTAACTCCATATCAAAATGAGCTACAAGTGCCATGACGATTCTCAATGAATGTTTGGTAGACACAGGAGAAAATGTTTCTTTGTAATCGATCCCTTTCTTCTGTGTAAAACCTTTTGCTACGAGTCTAGCCTTGAATCGTTCGACCTTCCCTCTGGAATCACATTTAGTTTTGTAGACCCATTTACAACCTACTGGTTTGATCCCATCAGGAATTTCTACTAAATCCCAAACTTTATTAGAGCTCATAGACCTTAACTCATCTTCCATGGCTTCTATCCATTTAGTGGAATTCTCACTTTGCATTGCCTCTTTGAAGGTGGCAAGGTCATTAACTTTTCCAACATCATACATGTCTACACTTAAGTATGTTTCATAACAGTCAGGAATGGCCAGCTTCCTTTCTCGCTGTGAACGTCTTACTGGTTCATTCACAACTGGCTCAGGAATTGGTTGGGCTCAACTAATGGTGCCGGCTCTGATGGTGGTGGCACCTGCAGCAGAGGGGGCTCTGCCACTGGCGCCTGAACCCCACTAGGTGACGCCACGTTCTCCTGCTGAACGATAGGAGTTACCGTGGTGCTCTGAGGAACAATTGGTGGTACAAACTGATATACCTCCGTAGGCTCTACAAACTCTGGGTCAGGAAGCTCAACCCGTAGTTCTTCAAGACTAATGTCCCTCTTTGGAAAACTTCCACTAATCTCTGAGTCTTCCAAGAATACTGCCTGTCTTGTTTCTATGAACTTAGTAGAACGTCCAGGATAGTAGAATCGATACCCCTTAGACTTATCTGGGTAGCCGATAAAGTGACAACTCACTGTTTTGAATTCTAATTTCTTATGCTGTGGATCAAATATCTTAGCCTCAACAGGACAACCCCATACTTTAAAGTAATTGAGTGTCGGTTTCTTCCCAGTCCACAACTCATAAGGTGTCTTAGGAACTGACTTAGATGGAACCCGATTGAGTATGTGAGCAGTTGTTTTCAATGCTTCCATCCACAGCTCCACAGGCAAGTTAGAATGACTAAGCATGCTCCGTACCATATCTATTAGCGTACGGTTGCGCCGCTCAGCAACTCCATTTTGTTGTGGTTCTCCAGGCATGGAGTATTGCGCTTTTATGCCATTTTCTTCTAAGTACTTAGCAAATGGTCCTTTAATTTGACCGTATTGAGCATGTTTTCCGTAGTACTCACCTCCCCTGTCTGATCTTACTATCTTAATAGAGGTGTTATATTGTTTCTCAACTTCTAACTTATAAATCTTAAAGATTTCTAGCGTATCTGATCGCTTACGAATGGGATATATGTACCCATAGCGGGAATAATCATCAATAAAAACGTTATAAAAGAATCAAAACCATCTACCGATTTTACTGAGAGCGGGCCACAGATATCTGTATTATTTCTAATACGCCCGTACTCCTAGTAGCTCCATTTTTAATAGTCTTAGTATATTTTCCCTTAATGCAGTCAATGCACTGCTCTGAATATGAAAAGTCTAAGTGATCAAGTATCTCATCTTTAATGAGACGCTCGATTCTCCCCCTCGAAATGTGGCCAAGCCAACAATGCCACAATTTTGAAGAGTTCTCATTAAAACGCTTACGCTTACATGAACCATTAGAAATATTCATCACAGAATCATTAAGAGAAAGCATATAAAGTTTGCCTTGCCTGATAGAAAGGCATACACTTATTGAATTAAACTTTATCACACACTGTTTGTTGCCAAACTCACAAATATGTCCCGAATCATCTAATGCAGAAACAGAAATAAGGTTTCCCTTTAAACTTTGAACGTAAAGGACATCATCTAAATGAAGCTGGAAGCCGCCCGACAACTCTAAGTGGAAGCTCCCAACGCCTTCAACTTCGAGGACGTTCCCGTCAGCCACTCTTAGGCTTCGCTCCCCCCTTCTTATAGTTCGGATCGAACGGAATGCCTGTAAGGAATTAGAGATGTGCACAGTGGCACCTGAGTCAATCCACCAAGTATTAGGAGAAAATTCTGCTAAGAATAATTCATCAATGAAGGAAACAACATCAAGCTTATCATTACCTTGCTGCTTCAACCAGTCCTTGAAGCCTGCACATTCTTTCTGGAGATGCAGAGGAGACCTGCAGAAATGGCACAACTGCGGCTTTCCTCCCTGAGACTGAAGTGCACCTCCACGCTTGAACTTCTTGTTGTTCTTGGGAGCAAAGTTCTTGTTCCCATTCCTCTTGTTCTTCTTGCGGCCCTGCTGGCTGTTGCCTGACTCATGCTGGTTTCTAGTAGTACCATTCAGACTAAGGCTGCTGACCATGTTGACCACATTCTTAAGATTTTCAGTCTTGAGCCTTTCCTCTTCTTCAACACAGTAGCCAATCAAGTCACAGAGAGACCAAATGGTCTTGTTGGTGTTGTAGCTTATCTTGAAGGCAGCGTACTGTGGTGAAGGCAGTGAGGTCAGAATAAAGTGGACGAGGAAACCTTCAGAGATCTCCATCTTCATTTCCTTGAGCTTATTGGCCATATCACACATATTGAGGATGTGCTCCCTTATGCCAGCTTGTCCATTATACTGAAAGGACACTAACTTCATGATGATGGTGCTAGCATAAGTCTTGGAGGAGCCCTTAAAAGTTCTCCTCAATTTTTTCCAAGAACTCCTTAGCATTGTAGTCAACACCAGCATCATTCTTAGTCGGAATGGCACCCTTGATGCCAGGACTGATGGTCTGAGTCATCACCATGAGAGCCATACGGTCAGACCTCTCCCACTTCTCCAAAGCAGGTGAAGTCTGTCCAGCAGCAGGTGCAGGAGGCTTGTCCTCCCTCAGTGCAACGTCAAGATCATTCCACGCCAAGCATATCATGACCTTGCCCTTCCACTCATGGAAGTTCGCTCCATTGAGCGGCTGAACGTTGTTGAGGTGAGAAGCCACTTGGTTGACGTTGTTAACTACAAAACATACATTAAGTGGACCTAGAATCATAATCATAATTATCATATACAATGAAATGCACATAAAGAACATGATAATAACCCAACGTTGGTTAGATTAAAAGCATGTAATGAAAATCAAGTTGCATCACCGTTGGGGAAAACAATTGAAATTCATCTTAACACTCATAATTAAACAACGTTGGTTAGAATTAATGGCCAAGTTTACTCTAAACAAATTTCCCGTTGGTTCCATTTATTTAGAGGCATCTCAAAGTATAGTGGTGGATTCAACTTAAATAATAACATCAACCATTGAAATTCATCAACTTATGCTTAAAACTCATTAATTAAAACTTAAAACAGTAATTCACTTAATCAATTACCGAAAACTGAGAATAAAATGCGAGTTTATGGAGAAAATTCGACCCATAACTGAAAACGGCCCATAAAATGCATTCATTACCCTTACTGTGCGTGCGGCCCATTTAAGCCCACGCGTGGCCCAACAGCGCCCGGCTCGGCAGCGCGCGACTCGCAGCGCGCGGCTCGGCTTTAGGTGGCTTGGCTCGGTGGCTCAGCGTAGCTCGGCTCGTCTCCCGCAGAACCGGCCTAGCAGCGGATGCGTAGCCCGCCAGCATTTAGTGGGCCTTAAGCCCAATGGCAAACGAAGTAGGCCGGCCGAGCTTTCAGCCCAGCTAGCGCTCCGTGCCCGCGCGCCGCCCCGCCGCGATCGCAGCCGTCCATCCCGATCCGACAGACGAGCGCTGCTGGAGCACGCTTTAAAAGGCGAAAACGACAGGGAGGGGGAGGAAACCCTAGCTCATTTCCTCCTCCCCCGCTCCGAGCGCAGCCGCGGTGGTGGCCGGCGTCACGCGCGCCACCACACTTCGCCGCCGTCGCCCGTCTGCTCCTCCTCCCTCTTCTCCCCCAGATCCGGCGATAGAGAGGACCGTGAGACGCCTTGTCCGTGCTTCCGGTGCCATCTCGTCGGAGCTCCACGAGACTCCTCGGCGCGCCACGTGCATGACGCGTGCGGTTCGTCGAGGGGCCTCGCCGGTGCTCAACGGTGGCGGTGCCGGTTCTCCAAGGCGCAAGGCGCAAGGAGGGCGGAGGCGCGCACCCGAAGGCACGCGCGCGGCCAAGGTAGCCTGCTCAGCTCGGCCAACTGATGGCACGGAGTGAGCTGGCTGCCAAGGCGTCGCCGAGGTGAAGGCGGTGGCACGTGCGGCCGAAGCTGCACGCACACGACCGCCATGACCGAGGTGGGTCATCTGACTGAGACTAGTGTTAGGGTTAGGGTTTCCGATCTGGGGTTTGCGTGTGTGTGTGCGCTTGATTGATTCGGTGTTTTGGCAAATCCCCTCTTTCTAATCTCTTTTGTATGTGAAATGGCATGAATAAGATTTGAACCAAAACCCTAAAGCTTAGATCTAACCCTAAAACATGATGAACACCCTAGATCCGTGACTGAGCTAGTAGATCTAGGCATGAATGAAACATGAACTTGAATCTAAGCATGAATGTGCGCTAACAGAGACTAAAAAAACATGACTTTTCTCATCTTTTCTTCACTGAGTTCTTCTAATCTCATCTTATGCTACCCTGAGGAAAGGAGCAGCCCTTCCCCACGACCCTGATTGCAGGATCTCCCCTTCCCTCGCGGGAGGAGGGATGCTGGCGTCGGCGTCGTGCCTCGCAGCTCGCGCTCGTCGTGCGCGAGGTCTGGGATGACTCCATCGTCGCGGTGCTGCCAGTGGCAGATGAGGAGACTCCAGTTGCTTGCTTGGTTCCTCCTGGAGGATGCGCATGTGGTAACCATCACCACATGCCTGGAACCGTAAGCTCCCGAACCAGATCTCCTGCCCCACTGGGAGCAGATTGCTCTCGCCCAGCGGGGGCCGTCCTTGGTCGAAGTTCGCCATCGGGAACGAGAGTTGCGCAGCGCTGGCCCCTACCTGGCGCGCCAACTGTCGGTGCCTGATTTGGTCACACCGGCACAAACAAGTGATTGCGGTGCTAATCCACTCGTTGCCCTGATGGCGGGTGAAGAGACGGGGGTTTTTATTCTGGTTCCGGCCACGGGGCCGTACGTCCAGCAGTGGTGCCGAGCACCAGTTTCGTATTGCTCGTAGTAGGGGTTTACAAGCAAGATGGGAGAAGGAGGTGAGCTCCTAAGTCCCTGAGCTTTTTGGTGGCTAAGTGCGTTTGTATGTGTTCTGTGGTGTCAACCTGCTGTCACTTGCCCTTTTGCATGGGCTTCCCTTCCCCTTTTATAGGCATAAGGGGGAGGGCGTGAGAGTACATGCATTCGTGGCGCAGACGTGCTAAGTGTACTGTGCTGCCCATGCCGCGCACGATGCGATCGGGAATCGCGCCTTCCAACTCCGGCTGACGACATGGCAGTGGTTGATGTGATGTTCTTCTTGCGACAGATCAGGACTTCGAGGGTGGCAACTTGAGTACGGCGCCCGGATCGAAGCTCCGTAGTTTCCTTCGAGGGTTGCCATCGAGGACGATAGCGCATCCGAGGCAAGCAAAGTCAAAGGAGTGGTTGGCACAGTGCCGTTGTCAGGACCGGCCTATGCAGTGTCAGATCCGAATCCACCACGCCTGGTGTATTTGACCGATGTCCTTTCTGCAGCATGGGCGGTGGCGTAGCACAGTGAATCCTTCTTTTTGGCCGCGGGGGGTCATTTATGATTGGTGTTGATGGTCGCAGAGTCTCGGGCGCCGTTCCCGGCGTAGCAGGCTCGAGCTTGGTACGCAAGCTCGAGCTTACTGGGCCTCGAACGTGACGGAAACGCCGGCTCGAGGGTGAACGTCTCCCTCGAGCCTCGCGGCCGAGCCTCGAACGTGACGAAAAGCGCCAGCTCGAGGGTGAACGTCCCCCTCGAGCTTGGCTGGGCTCGATCGTCGCGGATCTCCCCACTCGAGGGTCTTCAAGCGGGGCGAGCGCCGCGGTGGCGTTTGTCGCGATGGGCCTTTGCTGGGCTACGGAGCCAGGCCAACTTCGTTGGTGGGCCTTGTTATTGAGTAGTTCTGGGCCTAAGTTGGGGTACCCCTTTTACAGGGACCCGACAGTAGCCCCTGAGCCTCCGCAGGGGTGGGGTGCAACCCTGCGGGGGCTGGTATCTGTCGAGGCTTTCGAGGCCTCTGTCCCTCGATGGGTCTTCCTTGAGCATTCGAGCTTCGAGGCTTTCCTTTCGAGGGTTGGTGCCTTGAATGCGCCCTTCCTTGTTTCGCGCGTGTCATGATGACCACCGAGGAAGATTTCGTGGTTTCGTGGGAGAAGTGGGCGCGCCTTTTCAGGCGAGGCGTGCGAGCGCGGTTCTACACGACCTCACATTTACTGCGCCGGACTCCGCGATCCTCGCGTCGCAGCTAACGCGGCTAGCGCGGTAGACGCGGGCGGCGCCGTTACGTCTCCCGGGGCGGGCCTGACTGTCAATCCTATGGGACTGTCGTGTCAAGGCCGGTGTCCTGCCGCGCCTCGCTCCACAGGAGAGTATAAATAGCGCGGTAGGGGCTCCTGCCAAGGGTGCGACTCCCTTGCCTTCCAGCCCTTTGCCTTCCAGTCTTCGCCCTCTAGTCTTTGCGCCGTCTTTCTCCTTCGCCTAAGCTTCCACCTGCCGCCATGGTTCAACCCGTCGACCCCGCGCCGTGGAAGCCATCGACGGCCACCAAGACTTGTCTAGAGGGGCTCGTGGAGGTCGGAGTGTTGCAGCCAAACGTCAACGATGAACCGCCGGTTTGGATCCCTCCGGGGGCTGCCACAGAAACCGCCCCGCCGGCGGGCTACGTGGTCAGCCTCGTTCGCCTCCACGAGCGGGGCTTCGATGTTCTGGCAGGACGGTTCTCACGAGCGTTGTGCTTCCACTACAAGGTGGAGTTGCACAACTTCTCACCCAACGCCATCTCGCAGGCGGCGGTATTCGTCGTCGTATGCGAGGGGTACTTGGGCATCGAAGCCCACTGGGACCTGTGACGGCACCTCTTCTTCGGCAAGCTCTATTTAGAGGGCGTCACCAAGGGGGTCCGTCGCCCAGCTCGCGCTGGTGGCTTCGTGCTCCTAGTCCGAAGGAGCCGCAGGGAGCTCTACATCCCTTTTTCCATGGTTTCCAACAACCAAGATTGGGACAAGGGGTGGTTCTACCTGCGCAACGACGGGGGGCGTCTGCCGCCCTACACCGGTAGTTTGCTGACGCAGAAGCAGGACCGCTGGGTCTACGGGGTGTCGCCGCCGAAGCAGAAGGACAAGCTCGCCCCCCTGATCGAGGCGCTCCAAAGCCTGTCGAGGCACAGCCTCACTGCTGGTGGTGTCATCGCGAACTTCCATCGGCGGCGGGTGCTTCCCCTCATGCAGAGGAGGCTCCCGCTGTTTGGGATGACGCCAGGCGCCGACGTCACCGGCACAGCGATGGAGGCGGAGCCATTGCCCGTTGCCATCGCCGTTCAGCGGGCGCGGCGTGCCGTCGACCGGTTGGACGACCCGTGGGTAGTGCCCATGCGGCCCGAGGATGGCCACTTCAGTTTCGTAAGTGCCTTCCGATTCTCGCATTTACTTCTCGTTTCGATTTCGTGTCTTTGACCTCGCGGCTGGAGCTTCGCAGGGTCTGTCCCACGGCCACACCTCCAAGCCCCCTGTCCCCGAAGACAGGGTCGTCAACCGCACCCTCGCCAAGAAGGCGAAACAGGAAAAGGATCGAAAGGAGGCGCGGCGGAAGCGAAAGGAGCGGAAGAAGAGGAAGCACTTGGCGGACAACCGCGAGCGGGAGAGGCAGGGGCTCTCAGCGCTCCCGACGCCGAAGACTTCCCCTGATCCCGCTGGTGAGGTTTCCGAGGAAGACGGTGGGGCGAGGAGCCCATCTCCTCTCGAGCTTCCCATCTCTTCTCGGGCCTCCCCCGGTGGGGACGCCCTTGCAGCAGCGTCTGAGGGCGGCAGCAGAGAGCCCATCAACCTCGAAGCTCCGTCGTCGACCACGGTGCCGGCTCTCGGGAGCCCGTCGGGGGTAGCGGCGGCTACCCTCGAGGTACCCCAAGATCGGGGCGAGGCACCCGAGCGGCTGGGCGCTGTCGAGGAGGCCCCAGCCCGTGGGCCAGGAATAGAGGCCCCCTAAATAGAGTCCGGCGTCTCTACGGGGGGCGAGGAGGCTTCGAGGGAGACTCCTCAAGGGGAGGCCGACGCCTCCACGGGAGGCGAGGTCTCGAGGGTGGCTCCCGTCTCCGCCTCGAGGCTGAAGTGGAAGCTCCCCATCGTTCGGTAAGTTTTCTTCGTTGCTCACTTGTTCATCGATACTTCATTTTTATTTCTGACTGAGCTTTTTTCGTGGCACAGTCGGTTTGGTGGGCGGACCGTGCCTTCCCTTGCGCCGACCAAGGCCCTCAAGGTCGGGCCAAGCTCGTCGTCTCACCCGTCCTCGCAACTCCTGGGCCTGGCGAATGAGGCCGTGCAGGACTTTGTCACCTTTTTCGACGCTCAGGCGGGGCTGCAGGTCGAGCGGCAGCCGTGCGGGGAGGCGCCTCGGGTCCTTGAGGAGCCAAGGCCGCCTCAACTTCTCGAGGGCATCGTCGAGCCCCGCGCCGAGGTTGCTCGGACCGAGGATGCCACCCCCACGCCTGAGGGGGTCTCTCGTGTTGAGGAGCCGTCTGCGGCGCCCGTGGAGACGGACGTCGCGGTGGTCCCCCCGCATGAGGGGGGAGAGGGACGGCCCCTTGGCGGGGGTTTCCCCATCTGTCGGAGCTGGCCGAGGCTCTGGAGATGCGAGCCTCCGTGCCGCAGGGGCATGAGAGTGGCGGGGCCGCGCCGTCGACCCTCGTCGTGCTTCCGAGCGGAGTATCTGCTCGCGTCGACGAGTGTGGGTCCCCCGTGATGTGGCAATCCTGCAGCGAGCTTCCCGAGCAGTTCGTTCGTGAAGCCGCAGCGGAGGAGCGTCTATGGGATGTTCAGTTGGAGCACGGTCAGGGTGTCGTCCGGGCGCTACGAGACGCTCTTCGTTTTCACGAAGATGCCGGCACGGTCCACCAGGTGCATTTCGTTGCAGCCGGTGTTCTGTCGTAATCGTTTTTCAAGAGATGCTTAGCTCGTTTTTCGCGGGAACTTTGCAAGGAGACGTTCGCAAAGAACGACCAAATTGCGGCGCTGTTGTTGGAGCTCCACCGATTGTCGGGGGTGGTGGAGGCTCGAGACCGCCAACTGGCCGACCTCCAAGACACTCGAGACCGGGTCGCCGCCGAGTGTCGGGAGAAGGGTGAAGTCATCACCCGCCTAGATGACACGGTCGGCGCCCTACGCGAGCAGCTCGCAAACAGCAGCACTTGGCTAGACAACGAGCGAGTCGCGCGCCGTGCGGCGGAGTCGGCGCTTGGGGAGGAACAACATCTCGCGGTGGAGGCTCGAGACCAGCTCGAGCTAGAGCAAGTGGCTCGGGCCACGGCGGAGAAAGCCCACGAGGCTGCCCAGGGTCAAGTCGAGGGTAAGCCGATCTTGCTCGAGTCTTGATCTTTTTGCTTTGTTGCTTTTTCGTTTCTGACAGCCTTGTTGGTGCAGCGCTGAAGCAAGCGCTCCAGGCCGAGACGGAGTCGAAGGGGGCTCTGCTGGTGGCACACTCGGCGACCCAGCGTGAGCTCGATGAGCTGCTACAGGCTGCTTCGGCGGCCTGCAACGAAATTGCTGGTGCCGACGTGCAGTCCGGCAGCTCCCTCGCCAGTCGCCTTCGAGCGCTTGGGGGGCATTTCACCTCACATGTGAAGGAAGCCCTCCTGCTCGGGATTCGGAAGGCGCTTGGAGTGGTCACGACCCACTACCAAGCGGACCTCTCGAAGCTCGCCGCCGGGTACGTCGTCGCCGACAACCTTAACGACGAGGAGGCAGTGGCGGCGATCGAGGAGGCGGATGCTGCTGCTGACGAGACGGCGCGAGTGCTTGCTGGCCACTTCGAGGGTGTCCTCTTCCCTGGCGAGGATGGTGGCGGCTGGGACGACCTTGGCGGCGGGGGCAATCCCTGAAAGTCTCGGGCCATTGAGCCCGAGTGTAAAAAGTAGTTTAGGAATTCGAGCTTTTTTGGTGTAAGATTAATTCGTTTACATCTTACTAAACATCGTTTATTTCGCTTAAACGGGATGTTATTTTCATGCGGTATCTTCGCGACGCGCATCGTGTCCGATGCATGTGCCACGAAAGGAAAACGTCACTAGGATCGATCGTACGTGAATGACTTAGGCGGAGGGAAGTGAGGTGTTGCCGTAGCTTCGAGGCGTGGGCGAACACTTGGCTCAGGCGACCCTGCCCTTGTCCGTTTCATGCCTAGTGTGTTCCCTTTGAGGGTTTGCAAAGGAGTTTTTTGAAAAAAGTGATGATTTTTTCGGGGTCCTTCCCCACTTAGCCCCCGAGGGAGGGATGGTTCTACCAAGGGTAGAGCCATTCCTCCCTCGAAACATGATGGAACAAAAGTTCGTTTTATTCATTCCCAAACTGTGGGGGTTAAGAGCCGACACTTTAATCAAGAAATTTGTACAAGTCTAGAGTATGTACAAAAGTTTCGAGGGCCACGGGCCACTCTAGGGATAGAAACGACGTAGCTGTTGTATGTTCCAGGCGTTCGTGAGGATCTGCCCGTCCTTGTCAGCTAGCTTGTATGTCCCGGGTTTGAGAACTTCGGCGATGATGTATGGCCCCTCCCATGGGGGTGTAAGCTTGTGCCGTCCTCAGTTGTCCTGCCGAAGCCTTAACACGAGGTCTCCTTTGCAGAGATCTCGGTGCAGGATCTTTCGAGCCTGTTGTCGACGTAGGCTTTGCTGGTACCTTGCTGAGTGGAGTAGGGCCACGTCTCGAGCTTCGTCGACCTGGTCGAGCGAGTCCTCTCGAGCTTGGCAGTTTCGCTGTTCCTGGTACGCTCGGAGCCTAGGGAACCCATATTCCAGATCCGTGGGGAGGATGGCCTCTGCCCCATAGATGAGGAAGTATGGGGAGAACCCTGTCGCTCTGCTTGGGGTCGTTCTTAGACTCCAGATCACTGATGGTAGTTCTTGCACCCACCTGTGCCCAAACTTCTTCAGCTTGTTGTGAATTCTAGGCTTTAGGCCTTGTAGAATCATGCCATTGGTACGTTCTACTTGACCGTTCGTTTGTGGGTGGGCCACCGCCGACCAATCCACTCGGATGTGGAAATCATCGCAGAATTCTAAGAACTTCTTTCCCGTAATTTGGGTGTCGTTGTCGGTGATGATGGAGTTGGGAACCCCAAACCGATGGATTATGTGGGTGAAGAAAAGCACCGCCTGCTCAGACTTGATTCTATTGATGGGTCGAGCTTCGATCCATTTGGAGAATTTGTCGACCGCCACCAATAGGTGCGTGAAGCCCCCGGGCGCTTTTGCCATTGGCCCGACAAGGTCGAGGCCCCATACGGCAAAAGGCCACGTGATAGGGATAGTTTGCAGCGCCTGGGCAGGAAAGTGTGTCTTGCATGCGTAGAACTGGCACCCTTCGCAGGTTCGTACCACTTCCGTGGCGTCCGCCACGGTAGTGGGCCAGTAGAAGCCCTGTCGAAAGGCGTTGCCTACGAGCGTGCGTGGGGCGGCGTGATGTCTGCACACGCCCGCATGGATGTCGAGGATGAGCTCTTTTCCCTCGGGTATCGGGATGCAGCGTTGCAAGACCCCCGAGGTTCCCCGTCGGTATAGTTCCCCTTCGATGATGAGGAACCGTTTAGCTTTCCTCGCAACGCGCCTTGCCTCCGTTCGATCGTTAGGCAAAACGCCTTGATCGAGCCAGTCGAAGTACGGGCTCCGCCAATCTCGAGGCGCCTGGGCCTCGGCGATTTCCATCGCCTCCGCTTTCTCTTCCTCTTCCGAGCAAGCCTCGTACCCCATGGGCTCGTCCTCATCCACCAAGAGCTCCGCGCTCGTGGGGTCAAGGGCGGCCGCTCGAGTGTCGGGTGCAGTCGAGGCTCGGGCCAAGGTGGCGACGGTAATCGAGGGTCCGTCGATGTCCTTCGCGAACACGTTTGGGGGAACGGTGGCTCGCCCTGACGCGATCTTTGCCAATTCGTCGGCCTCCTCATTATATCTTCGTGCGATGTGGTGGAGCTCGAGGCCGTCGAACTTGTCTTCGAGGTTACGTACCGCCTGGCAGTATGCCGCCATCTTTTCATCGTGGCAGCTGGATTCCTTCATCACCTGATCAACGACCAGTTGCGAGTCGCCGCGGATGTCGAGGCGCTTAATGCCGAGCTCGAGCGCGATTTTCAAGCTGGCAAGGAGCGCTTCATACTCCGCCATGTTGTTGGACGCGGGGAAGTTGAGTCGCACGACGTATCGAAGGTGCTCCCCGTGGGGTGAAATGAAAAGTAGGCCGGCGCCTGCGCCGGTCTTCATCACCGACCCATCGAAGTACATTTCCCAGCCGTCGAGGCTGGACTTCGAGGGGGGGAGCTGGGTGTCGGTCCATTCGGCTATGAAGTCCGCCAAGGTCTGAGACTTGATGTCTTTCCTTGGCGCATTAGCGAGGGTCTCCCCCATCAGCTCCGTTGACCATTTCGAGATTCATCCAGAGACCTCGCGATTCTGGATGATTTCGCCTAGTGGGAAGGACGACACGACGGTCACCAGGTGAGCCTCGAAGTAATGTCGCAGTTTACGTCGAGCCAACACAATGGCGTAGATCAGCTTCTGGACATGGGGATACCTCGCCTTGGTCTCGGTCAGAACCTCGCTGATGTAGTACACCGGTCGCTGGACCGGCAGAGAGTGTCCTTCCTCGGTTCTTTCCACCACTATAACCGTGCTGACGACTTGAGTGGTCGCTGCGACATAGAGGAGGAGAGGTTCGCCTTCTCTTGGTGAGGTAAGGATCGGCGTGTTCGTTAACGCTGTTTTGAGTCGATCGAGAGCTTCTTGGGCCTCCGTGGTCCAGGCGAAGTGCTCTGACTTCCTCAAAAGTCGATACAGAGGTAGCCCCTTCTCCCCGAGACAAGAGATGAAGCGGCTTAGGGACGCCAGGCATCCCATCACCCTCTGTACACCCTTTAGGTCGCGGATCGGTTCCATCTGCTGGACGGACGTGACTTTTTTGGGGTTGGGCTCGATGCCTCGTTCGGAGACAATAAAGCCCAAGAGCATACCTCGAAGCACACCGAAGACGCACTTCTCAGGGTTGACTTTTACTCCGTGCGCCCTGAGGCAGCTAAACACGACCTCGAGGTCGCGCACCAGGTCGTCCGCCTTCCTGGTTTTTATGACGATATCATCGCCATATGCCTCTACGATACGACCTATATGATCCCCGAAGACGTGGAGCATACAGCGTTGGTATGTGGCCCCGGAGTTTTGAAGGCCGAAGGGCATCGTAACGTAGCAGTACATGCCAAAAGGGGTGATAAAGGAAGTCGCGAGCTGGTCGGACTCCTTCATTTTAATCTGATGGTAACCGGAGTACGCATTAAGGAAACATAGAAGTTCACATCCCGTCGTGGAGTCTACAATTTGGTCTATACGTGGTAAAGGAAATGGGACTTTCGGGCATGCTTTATTCAAGCTGGTGTAATCTACACACATTCTCCACTTCCCATTTTTCTTCTTTACTAGTACAGGATTAGCTAGCCACTCGGGATAAAAAATTTCCTTGATGAACCCGGCCTCCAAAAGCTTGCGTACCTCTTCACCGGATCGCCCGCCGTTTCACTTCGTCGAAACGGCGGAGGCGCTGTTTGACCGGCTTGGAGTGGGGGCGGATATCAAGAGAGTGCTCGGCGACCTCCCTCGGAATGCCTGGCATGTCGGAGGGGCTCCACGCAAAGATGTCAGCGTGGGCGCGGAGACAGTCGACGAGCACCACTTCCTATTTGTGACTGAGGGAAGAGCTGATCCTCAACACCCTGCCGTCGTGGCTGTCGGGGTTGAGGGGGACAGTCTTGGTGTCCTCAGCGGGCGCGAAGCTCCCCGGTTGCCATTCGTTGGCGTCAGGGAGCGTGTTGACGATCGCCTCCAGATCAGCTACGAGGGTCTCGTCGAGGGCGAGAGCCTCCACGAGCTCAATGCTCTCGACGTCGCACTCATAGGCGTGTTCGACCGTTGGGCCGACCGTGATGACTCCGTGAGGCCCTGGCATCTTCAACTTGAGGTAGGTATAGTTGGGCATGGCCATGAACTTGGCGTAGCACGGCCTTCCCAAGATGGCGTTGTAGGCTCCTTTGAAACCCACTACCTCGAAGGTGAGCACTTCCTTGCGGAAGTTTGCAGGGGTTTCGAAGCAGACGGGCAGGTCGATCTGCCCGAGAGTTTGGACACGTTTTCCGGGCGTAACTCCATGGAAGGAGGACTTGTTGGGCCGCAACTCACTGGTGTTGATTCCCATGAGCTCATAAGTTGGAGCATATAGGGTGTTGAGGCTGCTGCCGCCGTCCATGAGCACCTTGGAGAAGCGCGTGTTGCCGATGACAGGGTCGACGACGAGGGGATACTGTCCGGGGTTCGGGATATGGATGGGATGGTCTTCGCGACCGAACGAGATGGTCTCTGAAGACGAGTCGAGGTATGAGGGGGTCGCTGGCCGGGCCAGCATGACCTCCCTGCGTTCCCTCCTCCGTTGTCGAGGTTTTAGGTTGGTTGCGGGGCCTCCCATGATGAAGAACACATGTTCCACCTCGGGGTATCCGTCGTCGTCCTTGCCGCCACCATCCTTGGGCTGACCGCCATCCTATCGAGGGATGTGGTTGTAAAACTTCCGCAGCATCTCACACTGCTCGAGAGTGTGAGCGACCGCGGTCTTGTGGTACGGGCATGGCTTCTTGAGGAGGTCGTCGAAAATGCCCCCACCACGCGGGGGACCCCGAGGCCCCTTGTGGTTAGGGTCGACCGCGAGGGCCTCATCTTCGATGTCGCCCGCTTCACGGGGCGCCCGGAGCTTCTTTCTCTTCTTGTCATGCTTCCGCTTCTTCGAGGGGCCCTTTGTCTTGTCGTCCTCCGCGGACGCTTCCTCGGGACGCTTTCCCTTCGTATCATTAAAAATAGCGTTGGCCGCCTCCTCCCCTGAGGCGTACTTCGAGGCCACCTCGAATAGCCGGTTTGCATCGGGGGGGTGGGCTCCTCCCCAACTTGCACACCAAGCTATAGCAGGTGGTGCTCTCGAGGAAGGAGTGGATGATCTGATGGTCGGTGATGTTGGGAAGCTCGGTGCAGCGCTTGGAGAAGCGCCGAATGAAGTCCCTCAAGGATTCGCCGGGTTTTTGTTCGCACCCTCGAAGGTCCCACGTGTTCCCGGGGCGCACGTAGGTGCCCTGGAAATTCCCCACGAAGGTCTCGACCAGGTCGTTCCAGTCGCGGATCCGGTTGGGGGGCAGATGCTCGAGCCATGTCCATGCGGAATCTGCTAGGTGGAGTGGCATATTGCGGATGATCATGTCGTCATCTGTAGCGCCGCCGAGCTGGCACGCTAGGCGGTAGTCGTTCAACCATACCCTGGGGTCCATTTCCCCAGAGTATTTGGTGATGGTAGTAGGCTGTCGGAAGCGGGGGGGAATCGGAGCGGTGCGGATGTTGCGACTAAACACCCACGTTCCCGCTGGCTCCGGGGCCGCATCCCGGTTCCACCCAACGTCGGTGCGCCCGCGTTGGTGGGTCCAGGCTCCCTCTCGCTGCCTCATTTGGTTCAGCGTGTTGCGGGCGTCGCCATCGTTGATCGCGCCTCGGGTGTCCCGGAGGCGTGATCTCGCGGGCACCCTCGCGGGAAGTGTTCCTGCTTCGGGTGCACGTGGTTCGCCGGCGTGGCGTCGCGCCATGTCCCGGTGGGAGTCGCCCCGGGACTGTGCTCGTGCCCTGCCGTTAGGCCGGGGTGAGCGCACCGATGACTCCCCTCCTCGTTCGCCCTTCGAGGCTGATGAGCGTCGAAGGCGGGAGGCTGAGCTCTCGGCCTGCTGTCGGGCGGCGTTCTCAACCAACTTTTGGGCCTCGAGATGCAGCTTCCGCCCCTCGGGGGTAGCTGCTTCCGGCATGGCTCGGAGCAGCGCGGCCGCCGCGATGAGCTTTTGGCTCGTTCTAGGAGCGAGGTCGTCATCTTTGCCTTCGGCGAGGATGAGGGCCTGAGCTACTCGCCCTGCGCGCCGTGCGTCCGTGCTGTGTTCGTGGCCTTGTTTGGGCGGCACGTGGTCGGAGCGTGCCGGTGGTGAGACGTCACCACTTCCCAAGTCGTGGGGGCGAACAACTCGTGGCCGGCGGCGTGGATGCCGCTCGTCCTCGGAAGGCAAGTGGTCCGACGGATCCGGTGGCTGTGCGCCCACTAGATCCGCGCCATCGTTGCCACCCTGGTCGTCATCCTAGCCATCGTGGTCCGACGTTGATCCTTCGCTGACCCGCCCGTCGCTGATGACGAAACACTCCCTGGTCGGATCATACTCATCATCGGAATAGCCGAAGCAATAATCCGCCGTTGTTTGGAAGGCCAGAAAGGCCTCTGGGTCGCGGAGACCCGAGTAGTTCGAACCAGGGCGCTCATGCTCAAAGGCATATCCATCTTCCGATTCCGTGCGGGAATCGTCGGGCGTCAGAGCAGTGAAGTTGCACTCCGAGACCAGACGACAGCCTGGCTGGCCATCATACGCACTCATGGCGGTGCGGACGAACGAGGCGTACGTGGCCGTGGGGCCGCGTAGCCCATAGGGATAGGGACGTGCCGTCGCAGCACGCGGTGCAGAAATGGGTCCCAGGAGGAAAGGAGCAGCCCTTCCCCACGACCCTGATCGCAGGATCTCCCCTTCCCTCGCGGGAGGAGGGATGCTGGCGTCGGCGTCGTGCCTCGCAGCTCGCGCTCGTCGTGCGCGAGGTCTGGGACGACTCCGTCGTCGCGGTGCTGCCAGTGGCAGATGAGGAGACTCCAGTTGGTTGCTTGGTTCCTCCTGGAGGATGCGCATGTGGTAACCATCACCACATGCCTGGAACCGTAAGCTCCCGAACCAGATCTCCTGCCCCACTGGGAGCAGATTGCTCTCGCCCAGCGGGGGCCGTCCTTGGTCAAAGTTCGCCATCGGGAACGAGAGTTGCACATCGCTGGCCCCTACCTGGCGCGCCAACTGTCGGTGCCTGATTTGGTCACACCAACACAAACAAGTGATTGCGGGGCTAATCCACTCGTTGCCCCGATGGCGGGTGAAGAGACGGGGGTTTTTATCCTGGTTCCGGCCATGGGGCCGCACGTCCAGCAGTGGTGCCGAGCACCAGTTTCGTATTGCTCGTAGTAGGGGTTTACAAGCAAGATGGGAGAAGGAGGTGAGCTCCTAAGTCCCTGAGCTTTTTGGTGGCTAAGTGCGTTTGTATATGTTCTGTGGTGTCAACCTGCTGTCACTTGCCCTTTTGCATGGTCTTCCCTTCCCCTTTTATAGGCAAAAGGGGGAGGGCGTGAGAGTACATGCATTCGTGGCGCAGACGTGCTAAGTGTACTGTGCTGCCCATGCCGCGCACGATGCGATCAGGAATGGCGCCTTCCAACTCCGGCTGACGACATGGCAGTGGTTGATGTGATGTTCTTCTTGCGACAGATCAGGACTTCGAGGGTGGCAACTTGAGTACGGCGCCCGGATCGAAGCTCCGTAGTTTCCTTTGAGGGTTGCCATCGAGGATGATAGCGCATCCGAGGCAAGCAAAGTCAAAGGAGTGGTTGGCACAGTGCCGTTGCCAGAACCGGCCTATGCAGTGTCAGATCCGAATCCACCACGCCTGGTGGATTTGACCGATGTCCTTTCTGCAGCATGGGCGGTGGCGTAGCACAGTGAATCCTTCTTTTTGGCCGTGGGGGGGTCATTTATGATTGGTGTTGATGGTCGCAGAGTCTCGGGCGCCGTTTCCGGCGTAGCAGGCTCGAGCTTGGTCCGCAAGCTCGAGCTTACTGGGCCTCGAACGTGACGGAAACGCCGGCTCGAGGGTGAACGTCTCCCTCGAGCCTCGCGGCCGAGCCTCGAACGTGACGGAAAGCGCCAGCTCGAGGGTGAACGTCCCCCTCGAGCTTGGCTGGGCTCGATCGTCGCGGATCTCCCCGCTCGAGGGTCTTCAAGCGGGGCGAGCGCCGCGGTGGCGTTTGTCGCGATGGGCCTTTGCTGGGCTACGGAGCTAGGCCAACTTCGTTGGTGGGCCTTGTTATTGAGTAGTTTTGGGCCTAAGTTGGGGTACCCCTTTTACAGGGACCCGATAATTATATAGCGCTGTAGGCCCGGGGCCGTGTCCTATAGATGAAAATAGATTGCCTCCCGATCAAGGCAAGGACTTATGGTTGGAAATCACTGAGATTTGAGGGATTCGGGGTTATCCCCTTTTCTATCTTTTATCTCGGTTGTTGACCGAGATCAAATCGAAATCCAACAATAATAAGTCACGGACATGGAAAGAACATGAGTAATAAACTGATAATATGGAAGTCAACAGCTTGCCTCGGTGCACATTTGACAAGTTTAAAAGAAAGAAACGCTGAACACCTCATGTTACATGTAAATATGTAATGGAGAGTGACACGATAGTGTATCAAGGATCATACAGATGAACTTACACACAATGAACCTTATGTACAAGAAGGCTGCACACATGCTTTGTATACAGAAACACAAGTGGAATAAAATTAATTATCCATGTCTCATTTCATCGCTGAACTGAGAGATGGACCAACACTGAACAATTTATGATGATACATACAGATAAAATGCTTCAGCTAAGCTAGAACTGATCCCAATCCTTGATCCTTTTTGCAACAACCGAACAATGAGCGGAGCCAGGTCCAGAAGCTCCTCTTATCTGTTTCCTTCTGGCTTGCTCCCCTTGCAGTAACCATATTCTTCATATAATTAACCACCTCCTGACATGCAGAAGAAACATCATCAGCCAGTGGACGACAATATTTAGTAGATATGGGAGAACAGCACTGCAATGCATACCTGAGCTCCTAATTTTACAACTTCTTTAGGTGGTACTTCCAGTGGAGTTTCATCAGCATGAAATATGCGCAGCTTTGATAGGTTCCCAAACGAATCCGGTAGTACTCGTATCTGGTTACTACTTATGTCTAACTCCTCCAGCATTTCAAGTTCCCCAATTGATCTTGGCAGTGCTCTTAAGTCGGCAAAGTTCCTGCTGACATTCAACTTCACGAGGCTGGCTGCAAAGCAAATGTTCTCAGGAATCATTTCAACCTCGTTGAAACTGACATCCAGTTCTCTCAATCTAGACAGCTGGCCAATTGTTGTAGGCAGGCCTTTGATTCTGTTGTAGTGTAATGTGAGGATCTCCAGCTTTTCCAGCTTCCCTATGGCTTCCGGAAGGGCTTTTAGCTGATTAAAGTCTAATCTAAGCTCCACAAGGGAGGTGCAAGATCCAATAGTATAGGGTAGCTCCTCAAGCTCGTTTGTCTCAGCAATTAACCTTCTCAAGTTTGTCAACTTTCCTAAACAATCAGGAAGGACCTTCAACATATTAGAGCTCAGGTCAAGATTTGCCAGGCTCGTGAGATTCCCAAATGATGTAGGAAGAGATTTAAGCTGGTTTGCACGCAAGTCAAGATCAATCAGGCTGGAAAGTTCCCCAAATGTATCAGGCAGATTAATCAGCTGGTTTGCGTGGAGGTCAAGCTTTGTTAAGTATCTAAGGCTACCGATGGTTGATGGGAGTGCCATGATCCTATTCTCAGATAGATCAAGCTCAGTAACGTCTTGCAATTTCCCAAGTGAGACAGGGAGCCACTCAACCTGGTCCACCAGCTTGCCCCGGAGATTGAGCTCTGTAGTTCCCTTCTTTGCCGATGCTTCTATAAGGCTTGCCACTTGGATAAGACCCAACTTTTCTGTGTCATTACCTGCAAAAACGAAAAAAAAAAGTTGAACTTAAGGATAACACAAACAATGATTTGAGTAGTGGTCCCAATTAGTAAACTGAAACCACAAGATTTAATAAAGGCAGCAGATAGGTGGTACAAAGGAACAACAGTTAAGCCTACAGTAGGAAACACATCAAAAGTCAATAAAATCAATTGACTGACTGTTCAACGGTGGTATTTGATAAGATAAACAACAACATCTTCTATCTATTAAACTAAGCAAGTTGGCACCAGGGGAAGATCCACAATATTAGCATCGGTGTCCTCGGACACCAATGACTTGAAGAAATTACCTTTATGACACTACTAATATTAAATCAATAAACATATGTCTTTAGCAAGATAATTACTTGGTGGCACTAATGACATAGTTTCCCAGATGCACCAATGGTTAACACCATCAGATTTAGTCAAACATGCGTACAAGTAGCCAAAATACCCCTTGCTAAAGTGGGTCCTGTGACGCCAAAACATCCCAGGTCTCCTAGAAGTAATTATCATCACAAAAAAAAAAACAGCTTACACATAGAATTATCCCAAATTGCTGTCTGTGCCTCATATTCTAATTACGATTATTGACGAGCTAAGAAGAACCCTATGAATTATACATAGATCCTTTACAAACAAATACCAGTGGGAAAAAACAATATGCTATCAGCAGAAATAAATTTGTCTGAATGCGAAATTGGGTTAGCTTTTGGTTTTGGTACGGCATTCCATGACAGGCCCATGTCTCATATTTGTCTAATTTAACTACTGCAATGCAAGTTTGGTTATCATAACTGAACTTTGTGTAGGCAGCTAGTTTTGGGTCTGCCATAAGTCAGGAACTGAAACTATCGTGTTTGACGAAATTTATATGATTATATCAAAATATACTAAGATCTAGGGCCCCAAATACATCATGAATGTTGTACTAAGTTGTGTTGTAGTCTTGTAGTTGTGAGTATTTTTTTGCTCAAACCTGAGATAATTTGACTTAGGACAAACTTAAAAATAAATATATTTTGGGATAGAGGGAGTAGTCAAGTTTTTGTTAGAAAACTAATCTATATGGTAAATTATAGAACTAGCGATTACAAAACGGGATTGCTAAATCAAAATATGGAGGACGAAAACAATTTGAGTAACAAGCAGAAACTACACCATTTGAACAAAAATTTGAATAAAAAATACAGAAAAAAATCAACAGAAACTACGCCATTCAAAATTAATAAACTCTAAGGGTCTCAGTCATTAAAACATACTCAATTTTACTATTCTCGAGAGGAAATTAAATTCAGGTTGGAATTTTTTTTTTTATCAAATGCTGTAAAAACATAACCCCTGAAGAGAGGCGTAATACCTGCAGAAGCAGCCCGGCGCAGTGACGAGACGGACTTGGGTTCCAACCCCAAACCGCCCTTGCCTCCGCGGTCTATCTCTGTTGCAGCGGCGGCCACCGCCGCCGCCAGCTCCGGCCGCCGCTTGGCCTCCACCTCCACGACCTCGTCGACGACGACGGCATCACCCGCGCCTCTATCACCTGGGGACACCACGCGCGACGCCCTCTGGATGAGGTCGTCGAGGACCTTGAACCTCCTCTCGAGCTCGACGACGTGCGCGGCCTCCTTCCGCTGCTGCAGCGCGCGGAGCCAGACGGCGTTGCGCTTGGCCTCCCGCAGCACGTCGAGCAGCTCGGCGGGAACGCCCTTCCGCGCCCGGTCGGCGGCCTCCTCCGCGGCGATCTCGGCGAAGCGCGCCTCCTCCTCCGCGTCCGCCGAGGCCAGCACCGCTGCCGCCGCCTCCACCTCCTCCACGGCCGGGCGCGGCGGAAGCTCCCGGTACAGCCGCGTGAGCTCCTCCACCGCCTCCGCCGTCGCCGGCGTCATCCCCGACGCCGCCACCATCTTCGCACCCCCTGAAGCTTCCCCAGCAAAGTGTGAGAGATTGAGCTGATAATAATGCCTCGGCGGAGCTAGGCGAGAGAGTGTGTATAAAAAGTGGAAATGGGAGGGCTTAATTGCGAAGCCAAGTGCTTTGAAATGCCCCATAGGTAGGGTCGGGTTGTGACTGAAAAATTAATGCGGGGGGCTTACGCGCAAAACGGGGCCGCTGGCGGCCGGCGGGGGACGTGGGGCCCAGCGATTAGCTGTCAGGACCGGGACGTGTCCCGTAGGATCTGGAACGAAGTGACCGTTTTTTCACAGCGCTGTGGCCACTGCTGTGTCCGGTCGCTCGAAGCGGAGCCAAGTGAAAGTGAACCTTCCAACGGCAATTGTGCTGATTTGCGTGTGTGCCGTTCCAAAATTACTTTTTTTTCGTATTCATTCCTCTCACAGACCATGTATCTCTGAAAATTTCTTTCTCATCCTTCTTATTCATCCTCCTCACGTAACATGCATTTTAAAAAAAATATACTTCTCCTCACCTTCACACAGCATTAGTATTTACCCTTTGGGCTTTTTTAAAAAAAAAGATTTGATTTACTATACCTTTATGGCTTTATACTGTCACGAAGATTACCACCACTTCACTTGCTGCGATTTCCAACTAGTATTACGGCCACCGTAAGTCCGTAACTTTGAAAGGTGTCAGCTCTTTACTGATAAGTGATACCTGGATTAGCCCTGCCTCGTATGTTCTCTACACTGTCATGTTTCTGCACTTGTTTTGGGGTCCCAACATGACAACATGTGTTTACAGCGAGGAGCGACAGGTAAGGCGTTCTCTTCGGTGGAGCCGACGTGGTTCGCGGCATAAAACATGGCAACAAATTTTCAACGGACAAAACAGGGGGACGCCGCGCCGGTTTTGGACGCAACCCAACCCCCTCGCCCTCGTGCGTGCCGGCCGGGTGGGGAGTTGGAGTGTTACAAAATTACTTTTTACTTTCTATTTATTTTTTTCACAGACTACGTATCTTTAAAAAAATTTATCTTTTTCTATTCATCCTCTTACATAATACACATCCTAGTAAAAAGAATACTTGTTCTCACCCTCAACTAAACACACCGCGACGCTCCTACGTACACGGAAGAAGAATCTGCAGATGGCGCTATCCGAGGAGGAAATTGCAGCGTCCGGTGGAGCGTTTTCACCTCGAACTAGTGCGGTCATTGGCCGACTCCAATGTTTGTTTGTTTTTTGCGAGATGAACTGAGCTCTCGCCGTCTTTTTCGGCGGATGCATAGACTTTTGCTAATTATCGGGTCTGTAGGTAATTGATGATGAACGAGACGGGAGCGTTATCGTATTGTGAGCTTCTAAAACGACTTGCTTTATACTAATAAGAGAGAATAACAAAGCACCGGTTGCTTCGTTCATTGCTCAAGTCATGCTGGTTCGTTTTCAGTTGAGCATGAGACTTTATCCATACGAGTCACGGATGGCGGACAGAAACAAGCAAAAAACAGGAAAGAACGTGACCTTTTATATTTACACGAGTGCAGGGTGGTGATGGAGGCCAGGCACAGCAACAATACAACATGATGATGGCGGAAAATAAAAGCAAAAAAAATTGGAGATGCGGGGGATCGAACCCCGTGCCTCTCGCATGCAAAGCGAGCGCTCTACCATTTGAGCTACATCCCCGTTTTGTCATCTGTTTCCTATAAAACAATAGAGCCTTAGCATCACCTAAGCCCACACTGTCGCTCTACATCATATGTTTATTTAGTCTTTTTGGGTGAAAACATTATCAATGCTTAGCAATGCACCGGCAACCTCGCCTGGAGTTTCCTGTGCTGAGGGCGTAATCCAATCGGTGAGTCTTTTCTTTGTTCGTTTTTTTCTTTTTCACTATCTATGGTCTTCCAGAGGGTCGTATGTTTATACTATCTTGTGTGTTTCATTGATAGAAAAAAGTCTGTGTTAGTGAGCTAGCAATGGATCCTTTGCCACTGCCAAGATTACGTACGTGCCTAATCATCTTCAGGCAGATCAATCAATGCTGCTTAAGTAACTCTAACCCAGATAACGAATAGTTGCATGGATTGATCGGGCGAGCAAATTGTCACGGCCATGCTTTGGCAATCGACCGGGTTGCGTGATCGGATCGGAGTCGTTGCTTGGTCGTGCTGATGGCGAGAGAGACGCCCCAAGTCTTCTAGGAAGCTCTTTTAAATAGCGGTTTATAGGCTCGTCGTTCTTTGTGATGGCTACTTAGAGTTTTGTGTACACGAGGACATAAATTCACGTGACCAATTGTTATCATTATCGTTACTATTCTCTTTTGCGAGAATGTCACCATTATTATTTGAACTAACTTTGGCTAGGAAAATGACGACAGCTGCCCATCGTATGTGCTATAGAATAACAAATTAGTGTAAGTTGGTGGCAAAATTGGTGTAAGTTGGTGGCAAGTTGGCATTTTCTGTGAGATGAAGCACGATTATCAGTCTGACAAGTTGGTGTAAAATTGAGAAACTAAACAAGGCCTGAGTATTCAAAATTCTATGACAAAACATGGCGGCATCTTTCAGCTGGTGGCGGAGTAACTTGTGCTCACTTCCTAACACGATGGGCTTTGCTATGGTACTCCAATTACCTCCTAGGAGGTAAGGGTTCAAATGAATCTGAGTCCTTGAATATTAGAGATTAAACAATTAACTATTAACTATAAAGGCAAAAAAAAAAGAAAAGAAAACGCCGGCAACTGCATGGATCTAGGAGGACTTGATTTGCATGCATGTGTACATGCAAAATTTGACAGATTGCTTTTGGTTATTTTTAATTTTTTTTTGGAAGGTAGATAAAACATATTTTAGTTGGACCTAACTATCTTTCATGATGCAATTAAAGCATACTATAGTTTTCTACGTGACAAGTCCAAATTTTCTGGGAGAAAAAAAATCGAGTTAGATCTAAGCGGAATTTGATCCAACTAAACTGCATTTAGAAGTAGTCCAACCAGAATAATTTGAGGCACCATAACCCGCTATATAACAGTTCATAACTTAACTATAACTGACACCAAGAGATGTGCTAGTCGGTCCTAATAAAGTCAGGGGGAAAATACAGAAAACTAATGCCAAGAGACGTGCTAGTCCTAACGCCAAGAGACGTGCTAGTCCTGTCAGTTAGCGTGATTTGAGGATTAAATCTATTTTCTTTCCTTTAATTATATTTCTCCTATAAAGATCAATGGCTAAGATTTATTTTTAACTCTTACCTCTTAAGAGGTAAGAGAATGCCATATAGAGTAACGTAGCAGGGCCCTAACACGATACGTGGATATCTCGATGCAACCAAAACATCATCTTCGTATCATCTGAGCCACGCATCATCATTTTCGTAAAGTATGGGGTGATGTACTCCCCCACCCTCATAGTACCCTGCGATATGGTACGGAAGTCGGAAGTCATGTGCCTATGCAGTACTCGCGGCGAGCCGCACAGAACTCTGGCCTGTGGTGCGCGACAGCAGTACTTTCCTGGAGCCTCCCAGTCCGAGATTTGCTCACTTCTTTCTGCTATTTTCTTCTCCCTATATTTGCTCATATCAAATGTGGGATGGTCTAGGCTAAAACAAAGTGTGGGACTAGTGGTAGGGGCTAAGCGAACGTGAATAGTATATATAGGTATGGGATTGTATATTATTAATAGTATGCATTGATAAATCGGTAGATGAACCAATAAGTGTAGCATATTGAGTGGCCTGACCACCTCATGAATTTCAGTTGCATCGACATTTTGCTTCATTATCAAATAAGAGAAAAATAACTTAAACCTATAATATATGTGACTGTAATTGTAAAGCTCCTCACGATATTTTTTCTAAAAATATGGAAAACACATTATTTCAATACTACTGAACTCCTTTTTCATTGGGTTTGAAGGATCTCATTTATATTTTTAAAGGAAAGAATATAACAGACGACTAGTCGTTGCGCGTGAGCTTTAGGCCCCGTTTGGGACGACTTCGTTCCACCATGATTCTCTCCATCGTTAGTTTTCTGGAGAAGTCGCTTCCATTGCAATCACGTCTTGCAAAATCGCTCTGTTTGATCTCCTTGGCCACAATCGTGTCCTGGAGAATCTTCTAACACACGGCGAACTCTGGTGGCCTGATCCCGACGGGGCAGAGGCAGCACGGACTCCGATGCCGCGGGCGTCTCCCAGCGCGGCGGCAGGGCGCGACAGACTCCCGTAAACAGGCTCGGCACAAATCACACACTCACTAAGGGCCTCTTTTGCAGAGCTTCCAGTAAGAGCTCCATCAAATAGGTTTTTCTTAATAAAGTGATTCGAGGCTGATTTTGTAAAGTGATTATCTGAAATGTACTAATTAAGGGGGGTGGGAGCTGAAAAAATGGCTTCTCCTAATTTACTTCTTGCTAATTCTCACTTAATACTTAAAATTTAAATTAAAAATTATAGAGAACCACTTTCAGAATGAGTGAATCAGAATTAGAAATGGCTCTACCAATAAGAGGCCCTAAAAGAGGTGGTTGCAAACTCCTGTCGGCACACTTCTAGCAGTTTTGTATTTTGGCTTGTCTCATGCATGTGTGGATGCTGCGGAATGTATGGCATATAAAAGGCGTCTGACAAATAGATATCGGATTTGCCAAACTTTGGATGTTAGTAGCAGTATGTTAATGGATTCACAAAATGGGAAGATAATGGGATCTTATTCAATGTAGTTTTGTTTTTCTTTTGTCAGGTTTGTTCATGTAATCTGGTGGGTGTATACAGTGATCTACTCCTTCAGTCTTATAAAAAGTGCAATTTTAGTTTTTTTTTCAAACAAATTAGTGGTAGCATATAAAGATTCTCAAACCCTCCCATCGAACAAATCGGGCTTCCTAAAATGGTGTCCACAAATTACCTTTGGCATGCAAATAGATCTAGTCACTTGATTAGTTAGTTAGTATGGATTTTTTTTTTTTTGCAAATGCCATAACTGTACTTTTTATGAGGTATAACCATCTTCCGTTCTAAAAAAAAATGAATATTCATATTATATTATATCGTATACATGTTGCTTCAGTAACTATAACCCAGATAACGAATAGTTGCATGGACTGATCGTCGGGGGAGCTCAAGTTGTCGCGGCCAAGCTTGCCAATCGATCAGATTGCGTGATCGGATCGGGGAAAGGCAGTCGTTGCTCTTGATCATGCTGATGGCGAGAGAGACACCCCAAATCTTCTTGTGATGAGCTACTATATACAGCTATGTGTGTGCACAAGGACACAATTAAATTCATCACGTGACCGGTTGTTATCATTGTCGTTATTATTCTCTCTTTTTCTAGAATGCCACCATTATTATTTGAACTAACTTGGCCAAGAAAATGGTAGCCACGACCCATCGTCTGTGCTGTACAATAACATACTGAGTACTCAAGAAGTTGTGATAAACATTTATTTGTGTGGCGTCTTTCACCAGATACAACTTTGGCAAGGGAACTGTTGAAATAAGGATAAATCTAAAATCGACTGTGATATATGCGTCAAACTTCGATTACCAATATCTTGAATTTTTTTTAGATTAGACATACGGGAATGAAAATTTCTCATAAATGTTGCTTAAAAAACTACAAACCTAGGCGATGACGTACGCGGCCTTTCTGCAATGGTAAGCCCAGTAAAACTGATGCACATGAGTACGAGACTATAATTATGCAACAACTTCCTCCCTGGCACATGGAACATAATCTAATGTGCCAAGCCCTCTAGGCTCTAGTCCAATAGAAATTGATTAGTTTCAAAGCCCTCGCTAGCACATGCAAGGCAAGAAGTGGGCAACCTAGAAGTAGCTATGGGGCTGGATTGTTCGGGCACGCACAATAACTACATAGCAGGAGTACATGTGCTTTTCCCTCTACAGCAAGACTTCACATTAGGCACCGCAGTCCGTTTGGATGTCTGGCCGGCAGAGCCCGGCTCGCACCAGGTATTCAAGCCAAGCTGTGCGCATGCAAGAGGTCTTTGTTTGGTTACCGGCTCTCTTTGTCTAGGCCATATATAGCGAACAGTTGTTTGGCAGTGGCAGATCGATCTAGATATCTAGCCAGAAAATCAAGGTAGGACGAAAATCAGTTAGTTCTTTACATATCTATATCTTGAGGAACAATTGAACAGGCATGTATTTTTGTGTTTTTCATCCTTATGGTGCTTGCATGTGTGTTCCTAGGCAGCATACTGCATGCACAAGTATTTTAGAGATTGGGATGACCATTATCTATCAGAATACAAGTTTTGCATGTCACTTCTAGATAGGGCGCCTGCCACAGCTTGCCCTACTGATAGATCCACCCCTGCTGTTTGGTTACAGGAATGAGTAGCACCGAATAAAAGAAAAAGTCGCACGCACAAGTGCTTCTCGCTCCACGGGAGCCTGCATTGCCCGATACAAAGAAAAAACCAGAGCAGAGCCTGGACTAGGGGTCTTCTTGTATCTCTGGAGCCTGGCTCATAACCTGATGCAGTCATCCAAACACAAGCCACCTGCATCTGCAGAGCCTGGACGGTCTCAGATGCAGGCATCCAAACGGACCCCAAATTTCTTGTTTGGGTCAGGGCCAATTGGGTTCCCGTCATTGCCAGGTCTCCCTGCATTTCGAACACTACTCATCCCAGTTGTGCCGAACTAAGAAGTGCAATTTATCATGGGAAAGCATGCAATGTGTGGTTCCTTTCATAATGATTCAGATGGATGCGAGTGGTACTCACTATGGTACTAGCATATAAAAGGGAGTAGGACGGTAGGAGCGATTACAATATCGACCAGTTGGAAGGTGAAGCGGTGAGAGCAACCGAATTACTGGCCAATGTGCAATAATTGTTTTATTAAGAACAAATTGAGTTCTTTGTGATATGATAATTTTTTAGATTAGATGTTCGGGAATGACAATTTCTCATAAATGTTGCTTAAATAACAACTCCTTCCATCCAGGTATAGTAGGCGCAACACTTTTTTCCTGTGTCGACGAAAACAGGGCGTGGCCTTGGAGGCAGAACCGAAGAGATTTCACATGCTAATTAATTCTCTCATTGGTCTCTGCAATGTTAGAGTTGCGCCTACTATACCTGGGATGGAGGGAGTATTCGTTTTTTTTATGTAGGTGCATCATCGGATAGGCTAAAATTTGACAGATTTTTTTGACAAAATCTGCCAACAGATATATGGCAAAAGTCATTCTATATATGTTTTACATGTTTATATTAGTAAAAAAAAAAAGGGTCCACATCAAATACAGGTTTATAAATTACATTGTTAATCAGAAAAAAGAAAGGACCTACAACATTGATTGGTATTAGAACCTAATTGCATGGACTAATATAACGCTAGGAGTCCACATCAAATATCACTAGCTGAATTCGAAATAAAAAGCCATGTACACACAATATCTTATCATGTCACTTAAGGATAGATACGTATATACTATATCATATTAGTAATCGTACGAGTACGACACACAAAGATGTTTTTGTCCGGACAACATAATTTGTGGTATTTTGTAAGCTAAACTGCACAGCAAGAATTTGCAAGCACATAACAACACACAATCAGCATTTCTTATAGCTGACTCTCAAAGGTCAAAGCAACGGCTGTAGTCACAAGGCAGTAGTGCTCTTGATCTCAAGTCTCAACACATCCGTCAAACAGAGGCGATTGATGTTATCTATATTCATTTTCATTCAATTTGCTAGATAAATGGTGACGTATGAAAAAGAACAAGAGATCGACGATGATGAAACATACGTCTTTGTGTTAATAAGTTTAGGATGCTCAACTCAAAATCGCTACATTAGATTGACTCAAGGCAACGTACCACCAACAGAACTGTGCCAAAGTCATGGCATAACACAAACGTATATTGGAAATAGGTGTCTGAAAGCATCGACGTTCGAATCCATCCACAGTATTAGCGTGTTTTTTTAGGCCAAGTCACAAGAGCTTATAGTGATAAAATAGCAGTGTTACAGTCTTCGCTGAAAGCGTCTATTAGGTAGCTCCCCTTAGCTTTCACGTTGATGTGTGGAAAACTTGAGGATACGACTTTGCAAGTAGTGGGCAACCTATGGGGCTGAATTGTTCGGACACGCACAATAACACATACAAGCTACCTGTGCTTCGCCCTTCTATAGCAAAACTCCACATTCGCCACCGCAGCAAGAACAGTCGAAATTGCTCGTTTGGGTCACGGCCGATTGGGTTCCAGTCGTTATTGCCAGGTCTCCCTGCATTCCGGACACCACTCATTCCCAGTTGTGCCGAACTAAGAAGTGCAATTTATCGTGGCAAAGCATGTGCTGTGTGATTCCTTTGGTAACAACTCAAGTGGATGCGAATGGTACTCACTATGGTGCTAGTATATAAAAGGGCGTAGGACGGTAGGAGCGATTACAATATCGACCAGTTGGTAGGTGAAGCAGTGAGAGCAACCGAATGACTGGCCAATGCATTGTTTTATTATTAAGAACAAATTGAGTTCTTTGTGATATGAGAATTTTTTATATTAGACGTTCGGGAATGACAATTTCTCATAAATGTTGCTTAAATAACTACTCTACAAACCCAGACGATGACGTACCTAGCATTTATGTAATTGAAGGCAAAAACTGACGCACATGAATAAGAGACTATAATTATGCAACAGCTTCCTCCCTAGCATATGGAAATCTAATGCGCCAAGCCCTTTAGGCTATATATAGTCCAATAGAAATTGAGTAGTTTCAAAGATGTTTACACATAGCAGCTCTTGATCCAGTGGAACCTTTGAAAGCCTCCTGAAAGGCAATGCATGCTGCCAAAACGCAATCTTCTGAAATCATGCATCCTGCCAAAACGCAATGCATGCAGCTGCCAACGTTTTCAGGTGTCCTGAAGCGCAAATGGACATAGAGCACATTTTCTAGACTAGTTGGGCCATGGAGATGACAAGCCAACCATCCACATTGATGCACAAGAATAGAAGACCGTAGATACTGCAGTCTGTTCATCACCTTCAAAGTCTTCTCGAAGACTACTGTGTGCCCAACCTACAGCTAGCTAGGTTGAGCCCTAATCGAAATTATGCATAAAACTTGAAAGGAAAAAAAATGCCATTTATAGCACATATTTCATATTGTTTCTATCAGACCTTGCCAGACGCTCTATGCAAGCTGGGGGCCAACACTTACTCTGTGGCATACATTAGGCAATGCCTAATTATGCAACAACTTCTTGCCTAACATCAAGAATATGGTCTAAGGTATAATGGCCAAGCCTTCCAGTCCTATAGAGATTGAGTAGTTTCAAAGCTACAGGTTTACAAATATCTTCACTTGATTGAGTGGGAACTTTAAAAGCCTCCCTCAAGGATACAAATTGTCTGTCTATCAATCTTCTGAATTCATCTTCCTTTTCAAGATAACCCTTAGAAGATGATATAGTCTCAAAAAGTACCTGGCGCACAGCCTTCACGATGAAGTCCTGTAAATAGCAATAAAGCAGTGCGTATATTTGATATCAGAGAGTTACACGCTGCTAATATAATTTTAATTTTTTAGAACAAGGCCTTTTTGGTCCCAAGAAAGTTATGGTGCAAAATTGCTTGGGGCTAAAACAATTTAAATCTCATGGAAAAATCTAGACATGATAAATATGACAATTTGCTTGTATCAGCAGAGAGAAATTGCATAACCAATTAAACTAGGCTGCAAATTACAGTGCACTGAACTCTAAACTCTTTGGCAGACTCACCTCATTATGATCTGAAACATATTGCCTTTTCTGGTTTCGGCTCCTGAAAGTATTTGTATTATCACTAGAAAAGCTATCCCCCACTTGATTCAGGTTCCCCCACTTCCTATACTCCTCGCTTGAGTTCACAACTGCAAGAAGAAACTGTGCAATATCATACTCATCTAACAAGGATCCCTTGATTGCTCCTGCGAAAGTGTGTGCATGAATCAGATAATAAGAAGTTGTACTAGTTGAAGTGAAGGCAGAAGCTTGAAATAATTGGTACCTGTCAAAGCTAGTCTGGGACCAGAATCATCATTTGCAAAGCTCGGCGATAGAACACCAGGAGTGTCTAACACATATATATTCGGATGACTAGCAACCTTGTAGATCAATAAGCCTTGTAAGATCTAAATGCATTTAAATATCAGATATACAGTTTCTAAGCCAAAAACATATGAACTTATGGTTCTAGCGCACACTGGAAACAGAAGAAGCACATGCACTGTTTTTATTTCAATTTCGTTGTCCTCCTCATGATAAATTGGACTTTTGGTTGATGCAGAAGTACTGCGGCATATATTAAATTGTAATGGTGTTATTTATTACCATCTGGAAAAACATCATTTAGTTTCACGCATCCTATCACATGCCACATCAGCTGTTGAATTACCTTGTATCCAGTTATGTCTCTAGTTTCTCCAGGATGGCTGCTCACAATTGCCTGCTTGAGCTTTCCCTTCTCTGGACAGACAACAATCATCAGGAACCGGGATATCACAATCAGAACGGAACCAAAGTAGAAACTACACAAGTAATAGAGAAACAACAACTAATCAGTATATATCACCTGCTGCCCCAATTCTCCCAATTTGATGCATCGAGTTAACGATGGCAGACTTCCCAATATTAGGTATTCCGACGAGGAGGACAGTTCCTGTGCAATTGCTCTCGCCATGCTTGATATCCCTGATCCTCGATTGCACAACACTCAATAACTACATAACAGTGAAATTATGCTAGAATCAGACACGGACATACGCAGTAGCATTGAATCGAAATCAGCAAGCCAAATGTTTCCCTAAAATCTATCTACCGTTGAGATAAACAAGCTAGTGCTCAACAAGAGACGCCACCTACAGTACCTCCTTGATGCTTTCCCTGTTGTGCGAATTGACCGCGATGCACGGGAAGGTCCCCTGCTTCTTCATGTATGCCATCCACTTCTGCACCACTCGGAGCAACCATCGTACATCACAACTCAAAACCAGCCGTCAACTTTTCCCCAATGTGCAGAGGAGGGCTGTGGCTTGATTACCTCGGTTTCGGACGGGTTAGCCAGGTCGGCCTTGCTGAGAACAACGACCCGGCGGTTGTCTGGCTCCAGAGGCCCACGGCGACGGAGAGGTTCGAACGCCGATGAGGCAGGCACGCGCGCGTCGCGGACCTCGAGGACGAGGTCGACGAGGGGGAGGCGTGTGCGGATGGCGCGCTCTGCGGCGGCCATGTGGCGCCCGTACCACGCGCCGGAGAGCTCACGCACGGCCACGGCCAGCCGGCGCGACACGGCGGCCGCCGCCATCGGAAACGATGGGGCGGTGGGAGTCGAGGAGCGTGGGACTAGTGGGAGATGTCGGATGGATGGGCCGGACTGGCCATCTGCTGGACCTAGCTAGAATGCTGGCCCATCAGTCCAATATTTTCCTCTCCCCACTTTGAGATTTGAGAAAGAAAAAGTCCTTTTCACCTCACGTTAGCCCGAGTTTAATTTTCTTCGCAAAACCAGGTAACCGACGTCCCTGGACATTAAAATCGTGAGTTATACCTCTCTAACCTGAATATAAGCGGTTATGAAGATGGTTATGTCTTTTTATTTTTTTTATATATTTCAGTTAAAACTTCAAAAAATCATAATAAATCAAATTAAAATAATAAAATAGAAAATCTAATTTTATTGGGCTTCAAATAAATATCTAAATACATAAAATATATAATATTATATACTTTAATAGAATTTTTATATATTTAAATATACTCTTTTTATAAATAAATAGAATAATTGATAACTGCATTTTCTATGATCCAATCATGGTCAAATTTTTATGGCAGTCTAATTATGGTATCCCTAAGTTGTATTAAAAATTTCATACACATTCGATCATGTATAACATAAATATAGATTTATTTATGGAAAACATACTAAATAAATTTAAAACTAAGTTATATATGATTTAATGAGTCTATATTTTTTAATACAGCTGAAGCATAAAATAATTAGCACACCATAAAAATTTCATCATAATTGAACCATTGAATATTCAGTTATGAATTATTCCATTTAACTATAGTAAAAAAATAGACCTATATTTATAATAAAAAAATTGTAATAAAGTATATTTTATTATATGTTTTGTATTTATATACTCACATAGATTCCAAGAAAATTGGATTTGCGATTTTATGATCTTTCTTTGATTTATTATGATTTTTTGAAGTTTAGCCAAAATAAATAAAAAAGAAAATGAAAAAAAAATACCTTCAAAACCGCTTATTTCTTGGCCAGGGAGGTAAAACGCATGGTTTCAAATGTTAAGGGATGTTAGTTATCTGGTTTTGCGGTCTAGAGAGAAAATTTAAACTCTGTCCAATGTCCAGGGTTGAGAAACACGGATAACGTGTTGTTTCTCACCGTCTCATAACGGGTGTTTCGAACTGTGCTAAAAAAACGGGTGCTTCGAATTTTTTGGATCCAAATTTTTCTTCCATAGACATGCACGGTAACGGCGAGTTGCGAGCAAGGTGGGTTTCAAATGTAGAAAATTCAGTAGTATATATATCGAAATCTGAATGAAATCAAATAGTTTTTATAATTGACAAAGAAGTTGGAACTTAAATTAGAGCATCCCAGGCGTGGCCTTACATGAAACAGAAAATCTAAACGAAGAGGGCTCTCCATTTAACTTATCGTGGGAGCCTCCCAAATTACATTGTTTAACATAGAGGAAGTAACTTACATGGGGAAAAACACTGTTCTTTACCAACTTTGGTTGATCTACTTCTCCAACTTCGACGAACCCGGTTAAGGTCTATGCTAGGGTTTGGGGTTAGCGTTTCGGAATTCGGGGTTAGAGGGGGGATTTATGCCTTCGGGCTCTAGAGGGATGGCCGGGAAGGTGGTTGGAGCCTGGACCTACGGCGTGGTGGTGGTCGAGACAACGGGAGAGCGGAGGCGGCGCCCCATGCTGCCGAAGAAACCCGCGGGAGAGCCCTGATGAGCTGTGGAAACAGTGGGGTGCATGTGGTCGATGGATTAGCGATGATTGTGGTAGATTTAACGCCGAGTCGTCGCCGGAGCCGAGGCGACGAGAGTGCAGACGATGACAATGGCGGCGGTGACGGTCGAGCTGGATAAGGAAGAGGAGGGGGAGCGGGGTGCGGTCCTCGTCGGTGTCGGTGTCGGTGGCGGTGGCGACATTGACGAGGCTAAGGGTGGCGGAGGTGGTGGGCAGTAGTACAGGCAGCACATCGGCCAAGCGAATGAGGTAGGCAGGGAAGACAAAGCGTCGTTTTTTTTTCTCGTTACAAAATGGAATCAAGCATTGCCTCGTTGGAATACAGAGATTTCACAAGTGTCCGAGACAGGGACTCCGGACCTAAATAAAAAGGAAAATGCTAGCCAACACCTAGGTGAAACCACTCTCTTTGGCTCTTCACTTTCCACTGCATACTGCACGACGACTGCAAAAGAAGAAGAAAACGAAAGAGGGCACTCGCGACTGAAAATGGCTTGAAAAACTAAGCCGGCGGCGACGGCAGCTCGTCGTCCTCTCCTTTCGCCGTCAGATTCTGGGAATGACGGTGACACATTATTTTCGTTCGATTCTCACACTTTCTGTCGTGATTATTCGTGAATAATGCTTCCCCTTCGCTCACCGTGTTGCGCTTGCGCTCGTGCTAGCTGTTTTCTTATTTCTCTTCTCGTTGCTGTCTAGCTTAGTGATAGCTAGGCTAGCCTGCACTTTCCTGGCCGGTCGGCAAAGCGCGATGCACTATGCTAGGCAGAAATCGATGTCGATGCTAAGGTTCCGCTGACGTGTCATGAGAGTGGAAGCGAAGATCCAGTTGTTCCCGACTTCCCGTGAGGTGAATGTTGAGTGCTGTTGGTCTGGTCCTGCTTGCCTGCTAAGTCATTCCTTTCCTTTTGTCACCGCCTGAAGAAACTACCTCAGCTAGCGCAACCTAATTAGCTTGTTTTTTTGGAGGCGTACTTTTTTGGAACAAACTTTGCAGGCAATTACTTTGCAATTGACACGGACACAGGACGTCTGATGTTTTCACCTTTCCGCATAGGGACGATCAGTTGGAGCACACATCACAGCCAACATGCATGGTGTGGTACTATTTGGCAACAAACTTCTGCGGTGCCAATAAATTGCAAATACAGAGCCGGTAGCTAGAGAATTATACCCAATATAATATTAATTACCAAAGGATTGCAAATGTGTAAATACAGAGGATTGCCGAAAGGCTACAAGTACTGCAAATCTGCAATATTGATTTGTTATTGCATTGTACTAGTACAGGACAAGCACGGTAGCAGTACACATGAAAGCAAGGAGACACACACTAGAAAGGTGACACCGTACACAACACGACCGGTGCTACAGAGAAGAGTGTACTAAAAAAACGGTGACATCACTCTGTAGCCAATAAGAGCCAGCAGCCTTTTATACCTTAGTATCTTATACCAACCCATATAAAAGGCGTAGACATTCCGTATAAATAATAATTATACTTATCAAATACATGTATATATATACGCTTCTAGTAGCTCTCCCGTATCGTGGCTGAAAAATATAGCGCCATTTCTGGGAGCAACAGGTCACCGAAAAGCTTCGTTTCCCTCAGTCACCCATGCCGCGCGCGCGCGTCTTGGAGGTGTACCACTAGTAGATCAGAAGACGATCCTGTTCTCCGGATCTGAGAAGAAGAAGGCCGCCAGGTCGTCGACGCCGCCGTCGCTCACCTGCCTGCACAGCAACGGGCTCGCCGCCGCCGCCGTGTTCCACGTGTCGACACCTGCACACGTTCAATTCAGACTCCAGCCGTCATTCACATGCATCGTGTCGCACTGGTGCTGATCACTGCTGACCATGAACATTCAGGCTCGCGATCAAAGTGATCGAAAGGTAGCAAGTATATATGTACCATTATTTGAGAAAGTGTTGTTTGGGTAGGTGAAGCTGTCCCATCTCATCAGCTCGTCCTCCGCGACGCCACCCGTCCCCATGTCGCCGGCGCCGGCGAAGAGCGAACGCGACTCGCTCGCGAAGTCGTCGCCGCCGATGAAAAACGTGTCGTACGGAGACGAGTGGCCGCCGGTGGGCAGGAACAGGGGTGCGGTGGTGGCGGTGGTGGCCGTCGCCGTCACATCGCCGCCGTACGCGAGGGGGCTCTGCAAGTGTGTCTCAGACCGCGTTAAGACATGCTCTGACGACATGGAAAGCAACAGTAACACAAACACACACACAAAGGAAAAGGCTCGTCTTTTCTTTTCGTTTCTTTCCTGAACGACTAGCTAGTGGAGGCTTTGCAGAATTGGCTGGTACCTGGAAGGTGTTGCCGGATTCAGCCATGGTGCACATTCCCCGGCTGATGTCCAGAGTTGGAGGCGGCGGGCTGGGCGTGAACGCACTGAGCTGCTCGCTGCTGACGAGTGACGAGCTGCTGGAAACCTTGCTCATCTGTGCTCTCGCGCCAGCCGCGTTGCCTTTCGTGGCCTTGCCCGCCGGCTCGAGCAGCCCGGCCTCGTGTCTTTTGATCACGCGGCACAGCGCGTAAGCACCCTGCAAGAAACAGAGCATGACAGCTCCATTATCGATGAGCTGAACTGCAATGGCCTGGCCATCGATCAATCAGAAGTCCAGAAGAGAATGATGCACGTACGATGAAGTTGCAGGCGCCGTGGGCGAGGTCCTGGCAGAGGCGGTACTCGTGCATGACCCAGTCGGTGCGCTCGCCGCCGGGGGCGCGGCCGCGGTAGAACACGAGCGTCTTGCGGAGGCCGTACACGCCGGCGTCGGAGCAGGCGATGCGGCGGTCCTTGCCGGTGGCCTTCCAGTAGCCCGTCGCGGTGGCGCGGTTGGTGCGAGACCCGTTGGGGTACTTGCGGTCGCGCGGGCAGAAGAAGAACCACTCCAGGTCGCGCTTCGGCAAAAACGACTTCTCTGTTATCAATTCATCATCAGTCATTCATCAGTCACTGCTAACTTCATTTTCAGCAACGAACGATTGAAACAAGAAATTAAGCTAAGCTGCAGGGTCTGTCTGTCTGATCATTCCCATGTCTGTCACGTACTACTATTAATGAGAGCTAAGCTAGTGAGGAATCTGTATAGTTTTCTGTTCTGACGAACACGTATCTTTTGAAAAGGTGGGTGATACGAATGGAGGACTTATCTGCAACCGGCCTAGGGGAAAAAAGGCCAGATTCCCGGGAGAAAACTAAAACAAAAGGACATGATGTCTTTGGCTTTGATTTCTCGGTAGCTAGCGACGAGACATTTCTAGCAACTGGAAATTCAGCGGACATGTTCCTTTCTTGTTCACGCCACTTTTTTACTTTGCAACTGAAAAAAGGCTAGCAGGTCAAAGCATCGATTTTTCTAGCTCCGAGCTGACATTTGGCGGAATTCAACTTTAAACCAAGCCACCGCGTCACAAACTAGTACTGTCATCAGGATTCCAACTCTCAAGGATCATGACCTTCCATGTCACGAACTAGCAGCACTATCATCAGTTTTAGTTTGAGTATGTAACTGTGTATCACACAAACGCACCTGGTAGCTCCCATGGCTCGGACTTGTAGAGATCGATGACGGGGATGACCTCGAGCTCGATCTTGAGGTTGTCGACCTTGCGCTTGAGGTAGTAGCCGACGAGCTCGTCGTCGGTGGGGTGGAAGCGGAAGCCGGGCGGCAGGGTCATGGTGCCCATTGCTCGAGATGGGTGATGTGAATGTACACTCGCAAGCAATTCAGGCAGGAGAAAGAAAGGGGATATATAGCAGGAAGAAGCAAATGCTAACAATGGAAGGCTAGCTTAATAGAATGCCAACTGCCAGGCAAATATTTCAGGCAGAGGATGGAGGCCGTACGTATATGTAGAAGTTTACTGGTAGAGCGAGAGGATCATCGACTAGCTAGCTATAGCTTAGCTTGTGTCAATGAATTGGGAGGAGGAAATATCTGGGGAAGATTTGGAAGATCCAGAAATAGAAGCTGCTCTTCCTAGCGTGGAGACCCAGCGGGCAGACAGCACTGACGATGAGTTTGTTGCAGGACGCCAAGATCATTATCAGAGCCTAACTAGCTAGCTATATATATCTAGCCAGATTAAGCAACGTACCAACAATTGAACCAGACTAATTAGAGGTGAACCAGGCAGGCTTCAATTAATTCGGTGGACCAGCTTGATCAGGACGGAGCTACTCCTATGGAAGGAGAGGAGGAGGAGAAGGAATTGTTGTGGAGGCGAGGGAGAGAGCGATCGAGTAGGGAGGGGGAGGAGAAGCCGCTGGGTGGTGGCGTTTATATAGAGGGAGAAGTGGCCAGAGGGGAGGGAGGCTGGAACGAAGGGGAAAGCGATCAGGCGAGGGGGCGGCGCGCGGCGCGGCGGTCGTGGGGGCGAAGCGATTCGAAGCGTCCGCTGCGCCCCCGCGCCGTTGTCTCGCCCCCACGCTGCCGCCGGGAGCCGTGTGACTGTTTCACACGTTTGTGACAGCAGCCGGCACAGCTAGCGCCAGCTTAGCTGGTGACCAAAACACGCTCAGCTCTCAAGTCTGAACCAACGGGTTCCGATCGGTTATTAACGGCCAAACCAACGTGTCAAGCTGTCCTGACTCCTGAGTCCTGCTGAGACTCACCTGGCAGGTATTAGGAGACGTACGTGAGTCAGTAAGAGCATCAGTATCCTTAATCGCCTCTGCTAGGACGCCACAGAAAGGTAGCCCAAGCGCGCATGCGTGTGCGTCCAGGTCTTCTCTTTTCTACTTACAATTCTACTGTGATGACTTGGTTGCCTTTGCCGGTTTTACCATTCCGGGAAGGTCCCATCGGTGTTTCTTTGCCTGTTGTTTCGCCGTGCCGCTGGCCGGCCGCCACGACGAAAAGCGCTCGTTTGTCTGTTCATATAGACTTTTTTTTTTTGGTTTGTCGTCTAAGTGTTTATCCCGCGTCACGTGAGATAACTAGATCCGTGCTTACCCCGCCGTTGATTGGCGATCAAGCCGGTAGTCGGTAGACACGCACGCTCAGGATGGGGATAAGTCTCGTGCGCAGCAGTCTCACTTGCTTTCTCTTCTTGTTTAGTTTTTCACCGCTCATGTTCAGACCGGCCGGCGCGTCTGATTAATTTAACTGCCAGCCGGATTATGTTAGTGTTACGCCGTTTTACACGGGGGGAGCTCCAGGTCGTTAAGTACTTCCCTTGCTGAAAAGGGAAACCTGTAAGCTTAGGTCTTTTACTTTTACATGTCCTGACTCACTGGTCTTTGTTTCTTTTTTGAGCTATGAAGCCTTACATTACATCAGTCACATGCATGGCATGGTTGTTCTCTGAATTGACCCTCCTTCCTTCGCCCACAGATAGTAGTCTCCTGCTACTAATGCATGATACACGCGTGGTCGCTTGCCTCTTCACTACCGCCGAACATCATGTGACTGACTGACTGACACCAATGCAAGCGGATTGCAGCAGAAACTATGGTATTGACGCAACAAACATATGAATCTCGCTTCTTTATTTTAAAAAAATAAAGGCGCATTTTGTTGGTGCTGAGATGTCACGGAGAGGAACAAGTTGCGGGCGCAGATCGCATCAGGTCGACCGACCACACACCAATCATCAAGAACTTGGTTCCTTCCCTTTACTGATCAAATCAGAGCTCATAACCTCTTGCGCCATTCATATTGTATATTAACTCCACTCCAGTTCTTGCATGCACCCAATGGCTCTAGCATGATGAAAGGCAGCTTATTCTGACATCAATCGTGCATTACTTCCATCTCGGTTTCATTCTACCAGGAGCAAATCCAGCCGGCGAAGGTGTTGGGTAGCTACTCCATTAGAACGACGCTGGTGGTCAAGCCAATAGATAAACAACAATTCACTAAAAGATTGCAGCATTTTTTCGTGGCTCAGCTGACTCGATAAAAGCCTTTGTGCATTCTACCATATTAATCACAAAATGTAGCAACTATCTCTATTGTTAAATACTAGCCTATGTACTCCCACACGGGCTAGTTAGAACTGGTTAATAATTAAAATTATCTACCTTACACTCTCTTTCATCTATGCAATATTCTATCATAATACTCTAAAGATACATGTTTATCATTATCTTCTTGTAGTAATTGTGGCAGGTTTAGTTAGTAATGATTCTTTCACTTTGCAGCACACTTTCATATGCACTTGATGTCTATTTAGGTGAACACTTTTGAGCTATGTGAACAACAAAAAATTGTGTTCTTATTCCTTCCCTCATACATGAATATATGGTGACACGCATTATGGTTAGTAGTATTTTATATAAATAATACATTAATAACAATATAAACGATAATTTATAATTTTATATCGGTGACTCTAAGATTTTACTATAATTATATAATTTAGATTCAGATTTAAGAGCTACTTTAGCTTTTATTAATAATGATATCATTGGGTAGTTTAAATGTAAATTTAGGGGTTATTTGATATTATTTTTATGTAATGGCATACATGGGTAACTTCCATGAAGATTAGGGGTTACTTTAGAACAATTTTATAATGGCATCAATGGGTAATTTGGGTACATGTTTAGAGTTTACTATAGTCTATTTTCATAATGACAGAGGTGGATAATTTATTAGAAAAAAATAATAGATCCAATAACTATAACTATTAGAGTTGATGAATTGATGACGGGATGTTTCTGAATTTTTGACAATTTAAAGGATTTTTCTATTTTTTTAGGTTGTCCACCTAGAATCGTAGGTGGATTCATTTGGAGGCTTCAAAAGAAGGTTAGTAATAGAAAGATATGATGTTTATCACAGATAAGTTTCAAAACGGATGGGTACATAAAACATAGGCAATTAGGCATAGTGCTTTTGGCATGCAGCTGCGTGTTCTCTTCATATTGCATCTTTAATGTGGAGAATAACTAAAAGGTGCTTATTATGAGTCATGCGTGACAAGCCATTGCGCGTATCAGGATATCAAAATGCATGTGAATCCTAGTCAGACAGCTGATTCTGAAACAGCTAACTACATGCTCACAAGTCCACCGGAAAATTCATATTAAAATATGCCCAAACTGTACATCTAGCACTTGATTCAGCTTCAGCCGTACATACACAAGCTTTCAAACGCCTTTAGCTGTACCATGCAATGCTATACATTTTCAGTCACGTTCAGCCGTATGACCTGAATCTTGAAACTTGTCCTGCCGACAGCTGAAAGAAAACACGTATCCAAGTAACTCAGCAATGCATGCATCTGAAGAAAGAGCCTTGAAGTTGGTCGGTCATTTCTCACATTCGCCTACAAATTCCTAGATATTTTCCAGAACTTAGAACTCAAATTAATTGATCTTTTGCAGTTTGATCAGTATCACAAATGGTCACTAAAGAATAGAGCTCAAATTAAGTGATCCTTTGCAGTTTGATCAGTATTACTAATGGTCACTAAAGAGTAGAGACATGCAGATGTGTTGAGAAGTTACTAATGGAGCAATGTTTCTTACTACAAATTAGGACAGTTAAGTGAGCATTAGTCGTTGCTAACGCACTTACAGGTTACATCAAGTGCTGCTACGGGAGAATGATGTGACGACTAATCTTTTGACGAAAACATCTTTTGTGGCCATGCTTATGCAGCTTTGGAATTCAACGAACGCTTCCAACTCTCCAGTGACATCAAGCTACTGTACTGCCCCTGTCCTTTACTGATGCATCACTTTCTTCCTAGCTAGCATGCACTTTAACAAGAGTTCCTTTTTTTAAAATTCGCTCAAACATGAGCAAACCCTGGTCCATATGGGGCCCAAATGTACTTCAGCTGCCATTCCCCCCACCAAACGCCAAATCTCCCAACCCAGGGGCACGCTTCAGTGGTTCAGTCAAAAACATAAAACTGTCTCCATCTTATCATCACACTTTGTCACTGTCAGGATGTAGTTGGTGCTCAACTATCTACACTGCCTCTCTCGAGTCTTCACCAAATGCTAGCGCTTTACCGCGGTGGTTTAGATTCAAACATGAAACAGAAGAAAAACGGAGATCCGAATGGTGGTTACTTTCTGACTATGGCCTAAGTGTTTAACTGCATAAGCACACTACGAGGATAATCATTATTCCTGTATCGTGTGTTTGTTTCTACTGAATGGTGTGGCCAACATGGCAAACTAGTCTATTTGTAGTCCGGTTTTGAATTGCAAAAGTAATCGGTTTGGGTTTTAGTTTACCGGTTGGTACATGTATAGAAAACACATATCACAAAATGAAAACTAAAATCTTTCACAAAAAAACTCTCAGACTTTTTTGCTGGTTTGTTCTATATTTTTCAGAGTTTTTGTTTGCTTGCCTAGGTCACTGTCAAATGTCCCTAATGATATGTCGACCATGAGGCATGATGCGCAAAGAAACAATTGTTACCTTTATATTACGGAATGCACGCACGGATGACACACTGGTAATACAATAATATCAAGTAAAGCAACGAGCTTTCCCGGGTAAGCACTCGTGTCAAGGCCAGGAGTGGTTTAAGGGGAGATGACGCGGGCGAGGAGCCCACTCTCTAGTTTCCTAGCCACTTACAGGTATGAAGTATGAACACGATCGGTGCCACCGAAGACTAGAAACTGCTCTGGAGTTCTGAAAGCCTTGACTTGGGCACGCCCCGGCCGGCTTCATGACCAAGAACACCTTTTGCGAGGCATCTGCACCGTCAGATCCTCATCAGCATGGCACTAAGGCTGGGCTACCTCCTGTGCCGCCAAGCCTACTACTTTTTCTGATCTGAAATTATCTTGCCATTCTTAATTCAGTTAGAAGATAGAAAATATGGTCTGACAGGACATCAGCATTGGAATTCCATGTACTTAGTAGCCTATTAGGTATGAACTCCACTTTCATGATCCTGCCATATGATGATTTGCCATGCTAGTTTATCCTTAATTGCAGTTGCAAATAAATAGATGGAATGATATGGTATGATCAGACAGGGCAGCACACCGGCAGTGGGAAATGCAAGTGCTGGTCCTTAGTATAAACTTTAAGGTGCCTCAGCCCTAGCAAGTGACGAGTTTGCATGATTGGAGGTTCAATAAGAGGCTAGAGGGGACATTGGCGCGTCATCTTATCTTCACTCTTGACTGCAAGTCTATGCAAGGCCTTTAACTGCTGCTATCCAATGGATCTCCTGTTCGCACTCAGTGCTGGTCTAAAGAGGCTATAAACATGGTAGGGCCATGGGCACCAACAGAGGCAACAGAGAGACCAAACATCAATAGTACCCTTTGTTGATTCTGCTCCTAGTTAAGTACACACATTAAAGAGAGCACACCCTCTTGTGGTCTGAAGATTCTGTACAGTGGAGATGAAACAGCACTTTAAGTGACTACTTGCCTCCTGACACGCTGCATGGAAAAAAGTATGGTTCAGTGTGTGTTTTTCTTTGAGGTAGCTTCCTTGGTGCAGCTGGGCCAAAAGGCCAGTGCCCAGTCACCCAGTGGCCAGTGATAATGTATATATAGAAGCATGTCATAGCTAGAAAGAAGGTTATAACAAGAATAATTTAGAGGTCCATCCTAATCAGTATAGCAATCACTTTGTTACAAAAAACAGAAGAAATAAAAATAAATATGGAAAAGCAGTCAGTGGAGAACCTTCTCTCCTGTGTGCTGAACATACAGATGCCAACATTCAGCACAAAGGCAATTATATTGTAATTAATGAAGAGAATCGACCAATCACCATAATGGGACGGGGAATGAAGCATGTAGTTACAAGATATACTGGCCTACTGGAATCCCCATCAGAGGTGCTTGCATATTAAACAATAAAAATGCAATGTTTATGCGCATGGTATAGCTGGGCAATCAGGGAAGAGATTCAAAGCTTACTGCGCAAGAGACCAAATAAATAAAAGAGATTCAAAGCTTGGCCAGGGCCACTCAGGAAAGGAATCGCTGAAGAAAGTCAGTTGTGGGCATTTGCTTGGTTGCTTGCCAAATAATTTCAGCGGAGAAAAGACTGTATTTCATTCGTCACTGCTACTCCTGGTTCCATTATATTTTGTTTTTCTCATCGGGCATCGACAAGGTATCCAATATAATGCATGCCCAACAAAAGTTAAGAGAATGAATGGCAGCATATACATATGTAGCTCCATCTTGCTACCTATCACCATAGACTGTGTAGACAAACACTTTAATTTCTGAATTAAGGAATTGGCAATGAAATTTCCTGCCCTGGTAGTATGGTATTATTATCTGCTTACAAGGACGATAAAAGCCAAATTTAGTGAAAACTAGCCAAATTTGTAAGGGAAATGCATTAGTGGTATTTAGTGACAATTACTTTACTATCACAAATAGACGAGACGCCAAGTTGTGCCTCTGTCGTCAGATGATGCAATTGCAGAGTGCTAGCAAACATCACGGCCAATTCACGTGGTAAAAAAAATGTGGGGAGCGCTGCCAGTCAGCGAGCTAGTTGCGCTATCGCTTGCATGTATGATGCGAATGCCTGTGGCAGATGGCAACAGGTCTTGAATCTTGGGAGATGGTCGGTAAGAGATAGATTGTCCGGGGCCTCTAAAGTCGTCGCCGGCGTGGACGGAATGGGATCGCCGCTTCTCGTCCAGCCGTTGAGGGAAGCATCGCCGGCCGGCGAAACCGTCGTCCTCTTATCACAGTTGGCGTCCACGTACGGCGTGCATGTCGTCCTCGCCGGGTTATTCCGGTGTGCTTCCAAACTAAGTAAACGTGAAACCGCTCACTACTGTCCCTGTACTGGCCATCATTTTCGAAGGTTTTAGATGGCCTCTGATACTCCCTTTGAGGTAACCTTTTCGTTGCACTTGTGGAAAGAAAATTATGAAAGCGTTTTTACATATTATTGATGAAAAGCCCAGCGGCGACGAGAAGCCTCAGGCGCGGGGAGAGGCTCCTGGTGAACGGAGAAGACGCGGAGATATCGAGCAGTCGTGTGCGTCACATCCTGCCGTCCACTCACGCTTTTCTAGTGCTGTGTGTTCAGATAGAGGGAAGAAAAAATACTTTTTTTTCTGAGATGTATGTTATGTGAGGGGATGTATAGGAAAGATGAAAAAAAAATTTTGGGGATGCGTGTTCTGTGAGGGAGATGAATAGAAAGTAAAAAGTACTTTTGGAACCTGAACACAGCCTAGTTCACGCCACGCCGGATTCGATCAGAAAAACACGTACGATGCGCAAGTTTACTATCAAGCGATGAAGCAAGGCCAAGCTCGCCTGCTGTCACATCGTTTAGCTTCACACAAACAGCTCGAAATAAACAACTCCTTACGTCTTCAGCAAATCGAGATGGAAGCACATTGGAAGGTACACGTACACCTAGAGATGGCAATGGGTGCCCGAAACCCGAAACCCGATGGGTTTTTCTCTATTAGGGCACGGGCGTGGGACAATTTCTAGACCCGTGGGTCTATCCATGGGTAAAAAGTTAGACCCAGCGGGTTCACGGGCATGGGTCTGGGAACGAGGTACCCATGCCCGCAAACCCATGGGTTTTTAAAACCCGGCCCATAAATAATAGTAGTCCAGAATGGCCCATGTAATAATCTCCAAAATCTTGGCCCATTTAGTATAGTATACTGATGTGCCTCCTGAAACCCTAACCCTACCTCATTCCCACTCCCACCCCACCCAATCGACCCAGGGAGCGGCGGCGCATCTGGATTGAGCCGAGTCGAGCCTGCGCCCGTGCGTTGCGCACTCGCGCCGGCGTCCGGAGTCCTGCAGTCCCGCCGCACTCCTCCGGTCCTCCCGCCCCCTCACGTAGTCCCCCTCGCGCAGTCGTGCTACACAGCTCCCCGCCGCCGCCGCCCACCGCCGCCGCCGTCGCCCTGCGGCGCTGCCGTGCTGTCCGTGTAGTTGCAGGCTCGCAACGCTCGATCCAGCATGGCGCTGCTCTCAGGCACGAACGAAGATGGCCGCCGGTGAACTTCCTCCTCCTCTCCATTAACCATTGTTGCAGCTTGTGTTACTAACCTACCAGCCGACGGCCCTTTTCAAAGGGGCACATCTGACGCCGACACCGACCGAGCTCCAATGGAACCGAGGGAGAAGGGGAAGGACGGACCCCAAGTCGATCCGCAAGCTGGCGCTCTCGTTCCTGTACCTTCACCTCCTCTGATCCAAGCTGCAGGTTCACCTCCATCGTTTACCCTTCCTTCACAAGCTGCTGTCGTCGTCGGCTCCGTCAGCGTGCCCAAGTCGAAGCCTGCGACAAATCGACGCCTCGTGAAGCCTGCAGCAGCGGCAACAACGAAGAACCACGGTCGCCCTCCAGTGTCTCTGACCTCACCGACCCCACCTGCACGCCACATCGTGCAATCTTTGGTGTAAGATTTGTTGTTCCCTCATGGATTGACAATATTCTTTAGATATGTCATTTGGTGATTTCGATTAGTCTATTGTGCCGCCCTGCTGTAGAATAAGGAAACAGATTTGTGCAGTGTGATTTATTGGTATAAAAAGCTATGAATGTCCTGCCAAATGTTGATAGATTTCTGAATATTTGTATAACTAGTTTCATATGAATGTCCTTTTACTTGTTTATATATTTAAAGTTAGATGATGCTACATTTTTACTGAATATTTATACTTGATGCGGTACTGCACTTATCATTTCACTATTTGTGTAGTGCCAAGTTCTATTGTACTCTTTCTTGCATAGGTCCAAAAAAATGTCTACTGCTAGTGGTAGCCAATCACCATTGTCACAAACTGATTCAGCTACAAGATCCTCATCTCCTCGTCTAGAATCTGACAATGAGTCAGCCCCAATTGATATGGATCAAGCTGATGTCATTGAAGTAGAAGACGATGAAGACGAAGATGATGTTGAAGCTGGTTGTAAGAGAAAGCTGACGTCATCTGTTTGGCAGGAGTTCAAGAGAGTGAAGTTCAATGGACAAGTCCGGGCAAAGTGCAACTATTGCTTCAAACAGCTTTCTGCAACAAGCACCAATGGGACTAAGCATCTGCACACTCATTTGAGGGGTTGCACGCTGAGAAAAGTGAAGCTGAATGGAAAAATCATGGCAGTTTGAGATTTGATAGAACTGATGCAGGGCTGTCACGGTGGAGAATTACACGTTTGATCAAGATACTGCAAGAAGAGAACTTAGTTCAATGATAGTGTTGCATGAGTATCCCTTGAGCATGGTTGATCATGTTGGTTTTCGCAGATTTGTTGGTGCACTTCAGCCACTTTTCAGGATTGGAACAAGAAACACAATAAGGTATAAGATGTGATATCATGACTCAATATTGTTGGTTCACTTTAGGACAATTGAATGCTCTCTCTAATGTTTTCCTTTTTATTTCAGATCTGATATCGTTGCTCAATATGAGGTGGAGAGGAAAAAGGCCATTGATTATATGGCTGGAATTCAGTCATGGATGGCCATCACAACTGACATGTGGACCTCTGACAATCAAAAGAGAGGTTACATGGCCATTACGGCTCATTTCATTGATGAATCTTGGACTCTTAGAAACATCATCATGAGGTAAATTGTTGTGACTAAAGCATACTACTTATTTAATTGTTGCTAGAGGTTTGAATATTTATAAAATCTACTTATCCACTTCAGGTTTATTTATGTTCCTGCTCCTCATACTGCTGAAGTCATTGGGGATCATCTATACGAGTCATTGGTTGATTGGAATCTTGATGAGAAGGTGTCCGCGGTGACTCTTGACAACTGCACCACAAATGATGCGGTAATCCCTTACCTTGCGAGGAATATTGGTAGGCATAAGCTTATGAATGATGGAACCTTGCTGCACATGCGTTGTTCTGCCCATATCCTTAACTTGATTGTAAAAGATGGGTTAGAAGCATTGAAACCCGCAATAGAGAACATTCGTGATAGTGTAGCTTATTGGACAACCACTCCGAAAAGGATGGAGAAGTTTGAGGAGATAGCTAAGTTTGTGAAAGTGGATACTAAGGTAAAGATAGCACTTGACTGCAGAACTAGATGGAACTCAATTTTCAATATGCTTGACACTGCCTTGCCCTATAAGCCTGCTTTCATTAGAGCAAGTTGTGTAGATAGGCAATACATATCTTTACCATCTGAACAAGAGTGGTACTTTGCTGAAGAAGTTGTGGGGAGGCTTAAACTGTTCTATGACATCACCAAACTCTTTTCTGGTACTGATTATGTGACTGCCAACATCTACTTCACTAAAATTGCTAAGATTAGAAAGCAAATCAGACAGTGGTCAACATGTGTCATTCCTTTAGTTGAAGAAATGTCAGCTAACATGATAGAAAAGTTTGACAAGTATTGGACTGATATCCAAGGACTTATGGGCATTGCAACTATTCTTGATCCTCTATGCAAGACCACTGTTCTGCTGATTTGCTATGAGGACTTGCTTGGTGTTAGTGGTAGTGTGTGCCAGGACAAGGTCATAGAGGTGAAGAACTTGCTGGCTGAATTGATGAGTGAGTACCATGTGGTAGAGGATGTGGAGGGCAGCAGGGAACCATCAGCAGCTTCAATGGCAGATAATGATGACTACTTGGATGATATTGGTGCACGTATTGCAAGTCTTAGGCCAGCTAGTATAGGGTTCAAGTCTGAGCTAGACCGCTACTTAGATGAAGAACTAGTGAGTCGTCATACAAAGAACTTCAATGTTTTGGATTGGTGGAAGGTGGCAGGGACTAGATATCCTACTTTGAGGAGGATTGCTAGGGACATATATGCTATCCCTGTGGCCACTGTTGCTTCAGAGTCTGCTTTTAGCACGGGTGGGAGAGTGCTTAGTGAGCATCGCAACAGGCTCACTTCCAAGATGCTGGAGGCTCTCATGTGCTCCCAAGATTGGATCAGAAACAAATACAAAGGTCTATTCTTGTTCTATTTATAAACTTGTCTGTTGTTGCAAAAAAATGTTATTGTTGCAATCTAACCCTTTGTTATGCAGTTGATGAGAAGAACAAGCAACCTGCTACCTTTTGGTCTTGTCTCCAAGATATTCAAGAGGGATTGCAGGTGATTTGCTAATACAGAAGCAATCTATTTGTTTCTTTTGGTGTGACTATAGCCTAACTATTTAACTAATGTGTGTTTGTGCTCTTTCAGGAACTTGCAATTTAGGACTTCTATTGTCCAAGATGTCCAATTGAGAACTAGAGATGTGGAGCTGATCTTTTGGTGGAAGTGCAACCTGCCTGCATGAACAAGTCAAGTCCAGAGAACAATTGATGAATGATCTGATGTCCCTGCTATGATTTATTTGTCGATTGTGATTTGTGAACTGTAATGAACTTGTAATATTGCATAAGCGTGGTGATGGTCTGATACTCTGGATGGTTGAGACTTAGAGTCTTAGAGACTTGTTTTATTTTAATGTCGTTTAGGAAGTGATCATTGACATTGTGATCTTGCTCATCATGGGCTGACCATTTGAACCTGGTGCTTTTAGCTATTATTTATGCAATGATCTATTATCTATGCTGCTAGCTGGTTGTATACTGATGTGTTGTGGTTTGTGGCTGGCTGTATATTTGGCTGTTTTTGATAACGAGCACAGGCGACCCGTTAGTGCCCGTTAACCCGACGGGCATGGGTTTGGGTCAGATTTTGAACCCGTCACGGGTCATGGGTTTCTTAACGGGCATGAGTCATCCTCGCGGGCATGGGTCTGGGATGGCAAAACCCAGTAGGTTTGTGCCCGTTGCCATCCCTACGTACATCCCACCCAGTACACACTACTACTACTACTGCAGAACAGTCATCAAGCGCAGCCACATCACTGTCATCCATGTGATTAGGACCTGTGGCGGCATCCAGCTACCATAGCATTAACATTTGTGTCCTGCATTTGTTGCCAACCCTGTACATCCAGCACGTCTCCCCTACACATACAACACACCAGGCCGTCCACTTCATCTCAGAGCACCAGGCAGCTAGGCTGAGACCGCATATACACACAGTTCCAGTGTGGAATAGTAGAGCGAGACATGGGAGAGGATCAACATTTTTTTTTTTTTGGAATGGAAGGCGTCAGGACAAAGCCACAAAGACTACAAACACGCATTGCTAGTCGCACGAGCTCGTGGTGAGCTACAGCTATTGTACTGGGTACCTCAACTCTCTCAGTTTCATCCATCGCACTGAATTTGCTTACCATTTGAGAGTAAAGCGGATTATCCTGCCTCGCGGTGTATCGGATGGTCCGCTACAGATCGTAGCCACACCAAAGTGACATGCCGCCAACGAGCAGTACATTTTTTCTGCAAAATTCCTTATTGAAAGTCCGACGGCACCGAGTATCCTCATCCGGGAGGGAAGGCTCCTCCATGTGCTCGATCACTTGGGGAACTCAGAATACTCAGACTCTCGGAGAGCTAGGGGTGTGAAGACAAGCAGCGGCCACCAATTATGCATCACAATGTCCATATATTTCGACATTGGCTTGAAGGCAGCAGCGCATCATCTAGCGATCGAGGGTTTCACATTCGTTAGCTATTGATTGTCACCACAGGATGGAAACTATAGGAAATGATATTATAAAATATGAAATAGTATATGATTTTTGCATAAACTAAATAATCTTTTTAATGTCTGTAATAATTTTTTCGTAAAATTAATTGAGAAATGGAAGTATTATGTTTTGCTAAAATCAGAAAATATAATGGGCTGAAATTGTTTATCAGTTTCAGAGACAGAACTAAAAATATTTCTCATTTATACCAAAAAACATTTAAAACATGTTTAGCATTTACTCTGAAACTGAAAAGGATCTCATTTAATAAAAAAGAAAAAACTAATGCCATGGTAGCTCATTTATACCAAGAAGGGGAGAGTGGAGGATGAAGGAGAGAAATGCGCCACCCTTGTTTAATGCTAAGTCAAGACATGCTTCTTGGTCAATGCATGCAACATGACTAAACTACTACTAAAAAAATTAGTTCAGAAAGGAGATTTATAAAAAAATAATAGTTTGGGAAAGTGCTAAAAAAATTCCGTGTTGCCTATATATCAAACATACCACGCCATCTCAGTTTCACTTCATTCTCCCTGACCCTGAGTACGTGTGTGTTGTATGCTACTGAACAACAGTATAGTGTCCCAATATATACACAATTAACTGATAAAATGGTCGAATGGGGCAGGAGAGATGACCAACACTTTTTTTTTTGAATGGGAGGTGTCAGTAGAAAGCCTTAGAGTATTTTTGAAGCCAGGAGCAGCCGCAAACAAATTTGAGGTATATGATGAATTGATGATAGACATACAAGCTATGCCTGGGATACGGGGTCTCAGTATAGCATCTCATCCAACCATTGCCTAGCTTGAGCGTTGCCCAATTATCATCCATAGCCGTCACGTTTGTTGCGGACGCGCTTGTTGACATCATTGTCCTCTTGCATCTTCTCTTCGGAAAATTTGTTTAGCAAATACTCTAGACGTTACCGACCAGCAGAAAAGGAAAAACAGCTGAGAGGGAGAAAAACAAGACGACTTGTTCGATTCTCAACTTGAGGCATCTCTTGATTGTCCACAAGATGGTTGTGCTATGGCGCTGCCAGCGAGGGCAAACGACCGTGTGTATGCCCTCAATATTGACTTGATGATAGCTCTCTTACAACAAACGATACTATCATATACTAGTAATTGAAAAGGATTAGTATGTAAACATCGAAAGGTTATTGCTATACAAAATGATCCTAGTGATATGAGTACATGAGAGTAGTATAGTGGTATAGAGGTAAACTAGGAAAAAAAATTAATGGCCTTAGTGTAATATATATACCAATTTAAATAATATTTATGTAATAAGTTATTAATTAATATTTTGTATGGTTTCATTATTATTAATTATTTTTTATATTACATTAGAGCGTGAATCCTCTTACGTTATTATAAAAAATTAAGTGAAATGCAAATTACTAATCTATTAGTGGCCTAGTAGATGGTAGTATTGTGCGCTGTAAAAGAGCTCGATGAAAAACAGTTCTTCATCATCTGTGATGAATTGAATTGGTCACTGCCCTGTGCCCCTTTTCATGCATTTGGGGATTATGAGAAGAGAACAAGGAATAATGCGAGAATTTTCCAGCATTAAGAGCTTTACGTATATGCAGCCTTCGAACATCGATCAGGGAGGAAAGCCAGACAAACTAGGAGTACTAGCAGCCGAGCACCCAAGCTGGCTCTGTTTCAGGAGACCAATCGTATCTCACCAGACACCAGTGTGAATTATTGCTAGTTAATACTGCTTCATCATGCCGCGATCTAAAAAAACTAATTCATATTGCGTGCTGCCCTGACATATTGATGGCACGTCTAAGTTTAGATCACCCAACTTCTCCTAAAAAAACACTATTCATCCAATTTTTTCCTATTTATCTCATCCCTCACACTCACAGAACACGTTTCTCAGCGTGACCTACAGTGTTTTTTTGGATCTACAGCGTTTTTTCCCTAAACTAAACTCACCCTGATTCCTCTGCCATAGAATTGATCAACACATCCACCTCTAACCAACCACTCAACCCTGCTTCTTCGCCCCTCCTTGCAAACCATGCCACAAAGTTTACTTTCCATCTCTATATATAAGCGGTTCTCTGCTCGCCAGCAATTCAGCAAACATCCTCCCGTTTCGTCATGTTCTCATGTTTTCTGCCATAGAATTGTTTTGGCTCGATGATAAATGCACATGATCCAAAATGTTATGAGAGATCGAGAATGGAAGGCATTGGGATAAATCCTCTAACAATGCCTGCCCAAATCATGAGTAATCCAAATAGATGACTCTCATGGTTGGCAATTTTCTGCTCAGGGCAATACTCGGCAAAATCTGAATACGACGGCTTGTTCAGTGGCGTCATCCATTTCAGGGCATGGGAGATGATTTGGAAAAGATCAACACCAGGCAAATGTAAGTTTCATGTGCTTTGTTGCACTGGATAGCTGATCGCCTTGCAAAGAGGGAGGCTGCCGCACTCTGAACGCTACCCGTTGTGCGACCAAGCTGAGGAAGCAATTGACCACTTACTCGTTGCATGTCTTTTTACTCGGTGACTATGGTACAATATTCTCTAGAAGTTCAGCCTGCAGACCCTCTCTTCCTAGCCCGAGGATGTTTCCTTTGATGGTTGGTGGGCAAGCAGTGGTTGATCAGGCAATAAAAGGGCTTTATTCTATCATTACCTTGGGAGCTTGGTCAGTACAGAACCATTTAACAAGTGTGTGTTCCATGGGATTCAACCTAGGATGAACTGAGGTCTGATACCATTAGGGAGAAGCTACGACCCATTGAGTAAGGTTTTTTTTTAACCTTTTCGGGGGGGATCCCCACCTACTATATTCATTGAACAAATTGAGTTTACATCATTAGCCTGGCATACCAAGCTCGAGATACATGAGGGGGGAGCGAGAAAAAGAGAGTATTACAGCAGGGGGTTGGGATTACAAAGAGGTGGAGAAGTAGCTGCTCCGAGCGAGCCAGTGTTCTTGATGTTGTTTGTACCGACTGCGCCAAGTCTCCATGTCATCGACCATGTGTCGAAGAACCCGTCTCACCGAGCGTTGTTCCTGGCCGAAGATCACTGCATTCCGAGCTTTCCAAAGTTGCCAGAAGATGAGAAGGACCGCATCGTATTGAACCGACGGTGGAAGTGGCAGCTCCCTGCCCATGAGCCAGGGGTGTCGGCAGCTACCGCCTGCAAGATCAACACCAAGGCATTCCCAGGTACGACGGGCCAAAGCACATTCGAAGATGTTATCGGCAGTTTCTTCCACAGAGGGGCAGAGAGAACAATAGGAGTCCTCGATTGTGCAGATGTTACGTCGATACCGGTAAGCTCTGCAGTTCAGTTTCCCTAGGACGAGAAGCCACGCGAAAAATTTGACCTTGGTCGGCAGCTTGGTGCTCCAAACACGAAAGGCGTCTGAATTTTCCTGGTCGTGACTTTGTAGAGCCCTGGGAACCGCGCGTGTGTCGAAAGGTCCGCATTGGTCATTCGCAAACAAGCGGTAATCCGGGCGTTCCAAAAGTGAAACCCTGGCGAGACAGGAGAGGAGCATGTCGTGTTCTTCCAAGGCCCTTTGGGTAAGCCGAGGTTGGAGCTGGAAGTCCCAAGGCTTGGTGAGTGCCACAGCAACCGAGACATGAGGCTGCAAGCAATGTGAAAACAAGGCAGGGAAGGTGTCCGCGACTGTTGTGTTCAAAAGCCACCGGTCATGCCAGAAGGAGGTATGTTCCCCATTCCCCAACATGGAGCGAGTCAGAGACCGGTACCGTGGGAGTTCTTCGCACACAATCCGAGCGATGTAAGAGTCAGGTTTTATGCAACCCAAGTCTCCAGCATGTTGGGATCGAAACCAAGTTACCCACGGGAGATCGACTTCTTCATGAAGTCTGTGCACGAACTTTTGGTCGAACGCCCAGACCACCATATTCGTTCTCTCGGCACAACTTTTCCCAGGCTAGGAGGCATCTTGAGCCATGGCATTTTTCCTCTCCTGTCCAAAGAAAGGACCGACGTCGAGCTTCCAAGGCTTCAATGATAGTTTTGGGAAGGAGCATGGAAGACATGAAGTAAGTTGCCAGGTTGCTGAGGACAGCATTGACCAATACAAGCCAACCACCAGTACTAAGGAGCCGAGCCTTCCATCCTGACAGGTACTTATCAAATTTTGCCCCGAGGGGTTGATAGTCACAGACCCTTAGTTTATGCGGAGAGAGGGGTAGCCCAAGGTAAGTTTGGGGAAACTCGGCGATCGGACACCCAACAGCCCTTGCCATCCTGGCTGCAACATCCGGGTGAATGTGCAAAGGCACAAAGGTAGATTTGTGGAAGTTGATGGTGAGGCCCGTTGCCAAGGAGAAGCATTCCAGAACTTCTTTGAGGGCGACCATGGCGTCTACACTCCCTTTCACTAGAATGAGAGTGTCATCCGTGTACTGGAGGGTAGGTGCCGGCAGGGACTGGTCGATCGGGTGAGTGAGGAGATGGGAGCGGCTGGGATCATGAATTAGGTGTTGAAGAACATCTGCAACAATAATAAAGAGGTATGGGGAGATGGGGTCTCCTTGCGGGAGATCCCTCTTGCAATTGATCCATCTACCAGGGACCCCGTTCAACATCACGGCGGTTTTCCCACTCGTTAGGATGTTCATGAACCAAAGCCTCCAACGCTCATCAAAGCCACGGGCGGCGAGGATTTTGTCCAGACTATCCCATGACACTGAGTCAAAAGCTTTTTTGAAGTCCAACTTGAGAATTGCTGTGGGCGCCTTGCGTTTGTAGCAACAACTAAGAAGGTGAGCTGCGTACACAAAGTTTTCCGCAATATTACGTCCTTGGACGAAGCTTGTCTGGTCAGCAGCAATGAGGCTCGGAATGACCTTTTTCAGACGGTTCGCCATTGCCTTAGAGAAGAGCTTCATAGGGCAGTTCTGGAGAGAAATTGGGCGAAATCCGTCCGCAGAACAAATGCCTTCCCGTTTGGGGAGAAGGATGAGGTGCGCACGGTTAAGCCCATCGAGGTCCAGTGCTCCGGCTTGGAAATCACTGAATAGGCTGGACACCAGGGGTTTCAGTTGAGGCCAGAAGGCTCTATAGAATGAGGGGCCGAAGCCATCCGGGCCGGGGCTAGCATTGCGATCCATTGCGAACAAGGCGTCGGTGATCTCATCTTCCGTAAAATCTCTAGAAAGTTTGTCAGTGAGGACAGAGCTGATAGGATAGAGATCATGTAAGGAAAACCGGCAGCACATGTCAACAGCAGTACCAAGGAGGTCGTTATAGAAGTCAAACAGGACAACGCTCTTGGCATCGTGGGAGGTGAGCTTATCACCATCGTGTTCCAGACGCTGGATCGCATTCTTCCTGCGGCGTCCGTTTGCAGAAGTGTGGAAAAAACGCGAGTTTTCGTCCCATTCCACCGCCCTCCGAAGATTAAAGCGTTGCCGCCAGAACGAGAGTTTTTCAACTTTGAGGTTATGGATCTCTTGCGCGGCCAGCCGACGGAGAGTGCTCTCAGCCCGAGTTAGACTGCGACATTCTTCGAGGTGGTCGAGCGCGTCCACCAAGGCTTTTGTGTCATGTTCACGTAGGTCGATCGGCCGAATGCGGCGCGCCCATTTGCGAGTTGCGACAGATTCTCCGGCAGCTCTTTAGACGCCCAACAAAATGCTGGGAGCCGGTCACTGTAGTGCATAGAGCGGCTTTTATAGTTTCTTTGAAGCTATTGTGCTGAAGCCATGAGTTCTCGAAGCGAAAGCAAACTCCCCGGGGAATTCGAGCGGAGGCGGTTAGCATCAGGGGAACGTGATCTGAAGAGGATCGAGTCAGGGAAGTCAGGCAAGAGTTGGGGAACGTGGCGTCCCATTCCAGATTGACGAAACAACGATCTAGCCGAACCAGGGTGGGGTTTTCCCGTTTGTTGCTCCAAGTGAAGGCCCGATCCACGAGGGGTATTTCTACGAGAGCAGTGTTGTTGATGAGGTCATTGAACATCTGCGCCTCCCTAGCATTGAAAGCCCCCTTATTCTTATCCGTAGGTGCTCTCATGAGATTGAAGTCACCGATTAGCATCCAGGGTCCTGACACCTCGGTCGCAATTAGACTTGAGCATTTTGCGGGCCGGGCCGCAAAAAAGCCCGGTTTGTTTCGGGCCGAAAATTTGTGCCCACGCCCATCCTATGGACAAGTTCGGGTTGAGTTTTTGGGCCGGGTTCGGGCCGGGTCGTGGGCGGGCTCGGGTCGGGCCCACGGGCCGAGCCGGGCCACAAATGCTCAGGTCTAGTCGCAATAGATGCTAGTTCGGCTATGAAGGCCGGTTTATCCTGCCCCAAGGTGGGAGCGTAAACATTTGAAATGGTGACAGGGGCCATTGAGTAAGTTTTTGTGAGTGGTCAAGGTCTTTATGTTGTCTTTGTAATGTGAAGGGTGCGTGTGGTGTCGGGTTGTATGTTTTTTTTTCAAACCCTCTTTCTTCCTTCTAAATATAATGATATGCGGCACTCCTGCTGAACGTTTGAGAAAACAATCTGGAATAGACCAAGTCGTCCGCCAAGTTAGGTGCTCCTCTCATGTTGAAACAATGCCATGTGTGACGTTTGTTGTAAAGCTCACCTCGTCACCCATTGCTACAGGTTTACAATTTACATCCTTGCATAAATTGAAACGTTTATATAACATTTTTCTAATGCAAGTATGCTCCCTCCATGAACTGAATACAATACTAAGCTAGAATCTGTCTATAAGAAATAGTTACAACCTCCAACTATAGCAAAAGTCTGATTTTCAACCTACAACGACAAAACCGGACAGAAAAGGCCATCCAACTATCAAAACCGTGCAAATTTAGCCCTTTGAGTCATTTCAAAGGTGGTTTCCATTTTATAATAAAATAAAATAATTTTTAAATCATAACTATTTTATTTTAAATCAAAAAATATGAAACCAATGCCAAAAGGGTTCTAAAAGTGCAACCTACCTTATTGATACATCATGTAAAGTTATTTGGGTATTATTTATTTATGTTGCTATTGTTTTAGTATTTTTTAAAAATACTAGAAATATAAATAAATAAAATGCAAATAACATCAAATGGCATACCAGCATATAGTTTATATTTTTAGAAAACAGTTAACACAAGATTCATATCTTTTTGACATAAAATGAATTATTTATGAATTTTTAGATTAAATTAGTTTTTAAATAATTTTTTAAAACAGAAAACCACCAATGAAATCACTCAAAGGGCTAAATTTGCACGGTTTTGATAGTTGGATGACCTTTTCTGTTCGGTTTTGTAGTTGGGGGTTGGAAATCGTACTTTTGCTATAGTTGGAGGGTGAAAACCGGACCAATTGACGTGGTTAACATTATGCTATCTTGGAAGAATAGACCAACTGAGATGAGGAAACATAGTTACCATTTTCTAAATGTATTTTTATTTGGTTGGATGGATGAGAAGTTAGCGCACACAAGACAAGCACATTATGATGATTATTCCCCTACTTCCATGTCTTCTTTTGCACTCTCATTTGTCTCTTCGGTGAGGTTCATCTCTCCCCGTCTCGAACAAGGTCCATTTACTCCAACAGTTTAGTGTTATGGATTTGGATTTTAGGTAATGAGGTGGGAGATCTAGAATTGGAGATTAAAAATTTGGAACTTTAGAGGAAAGACTTGATATGAAATGGCCCTGATGATGGAGGCGGTTGGTAGCAATGAGGTGGCAGTGGCATATCCAATTATTATATGCATGTGTTGTAAGGGCAGCTATAGTTCAATGTTTTAGTTTTATTCTAAGTCGTTTTTTTTCTAATTTTGATTAATTTTGTTTGAAAATATAGCAATATCAATAACATCAAACAGTTTTATTAAATTCACCATAAAATATATTTTTGATGATGTATTTATTTTGTATTATAAACGTTGATATGATTTTCAGTCAACATGAATAAAGTTAGACGAAAACCGTAAATTGAGGTAAAGCAAAACATCTTGCATTTACCACGAAAGAAGTAACAAGTCGAACCTAGCAGACGAGGAAACGCACTGACTGATGGATTTACTACTCATCCGTTGCCAACCCTGTCATTTATACTCATTTATCTCCTGTGCCCATATATATATACAGACTTACCTTTCTGCCCCAGTTTCATCATTCCGGTTTGCCTTTTAGTCTACATATGTACTCCACGCTGCTATTTCAGACCCTCTAACACAACATAAGAGTATGGCAGCAGAACAGAGTGAAGTAGGAGAGGACGGACAGATATTATTTGAGAATGGAGGGCATAGAGAGGAAGCTTTAGAGTCGTAGGAATATATGATCCAAGCAGTAGTTTCCAACATCCGGTGTCTTTTTTTTCTAAGAAACGGTGTTACTGATGGTAATGGACATAAGCGTACCTTTCCTTGAACTCCTAGCATGGGACATGTCTTGGCACACCATTTCTGTCAACCCCGTATTACCTCAAGAAGTCGTAAGCACCAGCAGCGGTCTAGTGTGTCTATCCAGGGGACATCTCTTCCGTACCAACTACATGCAAAGTTATTTGATATCTACTAGCAATCATTTTCTCTAAAATTTTAGAGAATCTCAACTAAAATAAAATGTTATGAATAGGAAAGGAACTATGTTGGGTCGTATGTAAATTTGGGCATATCGATTTCTATGGTTGAGAAATAATAAAGGATGCTTACTCATAGTGAGCTACATGTGAATGTCAATATTAATCTATATTATATTATATTATATTATATTGATATCCCATGAAGAATAATTATGCAAGCCTCTACTTTAATTAGAAAAAACTTATGTTACTGAATTGAAATATTTGTAAGCACTCTATTAGTCTATTTTCCAGGGTTCTTTTATATAGAGAATTCAACATCTTGAGCCTTATGACGCGAACTAGAACGTCTAGTTATGTCATTTTAGTAGTAAATAGGAGTGAAATTTAGATCATAAAATGCAAATTCATAAAAGAGAATTAGATAAGAATTACAATACCTAGAAATTTTAATTTAACATGGGGTAAAACCCTTGTTACAAATTGTATAAGGCAAGGGTCATTATTGGGAATCTCAAATCTTAAATTATGGTCATGAAAAGTGAGCTGCAAAGAAAAAAGTATTTGATTGGGGATGGAAAAGCATATAGAACAATTGCCAATCAAAGCCTAATGAGAAATAGTTAACATAAGCAATTCTATTAACTGTAACAAAAAAATTATCTACAAAAAGCAATTGTATTAACTGTAACAAAAAAAATTATCTACAAAAACTTCTAATAGTCATGCCACTTCACTCTAACCCGTACAGGAGTATACACTCGTTTTTTTTGTTTGTTTGTTTTTATTTAAACCTAACTAATGAGTCCAAGCTATTACTGTCATGAGCCCATAAACATCTGTTGGCACCCTGTCGCTGCCTATATATCTCGCTGTCCCCAGCTGCGTTTCTTCCATTTTAGTCTAGCGCACGCCACGCTGCTGCTTCTGAAGAATATGGCGGGACAGACTGTGGTAGGGCTACGAGAGCCGAGAGGCCGGTCAGATGATACTTGAGAATGGGAGGCATGGGGATGAAGCTTGGGAGCTTTGTGGCACAAATTTGGCCGTTCAGAATAGACGGTGAGGGGGGACGAACCGCACGGGTCGATCCGTTCATGAATCCGAGGAAGTAAGAGGACAAAGAGTTTGCCAAGCATCGTGAGCCAAATTGATAACCATCGTTGGTGTTTTTTTTTGCTGGAATATATTTTTGTTTTATATGCTACGGTGTATAATCCAAACTTATAAGGCTTATTATCAGCATAGGTATAAGTTTTATAATCGAGCAAACAAATTCCTTTTTGTAGCATTTATTATTGAAAAAATGAATCTGCTACGCTTTTCAAACCTTGTTTTATATTATATACAAGATGTGAAGTAATATAAGCTAGAATCGTTGTGATAGGGCACAAGGTCATTGATGGCCCACTAATGGTCGGTGGACAAGTCTGCAAAAGCAAGCATATCCTGAGAATAGACCAACTGGGATGAGCCGCCACACGACAAGGAAAAAGGTTTTTTTAACGGTTTTGATAATAGAGTAGGTCACTTTCTAGTGCTACACTTTCGGCAAAACTGACCTATCTGAAAATGTTTTCGTTGTTTGTTTGGAATGCCAGTTTGTGCAACGAAACAAACAAAATAAGTCTCGCATGAATCATCGAGTTGAAATTGTGAGCGAAGGGCGGCCATTGCATCTCTCCAGTCTCAGTCACTTTGTTTTTCTGACCCTCTTTTCCTTACTTTCCCAGACCATGTTACGACAAGCAGTTTATTGGGAGTGTTTTTTTTTATACTTACTGGTAAATTTACAGCCCAATCGTCAGGATCTGCTGTTCTTTAAGAAGAAACGAAACAGCACAAATTCTTGCACTGCTAATTCTTTATTGAGCCGTGTTTTAAAATTATAATCGATATGCACTCTAACAAGTTCTATAAATGCAGTTTCATAGTGATTAATGTGCTAGGATAACACTATCACCGTTTCTAAAAAAAGGATAACACTATCAACATACAAATTTAGGATGACTGCGTGTAAGAATATGGGACTCTGTTTATTCACCTCCTAAATTATATACTCCCTCTATTTTTCTTTATAAGGAACGTAGAAAGATTTTACATCCTTTGATTAATAATTTTATTACTATTTCTTAACTTTTATAATACAATTTTTTATATGAACTCTCTAATAATATTGAGTTTCTAATCATACTCAGCATGATGTGGAATGAATCAACGATCAAACGTAAGTTGAAAGACCGCACGTCTTGTAGAGAAAAAACGGAGAATTATGCAACTTACATTCAATAGTATGGTAACCCCTCCTAAATTATAAAATCTAACTTAAATTAAAATAGTACAGTAACAGGTCATAATAGAGTTTCCTAAGAAAAAAAGTTCATCATAGACCACCACTAAAATAATATAAATAAGCTACCTAAGTAGAACTTATTTAGTTTATGTTTGAAGTCTATATTGATTTTATGCTATAATACTCTCTCCTTTCATGTAACTCTGCTTTGAGAAGTAACATTTTCAAGTTAGACTAAATTATATAAAACAATATTAAAATTTATGATATAAAATAAGTATAATTGGATTAATATAAAATACATTTTCATACTACATTATGAAACATAAATGTTCATTATTTATTATATAAATTTAGTCAAATTTAAATTGTTTGACTCTCCAGCGAGTGCGAGTTATTTTTTTCTTTTATGGAGGGAGTCTGACTTGAAACGGTAAACAGACCAAGAGACCCAAAGAACGCAAATAATCCGCAATCTGGATTAATGCAATCGATCAGGAAATAGCAACACATTTTTTTTTGGCAAAATAGCAGCTGGACAACAGTTCAAGAAAAGAAAGCACCACATGAAAACATGGTAGGATTGAATGGAATTCAGATGGCTAGTTTATTCTCCTTAGCTAATCACAAGGTACCTTTTTGCACACCACTCATGCCATTTGGGGCCCAAAGATTCCAATGGAGACGAGAAGAAATTGTTAGAAAGCATCCCCTTAATTACAGCAATCTTTCTCTCCAGTGAAGCACTGCAATTGCAATGTTCCGCAGATCCTCTTGACATCACTCACTAACACAAAGCGCAACTCAGAGAGAGAATATGCATTGCATGCTCCAACCTTTATCTTTCCCTTCCGGGCCACAACATCGCCACTCGTTATCTGACATTCAGGTGGAGATTGCAAGAAGCACGATAAAACAGTGCATTTCAATCCCACTCCTAGTAGTTCCACAGATGTCCCAGTGAACAATTTGGAGGACAGTCACCATTGTACCTTTTTTGTTTCAAAAGGCAATGGTATGAAGAAGCTGTAACTTTTATCCCTAACCACGCCAGCTGTTTTGCTTCTTAGCCTCAAATGTGGCTCCATCGTTGAGCATGTCCTGTGCATCGGTTTCCATGCCAAGCTTTGACAGAGCAAGTGCTTGAAGGTAGAAGGCTGTAGGCCACTCAGGCATGCAGACCTGGGCCTGCATAGCATCCCGGAGGGCAAGTTCTGCTTGCTCATTCATCAAGTAGGAAAAACTGCGCCTAGCAAAAACTGTGGCTGAAGGTGCTGACATCATTGCAACTAGCTGCATTACAGCAAACAGGCTTGTCATATTTCAGGAGACCAAGATGCAGAAAAGCATGATACATTATCCATACAATATTTCGAGGGTATTGGGAAGTCTAAGGAAGTAAAATTAGTCATAACTTTTGTAAAAATCCTTGAGCCAGCAGGCCGCAGGCTTGACTACTTATGAATACTGACATGTGCCCACTGACAAGTTTGGCAATTACTCCTACATGAGATGGTTCTTTCTGCAATATTCTCCTACCATAATTACAGAGAAATGAAGACAACAGGGATGTTGATACCTTGGAGTAGTAGTCAATTGCAGTCTTAAAATCCTTGTCTCTAAATGCAATGTCACCAAACTTCTTTGTGTTCAGCATCTCTTGAACTTGCTGGGTCCATTCTTGAAAGGATAACTTCAGTTTTTTAACATGCACCAGACAAAGAAAGCAAACAGGTAAGGCTTCATAATTTCTTAATACTTGTGCAAGGGCAAATGCAAAGAACAAGATCTGGAAGTACACGTCAGATTAAGCCACACAATGAAACGTGAAAACTGGATCCAAAGTCTAGCCACCAGCAGAGTATTTTAACACTGCTAAGAAAAAAAAATGAATTGCAAAAATATTTGATTTTTGTACTGAAACAAGCTATGATGCAGTTTATACCAGTCAACTTCTCTACATAGCGACAAGAAAACGTTACACATACATATTTCAGATTCTGCATGCAAATAACAAGCCAATTTTTTGTCCTCTCTTCCAACCATGCAATACTACATTGCTATGAAGCTCGATGGAAGGAACAGGGAGCCTTACAACAATTTCAACAAATAAACCTTGATGAACATGTTTTCAGTTAAGTCGAAAGGAAACATAAATCAAAGCAGAAGAGGAAAGTGAGGAAACTTCATCACAAATTGATAGCGTCAGATGCATCATTCATTTGACTCAATTACCTCGTTTTCTGCACCCTCGTCATCTTTATAACCTGTTTTGAGCAATATATCATGCACCGCTGTAAGATCCATAACAGAGCAGGCCTTCCCAAGTGGAGAAAGAATAGCTGGCAATACTGATGCAGCTTTTGTAATACCCATCAAGACATGTGATGCTACCTAAATTTGGATCATAACAGGAATGGGTGATGTTACTAGAAGCAATGAAGGGAAAGAATACTAGGAAGAATTGCTCTAGCTACTCACCTCCTTTTGCTTCTGAAGAGGACCAACAGAAGACAAGAGATACTTTATGTTTGGTCTATCCCTAGCTTCGAATTGCAAGCATTTCGATGCAAGATCAACCAATTTTGAAGCGTCTTCATTAGCATACTGCCCTTCCAAGGAGGAATCCATCAGCAACAGTATATTCTTCCCCCTTATCAAATCTAGCGCCTGGTATCCCCAAAAAGAACAAATTACATGAGAAATTTATTGTCATAAATTAGTGATAAATAGCGATAAAACACAAACCAAGTTTATCTATCATCACATCACATCATATGAGTAGCACTTGTCCAATGGTGCTGTGATCATCTCTTTTTTTTTTCTCGAATACACAGGAGAGCTACGTATCTTTTCATTAATAGAATAGAGAAACAGAGCGAAATACAGCGCCCACACCACTCACTCACACACACACTAGCACTTGAAAATTTTTACATTCGCACCGAATGCTGTGATCATCTCATGTTATGAAAATTAAATACCTAGCGATAGCTGTCAGTTCATGCTTCAAAGCTCACAGCAGTCCATCAATAAAAAAAATTGTACTAGAATTGGATGCAAGGGGATTGCTAAACGCTATTTCAGAAATATATTCTTGGGAAATAAGCAATGAAGCATACATGACTAGGAGGAATGTGCTTCCCGCTCAAAAGATCCAACAGGACAGTTCCATAGCTATATATCACACTTTCAGGAATTACTCTGCCTGTCATTCAAAATTCAAGCACAATATATTCAGTGCAGTCCAAAACAACATACTGTAAATAATAGAGAGTATAGAAGATAAAACAGCAAACAATTTACCACAAACTAAAAGGTAAATTTAATGGCAATAAGGAAACAAAGAGTCTTATAGTTATAGATGCATTCTCAAAAAACATAGCTTCCTAGAGGCACAAAATCAGCTAACATAGAGCAATGGAGCTTATAATAAGTTCACAAGTTGGTCTACAGAGGACACCACCATCTGTTTCAGCTAATCATGAATTTGATACTAGCATCTAGCAGTTATAAAGTTTTCTACCTGTTCGTAGAAACTCTGGCGGAGTGTAAGCCAGGTTGGTACTATAACTTTTTCCATCGCGACTGTTCTTCATCAGTCCAAAACTTGATAAGCGAGGATCACCTTCCTGATAGGAAATAGAAATTGATTACAACAGGTAAAAAATCATCAGGCAGCTACATAAATCAATTACAAAAGGTGAAAAATTCCATAGGCAAGGCAGCTACAGAGGATAGCAGATTTCCAAAGTAAACCTTACAAATCAAAGTTCACTTTTCAAATGATAAAGTTTAGTTACCATGTCAAATTCAACAGGGAAAAAATATAGATGAAACAAGATGCTGTCAGCAAACTTGAGTGTACCTCATCAAAAAGTACCCTATAAGCATTCAAGTCATGATAGATTTTCCGGTTCTCTGCATTGCAATGGTCTAGTGCTTGCGCGATGAAATGTGCTACCCTCAACCGCATTTCCCATGGTAATGGCTGCTTATCCCCTGTAGAAAAAGGTAGGGCACAGCACAGTCAATCAAGTGAGAAAAAGCAGACAGGACACAATCGCCTAGTCCAGGCAAACCACATCTTTTGCATGATCCGCACAGGTCAAAGCAAAAATGGTAAAGGACATACTGTGCATTAAGGGCGTGATTGGTAAGCTGCACTACGGTCTAGCCAGGCTTCTATAGTGCAGGCTTGGCCTGTTTGGATGGCTGGATAGGCTCTTAGCCAGGCCAGCGTTATGCAAAAGGCCATGTACGGCCTGCATTGCTGGAAACGCAGATGAGTTCCGTTTCTAGCTTATGCAGCCTGCACAAGTCCTCGGTGGACAGGCAATCGCTTCCGCTCACCTTCCTGCGAAACGAGCACCGCCGGCCTACCACCCGCCAGCCTTGCTCCTCTTCACGCCACTGCTGCCGGCATGCGCGTGATGGCGTGCCGTCTCCATTCCGTTGAATCTCCGTGCCAGTACACTCCACCAAAGCTAAAGCAAAGCAATGCGCCTCTCGCGGCGCTGCTGCCCTTGCTCGTGCTCTCCAGTGCCGCCATGACCGATCTGCTCAGGCACTGCCTGCGCCGTGACAAGCGCAGGGCCGCGCGGATTTCCTTAGCGGCCAACGGTACACAGGCCACCTTCGGCGGCGGCGGCGAGTACCTCACCAAGATCGGCATGGGCACCCCCACCACGCCAGCACTGATGGTGCTGGACATCGCTGGAGGTCGATTGAGCCAAATCAGAGGTCGATATGGGCATGCTCGAGGTCAAATGAGGCATTGAGCCATACCGGAGCTTGATTGAGCCATGCTAGTGCTCGATGCAGGGCACGCAGAGGAAGGAGGAGGTGGTGGTAGGTGCAGCGCCTGTGGAAGGGAGAGAGGGAGAAGGTCGCAGCGCTGAAGGGAGGAAGAAGAGAGACAATGGGTGGTAAATTCACCCACAACCAGAACAAGGTCATCCTATCTCATTATGCAGGCAGCCAAACATGAGCATAGTAATCCTGGCTAACTGGAGCCACGCGAACCAAACACGTGCCCGTTGTATTGCACAAGCCTGTCTTAAGTTAGCCTTGCATAACTGCTAGCCAGGCTTGAGATAGCCCAAGAAACCAATCACACCCTAAGTCATTGAGTTAATGCACAGGAGATCGAGATTCACGGTGGGTGCGATCCACCCTAGGGATCATCATGAAGTACGTCACCACAGACGACACCACGCCAGGCCGCGAGGTCCAAACAGAAAAGGCTCGAGTACCACTGGCAAGTGGATATGGATACGGGGGTGATTGGGAGAGAGCACGTACAGTGGAAGAGATGCTTGGAGAGAGTGTCGTTTGGCATGTACTCAGCGACGAGCAGCCTCTCGTCACCCTCGGCGCAGCAGCCGATGAGGTTGACGAGGCGCTTGTGCCGCACTTTCCCCACGCCCGCCGCCTCCGCCTGCAACAGCAGCCACTCCGCATCACATTGCGAGATCCGGGCGGGGGGATGAAATCAAGCGAAACAAGCAAAAAAAAAAATGCAAAGCGTACGAGGAACTGCTGCGGGTCGGGCCAGGACAGGCGCGAGAAGCGCTTGACGGCGATGAGCCGGCCGCCATCGAGGCGGCCCCGGTAGACGACGTTGGGCGCCTTCTCGCCGCTCTCGGAGACGATGAGGTCGGCGCTGAATCCCTTGGTGGCGGCGCGCAGCTCGGCCAGCGCGAACTCCCTGAACACCGGCACGGCGCGCTTCGCCGCCTCCTTGTCGTCGCCGGCGTCGCCGCCATCCGCGCCGCCGTTCGCCGCCTCTGCCATTCGAAAGCGCGCAGACGCAAGCGGCGCGCCGCAGATTAGACCGGATTCGAGGGGGGGGTTAGGGTTTTAGGCGGCGGCGGCGTGGGGGGACGTGTCGCTTACCGGGATCTGCCGGGTTGTCGGCGGGGAGCGCGGCGGCGTCCTTGGACGGCAGGGGCCCCGCCACCTTGGACTGGAAGCACCCCATGGAGATCTAGGGGGAGTTTGCTTAGCGAAGGCGAAGTGGTCGGTGGGAATGCGAGTGCGGGAGGGAGGGGAGCGTGCGCTCAACTCGACTCCAGTGCGGAGGAGTGCGGGGTGGAGCGGAGCGAGCTCGTGAAGGTGTGGGGGGAGGCAGGCAGGGCTCCGAGAGAAGCGCGGCAGCACACTGGGGGTGGTGGGGGATCCCGGTAGGTGCGCCCGCAATACCAAGCATTCCCACCTCCGGTGTTTTTTTTAATAAATAATAAAAAAATTCCTGCTACTTTTCTTTTAAAAAAAACAATTTCTACCGATTTTTTTTCTTTTTTCTACCATGGAAATAAGACAGATTCCAATGGTCAATCAGAGAGTTAACGTTCCGATTTTCGAATGGACGAGGATGCTTCGATTTTGGTATGTATTTAACGGTCAACGAGACGCTACGAATTCTGGACGGATTTAGGTTTCCATGGTCCACGTGCAATGCGGTACCAAAGTCCCAATCCTGACTTCCGCGCTTGTTCAATGGAAAAGATACACCCACGAAAGCAAGCTCTTGCAAAAAATCTTTTTTTTTTTGCGCTTTGCTTGCAAAAACCTTCAACAGACCAACAGTGTGCAGGCACAGCGCACGAGCGAGCCGACAGCGGCAGGGGCGCAGCAGCCAGCAGGGCAAGGGCAGCATGCAGAGCAGAGCGGTGATGCCCGCGTCTGGGTTCGCTAGCGGCCAGCCAGCCACGGATGCGATGCGCGGCTCGCCACCATGGACCACGCCGTCGTCGACGTCGCTGTCGCCGGCTCGACACGTGGGATTTCTGCCCTCGCTGCGCTGTTCCTCTGTTCCGCCCGGCCCCACCGCTCCCCCCGCTCGTCAGGGGGGCGACGTGACGCCACTAGGAACGGGCCCCACCGACCAGCGGCTGCCGCGCGCCCGCGCCACCCATTCAGGTCAACTCGATGTCCACACTAGTACACCGCGGGGTCGGCTCTCATAAGCACGGCTGGCTGGTCCCTCTCCCGATCGCTAGCGAGCGCCTTTTCACTAGGCTAATACCGTTAGTAGTATCACGTAGGCAAACGCGGCCTGATTCGCTAGGCTTCACTTTGGTAATTTTGGCTAAGTACTAGCGCTAGTGACTCACTAATTGTGCCCTCCGGGTTTTAGGAGTGCTATAATTTTGGTTAAGATTGGGCCTGATTTGATTTCCATCTTTTGGCCAGCGCTGGATTTGTTTATTTTTCAAATCCCGCTGAAATTGCAACCGGTTTAATCGAAATTTCTACTTTTAAAACGCGCAACTAAGATTATGCTTTGCAAAATTATATAGCCCAATGTGTACATATAGAGCCACAGCATGTCTTACCAAAAGAGATATTGCTATAAATTTAGCAGGCTGTTATCTGTTAACATCGGTGTGTTACACATAGTCGACAAGTTGGCCACGAGATCTGGCTTCCATAGTTCCATGAGTTATCACGTTGGTTGCTTTTTCTTTTTAGGGTTTCTACGGAAGTTTGCAGCTTGCAGGGGATCCTAGGTGGTACCGTACTACCGTGATAGTACCGCGAGGTGTTTGATTTGTGTCTTGCGTAGTTCGTTAACTTTCTAGTCACATCGAGTCATATCTTCTCCTACAGACACGTTTATTAATGCATTATTCACGCCTCTAGCTTTTCTCAACTAAACAAGGCCTTAATTATAACCTAATTTGATAACAGGATGTGACACATCACATTACAGGCGTTTGTTTGCTGTCCTTTGAAATCAGATGACGCTGCAATTGAATTCCTTGCCTATACAAGATTGTCACCCCTCCTCACCCACACAACAATATTGCTATGTGAAAACGTTATCGTTGTGCAACCAAACAAAGAGAGTGATCACCATTCCACCATCCACTACAGTATAATCTCGTTTCCTCTACATTTGCATTACCATTGCATCAACCAAACAAAGTTTGTACATCATCACGGTTCATGAATGGGATCATACGAGTACAGCAGTTGGGGCCCGTGCCCAATCAGCTGGGGCACCACATCTGCTGCCATGGTTATCAACTCGACATGACGAGCGGCAGCAAAAGCTAGCAGGCATCATGCCTCGACAATGACCATGACCAGTTGTCTCCACAGAAAAGAGTTCAAGTTTCTGGGCCCATACATGTATTGTCTTGCACGATATCATCACTAACACTTTTAACCAGTTCTCGGAGTAAAAGGCTCCGTTTTACAAATTCACCAGTACTACCCTATTAGCTCCTTCGGAACAAGAAACTAAAACCAAGGTTCACAAGAAAGGAAGAACAGTAAAGGCCAACGTAGAACACTCAGGTCCGGAAAAGAAAAAAGAGTGAAATTAACGAATACAGAGTTCAAGATTCAGAGTCTACATGTGAATTCGATACAAAATATAACTCGACTTAGCAATCTCCTACTAAAACATATTACTTGTAGTATGATGATAACACTTCTGGGCGGCGCTATCAAAATTTCTCCAAGGACCAATCCCCACCGGCACATCATCCCTGAACTTTCCTCACCTGGATGTGGTGGGTGGATTCCTCTCTCCAGATTGATGTCACTCCACTCTGGACCAGGGTGACGTAGTCACCCTTCTTCACGTATTGAGATTTCTGTTAACATTCAAACCATGAATCAGCAAACATAAAATAAAACATAGCTGCATAGCATTAACAGCACTATTGTCTGATGAATTATAACGTCAAGAAATCAGCAGTGAATCTTCCAAGCACATGGCCTTACCAGCAAGCTGCTAATTGCTCTGGAGAAAGTTTCTTCTGCGTCGTCAGAGAACTGCATGTGAATAGGGATGACCCCCTGATAGAGTGCCAGCCGTTGCTTCACACGTTCCCTGCACAAGCAGTTTCTTTCAAATGTCAGTGTACTCCAGAGCATCTTTGCCTCTTTGGATAATTTGATTCATGAAGGCTGCTCGAATGCAGATGCACAGCATGCTCCAAATGTCTCATTAAAGGAAAGGTTATGGGATGCAAGGGGAATCACAAAACAACTTACTCGTTCGTAAATGCAAATATTGTAGATGAGGGACGATAGTGGCTCAGAAGGACAGCCATGGAGCCTGTTTGTGTAAATACAATGATCGGTGTACGAAGGGTGTTTGCCATCATGGTTGAATGAGATCCAAACATTTTACTTAGCTGACTGGGGGAAAACTCCTCACTGTGTAGAGCCTGCCAAAGGAATCATAATGCAAAATGAAACAAGGGATCAAAATAAAAGGATATACATTTGTAAAAGAAAAATGTCAAAAAAAAAAAAAGCAAATGCCTTAAAAAGCAGCTAGCTAGCCGTGACTGAGCAGTGAACATTGAACAATGCTCAGGTCACCATGTGGTGCATTTGAAAGTGGACAATGAATATCCAATAATGTTAAGGTCACCATGCGGTGAATCTGAAGGAGCAAGAGGGATGGGGAATCAGAAAGGACCTGAACATACCTGTGCAGGTGCAACAAGACCAGGGGAGGTAGTTGGGTTATAAAGGCTGGATTCTGTTCTAAGTGCCACAGTGTGCATCACCTTGACTGCCTTTAGTGGGTACCTAAATATGCACAGAACTGAGTTGCCATAGACATGAACGCAAATGGAGACCAAAGCCGCCACATAACAGAAAAATTCCAAGTCCGCTACAAGGGTACACAGAAAAGAATTGCATGTATGGTGCTATGAAAATAAAATTAGAAGGGCATATGAAGTACAACACATGCTGAAACCTTACTTTCCATGAGCAGTTTCACCAGATAACATGACAGCATCAGCACCTTCCCGGACTGCAATAGCTATGTCAGAAACTTCTGCCCTAGTTGGGGTAGGATGGTCAATCATGCTTTCCAACATATTTGTAGCGACAATGACTGGTTTCTCCATGCTCCGACATGTTTGGACAATCTCTGCCTGAAAAGAAAGGTAAAAGTCACAATTTATATATGCTGTTAGCCTGTTACTTGGTTGCATTTTTACAAAGGATTCTTAGATACTGGAATAAATGACTGATTTGGTCCTCACCTGTAGCAGAGGAACATCCTCAATCGGAAGTTCAGCACCAAGGTCTCCACGAGCCACCATTGCCTGAAAAGATTTCAAGTTCACTGTCTAGCAGACTAGCACTATAATTAAGTAGTACAGAATACCAATTTACAAGTCATTTGTCATTCTGTCAATTTACTTCTTTGGTATCGAAGGATTAATGTCAATGGTCTTACCCCATCTGAAGCAGCAATAATGGACTGCAGATTTGGTATTGAATCAGCACTTTCAATTTTTGGAATGACATGTATATCCGCATTAGCACCTGGATATGAGAAAAGCACAAAAAACATCAGTTAGGTTTCGTTTCTAAGCATAGATAGACTTGATTAGCATAGATGACACAATGCACATTACCTTTAAGGTAGTCCTTCAATTCATGAATAACTTTGGCATCTTTCACAAACGAAACTGCATAGAAATCAACACCATTTTCGACGCCAAATTTTATGTCTTCCCAATCCTTTTCTGTTGAAACAGAAGTACATTAGGACTTTTGAAGAGGCTACTATGTGACAGCTTGGCCAGTCAGAGGATAAACTAACCAGTGATAGATGGCAAAGTGGCACTCTTTCCACGGACATTTAGGTGACGCCTTGATTTCAGTTCTCCACCATCAACTACCACGCACTTGACTGTATCAGCAGATTTGGATTTCACAACAAGCGACATCATTCCTCCTGTAGCACACAAACAGTAGAAAGAATCATCAGTGAATGAAATATAACATCGTATTAAATGTTCCAATGAATTAATGTATGGGAAAAGAAAACCAAAGAATCTGAAGTTCACTATAGGATCTTAGTTATAGAAAATCAACATGATCAAAATATTGAAAAGAATGAAATAAGGTAGATTGCACAAGGAACATGATTGTAGGGATAATTTGAATAGATATCACATAAGTGGCCACAGCATGAACAAGAAGTTGCTTCAACAAGTAACTCAGGCACATGCAAAGTAGAATATGACAGTCAAGAGTTTAGCTCACCATCAACTAACAGTGTGTCGCCAACTTCAACATCATTTATGAAGTCATCATAATTCACACTGACGGTGTCTTCAGTGCTCACCCCTCTTTTAATCGTGAAGTTGAACTCTTGGCCTTCCTTGAGCATGATTGGTTCTGGAACATCCCCACTTCTAACTTCAGGACCCTGCACTCCTCAAATTCATTCATATGAACTATGTTGCCGTAGCATTTGAAAGTATTCGGCCGAGATATACCTTGGTGTCCAGCATGATGGCGATAATATTGCCATCAGTGTTCTGTGCATTGTACTCCTTAACCAGATCAATAACCTTCTGGTGTGACTGATGGTCACCATGGGACATATTAAGGCGTGCAACATTCATTCCAGTCTCTGCAAGCTTCCAGATCATCTCACGAGTGTTGGTTGAGGGGCCAATGGTGCAGACTATCTTTGTCTTCCTCCTAGAATTCGCAGTAACCCCCTGTGAAGTGATTTCACTAGTAGCCTGACTATTCATCTGCATCAGAAATGGCAAATTTGTCACTACATGAAGTGACCACTTCAAAACAGTTTAACCATCCTAGCGTTAATACCAAAATAATTTGATTAAAAAATCTCAAAGAAGCAAAACATTGGTTATAAACCTCAGAAGGAAGTACAAATAGTGTCAAAATCTGAAATCATCTCTGTGGAGTTAGGTAGTCAACATCGGGAAGCAGGCACAGCACCAAATCAGATCAAGTAAAATGAACAAACACTTGTGTACTAGCTAAAATGTCCTGGAAATGAACAAACACTTATAAATTCAATGCGCTGTTCTGCAACTCTTTTCAGTATTGAAATGACAATATAATACGCCTGTTATAAAACTTGTATTGAGTCCTATCCTGCTTTTGGTGGCAAACAAATCTGAGAGGTTTCTTTAAGCGTGTTGCTCAGTCTGCTGGCCCTTGGAGTGGCTCACTTTCCAGGGTAATTATCTGAGCAAAGCAGAAAGGCAAACTCTGAACTATATACTTTGTAATTTCGTTGCTGTCAGTAGTAACGAAATTCGGGTTGGACACGTGGTAAAAAAAAATGAAATCTCTGCGCCCGGCGCTCGGGGTCAGTCGATCAGATGATCAACAGCTATTAACATCTTGCAGTTGCAGCAACGAATGCATTACGATCACCAGCGGGGACACAGCGCTGGGATCCAATCGCCAAACACACGTACAAAACAAAATGTGCGCAGTGACTACTCCGATGCCAGGTTGAACGGACCAAAGCAGTACCGGTGACTAATCTCCTCTGAACCCAATAATCAAGCACAAACGCGCTCAGAAATACTAGGAACTAGGAAGCAGCAGTACAAAAGTAGTGTCAAGCGCCCAGGCACACAAGGCAAAAAGAAAAAAAAAACGCACTCACCTGAGCATGAACCGCACCGTTGGCCGCGCCGGCGAGATCTGCCGTCCTCTCGGCGGTGGTCGTCCGCAGAGACCGCGCCGCCACGGCTCTCCTGGGCTGAGGTGGCGCCGCCGCCGCCGGGGCGGGGGCCACAGCGGGCCTAAGCGCCGGTGCCGCCATTCTCGCCGCCGTGAGACCCCCGATCTCCGCCGCCGCCGCCATTTAGTGCACCCCTACTTCGCGCTGCGCCCGAGAGAGTGGTAGGCGGGCGCACGACGACTCGTGGAGGCGGCTTGCGGCGGGCGGGTGTGTGTGGGAGAGCGCCCTTCGCCGCGAGGGTTTTCCGTATGATATTCCGGCGAGGGCGACGCGGTGTCCGTGGGCCTCGTCTTTATACGCCGCAGAGGGAGAGGAGAAGGGTGGGGCCGTGGGGAGGGAGGAGGCGGGCCCGTGCGCCAGGTGTACGGGGGCCGCGGTCCACACGATGGCTCCAAGCCTCGGTTCCAACGCCCGCCCGAGAGAACCGGAGCTTGGAAGCGCTGCTGCTCCTAGCGTTCACCAAACCGTCGGGAACCGATCCGGTTTAACCAGTTCCCGACCAAACCGTCCTGGACCGGTTCCGGTTTGGGGCGGTTTGAACCGGTCCAAATTATAAATTTTTAAATTTGAATTAAAAAATGAAAAAATGTCGAAAAAATTCCTAAAAATACTTCAAGGTGCGTGTAATCTGTTGGTGTAAAAAGTTTTCAAATATTTACTCATTTGGTATTTTTTTCGGTAAATACAAGTTAAATCAAAAAAGAAAAAGAAAAAAAAGTGGCCGGCCCATTAAGGCCCATCTTTTTGGACGCAAACCGACCGGCTAACCGCCAAACCGGTCCGGCTAACCGGTCAAACCGAGCGGCTAACCGCTCCAAACCGCTGGATATGTGAATTTGAATTCAAAATTTGAATTTGTCCGGTTTCTAGCCCATTTTTTTTGGACGCAAACCGGCCGGCTAACCGCCAAACCGGTCCGGCTAACCGGTCAAACCGAGTGGCTAACTGCTCCAAACCGTCGGATATGTGAATTTGAATTCAAAATTTGAATTTGTCCGGTTTCTAGCGGTAACCGGTCAAACCGGACCGGTAAACCGCTACCGGAGGCCGACGGTTCGAGCAACCGGTTCGAAAAATAAAACCCTGGCTCCTAGTCTGGCCGCTGTGCTTCATGGGCCCAGACGTCAGTTGCTGCGAGTGCTTCATGGGCCCGCACGTCAGGACCCAGATACTTTGCATCTCTGGGTTTTTTGGGAGAAAAATCCTGTGTATCTCTCTGGGTTTGACAGGAATATGCCACCAGGTCCAGGGGGAGAATAGGACATGCGGTGCCAAGTGGAGGCCGGGGCACCAACTGACATGTGGAGCCCGGAACAAGGGCGGAGATGGCGAGGCGGGGGCATAGCTGTTACACGTTTGCGTCGAGGCGGCAAGGCGAGAGCGATGGTCTTCGTCTCCATCTTCTCCAGCGTCGAAGAAAAAGGTCGCGTGTTTTGCCGTTAGGATCGCGTCACGTCAGCTGCGATTACGTTTTCCCTGGGAGGTTACGTGTCACACCTACAACAAGATGTCCGTCCCAAGGTGCGGAACGAAATCTTCGTCTGGGCCACGAAATGAGCTGTTCCTCTCTGGTTAATCAGCTGGACGACAACTAACAAAACGGGTGGTCCTCGCCAGGCAGCTGCATATGCGATGGCATCGGTGCTGTCACCATCCAAGCAGCTGAGAAACAAGTACAGGTACTTAGGATGTGTTTGGTTGGTTGTACCATTTGATTCATGTATAAAATGGTACAAAATAATTATGATTGTGTCCTCCGCCACTAAAGCAGAGGCTGTGCTTGTAGAAACTAGAGAAGCAAGAGAAACAAAACTCAAGTTTGGACACGATATAGGATTTCGAAGAACGGCACGAACGTAACAAAGCGCTATGACAGGAACCGCCACCCTTATTATGGTTGTATACTGTGTGAACCTTCGGTTAGTCCAAGAACAAAGATAACAATATGCTACAAAACCAAAGGTGACCTTTCCTAGACAACAGAACAGCATTGTCAATGGCGCAGACAGACATACACGACATTTCCGCTCAACTGGTTATCGGTTAGAAAGAAAAAACGCCTGCCCAACTGGAACATGGTATAAAACACTAACAAGTGACTCCATATGGAAGAACTGCAGCCGCCACCGGTCTTCCCTCCTCGTTAAGGATATTATATGTTGAAGCTGCATTCCTCTGCAAACAATGGAACCATCAGATTACCTATAAGCAGAGAAACCGCAGAAATTTCCTTCCTCTTCGGATTTTTAACCTTTGTTTTTTAGAAAACAGGAAGATGATAAAACAGTCAAAGGAGGGTATCTGGTTACTGGAATGCGTACCGAATCGACGGCTTCCAATTTCATTCCAGTTGACCGAATGAATTTCCGCAACTCAGGACTGACCAGCTGGATATGTCTTCCACAACCAAGAATCAAAATCTCTGGAGAAGAACATATCGCATGGTGTCAACCACATTAATTCTCTACCTATGAAGATGAAATATACAGAAAAAGAAGTATAAAACAGGATTTGGAGCACTATCTTGAGCCCTGCCATGAGAAATGATTGTACATCAGCAGTGTAACTATGGTCTAAGGACTGCCCATTGACTAAACAAACACAAACATGAAATCTCCAACCATGCAAAGTCATGAATGTTTTTTAGCTTTCCTAATAGGACAGCACCAAGGCCATTGGTATTTGGTAGTAACCAAGGAATAAGGCCCATACAAAACATGGGATGATGTCATTAGAAAAAACATTGTGAAGGTTAACTGAGTACCTGCCAGGAAAATTTACCTGGGATAGGGTGCACAACTTTGAAGATTGATAAACTGCATTATTTAAGCAAGCAAAAGTTTCATTAAATAATAGATATATAGGAATATTATCATCACCACAAATACAAACAAAAAGTAACAGACACAGTAGTTCTAGAGAATCAAATCATCAATATTCGTATGTACATGGAGTATACAACAGCTGCACCAAACACTAGCTTATAGTGCAAGTCCTACCTTTCTGCAGTTATCTCTGAGAACGTTTTGGGTGCCCATGTCATTATCTTGTTCTCTACAATCAATAAGCTGCCTTCATATTTTACATTGTTAATCTTGAATCCAGTGTCATCATACCTGCAAATATGAAAAGACATCTGATCAGTGTTCCAGTCCAAACTGAAACACAGAACTATGTGATACAGCTTACAGACTTTTCCTTGACAAAATAAAGAAAATGCAACACTGAAAACAACTCCAAGCTTCCAAGATATTGCAAAATTCAAGCACATTCTAATCACTAGGTTTTCATATCTGTGTGTTAATCTTATGAATGGCACATCACTATCTCAGTGAGGCTGACAACTTGATCAAGGAAAAATCACAAAATTTTGCTAATCAAATTTAGGGAATATGAGAAATTCCAGAACATTTTGTCATACAAAACACTCATGCATGTAGTAGCAAATGGATTTTTTTTAAAGGAACAGAAAATATGACTTGCTTGGGACTAAAGGCATATGTTGTTGTTGAACCGAAAATATGAGAAATTCAGAATACTTTGTCCTACACACCACTCATGCCTGTCGCGTTGAATGGATTTGTTAAAGGAACAGCCAGAAATCTTCAAATTTCTTACTGGCACTAAAAACAGTCTGACAGTTCGATGCATAATGATCGTATCAATGCCCCTATTATATTACTAAGAAACAAAATTACTTCAGTTTATTAGTGGAAGCTTTCTTGATTGCCAGTTGGTGCATTTCATCTGGTGCAAGGTGGAAAAGACAATTTATGGGGAAGATTACCCTAAATTGACATAGGACTAGAAACAGGTCGACATCCACATGTTTTATGATGGATTGACTCTCTTTTATGAAATCTGGTATCTATTATTTTTTCCTCTTGGGGCTGTTGTATTGTGGTGGCAACCCCTCAGGGATTTTTTTTTTCTCCTTTCTTCTACACTGGTACATATTTTGCCTTTTAATTTTGAGTAGAAAACCATTTAGTTCTACATCTCACTCATGTCGTTAGTGTAAAAATAATTATTTTAGAGGAACGTGCAAAGATCCTAATGTCTTATCCAAACATAAAGCAGTTCAGTACAACGATTATCCCAAGAGCCAGCAGCTTAACAGGGAATGAATATTTAACATACTATACCAACCTTCACTCACCAGAACATTACAATATGGGTGCTCACAATCAATGAAAAGTCTGAGCTATACAGTACCCAACGGCCAAGCCCAATAAAAGAAAATAATGGCCACTCCTTGTTTTTCAAGGAAGCAATAACGAGTGCCAACCAACCATATAGTTTCCAACATGCTAGGTGGTCTCTTCCTTTTTCTTATCATTCCAGAACAATTGAATCCTATGTTTATCTAGTTTTCCCAATACCAATTGAATCAAAGCCAAATAACCATATTAGTGAGGCAAATTTATTTAAAAAATAACGATGACTTATTGTAAAAAGTTAACTATGCAAGGAAAGATTTATCATCACCATAGCAGAAAGAGGCAACTTTGGACATGTTAAGTGAATTACAAGAACAACATGACTAGAAACAAAAGGTAAAACATGGCATCATCAGTGTCTCTCCATATTCTGATGACTAAATAAATTGTAAATCTTCTACTAGAAGAGAATATACTACACGATAATAAGTTTTTTAAGAAAAAAAAGAAAAGGACAGGAGCACATTTGGTTATCGATGTTTTCCTATTTGTTCAGCCTGAAAAGAATCAGTAAACTTTGTTGAAAAACTAGTTACCAAAAGATTTACAAAACAATCATTTCCACATCATCTCCCTAGAAACTAAAGGATCATGGCATTAGCTTTTGGAATAAAGTGATAAAGGACAGATGGCCTTCATGCCTCGGATCAGTATTATTTTCAAAACAGGCTCCACCACAGGCTCACAGGAATTTATTTTGCAATTAAAAGCTCAAGTAATATGCCATCTCTTTCTAGCATGTGGTAGATAAATGACATAAATCTGCGACTAAAAGAGAATATAACACACAACCAAGAATTGTATTCATAGAGGGGAAAAAGGCGAGGACAACAGAAGCAAAAATATTTGCCCATACATGTTCTCTCCCTATATGTTCAACCAGAAAGGGATTGGTTCAGCTGCTCACTGAGATTCATGTTCCAATTCATGTCTCTAGAAGCTGAACAGCATAACATTGCATTTGTGATAAAAAATGAAAAGGGGCAGACGATCTTCATGGTTTGATCCTTTATCAATAAAAATACTACAAGAAAGGCACCCCAATTTATGTGCGAGTAATATTATCGATTTCTTAGCTTATAGCTTATAATGAGGTTATCACTTCCCCCAAAGCACTAATTTATCGTCAGAGAAATCAAATATAATTTCTACATTTATGATCCATGCATAATGGTTGCTCCAAAATCCATCAATCCCAAGCCTTAACTACATAGCAGATTACACGCCTTGGATATACATAGACGATCATATCTTTAAATTAGAAAATAGGGGCACACCCTAGACCTCGCCGTTGAACAACAACGAAAATAATGAGGCGAAAGGATGCAAGGAGATATTGCGTACGACTGGAATCGAAGCTGGTCTTCGGGGACGCTGTCGATGAGGTTGATCTGGTCGTATAGAGAGAAGGTCCTCCTGCTCACACCCGCATCCCAGTGTGGAATCAGATCCAATCAAGCACCAACAAGCACACGGAAAGAACAACAGCTTCCATTTCCACGGCACAGAAGGAAGCCGCCGTGTACCTGAGCGAAGGGAGGCGCCTGAGCCGTGCGCCTCCGGATACGGGCTCGCTTCGCAGCGACTTCACCAGCTGCGGCAGCGCCCCCAGCGCCTTCTGGGTCCGCGCCGCCCCTGCCATCGTCTCCGTTCCGCTTCGCCGGCCGCTGTGGCGCTCGTTCTAGAGGGGTCGGAAGATTTTTGCACCTAAGACCTTGAAATTTTACAAAATTCTAACAAGTCCTCGCTTGACGCTTGGAGTTGGTATGAGTTGCTTTATGAGGTGGGCTGGCCTATTCTCTCAGACCGACTGCGAGAGTTGCCGAGGTGGGGAGATGGCCGCGCCGGCCGGCGGCGGAGGAGGCGGAGCGAAAGCGGCGGTGGCAGAGCAGATAGCGCAGGCGGTGCGGTCCACCTCCAACCTCCTCCAGCTCATGGAGCAGTCCTCCCCAGCACAGGTCTCTGGCCCCACATCTGTCCCTATCTCCTCCCTTCAACCCTTGTAGGTTCCAGCTTTATATGATTTATAACCCGTTTGATTATTAGAGGAACAAAAATATAATTTACTTACGATTGATGAAAATGTGGTCCAATTTATCTGATTTCTTTCAGAACTAATGAGGTTATAGAAATCTTATGAATTATGGTGGATTTGGTTCATTGTTGAACTCATTTGAGCTTAGGGCTTGGGTCTGAACTGATTGCCCAATTCTTATGAAATAAGGGTTGGATGTTAACATTCTGCATCTTACTACGTTCTAACATTCAACTGACATCAAATCAAGAACTTGTGCTTTGGTTGGCACCGAAAAATTCCCAAAAACACTACTTTGAATTGTCCATTGAGGTGAAGCATTGTATAGTTATAGATGGATCGATGCTTTCGGCCCATCCTGAAGTAGGACCAATAATCCATTAACCCAGAATTGCTTCACAGTTCTTCCAGATTCTGATAGAGTGTACCAACATATCAGTTATAGCCTTATAGGGGGAAAAGACCCCTGGTAACAAACCTAAAATTACCAACATGTCAATCCACTGAACTCAAGAGACTTGATAAATTTAAGAGGCTGCATCCAGTATGAATTTATTGTAGTGTATTAATTGCTATCAAGTCAAGGTACAAGCAACGAGTTCCTCAAGTGGGATTATCATCACTAAGAGAGATGTAATTTTGGTATCAGGTTCACTTGGCCAAACTTCCCAAGAATCTCTTAGCAAAAGTATCTTCTGCAAAGAACACAGAGCAGGTAAGAAGTAGCATTGTATGCAACTACTTGTTTTTATTAGCCGCTTACATCTTTTTTTGCTCTAGGTGCTACACCAACTACCTCAAGTGATTTCTTCCTTGGATGCTTATATGGATAGGAGTTTTCAAAGGTGAGCTTCGCCACTTTATGTCATCTGCATATCATTTTTTCTGATTTTCTCTAAAATATTGATGGAGCTTTTTTTGGTGCATTTTGTTGTGTACATATTCCAGCCAACTAAGTTAAAGATTATTTTACTTCCTCTTTGTTCGGCCAGAAAGGAGTCACTTAAGTTAAAGATTATTTTACTTCCTCTTCGTTCGGCCAGAAAGGAGTCACTTCCCTTTTGTTCATAGCTATACAAGCTCCAATGCCCCTAGAAGCCCAATGATCATGCATTAGAAATTAATAGGACAGATGATACAATAATCATGCAATAGAAATTAATAGGACAGATGATACAATAAAAAACATTGTTGCAAGGCAGTATGATAAATTTATTTGTGTACAAAAAGATCAATTTCCAAGCTTCCTGCTTGTGTCAAAATGACCACACCGAAGCAAAATAGTATAGGACACTCAAAACTAAAATTTAGTTACATTCCTGTAACACAAATAATGTTTCTTCCCATATCCATCAATTTAAGCCTGAACATTAAAGAAGAGTTACACACATTGTTCAAATAGGTTGAAGTTTATTTTGTTCAATATCATCTCTAATAAACTCCTCCATTTTTTTTTTGAAATAAAATGCAGTGCCTCTCAAATTAAGACTGTCACACAGCTTTTGTCAAACATGGAAAATACTCAGCTGAGATCGATCTTACCTTCCTCTCAACTGAAGAAAGATATCGAGAATGACAAGACCCTGAAGAACTCAGGGTTCAATGACATGTTCCCCGAGACGTGACAAAAGACTCGATGTCCTCTGTTCCATGGTGAAGTAGTCTGAGGGCCATGGTTCAGGAGATGACTTAGTAGAAGTTAGTGGCAAAAGGATCCACCGCTGCTTACTGTTTTGTTCCACATACTGCTCAATTCGGTTGGGCTATGGTGTGTAACTAGTCTCCAAATGCCATTTTGGGCAAAGCATGCTTGTTGATTACTGCACTCTCCGTGTCTATAGCAATCATGTTTTCATGTAATTGTGTTGATTGGTTAGCAGAAAATTAAAGCATAAACAAAAGTTTTCTTTTGGGATTAAGAAACTAAGAGATGAAATGTTTACTTCGGCACTGCTTCCTGAAGCTTTATTGTATTTACGTCACGGTATATGAGGTTGCTGCCTACCCTTGGTAGGATCTTCACATCGATATTTGTCTTTGAATAATAATATCTTTATGATTCGTCGCTTCTCTCTCCCTATAAACGAGAAGAGCATGTCCCAATCGTGCTGCATTCTTCTAGTGCTCGATTTCAGTAGTATAGTCGCCGGCAGGGCAGGTAGCAATACTGGAGTGTTACTTGGGAATGAGAGGCCATTGGGAAGAAGCGAAGAGACAAACTTGTAGTGCGGCCGCCAGAACTGCGAACCGCGCACGGTAGCTGACTCTTGTACCGGGAAGCATGAGGAATGTGCGGCGTTGCGCCGCAGTCGTCGCCACTGCATTTCTTCAACTGGAGCTAGCATGCAACAGCCATGTGTCAGCTCTTGTGCTCGCTGCTCACTTGGCCTAAGCTCTTTTTGCTCTCTAGAATCTTGGTCTAAAGCATCTAGCAGTGCTTTTTGTGCTGTATGTTCAAGCGCTCCAGTTGTAGTCGAGCCTTTGATCGGCAATTATTTGGCATTAACTGGGAGGCATGCGTCTTGATTCTTCCAAGCGTCCCGGACAAGATGAAGCCTAGACTGATACAATGAACAGGGACAAGCACACGCACATTGGCGGGCAACAAAAATGGACAGGGGGAAATGACAAGTTTTGTGATACTTAATCTGATGGGAAGGAGCAACTTTGGATAGCAAGATGCCAAGAGCATTATATGCTTGAGCGCTCCAGTTCTTAATAACCACTTTGTGTTCCATTATATGCTTGAGTGCTCCAGCACTGTTAGTCATCATCACAGTTCACAAAGTTGTTTTCCTTTGTTCAATTACCATATTAGAGAGGTTGGAACATGGAACTAATAATAATCAAATGGACGATAATGAACCGAGTGCACTTTGCGGTGATGACGATAGTTGGGACTCAGAAACTGTTGAGCAGATTTCTTAGGGGTGACAGTTGTTGCCACTCTAACTGACAAAAGAATAGGTCCGCTCACTCGTCAAAACCTTTTTTTAATCATACAATCATATATTGAAATAATTTTTGGTAGTGTTCTAGAATGGCCCTTCGATTTTGGACAAAATCAAACACGCACGTGTCATATGCTCTAGTCTCGATGTGTTTCATTGAGAGTTTCATGGTATTAAATATTCCACATCGGTGTTTTTTTATTGACTTGTTGACAAGGTTATTATGAGTAGAGAGAAGGAGGTACTTCATCAGATGTAAAGAGGAGTTTCATTGGTCAGCATGGCTAACTAGGGATCTCTCATTTAGGCTAACTAAATGCATCATACTCTTGTTTGGTTGGCTGGAGCACCCACTGGACCTGGCTCCCTCGATGCAAAATCAGTCGCTCGACCTGGCTCTGCAGATGCGGAAAATTTAGAATCTCCTAGTATTCTAATCTTGGTAATTGTGCAATAAAATTTTGCCGAGAGTTCGATCTGTTGGGTGAGGTTAACTTTCAATTTGGTGAAAACCTAAACAAACGATCTGGCTTCTTGTTAACATGACTCAAACCCTCAAATCGCAGCATCAGTTCTCATCTACTTATCAACCATGTGATGTCGGTTGACCTCACCATTAAGGACATCTTTTGCATGTGAATCAAAGAACACAACACAAGAGCAAGAAAGAACACAACTGAACTTGCATAATGACGATTGTTTGAAAACACATTTAATCTAAGTAAATGCAAACCTTAACTTAGCAATATTAAATTTAAGTAAACTCCAAACCCTAACTTAGCAACTGTTGCTGAATATAAAGATTTTAAGAACCTTTGGCTGCGTCCTAAAATGGACCCCAACCTGATACGTAACCGGCTTAGCCTCAAACGGTGAGACTCAGATGTGTTGAGCCTCCACATGCGTTGAACGCTGCTGCCTTCTCGTCAAGTATTTATTGGCCCTATATATTTCTAAGCACTATAATAATATTACGTAGCAATCTATTCAAAACATTATTAGAAGAAACATTTATGAACGAGCTCACTTGTTGATCTAGCTGGCAGGCTCTCGCTCTAGTGATATCGGTTCCTATATAACAACCTACCTCGAAAGCGTTATGTGTGCCCAAAGGAACTATGTTCTCGTCACTTCTGTTATTCTATAAAGGAGAGGGCACCGTAGGACCGCATGTCCGCATCCATAGCGACTCGCGTAGTCCAGGTTCGTCAAGCAGTCTCTGTTCATCCTTCTCCATCCGTTCCCGGTGGTCTCGCTGTCCAAACATGTGAAATAAATGGCGGGAATGGGTGGTGTCGAGGAAGAAGCAGCCTGGTCTACTCCGTTGGCTGGGCCGGTGAAATAGGGCGAACCGATCAGGTTTGCTGTTTCCTAATTGCGGTCGGAGGCGCACGTCAGGTGGACTAGGTTCACATGTGACTGTGAGAGAGGTGTCTTACAGTTAGGGGGAGGCCGGAGGGATGCTTCTCGCGTGGTTGCTTTCTGATGTCGACGAGCTCCTGCTGGTTGGCTTCTCATTTTAAGAAAAAAAAACTCTTTAATACAAAAGATGTTTCAATAAGAAATGATGGAATGTTCTTTGTTGAGCTAAAGATATTCCAATCAAGCAAAACAATTGTTCTAGGCAGATGAAGAAATTAATTCAATCAAACATAAAAAAATTTCTAAGTGTTCTAGATTTAAGGATTGATTTGTTACAAAATTATTATCCTGTCCCAAATCCATGGCATGTTCGTCCGTTGAGGTGAGATCGTAGCGCCTCCTTGGGGTGCGTGTCTATTACGATGCAGGGTTTTGCACATCACCATCGTCTGATCGAAGATGCTTCACCGGCGCATCTGGGCAGAGGGCATGGAAGAAGTGCTATAAGGCGGAGGAGGAGCAAGATCGTCAACAATCAACATGAAGAAGCTGATGGGATGTAAGAAAACACAGCAGCTGAGAACCAGGTACACGAGGAGGCGACAACAAGCACAAATTAGCATTGAGAAGCTAGTACCACTGAAGCATTGCTCCGTGTTTTCTTTGTGGTTCACCTGGGGTAGAAATAAAGAACCACTAGCCACATTTCGTGTCTATTTTTTTTATTAAAAAGTATTTCCTAACATTTTTCAATTTTCCATACATTGCTAATAATGCTTCTGACCTAACCACACGTACCTGACCCATATGATTTTTTTTTTTGCACTGGAAAAACACTAGCTACCGCCTACCAGGTCTTAAGTTGTCTGAGTTCGAGAAACTTAATTAGTTCAAGACCAGAAAAAGAAGACCGGCAATAATCCATGATTTCCTTCTCTTCTGACCCCTCAAGATCACAGGTAATATAACGGGCTAACTGAACAATATCATTCTCCCTACCACTCTGCGGAGATTTTGCAAGAAAGTTTTGACCCATATTTTTCTTTTTTGAATTATTATGCTATATACTTGGTGTACTTGTCACCATGTTCATCAAGATAAATCTACCAAATTTCATACAGTATGATTTGGTGTTGAGACACTGGTTCTCCCTAATCTCCGGTGACCTCCATCCATACCAGCGTCGAGCAAATCCGGCGAATGGTTTAAGGTTTGAGAGATTGAGGGTTGTTTGCGACCTCCAGGTAGATATAGATGGTCAAGGAGCCTGTCATAGCAGCGGTGGATGCATATGGTTGAGGTGTAGTGCACAGCCGCACTTGGTGGTGTGGAGACGGAGGTTGGGTGTAGTTACTAGCAGAGGGTAGGGGGACGAGCTTGATTAATAAGGGACCGACCTGATGTAGGGCAGTGGTACGGTGGTGCCAACAGACCAAGTAGGAAGAGGAGCTTGATTCAACTATCATTTTTTTATTTTGGCTACCTAAAATCGGGTATTCTTGACAATCAAAATATCAAACCCGTTTATAATTGACCATCCAACTATTTTGAAAGGTGGTTCCGCTGACGTAGACGACACATGATGATGGCGCGGCATGTGTCACAACCATCTATCTCTTAAGGGTTGCAATCCATGTGTCACATTGACCATCCGCACTGGAGGAGGAGCTACGACGTGGCATCGCGGGCCGCCCCAATTCCTACGGCTCAGCCATGACAGCCTGTAGAGATCGAGAGGGTGGCGATGGGGATTGGGAACGGTGGGTCATACCATAAAGAAAAAATAGTGGAGCGGAAAATAAAAGAAACGAGGGGAGAATAAAAGAGAATGAAAAAAAGAAAAGAATGTTCAGATGGTAGTTGTAGATGTTTGAATAAATATTGAGTTGTTTTCTTTTTGTGAATGAAAATATTGAGTTCTTGGTATAGAGTATGAGATATAGATGATGACAACTACGGAAGAAATTGATATAAATATTCATTTTAGAAAATAAAAATAAAATATCATCAGTACGGACAGCCTCACGCTACTGCAAAATGACTCGTGAACGGTAGTAGCTGCAAGCCTGCAATGCAACTCTGCAATTGTACCCTCGCGCCTTCATAGCCCCACCAAATGTTGCCTCCTATAAACACACGAGTTTACATACCCCACGTGGACGTGGTGTTACATTTTGCTCTACAAAAGCAAGCACGACGAGGGTCGAGCGCTGCAGTGCGGCAACACCACTAGCGCAGCCTCCTACACAGTCCCTATCAAGAACATGCAAGATGGCAACGGAGGAAAATGGATGCCTATAGAGAGGAATGAGCGGCGTGCAGGAAGAAGCATCAACATGCTTTCGGTGTCTTGTGTTACTCTGTGTCTCTGTGCACCGTGCATACGAGAAGTTTAGCCCTCTTGGGCCGGCCGATCTACCGACCTGGTACTACTGCACATAGTTTGGGCTGGGCCTTCAAGCAATCGAGCCCATATCCTATATCATCTAGGGTTTGGTTTGACACCGTTCTGCTCTGTAAAACGAAGGGCGCAATCCAACCTCTCTGACCACTGCCGCCGCCACGCGCATGCGATCCCTTGCCTTCCAGGGTTGATACCGTTTCTCCCTTCTCGTTCCTGGTTTCTTTTTTCTTTTTCCTCCTTTGCTTCCGTTTGGTTTTCGATTTGAACTTTTAGGAGATGATGAGATGATAGCGATTGTGGCGATGAGGAAAGAAATCCGTGTGCCGGAGGCATCCACCGGACGCCGGTGTCGGTTTCACAAATCCTCTAAGAAGTTCTGAGCCGCTTGTTTTACATTCATCTTTGTCTGCCCAGATTTGTAGTCCTTTTCTACTAGTTATCGATCCAGTCTTGCGTTTTTAGTTATATCTTTTGGGGATCTTGTTTCTGCGCGGTGTTCTTTATGTTTGTAACTTGATGCGAGGTGATGATGAATGTATGAAAGTCTGTCAATCCCCTGATGTCACAAAGTGATGACTCCTCATACATCCCGACAGGCTCTGATCGCATCTGTTTCTTACTCTACCCTGGGGCTCTATTGGATTTGGATCCGACTCATTTGTGGGCTGTAATTTCCTTCGGTTTACTGTTTCTAACTGGGATCGGTTTACAGTTTCTAACTGGGATTGATTTTATGATTTCTTTTTAATCCGCTGTACTTCTGCATGTTTTTTCCTCTGGTGAATGCCCTTTGGCAAGGTGCATGGAGCTCATATCCGACAATTTGTTAAGCTTATATAACTAACAATATTAAAACTGTAATACGTGGAAACGATGCTTGTTGAGAATTCATTGGCATTATTGTTATCCCAAAAGTACCCTGATGCAAATCAAAGCAGTCTATGCTGTCTGAAACCGGGTTTGCTGCCGTATGGGGTGAAACATGCATCAGTCACCAAGAAAATTCATTATCAGTAACCGAGATAGACAATCATTGTGTCAGTATCAGGCTGGTCGAATAATTCGGATCACAAACAACTACTACTTGGCACGAAAGTCGGATTCAGCATGAGACACGGTGAAAGCAAACTACGGAGTATGGTGCAATACTCGCGCTGGCTGCTTACTCGCGGTCGTCTGTGCGGAGGTATGGATGGTTTTAACTGATCGGTGGCAGTTCGTATTCATATATTCAATTCAAAAGTCAGTGGCAAGAACCAATTTGTGGGTTGTCTTTAATTGAGTTAGCTTATATATCCTTTAAGGGCATCTCCAACAATGCCCAAAACACATCCCAAAAAGTCTCATTTAAGGTTATAAAATATTGAATTGAATTTCTCCCTCCAACCGTGCCTCATTTTAGGTTATAAAATATTGTAACTCCCAAAAAATGGCAGCGTTGGGAGCCCAATATCCAACCCGGAGACTATCCAACGGGGACCGATTTTTCGGCCTTTTTTTCCATGTAACCATAGCAAGAAAAAAAATAGCATTACCAGAAAAAACCATACTGTCAGTGTCAAATTCTAATATTGTTCGGCATGTTAAATCAATACATTCAGAAAGATGTGAATTGAAAAGTTAAAATAAAGCAAACCATACTAGTAGTACCGAGAAGTAACTAGGAGCATAAATGTCCCTGTCCCGGCAAACTTCCACATACATCTGACTACTTTATACTGGGTATTGAAGTGTCCGATTGAGGGTGTGTTTAGATTATAAAAAAAATACTGTAGCATTAGAAAAACACTGTAACATTTGCTGGGAAACGTGTTTTGTGAGGAAAGAATAGTAAAAAGTTGAAATAAATAGTAAAAAATTGGAATGAATATTAGAAAGTTGGAGAATCTAAACAAGGCCTGAGCAACATTTCGTCACATCACTTCATAACATCTCGTCGTCCATGTCAATATATAGAAGGCAGACTACATAGAAGGCAGACTACAACAACGAGAGAAGCTGGATGATAGAGGAGAATAGCATAAGGTTGCTAGGAATGGGAGGCGCTTGGGAAGATCAAGGAACTACCACTACAGCTGGAAGCCTCAGCCAATTGATTTGGGTGGAGCCAGACGCCGTCACTGCTCGCTGAGGCTGTGGCGAACATCCAGTTATGTGAGAGGGTCGTGCACGTGTTCGCGTGTTGAGGACGATTTGGGGTGGACAACAAGCCAATCCATTCAGCTTGCCTTGATCGAGCCTGTAAAACATAACGAGATGGCTCAGCTTAGCGTATTAACGTAACGATAAAAAGCAGAATTCGGCACAGATATTTATTGTCAACCGGCACATCCCTCTACAAGCAATCAGACATTTTTCGAAACCTCCCTCTACAAACATATTCAGAACGTTTGCATTTGTCTACGATTTTTTTTCTAAATAATGAAACAGTAAGGAAGGTTCCAACTGAATCTTTATATATATATATATACAGTATATATATTGGGAGCCTATAGGCTTCCGATAACTATCGGAAGCCTACACACATCTCCTGTCATACATACACGTGTGCTCGATCATACATACTTCATGATGTGGTCATATATTATATATGCTCATGTCTATATGTTTCTATACTTGATTCAGTTTCTATGATCATCTCTGCATGTTTGTATGATTGTATGAATTTGAATTCAATTTTCTTTTAAAAAAATATTCAGAATGGATCTCAAACAGTGCATAAAAATATCACGAATCTAATGGTGGAAACAATTTATAAATTGGATCTTCGAGTAAAGAATCATAGCAAAAAAACCAAAAGAAAAAGTTGGAGACAAGGTGGAAAGTGGGATGGTGCAGGATGCATGCATGCGTCAGGTAAGATATGGTGTGTCTGTGCCACGCTAGTGTCTGGGCTCGGTCCCAGTGGCAGGTCTGTCTCTAGGCTCTCGATAACTATTCGGAGCCTATAGGCTCCCAATAGTCGAGCGCTATATATATATATATATATATATATATATATATATATATATATATATATATATAGGGCAGCGCTAAATAGTACCCTGGGTACCGAATAGCTATTCATTACCCGACCCTCCCATCGCCCCCCGCGCTACCCTCCCGACCCGCGCGCTCCCACCTACGTACCACGGTTTTTCTCTTGCGTGCGCTCCGGGTCTGGTTTTTACCCCTCCGCTTGCACCGATTTTTTTCTCACGCCGGAGGTCTGCGCTGAGTGAGGAACTGAGGACGTCCCGGAGATTAGTTTATCGTGCACAACAAAGAATCGGTGTTGGTCAAAATTGGTTCTGGTAGGCTCGATATTAACTCTTTCCGTTTTGAATTGACGTGACATGTGACAGGAGTTAAGACTCGTTTTCTTTAATCGAAAGCACTGTATTTACGTGGAAGTTTTTTTTTTCTAGTTCGGTCAAAGAAAAAAAGATCCAAGTATGCATCTCAATTCATCAAATGAAAGAAATATGGCTACTTGCAATTTCATGTCACCAACGTACATCATTTGCTAATGTAATTTGTCTGTTGTGCATGACATTTTTATTGAAAAAAAATATATATTTGTGATTGCAATGCATTGGTTTCACTATTATGTCGATTTTTATTCAATGATGCCAATATTTGTTATTGCAACTCCACATACAAATGCACATCGATAATGGCCACAAATAGATCATTAACACATGACCATGTATATACAATTTGTCAACAAAACTGGATCTACTGGCATCAAGAACAGGCGCTGCACACCTGATCTAAAAAAAATGCCCTGATGACAAGCGAACATACAAAATCACTTCTAATAAAAAATGATAATATACAGCCATACATGAACACACTGAAAATATGTTTGTGGCTCCTATCACACATTCAGAAAGCAATCCAGGCAAGATAGTGCTCTTCCTGCTGTGCAATGGCTCGATCCGGCCGTCTTATCTGCATCCACGATACCTGTCCGGCTGCTATTTTTACTGTAGCAGCTGCTGTTGCCACAATATTGCTACTGAACCTGGGCCCAACACTGTAGACGCCGCAGCATCAACCAAGAAGAAATAACTGCCAAACAGGGTTTAAATTGAAAACACTGCATCCGTAAACAACAAAAAAAAACACATGAAGTAACAAGTAGATGAACTGTTTATCTTATTAAGGTCTGAACTCAACCAGGATAGTATGTTTGTTCTCTTATTGTTGGTAAATAGTCAGATAACAAGATAGTTGAGAAGGAAAAAAATATTCCACACTGTATGTAGCACCACGCTGTATATATGCTCCACAGCTCAAAGAAAGGCTGAGTGGTCCAGATTTTGTTAATGACAGGGGAGAAAGCAAAGCGCAATGCATAATTAGATACTGAAATTTCAGAATACATAAACATGCATACGGACAACAATGTTCATCATATCTGAGATTTCTAAGCATATGAGCACCAATTTGCCAAATAAGAGTTGCACTGAGCATGCCATAAAATATAACAACCAGAAACATTAATGTCAGCAACGACATGTCCAAGAAGACATACTTACATAATTTCAGAGAAACAACAAAATGTAGTTCAGTAGGAAAACCATGGAATAGACACTGAACTAGCATTTACTGCATAACTTGAAAAAGTAATTAGAAAATATATAAATACCAAGAAGATTGCAGAGCTCACCTAATGCAAAAGCTAAAACAAAATGATCGGGAGCTGAAATATAAAACGATGACTATTGGAAAAGAATCTGAAACAGCAGGGGCAAGCTCTACCTGATGTTTCACAAGAAGATGGTTCCGACTTTCAGCACCTGGACAGAAGGTGCTCTGATCCGCAGCCATAATGGTGTGCAATAAATGACATTTTTTATCTGGACAGATTTCTAACTAGTGTAAAAAAAATGAATGATCTTACTAGTTCTACAGATATGGCACCAGTAGCTTAATACTAGAATAAACAGAGTTCCAATCCAACCAGGCTCTAACGACTAATACCTGAAATATGTAAGATTGGCTAGTGATGCTCAACTAACAAGTGCAAATCATATCCTCCAGAATCCATTTGGATGAGTCTCTGACCTGCACACAACCCAAAGAAATTAGGAGTTAGAAGAATGACCACTTGTTGATTCATGCCAAACAACGATTACCAATGACTCGGTGAGGAGTGGATAAACTGCATCATCAACTCATATGAACTCAACAAGGCACCTTGCACGCTACCCCCCTTAGGCCGAATCAAATTAAATTAAAATGTAGGCAAATTGGATCCCATCAGAACTACAAATCACCTCTACAGAATTGCAGAGACATTACGATAAGAGCACCACCATAGGTGGCCTTCTACATCTCAATGGCTATGGCGTGCATGGATCGAATGATTAATTCTGTTGGACTCATCTGCTCAGAATTGCATGATTTCAGTTGAATGGCTTCCTCCAGCAGCATATTATAATATTATAATCAACGCTACTAATTGAAATCACAGAATATGAACTGTTTATCACGTATTCTTCCTATTTTCTTATCTGATCTGAATTCTTTATCAGCACTATGTTGCTCCGCATCTCCTTATCTGCTCTTTTCTTTTTTTAAACACAATCTCATACTCACTAGATCTGCTTCTCACCCAAATCATCCATACAGCTGAATATATTTAAACTTAATCCATCATCAACTGAACTCAACAGCACAATTTCACTGGAATAGCTCGACCGTTTTGCGGGGAAATATAGTACCACAAAGATAGGAACAAGATGGCTTCAGATTGGTACCTTGCAAAGGGTCGTGGTGACCTCGCCATGGGAGAAGTGGATGCTCGCCGTGGCCGAGGGGGCTGCAGAGGAAGACTTGGAGACGGAGGCACCACTTGCTGCCGAGAGCCCGAGCCCCGAGCCTTGCGCGTGACAGCCCCACGTCGTTGCGAGCCGCCGCCACCGCCTCTTTCAGTGAATGGAAAAGCGAGGCCGGGGACTGACTCACCGTGTCACCGTGCACGCAGTCGGACAAGGAGCAGCTCGCGGGAGCCGCGCAAGGGGAAGAGCAGGAGCAGCTCGCCAGGCCGGCAGGGGAGTCGGGGCGGCACCAGGGGTTCACCGGCGGGAGGCTGGGCAAAGTGGAAACCGAATCGTCACATGGGGCGGCAGGGGAGTCGGCGGCGCAGGGTCTCGCTGGGGCAGCACGAGAGGGAGAACAGGAGGAGCTCGCCGGGCCGGCGAGAGGGGGAGAAAAGGAGCAGCTCGCTGGGGCAGCAGTTGAATCGGCGGGTCGCCATCGCCTGGTTCGCTAGTGGTAGGCGGGGCGCAAATTGGAACCGATCGTTGCCCACGATCTATCCGCATCTGGAAATACGGATGTGGGGAACGAGAAACGGGGAGCCGGGAGGGGGAAAACCGTGCGGACGTGGGAAATAAACCGGCGAAAGGGGTGAACCGGTGTGAGGGAGGCGCTCGGACCCGGAGACGTGAGAATCGGGCTGGGTACAGAATAATATTCAGTACCCAGGGTATAATATAGAAGTACTATATATATATATATATATATATATATATATATATATATATATATATATATATATATATATATATATATATATATATATATATATATATATGTATGTATGTATATATACTTTTTTTTAGAAACCTTAAGTATGAAAAGATACTCTCTAATGTGTGAGATATAGACATGGGAGTAGCTACACTTGGGAGTAGAAAGGATTTTCCCTATATATATATATATATATATATATGTATATATATATATGTATATATATATGTGTATATATGTATATATATGTGTATATATATATATGTATATGTATAAAGAGTGGGAATATTACACATTACCATAGATCCAAAATGTGTTTCAAAGAGGGCTTTGCATCTTTGAGAAATGAGTTGGATTTCTCCCTTCAAACTTGCCTTCCATCTGGCCAGAGATGAAGGACTACCATAAAAAAAAGGAGATTATGTTCCTATGAGTCAAAATTGTCCAGCATGACACTATCATAATTTCCCTGAGTATTTCGGAGCCAAAGCATCTCCTAGCTTTGATCACCATATCTATTTCTGGGAGAGAAAAGTCCCAAGAAATACTGAGCATGTTCCAAAACAAGCTTAACTGAACTGACATAAAAGAAAAGATGTTGCATATTCCAAGTTGCCATAGAAAGGATTCAATTGAAATTAGAAAGTTGCCTATTTTTTTCGTCTTAAAATATTTCTTGTGTTTAGTCTATCACATAGCAAGAGCCAGAAGAAAAACATATGCCTTGGTTTACATCATGATTCCCACATCGATTTGAACAACAGAGAAACTATTCATCTGCTGATTTCTATTTTTTTTATATCTCCTTACACATTTTTGTGTTCAAATTCAAACTTTTCATGATGGTAGATATTTATGCGGAAAAGTCAAATTTTTAACCTTCAACGGTTACAAAAGTCTGATATTTAACCTATAACTACAAAACTAGACGCTAAGACCATCCAACTTTCAAACCAGACAGATTTGACCCTTTGGGTGGTTTTAAAGATGGTTTTCAATTTTATGGAAACATAAACAAATATTATTTTAAACTTAAAAAATCACAACTAATTTATTTAAAATGAAAAATAATGAAATAAGTGCAAATTATTTTTAAAAAGTAACCTACCTATTGACACACTATTTAATATTATTTGTGTATTATGTATTTATATTGCTAATGTTTCCTTGTTTTTTCCTAAAAATACCTAGAATAAAATAATGAATATGCAAATAAATTTAAATGGTGCACCAACATACATGGCACTTTTTTGAAAAAAACAATTGTCACTGGATTCATATTTTTCTAATTTAAAATAAATTAGTTATGCATATTTTATATTATATTACTTTTTGTACTTTTGTAACATAGAAAACCACCTTTGAAACAATCCAAAGTGTCAATTTTGTCTGGTTTTGATGTGGTCAATACTTTTGTAGTTGTAGTTGAAAATCATACATTTGCAATAGTTAAAGGGTGAAAATAGACTTTTTCCATATTTATATGCTCTATCCATTTGTATTTTTGGATAAAGTTTAGATACGCCGGTTTAGGTTCTACCATGTCTGGTAACACTGTAGCACCTAAAGAGGTGGTAGCATAGAAGATGTTATCAGAACAGCAGCAGTGAATTGTCTTCAATTCAACTTTTGTTTTGGAACACAAATATCACCAAGTATTGATACAGTCAAATTTCAATGGCTTTTTGTTAATCTTAACCAACTATTTTTTCTTAGCCGAGTGGTCATGAATGAATATATCAAACCAACCTCCTGACACGCACGCGTTATATATACTAGTTTGTGGGCTATCCATTCCCATTCTAAACAGATAGCGATGGCAAAAGAAAATGTACGATGGAATCAGGGTGAGTAATAGAGAAATACGTAGTTTTAGGTTTGGGCGGCACCAGGAGAAGACCATGTGCGTAAAGGCAATTCTTTTGGTTATCTTTTTGGATTATCAGTTGCTTTTTATCTTACGAGCAGCCAGGAATGCTAGCACATAGTTGCTCTCATCTTCAGCTGGAGCAGATGCAGCACAATGTTCAGATGAGAATGAGATCCCCATTTCATGTTTGCATCCTTAGATGGAGTTCCCATTGTGAATTTGTGATTGGAGCTTAAGGCACTTGGGACCAACCATTGAACCAAACTATTTCACCAATTCCACCGTACCTTCGTATCAACATTATGTCATGGCAGCAGTTTTTTTTTTGAGGAAATGTCATGGCAGCAGTTGAGACCTGATGAAGACGAGTGATACAGTAAACATGTGGTGGCAGTGAGGCGCAAGGAATGGCTGTGTTCACTAAAATTGGAGAAAAAATACTTTTTTTTTTCATGGGAAGCGTGTTATGTGAGGGGGATGAATAGGAAAGGTGAAAAAGAAATTTTCTGGGAAGCGTGTTATGTGAGGGAGATGAATAGGAAGTAAAAAATACTTTTTCCATCTAAACCAAGTCTCAGTATTTGCATATGCACGTGTCTTGATATCATGTTGAAAGGTAATGACAAAAAAAAAATTTAAATCGTTTTCATATCTGCCGAAGACAGATCATTAGAGCTATAAGAGCTGAGTTCGTCTAATATTTTGACTTGTATTCCCTCCGTCTCTTATTAAGTGTCGTTTTTATATTCATGGCATAAGTTTGACTAGATTTGTAGCAAAAATGTGGCGAAAGGGCCTCTAGCTGGATTGGTTAGATGACCCCAGTAGCACTCCCCAGGTCCTGGGTTTGACTCCCCATGGAAGCGAATTTTAGGTTGGGGTTAAAAAAAATCCCCTCGTTTGTCACCACACCAAAGCATAGATCTAAGGCCCGGCCCAGGTTGTTGGTCGTCTCACATGGGCAATGGTGCCACTGTTTAAGGGTGGGACAGGGGTTCGGGGGTTTTCTCGACCTGCGTGAGAAGGTCTTCTCTCTTAAATGAAAGCCGTGGGGCGGTCTTACCCCCGCAGGTCGAGTTTTTTTAGCAACAATGTGCAATACTTAAATCTTCAAATAAATTTTATAAAAACTAGATTTAAATATTTACCTAGTGATATTCAACATGTACCATAAATTTGAATATATTTTTATATATAATTTATTAAAGTTGTTTCTAAGAAGAAAGAAAGAGCACGGAGCGGGTAGATCGAAATTGGAGATGAAGTTCCACCCGAAAGCTTTGAGTATATATGCTCGCCCCCACTCGTTTGGTTTCCAGGCGTATGATATGTTGAAAATTCGCACTCTCGTTCCTGCCGCCTTCAGTCATGAAGAAGAATAACAAACTGGCTGTGGGTACACCGTACACGACTGATTAATAAACCCCAGCAGGGCAAACAGACTGCAGGCGACCATTGTTCACATACATGTACATCATTCTTCACAGTACCAACGAGATTCTTGTGCATCTTCAATTGTTTAGATATCTTCTCTCTCTCTCTCTCGAAGAGCTCTCTATCCTTGAAGGGATCAAGTCATCAAGGGATGTTATATGTTTTGCTATTGCCTCAGTAGTACATTAGCACAGTAGTAGCAGAAATCTAATAAGCATGCAGGAAAGTTATATTTCACCTATAATGCACTATATATCAAATCTAAAAATTTATGCACGTTCAATCAAAATATTCAACATCTTTATCAAAACAATCAGAAATATATGAGTTGGAAAGGTTGAAGAAAAAACGAAAAATACACACCTAAATGTCAGTCGCTTTTATAGTAGCACCGAGCAACTAGGAGCATAAATTTCCCAACTAACCTGTACATAAGTCTCCCTACTTATATACGGGGTACTGAAAAACAAGTCCATCATCTGCTTCACCACATTCGGCAGTCCAGTTCAATACTATGGTAGGCTGCACACCAATGACAAAAAAAAATTTAATGTTGGGGCTTGTTGGAAATGGGAGGCGCCTGGGAAGATCGTACGGTTCAAGTGATTTTCAACTTGTATCGTTGTATATATGTATTTACACTGGAAGAGTGTAAAGCGTAGAGAATGCAACAACACGATTGGACCCCATGTTTTCTGAAAACCACTTTACAATCTCAGTTTATTTTAGCCTAACATACAATAAAACTTTGTTTGGGAACTGTACTCCACCAAAGAGAGAAGCAAGCTTGATTGCCGACGTGCTTTGCTCCATTGGCAATGAGCATGAGAACTGAGATGGAGCATTGAGGGGAAGATAAAACTCTAGGTTTTATACCAATGTGTGATCCATACACAACTAAGATTTCTCACATCTCGAATTGACTAAACAGCAAACTAAAGCGGGATTTCCTAAAAAAAAAAAAAAAGCTCTGAACCTGTATAACGAAAACCAAATTTCTTTACAAAGATCCAAGCGAGGTTTCCTAAAAATCCTCTGAAAACTTGTTTTGCCAAATTTATTTACAAAAATCCAAACAACCACAACTAATCGGTCCGATAACTAAATGACAATGACAACTGAATTGAACACATTTCCAAAATACTGGAAGATTCCTTCTGGCCCATCTTACTTCTCCGCACAACACAATCCTTATATAGCACCTAAATTGTGCTCGACCATCTGGAGCGTAAGGGTGAAAAGGGAGAAAATGCAAGCAAGAAAGAAACCCCAGTAATGAGTTGTCAATGGCTAACAGTTCCTCACTCACAAGAAAATTACAGGTGCATAGAGCATTTGCTGAGAAGACATCATGCAGGATAAATGCTATGGTAGTGGACTCTATCCCATGCACAACTCTGAACAACACGGCAACATCAAACCACAAGCTGAGATGGCCTGTTCGTGAAAATACATTATCTCAAGAGAACTTCATTAAGGATTCTTCACATAATGGTGCAACGACTCCTTTCTTCGGCCTGAGGCACACCGTTCTGCTGATACCTGCTTGGGTCTGAAGGGTTGTAGGTGAACTGGTTCGTGTCAAGACCATACTGCATTAGGAACAAATTTAGTGATCATGAGAATTGACCAAGAATAGCACATATTGACCAATGACGCTGAAAACGATCCAACAAGCAATGCACCTTTTCTCGCATCCTTTGGCTCCACGCATCTTGTCTGGTTGCACGTTGATCAAGTGTTGGGACAGGAACACCCGTGGCAGGAACAACTTGTGGTGCATGGATCAATGGCTGCCGCATGGTAGGGCTTCGTCCAATCGCAATAATTTCGTCATCGCTGTCATACTCAGCAGGTTTGTTCATTGCCCGGACAATCAGAGCTAACAGGAAAAGCACTGCCTGTTGCATATAGGTAGGTATCGGTTTAATTACTGTGGCTACATACAGCCAGTACTTAAAATTACATAAAAGATAAGGTAATACAGAATTGAGTAGCCAATAGTTTCTGACCTAGCCCATTAGTTATCGTGCTCATTTTAAAATTGGCCAATTTGTACATAATCAGCTGATTACAGGAAATAGGTCAGCATTGGGCAAACATGTAATAAGAGTCTTAAATTCTAAGACAGAAAGCAATGATACTCTTCTATTAACAGGTTGAGCAAAAAGTTTAGCTTGGGATGATGAGAAATTAGAATGGAAAGATGGGATTTAGAGGTGGAAAACATTTACATGAATATTAGGACGACAAACTATGGATCAGAAGTTCGAGAAACAAATACCATAACCATATTTTAATTTTCCTTAAGATCAAACAACGCAAGATTCTCACCACCCACCTCAAATGCAACAACGCCAAGAGCAACCCATTTTGCAATCTCCCAGTTTTTCTTCAGAAAGTCATACATAACATCGAAGTTATGTGTCTTGTCCTTTGGAATTACCTGTAAACACGAAGTTTATGGATAACTACAGTAATATGTGGAAATGATAAAACATTTACTTGTATTAGTACAGTTCGAAACTATCACCCAATCAAAATACTCACATCTTTCCAGCTATGGTCAAAGAAAATGAACGCAGCAGCTCCACCCTCAGCAAGGATCAACAATAAAACCAAGAAAGCATACTTTTTGGAAGTCAAAGGAAACAAGCATATTGAATACTGATTCCTATGACACAATCAGTATAAATGGACAAATTACAGCCTTCAATGAAACTTCATGGGCTGCATAAATAAATTTAAAACTTATTGGCTACTGCTACTACTATTTTATAAGATTGGTGTCAGAGTTGTACAGAAAAAAAATGTTGGTTTAGCATGTTCAGTGAATAATAGCTCATGAGGAATTTGGCGTCGAACATAATTCCAATTCTTTTTAGTATCTTGTACATAGCAAATGTTCTTCAGAAAGAAGAAGAATGCGATGTCTAAGAGGCACACGAAACAGGATACGAAGCACAAGCAGCAGGTGTTTCTTGTCCCTGCCCCGATGCAGCCAAACAGAGACACGAGGAAGATGATAGCACCAACACCAATGAACACATAAATAAACCTGCAGGGAACAAAGGCGATTCCATATCAAACACACTCGTCTAGACAGTAAAAATGAAACCATGATTGCGATGCTAATAGTGGAATGACTCTAATTCAGACAGAATTTAACCTCCCACTCCCAGCGAGTCAATCTAAAGGCATGCAACAAATACTTCATGCAACTGCATATTTGAGCCATGGCATGCTGTTTCACATTCGCATCTCAGGTCAACCATGAAACAGAAAATCAGAGTAAACACCCTTCCTATCTAGAATCCGAATCCGATTGCGACCCCCTACCCAAACCTTAAAGCTCCTCTCAAATCTCAATCCTAAATCATAATCAAAATGTCACAGCGGCGAAGCGAAACGAATAGCACCATCGATTTATCAGACATCAAAGATAGAAAACTGTACATGCAACCATCTTACCATGCTTTAGGCAGGTTGTCGAGGAAGCTATCACCAAGCGCGACGGCCCCGAGCAACGGCCGGCCTAAGACGAGCACCTCCGCCGGCGATCCCCCGCTGAGGCCCTTGGATATCTTCGTCCACTCCACGAGCAGGTAGATCCCGTAGCCGACCATGGCGAGGCCGGCGACGGTGAGGACGAAGTTGAGCAACCTCAGCAGGCACTCGAAGAATCCCCGGCACGCCGCCATCTTCCCACCTCCTCCTCCCTCCTTCCCCTTCCTCCGCCTCCGATCAACCAATCGATCGACCAATCCCAACCTACCAGTCAAAAAAAAAAAAAAAAGACGAGCTCCGATTCTCAGGGCAGCTCCAACGAATCCCGCCCAAATCGCGGCCGGGTTTGGCGCGGCGGGTGAGGAGAGGGAGACAAGAGGAGGAGGAAGGCGATTACCTGGCGATGCTTAGGGTGCAGTTTTTCTCCTTCCGTTTCTAATTCCTTTTCGTTTTTTTGCGCGTGAAATACAAATTATTCGGGTGGATTGGGGGAAAGGAGGCGGCGGAGCGGAGAGGAGCGGGCGGACATGGGACCCACCAAGTGGCGCGAGGAGGACCGTCGGCGGACGCGATGGACGGCACGGATCGGTTGAGCATGCTGGACTGGAAAATCGGTTCGGAATTTTTTTTCTTATCGGCGGCAGTGCAGTGCTGACGCTGTACGCGGGAGATGGGATGCGCTGGCGGGTAGTGCCCGCCATTATCCGCGTGCTCGGAGGATATGCGCTGGCGATCGGAGGCACAGGAAATGCCCGAACTGCCCCCGTGGGTTTCGTTCTTTTGAGCCAGTCGGTCAGCCTGGGGCAAGGATAATATAGTTGATTATTAAATCAAATAAATTGGGGTGGATGATGCCATTGGCATGTTTGGGACGCTGATTAGTGTTTGATTAAGAAGTAAGGAAGGTTTGGTTTGACGTGACACGGCGACGGCTTGGTTTGGCTTTGTGCATTTTTTTTTTTTTTGCGGATAAGGCTTTGTGCATTTTCTTTGGGTTCACAATCTCGATCGGACATCAAGAGAAAATGGAAGGAATTCTGGGTTCCGCCGGTACTCCGTTCGTATTATTCAATTTGTTATTAACAATATTAATTATTTTAAATAGTTTATTTTATCATCATAAATATTTTAATCACAATATATTTGTTTTAATATCTATGTAAATTTTTTTAAATTAGACGAATAGTCAAACACAAATTCCAAAGGTCAAAATGTCCTATACGTCGTCGGGCTCGCCTACAGCCCTCCTTTACCACGCTCGTGGACAAGGCCTCTCGCGTGGTGACCGCCTCTTCCTGGGAGAGGCGACGTTAGGGTTGGAGTGAGCAGTGGCGGATAGAGGCTTTGGGCCACTAGGGCCATGGCCCTAGGCGTTGGGCTGATTTCTCTACTATGTAAACTACTGTAGCAAGGAGGCCTATTCCAATCAGCCCAACAACTACACTAAGTGGCCCTAGTCGTGGGCCTGGCCGTGGTCCGCCCCTGGGAGTGAGGACGAGTTAGCGCAAGACTGGAAAGAGGAGAGGAGAGGAAGGGAAAGGAAGGGTCGCCAACGAACGGGAAAAAGTTGGGAGCGGGCGGAAGGAACATCGGGTGTGTGTGATTCGTGGGCAGGACTGAGGTGGGTACGGTGGGTGGGTAAGAAAATATTTCGGTGAAAAAAAGTAGAAGAAAAAGGACATTTTAGAAAGTACAGTTTGTACAGTCTAAATTTTAGACCTCCCACCTCAAGTGAGGCCTTTGTGAGGGGTATAAAGATCTTTTGAAGGTGAGAAAATTTTTCAAAAGGTTACGATCTTTAGAATATATATAAATGTGTGAGAAAGTCGACAAAGTCATCATAGTACCATTGTACCATTGGTGCCCTACTGTCAATTAGCATGTTGGTTAGAGCCACTAGTTTTCTATATTAAATTTAAGAAAACGAGAACAATCGTGCCTGAGTCTAGGAGTAAAACCCGGATTGATATATATTTTCATTTCAGGAACCCAACTAATTGAAACAGAGAAAATGATACGTATTTAGACACATGAAAACAGAGAAAGCAAATCCGTCCAGTTCAACCACGAAATTTACTCATCAAACAAACACGAACGACAGAAGACATTCAACAACTTGCATCTCAGGATTTAAGATTATTGTAAATACACACAAGAAAGCCATGCAGACAATACAGATACAGCTAGACTTTATACCATTTTCCCTCGTACCATATATACTAGTATTAGCTTGGGATTTTTCGTTCTTATTCTATGCCAACTGAGAACATACAATTTCTTCAGATGCAGTATAGTACATGTTGGACGTGCCATGCCGCCCGTCGGTTAGGCAGAGGGATTCGCCGGCCGACCAAATTAAACTGCGTGTCACAACTCACAAGGAAGGCTCATGGCGTTGCAGCCGCAGGTGGGTCGCCGTCGCATCGGTAAAGGAATCTGCATGGCCGGGTGTACGGGTGGCCTGGGACCCCTGGGTCCGAAGAAGGGTTGCTGTGTGGGTCCAGCGGGTCGTAGGGTATCGCCCCTGCCAAGGCTCTCCCTGCACGACGGGTTCTCAACGCTGTTAAGTTGCTCATGGCAAAAGATGAAACGATTGCATTGCTGATGAGGCCAGTAGTGACCGTGTGACTGTAAGTCTGTAACCTACCTGCCTCTGCAGGGACGGCGTGCATGGCCGAGACGACGAGCAAGGCCACCAGGCAAAGCGAAAGCGGCAGAGCTTGCTGCTGCTGTTGCTTCGCCATCTCGATCTCTTCTCTATCTACACAGCTGCTTGATTATGGTGCGCTGCTGGATGTGCAAGCTAGCCGGCCAGGCTCTGTGGGCATTATATAGAGGTGCACCGCCCTGCAGCCATCTCATGAGCTCTCGAGCTGGTGCTTGGCGCCTTCGCCTTTCATCTCAACTACTGTGACAGCGTCCTAATTTTCCTGACCTTTGTTCATTTCTAAAGTGACTTGTTTAGAAATGAATCCTCCCATTCCACCTGTTCTTTTAAAAAACGAATGTCCTTATATTAATTGTTTCCCTGAAGCGTTTTGCAGTAGTATATGACTATATCCCATATGGTACTGTTGTTGGTGCCATTCTTACGGATCCACTCCGGTGGCTTGACTAACTACAGTGAAATTCCACTACACTCATGAGTCATAAGTCACTGTGGAATTATTGTAGACGATGGATAATGCTCAAGATGCAGACGGGTGCGAGTTCGATTGCGAGATCTCAATTCTCAAGGGCGCGAAGCCGAAGCATGCAGCACTATGGGCATATATATCTGGTACTTTAATTGTGGAAAGACAGTGTGCTCAAAAGATGCATGCTTGCGATAACAAACTTTAACCGTCTACATTTCATTGCCTTTGCATTTTCATGACAAAAGAAAGAGGCCGGCATCTCGATCCCATATATTGGTATTGATCCTCCAAGGCGATAAGGTCTCGGTGCCTCTCGTTTCACAGCCTATTTTTTTTGTTCAGTGCTAAATAATCGCTCATATGCAGCTATTTCAGCTATCGCCTTGATTGAATTTTATACTTCTAGCACAAATAATCAGTGAGCTACAATTTGCAGTGGTCCGATCCTATTCTATCTTACTATTACTAATTGGAGGCTCCTTTTGAGGCCTCTACGTGAAGCCACCTAGTATCCTAGGTAGACACTCTAAAAAAATAGAGAAATCCTAGAAAATCTCAAAAAAGAGAAACATCCGGCCATCTTACTATTACTAATTGGAGGCTCCTTTTGAGGCCTCTACGTGAAGCCACCTAGGATCCTAGGTGGACACTATAAAAAAAATAGAGAAATCCTAGAAAATCTTACTATTACTAATTGGAGGCTCCTTTTGAGGCCTCTACGTGAAGCCACCTAGGATCCTAGGTGGACACTCTAAAAAAATAGAGAAATCCTAGAAAATCTAACAAAATAGAGAAACATCCGGCCATCAATCCAACAACTCTAATCATAATAGCCATTGGATCTGTGATCTTTTCTAATAAATTACCCACCTTGCCATTACGAAAATAGACTAAAGTAACCCCCTAAACATGTACCTAAATTACCCACCTCTGCTATTATAAAAACAATATAAATAACCCCCTAATTTTTATGTAAATTATCTAGCTGTACCATCATAAAAATAATATAAAAAAACTCCCTTGAAAATAATACCAAATAACTCCCTAAAAGTAATACCAATTATGTCGTTTAAAAGTTAAATAACCACTAAATCTAAATATAAATTATATAACTTTATTTTTGTTAAATAAAAATATACCAATATAAAATTCTAAATTATTATTTTTAGTTTTTAACATATTATTTTTGTTATTATTATATAAAAATATTGATAATATGTGTCACCATGCATTCACGTTTGAGGGTTCGGAAGAGATAAAAAATAATTTTTCGTATTTACATAGCTCAAATAAAATGTGATGTAATGTAAAACAAATGTTAGTGATTAAATCCAATACAAACAAACATATAATGATAAATATATATTAGAGTATTATTAGAATATTTAACACTGATGAAAGAGAGCCTCACATAGACATATAATTGTAAACTATTTCTAATTAGCACATGCAATAGCACGGGTTGATAGACTAGTTTGAACTAACCGAGGACCTCGATCGGAAGACACGAGTTCCACGTTATTCTTCCTGTCCCAGAAAGCATATACGCATAGTTGTCGTGGGTTGAAGGAGGCTACCGCACGCTCAGGCCTCAGGGTTCATGACCAAGACGAACCATCCTGCAGGATTGTTCAATTGTACTAATTAAATGTTGCCCGTTTGACCGTCTCTCTCGTTATTGTTCATATAATCTAGTATTTGTTCTTTTAGTGAAAGTAAGCGCATTTGTGTCGTTCCCACAAGAACGTTGCAGGGATTTCAGCACGGTATTGTTTCAAATATGCACGGATTTTAAATTTGCACGATGATATCTTCGTGCGCATTCGTTGTATCCTATTTCTCGCAGGTATGTCATATGGAAACAGCTGTCCGTAGATTTACACCAAGAAAGTTACTTTCATATATAACGTTGTGTCTCGACTCAATAAAATTACTTTCACTGAAAATGTCTCGAAACACTTATATGCCGCATACAAGTATACGACTTGCCTTGATCTCCAGGCTTAATGTTCGAGGACACTGCCCTACATCACGGAAGACACAGGCACCACAGCTGCAACGTAACTGTAGAGCCTGTTTTATTTAGTTCGACTCATCACCAGCGTAGGTGTCTTAGTCTGCACCGGAAGTAATTGATCGCAGATAAGCTGGAGTAGAGAGTACTGATCATGGAGCTCGGGCAGGAGGCGATTTACAAGCGTAGATATCTGTACATCCGCGGCTAGAGTATGGCTGGCCACGAGGCACCGAAGGCGTGCCGCCGGGGATCAGAGCTCCGTAGCTTGCCTGAGCCAGCGATCTCCCTGTGAGCAGAGCAGCAACACACTCAGTTCGTTGCAGTTGCAACAAAATGACTCGCGCGTCTACGGTATGATCAGCAAGAAATTAAACTTTTGCCGCTAGTAGCTGATAGCTACCAAACCACACCTTAACAGGATACACGCGTACCTGCGTCCACGAGGACAGCGTTCATGGTAGAAGCGACGAGGAACGCCGTCAGGAGCACCATGCAAAGCTGCTGCCGCTGCGTGGCCATCTCTCCTCTGCCTTCTCGATGGACTCTGTTCTACGGGATGACGAGCACGCTTACTTCGCCGTCGCCGAGCCGTTATATAGAGGAAAGCCGGTCCTTCCCTGGCTCCGCCCTGACCTTCGCCTTCGCGCCAGGGCGTGGACCTTGAGTCAACCCCAGATAAATGCGCTTCACTTGCCTCCAACCGATGCTTTTGATTTGTCACCCTCGCCGTCGTCGGTCAGTCCTGGGGGGCTGACTACCTGCAGACTAGCAACAGCATCCACTGCTGCACGATCACCAACCACCATACGATCAGCACAAAAGATTCCGAGACTCAAAGATTTGATTTTGAAATTTCGCTCCCGCATGTTACCAATCCAGTTCAACTAATGGTCCTATTCCATCCCAGGATCCCAACTAATTGAGGCACCTATATGACATGTACTAGTGATTTGCGTGTGCCCCTGCGCCCGACTCAATAGGTAAATCAAATTAGAAGTGAGGAAATGTGCTAAGGAAAAAGAAAAAAACCTTGGTATTTCCTGGAATCAGTACTTGATATTTGTATTTCCATAATCAGGGTTCACAACAGAATCTGTATGTCAAAACATATGTGAAGGTAATTTGCATGAAGGGAAATGAAGTATACTCGTAGTTGCCTACAGCGTGCACATCTGAATGCTGCTGGCTGGCTATGACGTGTTGTAGTACTTCATGCTGTGTGCACCCTGCCTCAACTTAGCATGTGACCAGAACAAAGCCACAAAGTTTATTAGGCAAAAAAAAAAAGGATCAGGGCAGATGATATCAATAGTGTAAAAAGATGTATTTTATGATAGCTCGAATCACATGAAGATGACTGACCTACTTATTCAAGATAACCAGTTCTTATTTATGCAACTTGTGTAGCACATGACAATATGACTATTTTGGGATTTTCTTTGTCAATTAACCAAACTTTTTGAGCATTCACATTACATGTGAAAGATGCACACACCTGAGCGCACCTGTTCCATCTCTAAATGGCAATACAGGAGCCATTGATGTTTCATCTCATAACTTTGCACGTATGATGTAGCAGTGGTTACTCATTCTTCTCTGCATTGCTGAATCGAGTACACAAAGGCAGAAAAAGGTTGGTACTGGTATTTGGGGTTAACACACAAAAAACCCTCAATAAGAAAATAGGTACTCGACCTTTTGTCCAGGCAACGTAATAAGCAGGTGGTGGGCATCAGAAGTTCAAAATTGAAACAAAAAGAAGGAAAATGAAGCTCCCTGTTAGCCTAGACTTGCCGGTGCCTTTATCTACTGTGAAATCTCAGGCTCGGCGCAGAAAAAAAAAAAGAACCCTCTGAAATAGTCGAATCAAATTGTTGGCGACCTTTGGTTAGGATGCCAAACTAACTGCTTGATAGGAATGATAGGATATTAGCAAATCATAGCTGTTCACTACTTCATTTTCTTTGCCAGACATAGTTAGAAGCGTGTAATATCAGTGGATTTGCAAACCAAGCTGTACATATGTCCTATTAGGCAATAGTTCGTTATGAAAAAATGGAGCAGTTATCTGAAGTAATTTAATCAGCACAAATATTATGACCGATTCATAAATCGAATAATAGGGTTCTCAGATTTGTTTCTCATTCTTTAGGAAAACGTACCTTCCTGGCATTTCATCAAACACTCTGCAGGCATTTGGCGACTTAGTCACAGTTAAGGTCTGATGGATGCATAAGCTATCAGCTGCCATGCTCCAGTCAATAAAGGATCATGAATTAGAGAAACAAGAAAATAGAAGCAAGGATTAGGAATTAGAGAAGTGAGGGAGAGACAACTGCCCGTCCTCTATGTGTGAGATAGATGCACGAAGTGCTCATCATGCAGGAGAGGAACACGGAGGGGCGCCTGCCCAGGCTGAGATTGTTGACGATCCGAAGAGGACCGTCACGGTAAGGGGTCACCGGCTACACGCACGGCAGAGAGGGGTCGGCGGCGCCGCCCGGGGGAAGGAAGAATTTGTTTAGGTTATTTGATTGTTCATTGCGCATTTCTCCGTTTACGCCAACACAAGGAGCCACCGGTTCTTACATGGGCTCAGCCCAAGACGGCACGCAGGCCCAGCTAATAAGTAAATGACTTCAAGCCCAACTTGGAAATACATACTAGTCATAGGATATAACACTCCCCTCTCCTTAGCTTCGAACTCGTCCTCGAGTCGACAGAACTGCCTCATGATGATCAACCACTCTTGAACAGGGCATCCATCAAGCCAGGAAACTCACCAGACAAGGTATTAAGATTCTCCCAAGTAGTCTACTCCGGAGGCAGGCCAGACCAGCATACCAGCACGAATGGCACATGTTTGTTGCCCACCATCTGAAGACGCGGAGATAACACATGTGCAGGATGACAAGCAGTAGCAGTAGAAACATAGTGTAATTCTGAATCATTGCTTACTGAAGTTGCTGGAGGGAGAGCTTTCTTGAGCTGAGAAACATGTATCACAGGGTGTATCTAGCTATTGGTTGGTAACTGAAGTTTGTATGCTACTGGACCCACTTTCTGGGTGATCAAGTAGGGCCCAAAAAACTTGTAACTGAGCTTCTGTGTTGATCTTTTGGCCACAGACTGTTGCACATAAGGTTGAAGTTTCAGATAGACCCAATCTCCCACTTCAAACTGTCGTTCTTGCCTTTTCTTATCAGCTTGGCTCTTCATTCTTTGTTGTGCTCTCGTGAGGTTGTGCTTGATCACCAAAGCCATGTCTTCTCTGTCCTTGAGCCATTTCTCCAGGTCTAGTACAGTACATTGAGACAAATCACTAACACCGAAGTGCCTCGGAGGATGACCGTCATGACTTGAAATAGTGTTCTCCCATGAGCAGAATGAGGTGTTGTGTTATACCAGAATTCGGCAAGTGCCAACCACTGTGACCATTTGCTAGGACATGCATGAACCATACACCTGAGATAAGTTTCCAAACATTGGTTGAGCCTTTCTGTCTGGCCATCAGTTTGAGGATGATATGAAGAGCTCATGTTCAGAATTGTATCAGTCAACTTAAAGAGCTCTTTCCACAAGTTACTAGTGAAGATTCGATCTCTATCAGATATTATGATCTGAGGCATACCATGCAGCTTATAGACATTGTTCAAGTACAACTGAGCTACCGACATAGCAGTGTATGGATGAGACAGGGGAATGAAATGGCCGTACTTTGTGAACTTGTCAACAACCACTAGTATAGTATCAAATGATTTAGATTTGGGAAGACCCTCAATGAAGTCTAAGCTGACGGTATGCCATGCTTGATCTGGTACTGGCAAAGGCTGTAAAAGACCTGGCAGTTTAGAATGCTTAGGCTTGGATTTTTGACATACCTCACACTTAGAGACGTGAGTAGCCACATCTTCTTTAGCAAACAGTGCTTTCGTCTTTTTATATGTTGCAGTAATACCACTATGTCCTCCCAATCCATTGTCATGCAATGCTGATAATATAGCCGAATGTGCTTCCCCATAGTTACCCAACCATATTCTTCCTTTATATCTGATGAGCCCATTCTGAAGAGAAAATCCCCTGCTGTTTGAGCCAATAACAGAGAGTTCGGCTAACAATTGTTTGGTTGATTCATCTTGGAGGTAGGCGTCAGTAATGATTTCCAACCATCTTGGTGTGCTGACTGAAATGGCCGTGACCTTGAGTTGTTCAGTTTCTTTTCTGGATAGAGCATCAGCCGTTGTGTTTTCGACCCCTTTTTTGTAAACTATTTTATATTGTAGGCCCAAAAGTTTGACAAATGCCTTGTGTTGCATGCCATCCAACAATTTCTGTTCCCCCAGATGCTTTCATTTTTCTACAGCTAGAATGATGGCTAGACACTCTTTTTCATAAGACAGGGCTTGGGATTTCTTACTGAGAGCCTTGCTAAGATAAGCAATTGGATTGCCTTTCTGCATCAGGACAGCCCCAATACATTTCCCACTGGCATCTGTCTCAATAGTGAATTCTCTGGAGAAATCAGGCAATTGAAGAACAGGAGCAGTCACCAATGCTTCCTTGAGTGTGTCAAAACATTGTTGGGTTTGTGGTGTCCATATAAACTGTGTATTCTTCTTGAGGAGATCTGTTAGAGGTCTGCTGATAAGACCATAGTTCTTAATGAATTTCCTGTAGTATCTTGTTAAACCCAAAAATGATCTCAATTGCTTAGCATCAGTTGGAGGTTCCCATTGCTGCACAGCTGAGATTTTTGCTGGGTCAGTTGCAACACCTTTTCCACTTATGATGTGGCCCAGATATTCCAATTGCTCTTGAGCAAATATGTATTTGGATTTCTTCAAGTAGAAATTGTTACTATCCACTACCTTAAAGACTGCAGCTAAATGTTGCTTGTGCTCCTCCAAGGTAGGGCTGTAGACCAATATATCATCCATGAAGACCAACACAAATTTTCTGAGATATGGTTCAAAGATAGAATCCATGACAGCTTGAAAGGTTGTAGGAGCATTAGTAAGCCCAAATGGCATTACTTTGAATTCCCAGTGACCACTATGTGTCTTAAATGTTGTCTTAGCTTCATCCTCGGGTGTCAGCCTGATCTGATGATATCCATATCTCATATCCAACTTAGAGAACCAAAAGGCTCCATGTAATTCATCCAAAAGTTCATCCACCACGGGTAGTGGGAACTTGTTCTTTACTGTGATAGCATTTAGGTGCCTGTAGTCAACACAAAATCGCCAGGTGCCATCTTTTTTCTTAACCAGGAGCACTGGGGAAGAAAATGGGCTGGAGCTGGGCTGAATAACTCCATTCAAAAACATCTCCTTAACCTGCCATTCAATCTCATCCTTGAGGGCTGGGTTATATCTGTAAGGCTTCACATTGACCGGCTGCACCCCAGGCACTAGTGGTATTGAGTGATCATACTCTATCTGTGGTGGTAACTTCTTGGGCTCTTGGAAGATGTTAGAGTGTTGTTCTATCAACTGCTTGATTCTGTCATGAGTTTCCATAGGAGTTGGGTTACTGGTGGATTGGTATCTACTAAGTTGAACCAACTGAGCAATTGCACCTTTCCTCATCATGCCTTTCAGCTTCCTTCTTTGAACTGGGGGGCATTTAGATGTGCAGTCCCTAATGCTAGTTAAATTCACCCTATTCCCTTAATGGGTGAACCTCATTTTCTTCCTTTTCCAATCCACCCACATGGGGCTGAATTTTTCTAGCCAATCCATTCCCAGTATCATGTCATAGCATCCCAAGGAGACAACACTAGCATCTGAGGAAAACTTGTGTCCCTGAGTCCACCATGTGAGGTGAGAAACTTTCTGATCTGTTGAAAGCCGTGTGCCATCGGCCACAGATATCTGTTTGGTTGGCATAGTCTGAGTTGTCAGGTTTAATTTCTGAACCATTGTGTCACTGATAAATGTCCCAGAACTGCCTGAATCAACTAGTATTAGCAACTCCTAGTTGTTGATCAACCCTGCCAGCCTTAGTGTTCTCTTGCCTTGTATTCCAGCCAATGCACAATAAGACAACATAACCAATTCCTCATCACTTCCTTGACTGTCTGAGTCATCATTTGGGTCAGAAGCTGTCTCCAGTTGGAATAATTCCAGTACTTCTACAAGAACATGGAGGGGAATTTGCTTAGGACATCTGTGTTGTGGACTGTATTGCTCACCACATTTCATCAGTCCTTTAGCTCTTCTAGCAGCCCTTAATGCAGCTATTCTGTCATCAAATTTGGGTTTAATTGGCACTCTGTCTGTAGGGGGAGTTGGACCCAAGACTCCAGGTGTCACGGGGGTGGAATTGGCCAACTGGAGACTTCCATTTGAGACAAGAAATTTGCTTGATGCCCTTGGTCTGGAAGAAAACCTTTTGCTAGAGGCTTCCAACATGTCCTCCTGCATAAGGGCCAGAGACAAAGCCGCATCAACAGTTTTAGGCCTATGTAAAACTATGGCATTGCTTATATTGTATTTGAGACCATAAAGAAATTTCTGTACAAAGAAAACATCATCTATGTCTTTGTTGTGGACTAGAACTCTATGTTTAGCTTGTTCAAATCTACCAGCATACTCTAACACATCACTAGTTTGCTTTATGGACAACAAATCTCTCATGTAATTCTGGTAAAGGTCTTTGCCAAATTTCTGTTCAACAGCTACACACAATTGGGGCCAACTATCAATGGTGTGTTGAGCCTCATACGTTTGAAGCCATAGCTCAACAACACCATGAAAATTGATAATGGCTAGAGGAACCCAAAATTGGACAAGGACATTACACATCGAAAAATACTTTTCACACTTTTCTCTCCACACTCTATGGTGTTCTCCCGTGAACTTGGGGAAATCAACTTTGGGTAACTTGTAGGCTCTATCAATGGGCTCATGGTAATCGACATTAACAACATGGGTTTTGGAGTTCGATTGCTCACCCTTGACCAGGGCGTGATAGAGGGTGAAATTCCCCCACATCGGCACCCTGGTATGTGGTCTCGACGCGGTGGTCGTTGGCCCGTCCCTCTTCCTCGCGTGGTGGGACTCGGGGCGGAGGCGCAGTGGTGGCAGCCTCGAATGCCTTCATGCACGATGTGAGATCCATCACGGACTTGCTCAGCTCGGCGGTGAACTTGTCGGCTTTGGCGCTCCACTTGCCGATGGCTTCGACGGTAGTTGTGAGCTTCAATTGCCCTTCCTGTAAGTGCTTGACTTCTGAAACCAGGAGGTCGATCTTCTCTTCAGCAGTCCCCATCCTCGTCGTTAGAATTGGTGGTTTCAGGCCCCGCAGACGATGTCTGGCTGTGTGGCAGAACCGCCCAATTTAAACTGGCTCAAGTGCGTCTAGTCACCTTCTCTGGGTAATACCAGCACACACTTCAAACAGTTTAAACCCGGTAGTCTGTCGAGTGTCCCCGGGACATCCCGAATCATCCACTGACGACATTCTCTGAACCAAGGCTCAGGATCAACACCAAGTTGGGAAAAACACAACAGGCATTACCTTTTTACATAACTACGGAAAGATACGAATTATTACAAACCGAGTTTTGAAGTAACCTTAACTGCAAACCATAGTACTAAGATCTTAATACAAACTAGATTTATACAACCGAAGAGGTATTGGAGCTCTGGAGTACTCTAAACATCTAGAGCCATCTGGGACCATCCGAGGCTCTAGAGCTTCTGGCTACCTTCTTCACCTTCGGGTTGTGGAACGTCCTCTGGAAAACAGAAAGGGAAGAACCCTGAGTACGAAGGTACTCAGCAAGACTTACCCGTCTTACCAAAGAAAAGACTCTCAAGGATGGATGATTAGGCCTTTTTGGTGGTTGTTTGGCTGACTCAACTTTTGCGGAAAAGCTTACTAATAATGGGTCCTTATCCGGCAGTTTTAACTCAATTAAGTATTAACTAACCAACTAAGTTTTAAATATCTTTTTCAGACAAGTGATACTAGGTTCAAACAGCACTTTGAATCACTCACATACAATAGTTCAACTTGTTTCCTCTACGATGTTTAACACCTGATCAAGTGCACTCATAACCAAGAGTGGTGTCGATCCGGATCCATGTACATCCTGCAGGAGATACCTAGCCCCCAGTCACGTACAGCTGCGCCAGCTATCCGCAACAACCTTTCAATCAGTTGGACCAAAGACCGGAAATATCCTTACCCGAACTCGGAAACGCATCCCCACGTGGGTCCCACGTCTGGCGACCACCCCGTGAGTTCCAGATTACGATCCCGCCTTTCTCCGACCCAGCAAGCACCGGTAAGCGATATTTCCAATCAACGAGCCAGCTAATCTAATTGGCTTTACTGGTCCCATAACCCAGTAAGAAACCAGGTAGAATCACTTGATCAATCTTTTAAACAACGGATCGGTCCTTAGTGATTTTAGCTAGCAGGCAGAGCTAAGGATCGAGCCTACCTCAATCCATTCTACCAACCTCTACCCACTCTCTTTCCATATTAAGTTGGACATGATTCATCTATGATTAGTGAGGACCTAGATCATCATCTTTATTTACCCTTGCAAAGCATAACTAAGTGGATATTTTCTAATTCATTTATTCCCTAGCTAGCAAAGGTAGTTCTATCAAGGAGTAGTTCATGCATCAAAAGTTTCCATTCAACTCCTAACCTAGTGCACACAAAGGCATAATATTTGGACTCGTGAATTTTATAAAAGAAACGGGTGGAGATGCATCCGGGGCTTGCCTTGAGTCTCAAAAAGGTTAGTGGTCTCGGTGACTTCCTGGGACTCCGAAGCAACCACTAGAACTTCCTCGTAATGAACTTGGTCTTCGGGAAGCTCCACGTATTCCACCTCCGAGGCTTCAGATTCTATTATACGATGCAAGTCAGTGATTAGAGATGCAACAGTTTAAAACATAGCACACAAAACTTATTTCTCGATACAGTTGCAAGCCAACAAAACTACCCAAACTTTTCTCAAAGAAAAAGTTGATTTATTGTGTAGGTGAAATAATCCTTATTTCTTTTATATATTTATTAAAGAAAAATTAACAAGTGTGCTAAAATTATTTTCTACAAATCCTTAACACTTTATTTCTTTTTAAAAGTGTGGATAAAACATGAATCCCATTTTTAAATGTTTTTAAAATTATTTTAACTATTTTTAACAATTAAATTTCTAAGATGGTATTATTATTAAATCCTAAACAACACCAATTTAAAGGTTTAGCATTTTTAGATTATAAAGGAAAATCTAAGGAAATTATCAAAATTTATTTCATAATTTTCTGATTTTTCTATAATTTTCTATAATTAAAACAATGTAAAAACATAGATTAAATTTATTTCTAAAATCTATTTGGCTTTCTTGCAAAAACCCCCTCAAACTTCTATTTCTTCCCGACCGAGGTCCCTGCCCACGCGGAGCAGAGCTCCCGCGCGGACCGACCCCCTCGCCGACGTTGACCCGCGCACGCTCGCCGGCGGCGGGGTCATCCGACGACGACGACTAGCCCAACGGCTACGCCACCCTACATCGCACCCATTTTAGCCCTAAACCCCCGCGGTAGCTCTAACCCTAGCTCCCATGGCGGCTCGACGGCGCTCTGCGCTCCGGCGAACCCATCGCCCGAACTGGCCCCTCGACGAGCTGGCGAGCAACACCAACACCAACGACATCTTGCGCGCACACCAAACCAGCCTGCGCGGCACTACGCGCGTTAGTACCCCACGCCGGCCAAAGCAGGAGTGCGCTTGGCGCACGCGGCGGCGAGCGTCTAGCGGCACGACCACGACGAGACGACGGCTAACGACTACTTCGCAAGCACCAGCGATCCTAGACACCCCTAGCGCGCGCAACAGCTCGGCCGGAGAAGGCCCGAGCGAGGCTGCTCAAGCGCGGCTGCCATGGCGGAAGAGCGCCACGGCGGCGATCGGCGTTCCCGGCCCGGGAAACGTCGCGCCCAACCAACTAAGCCTCTAAGCACGATCCTAGACCTAGAAGCAACATAGCTGCACGCTCATCTCTCGGCCAAACCAACTGCAACAGCTCAAACACGAAGAGCGGCGCTTACCCCGGCGAGACGTCGACGGTGAGCTTCAAAAACGAGTTGCGCCGGGCTGTGGAGCGGTGGAGACGGAGCAAGAGCGGGTGGAAACGGAAGAGGAGACGACAGCGAAGCTTTTGGTGGAAGGAAGCAGAGCGGAGAGGGTTGGACGGCGGCGGACAGAGCTACGGTTCGCCGGCGACCATGGAGGAGAGCAGAGGAGCGCGCGGTGAAAGAGAAGAAAGCAAGGCCGTCGACGAAACTTTATCCGCGGCTGAGGCCGCCGTTGCTTGCCACCTCCAGCTGCGACACCGCTCGAGCTGGTTTCCAACGGCAACGACGCGTGGCCGGTGAAGTGGGCCGAGCGCCGCTCGCCGCCGGCAGCTGCCTGCTTGCCTGACGTCACCTTTTCCCCATTTGAGTCTCAAATCCCCCGACATTGAGCTCCGATTTTCTCCCAAAACCGTATGGTAACATCCAAATCTCCCAACATGAAACTTGTAGCTGGATCATCCAATTTCATTTCTTACATTGACACTTACTCCATTTGAGCACGAATTGAGGTCGAATTTGAGCCTCAAAGTTGCTGCTGCAACACATTTCAAATTCAGAGTCTTTAACTGAATTTCTCAAATTACTCCCAAAATTTGAATAGAACATGCCTCTGGTGTCGAAAACCAATTTGAAATTCACATCCAGGAGTACAACTTTCTAGTTGGAAGTTTTTGCAGAAAACTTCAAATTCGATCTCAATTTGCTCAATTTCAGTTCAACTGTCAAACTACTGAATTTACTGAAAACATATTCTGAACGATTTTCTCTCGTCTTTTTCTCCTTGATCCAGCCATCTTCTGAGTGTGACCCAAAAACAAAAGTTGCTCCAAATACTTCCCTCTACAACTTCGTTTAAGACACCCAAGTCATAGGAACCCCAGATCGATCGCTAACTTGCCTTGAAAGTCGCTGCTCATTATGCATTTCCAACGAAACTTTGAAAACAGCTAAGTGCTGTTGTCGGATTTTAAATAGTGCACTTTCTCCATTTTCTTCTTCCATTTAATTGAAGCATCATTTCCCAAATTTTTCTCACCGCTTATGGTCAACTAAGTTGCTTGTCTTATGAACTACATTTAGAAATTCTTTGCCTTCAAAAATTCCAAATGTTTCTTACCTTTTGACTTTGGTCAAATAATTCTCTTCTTCCTTCTTCTTTCTTTTTTTTTAAAACTTCTCACTTTATCATCTAACCATAGTACTTGACATTTGCTAAAAAAAAGTGGGATGTCACAGGCTGGAGGTGGCGGAGGTGGTGGCGGTGGTGTGGATGACTGGGGTTGTGGTGGTGAGGCATCGGGAACTTGTGGCAGCGTCAGGACCGACACCGACAAGCTTGAGGTCGCCGTTGCTGGGACTCATCAAGTGTTGCAGGGCCTAGCTCTTATGCCAATTGTGACGATCCGAGGACCGTCACGGTAAGGGGTCGCCGGCGACACGCACGGCAGAGAGGGGTCGGCGGCATCGCCCGGGGGGAAGGAAGGATTTGTTTAAGTTGTTTGATTGTTCATTGCACATTTCTCCGTTTACGCCAGCACAAGTAGCCACTGGTTCTTACATGGGCTCAGCCTAAGACGGCACGCAGGCCCAGCTAATAAGTAAATGACTTCAAGCCGAACTTGAAAATACATACTAGTCCACCCGTACCAACGGCCTGTAGCACGGTGCGGCGGTCATGGCCATATTCGCAGCTCCTAGACTCAGGTGTTTCTGCATCACCGATGCGGCAGGCAGCGAGGAATTTGGATGTGCTGGGCCGGTCGACTAGGTCTGGGGAGGGGCTCATATCGTATGCCTTGCTCGGAGCGCCTCGGCTGCCTGCCGGACTAGGGGTGCTAGCGACCTCGACGACGACGAGGCGGCGGTGGAGGCGATGGGGCAGGAGAGGGCGCATCAGTTCTTGCGCACGCCGCTGGCCTCGCTCGCAATGCTCGGATCCGTGGACGCCGCCGCCGTTTTGCCTACCCAGGACGAGGCGAGCCAACAAGCGGCTGGCACTCCTTTCCGGTGCGTTGGGAAGGATCCGAGGGAGGAAGAAGATATTTTTACCATGGACTGCGGGTTAATTCTAAGAAAATGTGGGGTCTAAATGCAAAAAGTCAGCTGTGCGTTTTGGCCGTCAGATGGCAGATCGGAGGGACGAAACATTTCGGCGACGTGGACGCCCTCTCCGATCGGCGTGAGCGCCGGATTTCATAAGAAAGAAGTCACAACCGTCCAGTTCAACTAGGCTCTCAGTAGGTTATCTTATGTGTAATGTCTAGCTATGATGTTACGGCCGTGTGCACCACGAAATTTACTTAGACACGAATAATCGGCAGATGACATTCAACAACTTGCCTTGCTCGATGGCAAACTGAGCATCTCAGGATTTAATAAGATTATTGTACATGCTGTCATGCTGACATGCATGACATACACACAAGAAAGTCATGCGTGCAGACGACAATACAACTAGACTTGTACACCATGTTACCTCGTTATACCCAAGTACTATACTACTATTAGCTTGGGACCAATCGTTCTTATATTCTATAAGCAGTACAGTAATCTCTTCAGAAGCAGTTCAGTACGGTTGTTGCACGTGTCATGGCGGCCGTCGGTTAGGCAGAGGATTCGCCGGACGAGACCAAACTGCCTGTCACAGGAAAGGCTTATGGCGCTGCAGTCGCAGGTGGGCATTCCTGCTCATGGTACGTGCATGGCTCTGGCCGGGTGTACGATTGGCTACCATGGCCTGGGTTCAGCGGGCGTTCTGGGATCAGCGGATCGTAGCCTATCGACCCTGCAGCCAAGGATCTCCCTGCACGACGCGTTCTCGCCCGCTGTTAAGTTGCTGATGGCAAAAGATGAAACGATTGCATTGACAGTAACCGTGTGACTGTAACCTACCTGCCTCTGCAGGGACGGCGTGCATGGCCGAGACGACGAGCAAGGCCACCAGGCAAAGCGAAAGCGGCAGAGCTTGCTGCTGCTGTTGCTTCGCCATCTCGATCTCTTCTCTATCTACACAGCTGCTTGATTATGGTGCGCTGCTGGATGTGCAAGCTAGCCGGCCAGGCTCTGTGGGCATTATATAGAGGTGCACCGCCCTGCAGCCATCTCATGAGCTCTCGAGCTGGTGCTTGGCGCCTTCGCCTTTCATCTCAACTACTGTGACAGCGTCCTAATTTTCCTGACCTTTGTTCATTTCTAAAGTGACTTGTTTAGAAATGAATCCTCCCATTCCACCTGTTCTTTTAAAAAACGAATGTCCTTATATTAATTGTTTCCCTGAAGCGTTTTGCAGTAGTATATGACTATATCCCATATGGTACTGTTGTTGGTGCCATTCTTACGGATCCACTCCGGTGGCTTGACTAACTACAGTGAAATTCCACTACACTCATGAGTCATAAGTCACTGTGGAATTATTGTAGACGATGGATAATGCTCAAGATGCAGACGGGTGCGAGTTCGATTGCGAGATCTCAATTCTCAAGGGCGCGAAGCCGAAGCATGCAGCACTATGGGCATATATATCTGGTACTTTAATTGTGGAAAGACAGTGTGCTCAAAAGATGCATGCTTGCGATAACAAACTTTAACCGTCTACATTTCATTGCCTTTGCATTTTCATGACAAAAGAAAGAGGCCGGCATCTCGATCCCATATATTGGTATTGATCCTCCAAGGCGATAAGGTCTCGGTGCCTCTCGTTTCACAGCCTATTTTTTTTGTTCAGTGCTAAATAATCGCTCATATGCAGCTATTTCAGCTATCGCCTTGATTGAATTTTATACTTCTAGCACAAATAATCAGTGAGCTACAATTTACAGTGGTCCGATCCTATTCTATCTTACTATTACTAATTGGAGGCTCCTTTTGAGGCCTCTACGTGAAGCCACCTAGTATCCTAGGTAGACACTCTAAAAAAATAGAGAAATCCTAGAAAATCTCACAAAAAAGAGAAACATCCGGCCATCTTACTATTACTAATTGGAGGCTCCTTTTGAGGCCTCTACGTGAAGCCACCTAGGATCCTAGGTGGACACTATAAAAAAAATAGAGAAATCCTAGAAAATCTTACTATTACTAATTGGAGGCTCCTTTTGAGGCCTCTACGTGAAGCCACCTAGGATCCTAGGTGGACACTCTAAAAAAATAGAGAAATCCTAGAAAATCTAACAAAATAGAGAAACATCCGGCCATCAATCCAACCACTCTAATCATAATAGCCATTGGATCTGTGATCTTTTCTAATAAATTACCCACCTTGCCATTACGAAAATAGACTAAAGTAACCCCCTAAACATGTTGATCCTCCAAGGCGATAAGGTCTCGGTGCCTCTCGTTTCACAGCCTATTTTTTTTGTTCAGTGCTAAATAATCGCTCATATGCAGCTATTTCAGCTCTCTCCTTGATTGAATTTTATACTTCTAGCACAAATAATCAGTGAGCTACAATTTGCAGTGGTCCGATCTTATTCTATTTGAACTAACTGAGGACCTCGATCGGAAGACACGAGTTCCACGTTATTCTTCCTGTTCCAGAAAGCATATACGCATAGTTGTCATGGGTTGAAGGAGGCTACCGCACGCTCAGGCCTCAGGGTTCATGACCAAGACGAACCATCCTGCAGGCTTGTTCAATTGAACCGATTAAATGTTGCCCGCTGACCGGCTCTCTCGTTATTGTTCATATAATCTAGTATTTGTTCTTTTAGTGAAAGTAAGCGCGCATTTGTGTCGTTCCCACAAGAACGTTGCAGGGATTTCAGCACGGTCTTGTTTCAAATATGCACGGATTTTAAATTTCACGATGATATCTGTCGGCGAGTTATGCTGACTAGATTCTCGAGGGGATGCCCCGAGAGAAGGGTTTGAGGAGAAGTCGTCGAGAATCTAGAACCAAAGGTGACAAGAGACGATTTAGACAGGTTCAGGCCGCAATACACGTAATACCCTACGTCCTGTATATCTTGTATAGATGAGATGTTTTGAGGGGGGTCCTTGTCTCCCCTTATATATGCCGGAGGACAGGGTTACATGGAAACCGTATAGGATCAGGAGACTTTTACAAGTTAATCTCTAATTTCCTAATACAACTTATCCTAACCGACTAGGACTAATCCTTGTCTTGTGCGTCAAGTCTTGTACTTGGGCCGGCCCATAGGATGGCCTGCCAGGATTGTTTAGTCCATTAGGACTCTACACCGTCAAGCCTCCGAGCACCTTATCTCCTAAAGAACAGCGTTGTTAAAAATACAGAATCTTTGAGACCCGCCAGGGTTGTTTGAAGCCCCCAGAGTTCTTTGCTTTTGGAAATTGCAACTATGCTGTTCAATAGGCAATGAAGTGCTCATAAATCTTTCTGAAGTTCGGATTGGTGCGCACCGAATAGGTGCGCCCAATTGGGCAGCCCCCGAGCCTCGTCTATCTTTGAAGAAGAAATTCGAGGCTCTTTCGAAGTTCGAATATAAAGAGAATCAATTTCCGAAGAAATCCGAGTTCTTTTAGAACTCCTTTTGAATCTATCAATTGAAACAAAAAAATTTCAGAAATATATTTCCTGAAAATGTGCCCGCAGCCCCCGAGCCTAAATTTGAAGGAATTCAAATATAGGATCAAGGAAGGACCAAAGTTGAAAAGTACCGAAGTAATGATTCGAAAAGTCAATATAAGCCGTTTGCGTCCCTTGTATCCGCACACTCGTTGGCGAAACAGATCTAGGGTTAGCGAAAGTTGCTCTGTTAGCAATCCAAAGACTGCGCAAACGCTTCCGCAACCTCCTCGAGCCCTAATCCCATGCACACCAAGCCTCAAGAAACCGCAATGGCCGGTGGTGAAGGATCCAGCCGAAGCAAGAGCGCGAAGAGGAAAGCAGAAGCAATGAAGGAAGTTGCTATGACTGATGAGGCGGCGCCTGTTGGAGAAAGCGGTTGTCTGGAAGATCCAATTAGTGACTGGCCAACCAGTACACTAAAACAGAAGCATATCAAGAATCTTGAAGCTGATGGATTCGTCGCAGCCAAAGAGATCAGTCGGTGGAGGAGTGCTTGTGGGCATGAATACCCCACAGAAGAGACAGAAGAAATCACGGTATGGAAGACATTTTATGAAGTTGGATTTGGCATGCCTACTTGTGATTTCTTCCGTCGCATCCTACGATTTTACGGAATAGAATTGTGCCACTTGAGCCCCAACTCCATCCTCAATTTGTCCATATACATTCATCTGTGTGAGGCATTCCTAGGAATAGACCCACATTTTGCCCTGTTCCGCCACATATTCAGAGTCAAGACATCAAGTGGACCATCCCTAGTGGTTGGCAAGGTGGTGATCCAATTCCGCCAAGCCATTAAGCCATTATATCTGGATTATACCACCAAGGAAAGTCTGAAGGATTGTCAGAAGGAATGGTTTTATGCCTGAAACCATCAACCTCAACTACCCGGCCGCTCAGGGCAACCTTCAGTGATGAAGCCCTAGAGTGAATCGGTTGGAGTGAATCAAGCGATGCAGATCCCAGAGTTGTTGAACATGATCCGAGATCTGAAATCTCAAGAACTGACAGGAGCTGGCGTCTATCAATCTTTCTTGATGAGGAGGATCCAGCCTTGCAAACAACGCTGTAACCCAGGGTACTCTTACTCTGGAGAAATTGATTCCTCACGGAATGCTACAGGAGCCTTTACTGAGAAGAGAGCCATGCAATTACAGAAAAAGTATATGGCTATCAGTAATGAAGATATGCCAGAAATCATGGAGATTTCCAAAATCACCATGACTCCTAAGGTAAGAGCTGTACGATATTTGTAATATAGTCCAATGCAGCCAGTGTAGCTTTGTAATTTGCCAACAGATCCTTATTTCAAACCATCTGTGTTATTTTGCAGTATGAAGCTAGGCGAGCGCTATATGTCAGCCTTCCTCCTCTAGATCCAAACAACGCGGAGGAAGCCGATGTAATAGCCCGGTGCCCAGATCCCAGAATCAGGGACCAGGTTGGTAAACACAATCCGCATTCTGCTGCGACTGAAGAATCTGACGAGCAGCATTCCAATGTTGAGAATCAGGATGCTGAAGAATCCCGTGCCAAAGCAGGGGCAACCTCCAAGAGAGGAGAAAATTCAAAAAGAGCCGCAGCGTCAGATCTGAGTGCTCCGGTGCCCAAGAGAGCATGGACCCTACCCAAGCCTCGGGTGAGGATCATCCCTGAGGAGAAGGAGAAGATATCCCCACAACCAAAGATGTCATCATCTGTGGGGATAAATATTGGAGAAATCGGTACCAGCCAGCAGCAGCGAGGCAGCACCACTCACAAGCCATTATCAGAAGAAGAGATCATACATAATATCTTCAACCCTGTCTCGGCTCCATATACTGGTACAGTACCAGTTGTAGAAGAAAACAACCCTACCGGTCTAGTGGCGGTGGATTAGGAGCCAGAGGAGGAGTTCACACTAGGGGAGCCTGAAATCCCCATGCGGCCCACCATCATGTAAGTAGTCTGAAGATCTTTACTTGATAATAAAATCTGTACTCGTAAAAATCCATCCTGAATGTGAAGCTATCGATACAGAGCTGAAGAAATACAACCAGCAGTCATGAGGGCGCCAGAAGCCGCAGTGCGAGAAGAACCCAGGGAAGATCCGCAAACAACTCTTCCAGAGGTCCGGCCAGCCATACCATCAACGAACCCACCAGAGCCAGTAGAAGAAACAATTGCTGAAGTTCTGGCGAATATTGAACAACTGGTAACACAGGCTGTAATAGAAGAAACCGAGGTTGAACGCCGTGTCCAGAACATTGCAGAGCCCCCGAGCAACGTGGGTCCATCCCAAACTGGTGGGCGGAATCTGTTCCAGAAGCGGAATGCTCGAGGGAAAAACAAGTTGAGCAATCAACCCAAGAGCAAGTGATCGAAGAAATCCCTCGGGTACCCACAAGTGCTGAAGATGAAGAAGAAATCGGAAACTTCCGCATCGGAAGTTACGATCCAATGCTAAATTCGAATCCGCAAGCGTTCGAATATGTCTTGGATGCGGAGGAGGATGAGGAGCACATCAACAGGGGTCTGTACCATGCCGAGAGGGCAGTGGCATACTTCAAGTATGAAAAACAACCCTGTACTTGTTATCATTGTAAACATGTATCTCATAATTGTATTCTGTAGGCTGTCGGTGAAGCATCAAGGCAGGACCGAGTACATCCAAAATATTGATGCACGCCAAGGCGGAGCGCCTCCAAAAGGAACAGGAGCGAGAGTGCGAAGATCGCCGGTCCCAAGAAGCAGAAGATGCCAATATGATCCGCACCCTGCACCTACGGACTAAGGAACTGTCCGCAGAGAAGGAAAACTTGAAGAAGAAGCTAACGACCGCTAAAACAGAGCTCAAAGGTACCCTGGGCTTGTTTATATCTTGCAATATGTCACCAATGCGTAGCTTCAATATGAATTCTATCATGATCTTTGGAGCAGATATGCAGCATAAGTTATCGGCAACTGAAAGCAAGATGACAGATTGGTCTAACTTGGCCAATCGTTATGAACAAATGTTGAAGACCATCTCTGCAGAGTGTGACAAGTTGAAGGAACAACTCAGAGTGGCTGTGCAACAACGCAAAGATGCTGATACGCAACTCATTCAAATCATCGAGCAACAAAAGAAGGCCGCCAAGGATCTGGAGGATGCGCGTGAAGATAATAGGCAACTATCTGGAGAACTTGTCCAGCTCCGCGAAAATCTTGCAGATAAGAAGACGCTGGATGAGAAGCTCGAACAGACAACCAGGAGGATGACGGAGCTCGAGCAAAGCATGCAGCAAATGAAGAAATCTGATGAGGACCTGGCTGAAGCCCTGAAGCGGATTGCGTTGCTGGAGAAGGCGGCGAATCCGGTGGTAAAAGCATTGGTCCCTGAAGACCCTGCTGCGTCGCAGTCTTTCCTGGAGCGTCTGAAGGCCATGCCTCGACAATTGAAGGCGTACATCAAGAGATCCTCCAAAGCCTGTCGTGTGCATGTGTTAGCCGTAGTTAAATCCAGATACCCTGAAGTAGATATAGGTAAACTTGTAGAAGGCGCAGAGCCGAACTGTACAGAAGAGATCTTCAGGGGCCTGAAGCAAGAGGCCGAGCCAATTGCCGAAGCAATTGCACACAGCCTGAGATTGTAATCTGAACAATTAGCGATGTAATGAGTAGTACTCTTTAATCTGCATGCACTGATGTACATATTCCCTCGTATGGAGAACAAACCAAGAGTGTCTAAGAACCCTTGAGTGTATTTTTGTGTAACACCAGGACTTAGTTAGAAATTTACGCGTTTTTGTAAATTTCAACTATCGAAAAAAACCCTGTGAAGGACCCAAAGGAACCCAGGGAGATTTCTGTAGCTTAAGCTACCTTGTAAAATAAATGTACCCCAGAAAGGGACAATGGGAACAAACTGTATGTGGTTTGCTAAATAAGAACCTAGTAAGACCCACCGAGTGGTAGCTTTAAGCTGAATAGTGTCGCGATGTAGCGAAAACGTAGGAACAAATCCGTTAGCGGCTCCGAAGGAACCCGGATAGACCTCATGTAATTGCTCTGAATGCATAGCGTAAGAAAAACAAACTTTCCAAGTCTTGAAAGAACCCGGATAAGATTTGAACGATGACACGAAGACAAAGTAAATTGAACATAAACAACCCAGTAAAGGGAGGATTTCATTTATTGAATTAGATCTCGTTGCCGAAACAACGGTACAAAAAAGATCTCGTTGCCGAAGCAACGGTACAATGAATAGACTACGCATAGAATTTGCGTAAGTGTTCTATATTCCAGGGGTTTGGTAAGTCATTGCCATCCTCTGTTTCAAGTTTGTATGTGCCTGGCTTGAGAACTTTAGATACAATGAATGGACCATCCCAAGGCGAGGTGAGCTTTGTGTGACCAACTGTGTTCTGGATCCGACGTAACACCAAATCGCCAATCTAGAATGACCTCGTGTTTACATTTTTGTCATGAAATCGGCGGATACCCTGAAGGTACGAAGCATTATGTAATAAAGCTGCCAGTCGTCCCTCCTCAGCCGTATCAACCTCAATCATCCGTTGTTCATCCGCCATAGCTTCTTGGAATCGACACGAGGAGCGCCATGCATGACGTCGCCAGGTAGAACAGCCTCAGATCCATATACCAAGAAGAAGTGTGATTGCCCTGTAGCTTTGCTGGGTTGAGATCGGAGGCCCCAGACAACCGGAAAGAGTTCTTTCATCCACCGGCCTTCAGCTTTCTTCAAAGTTCATTCCATCCGAGCTTTAAGTCCATCAAGTAACATGCCATTGGCTTTTTCTACTTGACCATTAGCTCGTGGATGAGCAACAGAGGCATGGCACACCTCGATGCTACGACCTTCACAATAATCCCAGAACTTGATGCCTGTGAAGGTGGTACCTAAATAGAACCCGGCGCGGAAGGCTTTGCCCACGATGATACGAGATGCTGCGTGATTGCCACATTCACCAGCGTGGATTTCCTCTAGAATACTAATTTCGTCTTGTTGTGAGACACATTTCATCAGTGCACCAGAGCGTGCGCCACGTCGGTATAATGTATCCCGGATTATCACGTAGGACTTGCTGCGACGAACAACCCGCTGAGCTTGTGCTTTTTCCTTGGGAAGTTTGTCGTGCAAGATATAATCGATAATTGGTGCACTCCAAGTTGCGTCGATAAGCATGACCTCAGGAGCTGAGGCTGCAGCGGCGGAAAGTGTTGCTTTAGGAATAGACGGCTTAGAGAGCTCATTAACAAACACGCCACTGGGTACCTCTGCTCGGGAAGAACCCAGTTTGGATAGGACATCTGCAGCAACATTGTAATCTCTCTCGACATAATGAAAAATTCAATGCCGAGAAAGTGCTTCTCCAACTTTCGAACTTCTTCACAGTACGCATCCATGTTCTCATGATTCTGATTCCAGTCCTTATTGACTTGCTTGATGACCAGCATTAAATCTCCATATACCAGAAGGCGCTTAATACTGAGGGTGATAGCCATCTTCAGCCCATGAAGAAGAGCTTCGTATTCTGCAGCGTTGTTGGAGACGGCGAATTGAGTCTGCAGAACGTACTTGAGTTTATCTCCTCGAGGTGAAATCAACAGAACTCCGGCGCCGCCACCTTCTAACTTGAGGGAACTGTCAAAATACATGATCCAGTGCTCAGGCTTTGTGGTGGCGACAGGAAGGTTGTGCTCAGTCCATTCAGATATGAAATCAGTGAGGACTTGAGACTTCATGGCCGTGCACGATCGAAACTCAATGCTGTAGGTTCCGAGCTCAACAGCCCATTTAGCGATACGGCCCGTAGCGTCTTGGTTGTGAAGAATCTCGCCAATAGGGTATCCAGTAACCACGATGATCTTGTAGGAGTCGAAGTAGTGCCGCAGTTTCCTGGATGTCATTAAGACGGCATATAGAATTTTTTGAACTTGGGGGTACCTTGATTTAGAGTCTGAAAGGACTTTGCTCACAAAGTACGCAGGCCTTTGAATCTTCTGGAGATGGCCTTCCTCATCTCGTTCAACAACGATGGTGACACTAACAACATTGGAGGTTGCTGAGATGTAGAGCAAGAGATCTTCACCCGGGAGTGGTGCAGTGAGCACAGGTGGGGTAGTAAGGAAAACTTTGAGCTTGTCAAAGGCATGTTGGGCCTCCTATGTCCATTGGAATATATCCTGCTTCTTGAGGAGTTTAAAGAACTCAGTACCACGCTCGCCTAGTTTGGAGATGAAGCGGTTGAGTGCAGCCATGCAGCCTGTAAGCTTCATGACGTCCTTGACAATACGCGGCGGCTCCATGTTCATGATTGTCGCTATCTTTTCTGGATTAGCCTCAATGCCGCGTTCGCTGACGATGAACCCGAGAAGCTTTCCTGATGGAACACCGAAGACACATTTGGCGGGATTGAGCTTCCAACGCCACTTGCGTAAGTTATCAAACGTCTCGGTGAGATCGGCGATTAAGTCCTCGGGGTTTCTTGTCTTGGCGACCACATCATCAACATATGCTTCAACGTTACGGTGGAGTTGATCTTGAAGACAACCCTGTATCGCCCGCTGATATGTGGCACCTGCATTTTTCAAACCGAAGGGCATGGTTGTATAACAATATGCGCCATATGGCGTGATAAATGAAGTTTTAATTTGATCCTCTTCTTTCAGAGATATCTGATGATATCCTGAGTAACAATCGAGGAAACAGAGAAGGGTGCACCCTGCGGTGCTATCAATGACTTGATCGATGCGAGGAAGCCCGAAGGGATCCTTTTTGCAATGTTTGTTGAGATCGGTATAATCAACACACATTCTCCATTCATTAGAATTCTTTTTTCTTACAAAAACCGGATTGGCTAACCATTCCAGATAAAATACTTCTTTAATGAAGCCGGCTGCTAATAACTTAGCTAGCTCTTTCTTGATAGCCTCCTGGCGTTCGGTGGCGAATCTTCGGAGTCGTTGCTTCTTTGGCTTTGCGCTCTCGTTGAGGTCCAGCTTGTGCTCGATCAACTCTCTGGGAACCCCAGGCATGTCAGAAGGCTTTGTTGCGAAGATGTCTGCTTGGGCCCATAGGAAGTTGACGAGCGCGCTTTCCTATGCTGGAGTAAGGGTGGAACCGATCACCGCCGTCTTCATTGGGTCTCCTGTCAGGAGATCAACTGTCTTCGTAGCGACTTTGTCTACAGGCTTGATGGCTCATGTCTTCTTCTGCGTCGGGGCGTCCCCGTCTTCATCAGCAACGGTTGCCGCCAGGGGGTGGAGCTCTTGTTGATTAATAGTGGATGCGGCCCTGACAGCGTACTCCACTGCCTCTTTGTCGCAGATGTAAGAGCGTTTGATGTCGCCACGAAGGGAAATAACACCGTGAGGTCCTGGCATCTTCAGTACCAGGTAGGTGTAGTGAGGCATGGCTATGAATTTGGCCAGCGCTGGACGTCCAAAGATGGCATGGTACGATGTTTCAAAGTCCGCGACCTTGAACTTGATGTACTCGGTGCGGTAATTTGATGCAGTACCGAATGTGACGAGCAAGGTGATTTGCCCAAGGGGGATCGCAGTTTTCCCGGGTACGATGCCGTAGAAGGGGGAATCGGTTGGCTGCAATTTGCTTGTGTCAAGCCCCATTTGCTTGAGGGTCTTGGCGAAGATAAGGTTGAGGCCGCTACCTCCATCAATCAGGACCTTGGTGAGCTTGCTATTTGCCACCACGGTTTCTAGGACGAGAAGATATCGCCCGGGACAAGTGATCTCTGCCCATTGGTCTTCTCTGGACCAAGTGATGGGGGTGTCTGACCACCGTAGAGGTGTGACCACCGCTGGTTCTGCTGCATATGCCTCGCGTTCATATTTACTACCGGAGCGCTCGAAAGAACCCTGGTAGTTTGAGATGAAAGCCTTCTTTAGTGCATGCCAGCTGTCGATGGAGTCTGGGCAGAGAGATTCAAGCCAGGTAAGCGGGCCTTGCTCCATTGCGACAGGGAAATACAGCAGTTTAGAGATGTCGACATCTCCTGCCGCCTCGATTGCCGAAGAATATCGGTGTAGCCAGATGGTGGGGGTCTTGTTTCCCATCGAAATTAGTAATGCCTGACGGCTTGAATTTTTGGGGGAAAGCGCTGACGCGGATAGCGCGTGTGTAGCATGGTAAGGCATCTGGGTTGGGCACATCATGCCCTCCCGCAGAATCTGCGATGTATGATGTAGCTTGCGTCCTCCCCGCTCGAATCATGTTGATGTGATGCCACGCATCGGTTGGCGGAGCGCCTTGAGAACGGGCCGGCGGGGTGTATCCTCGCGGGGCCTATTCGTACTCTTTGATTTCTGGGCGGAACTGCCGTAGTGGCTGCTCTGCCGTCTTGATGAAGGCGTACGACGATGGGAAGAACTCTTGCTCTTTGAAGTGGAGCGACTTCCATCCAGACGATCGACCATGACTGTCGTGGCTTCGAGACGAGCTTTAGCTAGGGAGATGTTGGGGGTGGCTTGGGATCCCTCCAGGACACTCACGGCGAACATAATGTTGGCCGAAGGTGACTTGAAGATCCCTTCGTTGTCAAACTCACTATTGAGGTTCTTCATCCTGATATGGCGACGCGTGAGGGCGCGAGAGCGATTACGCTCGATTCGAAGTTCCCTGCCAGCCTGCGTTTCTCCATCGACTATCGGGATGTCGTCGAAGACAACCTCGTCGTCGCTGGCGTCGCGAATAGTTGCGCAGAATTGGTGAGCTGGGTTGTTAGGCCCTGTTTTGTTCGTTATCCGAGATAACAGAAAGTTCTCTGCCTTCCTGGAAGAGAAGCAGAGGAAGGGTACCCTGTACTGTGGAGGGGTCGTTCGCTGCTTGGAGAGCGAGGACAGGATCCATGTCAGGCCAATGGACGATAACCCCCGAAGGAGTGTTGGTCATGACAAGATCTGAGTTGGCCTGGCGAATTTGGTGAAGCTTCCTCATCAGATGAGCCTGGTATATCACGGCTGAATTTGTCAACCCGAAGGGAAGCTGAGGCGCGCGCGATCTACGCGGTGAAGTCTTCGTCCCACGGGAAATTGAATTGAAGCTCTTGAGAACCCGTGGGGTTGTTCTCACGGTCCTGATCGTAGAACCCTGGTGGAAATTAGAGGTGATCTGGAGTCCACCAGGGAGTCGTGGACGCGTGGGTCGAACCTGCTGCTTGACAGGGGCAGGGTCGGTGTTGTTGTTTGCCCGAGCTTGAGTCTGCTTCGGGCGCCATGTACTCCTCCGAGTAGGATACGATCCGAAGATCGTGTCGGAATTTGGAGTTTTCTGCGATCCTCGCGGCGTGACCCGCGCGGGTGGCGGAGCTGACGCTACCGTCTCACCGCGCAGTTCGCGTCGGAGCTTGCCGTCCTAGTTTACAGTGCAAAGCCAGGAACCGAAGATGAATGTCGCGCCTTCTTCGAACTTGGTGACGATGGAGGCGCTGAAGGATGCCATCGACTCTTTAGCGAGTTCTCGACGAGTAGATCCCCACGGACGGCGCCAAAGTATCGGCGAGTTATGCTGACTAGATTCTCGAGGGGATGCCCCGAGAGAAGGGTTTGAGGAGAAGTCGTCGAGAATCTAGAACCGAAGGTGACAAGAGACGATTTAGACAGGTTCAGGCCGCAATACGCGTAATACCCTACGTCCTGTATGGTGTATCTTGTATAGATGAGATGTTTTGAGGGGGGTCCCTGTCTCCCCTTATATATGCCGGAGGACATAGTCCCCTTATATATGCCAGAGGATAGGGTTAAATGGAAACCGTATAGGATCAGGAGACTTTTACAAGTTAATCTCTAATTTCCTAATACAACTTATCCTAACCGACTAGGACTAATCCTTGTCTTGTGCGTCAAGTCTTGTACTTGGGCCGGCCCATAGGATGGCCTGCTAGGATTGTTTAGTCCATTAGGACTCTACACCGTCAATATCTTCGTGCGCATTCGTTGTATCCTATTTCTCGCAAGTATGTCATATGGAAACAGATGTCCGTGGATTTGCACCAAGAAAATTACTTTCATAACGTTGTGTCTTGACTCAATAAAATTACTTTCACTGAAAATGTCTCGAAACACTTATATGCCGCATACAAGTATACAACTTGCCTTGATCTCCAGGCTTAATGTTCCAGGACACCGCCCTACATCACGGAAGACACAGGCACCACAGTCCACAGCCGCAAAGTAACTGTAGATTAGCCTGTTTTATTTAGTTCGCCTCATTACCAGCGTAGGTGTCTTAGTCTGCACCGGAAGTAATTGATAGTAGATAAGCTGGAGTAGAGAGTACTGATCATGGCGCTCGGGCAGGAGGTGATTTACAAGCGTAGATATCTATCTGTACATCCGCGGCTAGAGTATGGCTGGCCACGAGGCACCGAAGGCGTGCCGCCGGGGATCAGAGCTCCGTAGCTTGCCTGAGCCAGCGATCTCCCTGTGAGCAGAGCAGCAACACACTGTCAGTTCGTTGCAGTTGCAACAAAATGACTCGCGCGTCTACGGTATCATCAGCAAGAAATTAAACTTTTGCCGCTAGTAGCTGATAGCTATCGAACCACACCTTAACAGGATACACGCGTACCTGCGTCCACGAGGACAGCGTTCATGGTAGACGCGACGAGGAACGCCGTCGCTGCTGCCGCTGCGTCGCCATCTCTGCTCTGCTTCTTCTCTTCTCTCGATGGACTCTGCTCTCCGGGATGACGAGCACGCTTCGGCTTCGCCGTCGCCGAGCCGTTATATAGAGGAAAGCTTCCTTCCCAGGCTCCGCCCTGCTCTTCGCGCCAGGGCGTGGACCTTGAGTCAACCCCGGATCAATGCGCTTCACTTGCCTTGCCTCCAACCGATGCTTTGTCACCATCGCCGTCGTCGGTCAGTCCTGGGGGGCTGACTACCTGCAGACTAGAACAGTATCCACTGCTGCACGATCCACCAACCACCATACGATCAGCACAAAAGATTTGATTTTGAAATTTCGCTCCCGCATGTACCTGGTAATTTGGGGGGTACTCTCTAAATTTCTTTGAATTTTTTGTTTTCGCAAGAGGCATTTTCAGCTTTTTTCCACAAGATATCCACTGGCAGCAGGACATATCTAGCTAAAGTGGAAGTAACATCCTATCAGCTCAAGCAGAATCCAGTCTTCGTAGTCCTATCAGCTGAAGCAGAAAAACAGAAAATGGACTTGCAAAATGATCTCACTATCAACAGATGGCCTGCAAAATAATCTTTCTGTATAGGACATCTGAAAAAAAAAAAACAAATCTCCGCACAATGCAGCGAATAAGTACTGTCCTTTACCTATAAAAACATGTATTGGCAATCGCCAATGAATCTATTAATAATGCTATGGTAATATATATGCACAAGAAAACAACTAGGATGCCCAGATCCTGATTATCTATGGGGCCAGTGGTGAGGTCTGGGTCTGCGGCAGCGTTATACGTATGGAGTATGAACAAAATCTATTCTCTGACAAAACAGCATCAGGGTTTCGCCTCATTTGGACAGATGCCGCCATCAAGTATCGCCATGGTTCTGTATCTATCAACTGTTCTCTTCTTCGGTGCCAACCCAATACTCTTTCACTGAAATTAAAATCTTCTCGGGAACGTGAGGGCCATCTTCATGATCGAGCAACTTGGACTTCCACCGCATTCCTGCCACCGTGCTTCTAACCTTGTTCAGTACATCAACACTGTCCCGCAGTATGACTGCACCCTCAGGTCGTAAAATCCGATCCATCTCCAGAAGAATATCTTCCACGTCACACCTACCGATTTTGACATAAACATGTTAATGGATGACACTATTTGCCTTTTTATTTCCAAGATCAATAAAAGAACCGAGAGCACCTACTTGTTCTGATATAAACTGAAGATACCATAGCCATGTATCAGGTCGTATGTCCTAGGGTATGTAGAGAAGGCTTCGCACCTGCAAACAGTACAATATCATAAAAAAAAACAGGATCAGTTTCCACAGGACACACATCAGCATCTCATTTTGACAGTGAATGCCAGAGAAAGCATAAAAACTCACCAATCATGGTATATGCCAATCAGACCTCGCTCATAGATGATACCAAGAGTGTTCCTCTCTGATATAGTGGGCACAACGTTCATCACCCAGGACCTGGGAGAATCAAGCGCTGCACCAAAACTTCCAAGGCCTGCATTCATGTCCATAATATTCCTGTACCTTGAAGAACCTATCAGCTTGTTCACCCTCTTGTAAGTATTGACATGCTTCTTCCACAACTTATTATCCTCCTCATAGTCTTCTTCTGTAACACCTGGGGGATGGCCTTCCAGAATTCTGGGAGGAATGGCAAATAGTCTCTCAGGAAACTTCTTTAACTGTGCTGCCTCTCCGGGAGGTGTTATACAAGATTCCATTTTCTTATACCTAAAATAAATAAACCAAACATAACACACAATCAGAAACTGATGTAATCAGAGTACAGAAAACTGACCAAAGCTACAAGTGATTCTCAGAAAATCCAAACAAATTGCTTCCACTATGAAGAGCATATTTGCATGTAACAGTTCTAATTTCTCTAGTTTGCCATCACTACAAATCTCAACTTACCCTCTGAAAGGATCAATCCTTAATCCTGCACTTTTTTGATGTGTCAAAATAGAAACTGTTATATGTCTGAATCTTCTTAAGAGGATTTTGTAACTGTTATATGGCTTAGTCAAGTTCACGTGGCAGTAGAAGTTGCAAACATGAAAATGAAACTTTCAGATACTCAAAGAGTGCATAACTTTGTGTATTCAAAGGGCATACCAGACATCGTCTACATTTTCAACTTTGCAGGTCTTGCTAGAATGGCCATCCATTTGATGACATGAATGTGAATTTACTTTTTTCTGCCAAATAGCAATATCCTCCTTCTCGTGGATTTTATCCCAGCAAAGCATTTCTGCAATCTTTTCAATTCTCTGCTGATCTTCCTCTGCGTCTTGTTTGGACCTTTTCCATGTTTGGTAGTGTCTACTCCAATTGATAGGAGGTCCAGAAAGTACCCAATAACCCCCAGGCCTCAGAACCCGGTCTACTTCCATCATGTACATCCCCCCTGCAGGAAGGAAAACAATATAGCCCATTAGTCATTGCATATATAAATGAAAGGTTGACACAAATATTGCAATGTTACGAATATGAATATTTGATACCATTTGACTCCCACGGGATCAAGCAGCGTGAGCAATGGGCCATATCAAAAGATCTAGAGGGGTATGGCAGCTTTATTGTTCCGAGTACTCCAATTACTGCAGGAACACCTCGCTCCAAAGCAAATTGAACCTGAGCTTCGTGTGAGTCTCGGGGTGCAAATGACATGGTTAAGATATTTCTGTCCATTAGGTAAGCTCCAAAGCTTGCAACCTGTACGTGATCGTAAATGTTACATTGTTACTCACAGCTATGGAAGGGATTGAGATGTTAAGGTACATTTATGTGAAGCTGCAGAGAAGCCTAACAAACAAGATTAGTTGCCTTGAAGCTATGAAGTATAGAAGCGAAATACTAGCAGCCTAGCACATTGTCAACTGTCAAGAGAGTAACTGATAGAGTATTTTGTTAGAGAGCATACCCCACATCCAGTATCAAGTGCAGTTCTGATGGTACCATCAGCAAGTGGGATGATGGATGCAAGTTCATCAAGGTAAGCACTTGCTCCATTAGGAAACATCGTCCCTCCTCCTGGAAATTTGAACACATCTCCCTGAAATTGGATCCAGTTCTGAACAGCTTTCTCAACTGTCAGGCTTTTATATGGAGCATTGGCATATGGAACATAATCACGGCTCTTGGGCCAAGGGAAAGGGGTGACATAGCCTTTTGGTGCTGGGATTAGACAGTGCAGTTTCTCATTCTCTGCAGGACAATGCCTTTCTCTGTATGTCATATTTTCTCTAGGAAAGGCCATTGCTCGGGTCTGGTCTTGACATGGAGTATAGTCACTGTATCGAATGTGGCATGGCTTAATCACTTTACTGGTCATGATCAATGGATTGGCACCACTTAGGCTATGATGAGTCTCAAAATGCAAATTTGGCAAGATTGTACAGTCGGTTTCTTGGTTAACCCTCAAGGCTATACTATCACCCCTTCCTGTCCCGCTTTTCTGCCAAGCACCTAAGATGTAAAAGAAGCAGCATAAACCCATCACAATTACTATCGTCATCGTGCTCCGCGTTCTACGGTCGCCTGGATTAATTCTTGACCCCCTCATGAATCTGAATCATCAAGAGCAAAAATACTTTAATGAACTGGACACTTGCGGTATAAGGTGACTTATATAAACAAAATATTCATATTGAACAAATGAGACGTCACAAACACAAGTAACAGATCAATCAAATGTAACATCAACAAGATCTGAAAAGTTTTAGGTGAGGCATGATCATCTGATAGATCGTGGCCAAAGGCCAATAATAAATTAGTGAAATGGGCTGTTAGTGCCAAAATAAAATATTAACAGTTGACAAATGAGCCCCTTATAAATCTGATATTGTCAGAGGAAAATCATTAGGCCTTCGCATCAAATGGAGCTGACATCTGTGGCACACGATAACCCTAAACCAATGTCTTGTACTTCAAAAGGCAATTGACAAAAAATGAAATTAAACATTAACCAAGTACTAGATCTGGATCTTATGTGAGGTGTCATCTCTTTGACTTCGCTCTTGTTCCAACAGAGTGGTTCTGACAATAAACTAGTGAATCGGCTTATAGTGCTAGCATATGCATGTTATCAGGTGGTGACTTGAGATGCCAAATCCCATGCTTCCTGGGATAACTATAAATGATAATAATCTAACCAGCAAGGCCAGCACACACACTAGTTCTGACCACCATATTTGGCCTTGTGCAACCATGTGCATCAACATCAATCATGTGAGTACGCCTAACCATTTGAGATCCCTAACTGATTTGTTTAGCCCTGAAGCTAGCAGTCCAGTCCATCCTTGACCTTTTAGCAAGAAGCCGTGAACATGAACTAATCTACCACTCGATGATCCATGAAATTCTAATCGGAGGTAAACAAGCAAAAATGCTGACGACTGCTTGGCAAGCGATCGATCCCAACACAACAGAAGCAGCACTGCAGCAGCCCCCCAGCGATGCCTAAGCAACTTACGCGACGCTACCATTGCCATCCCCAACCACACGCAAACGCACGACGCGCTCCTCGTCCTCGACGACGTGATCCCGCGATCCCACAGCGGCGGAGCAAAGCAACAGCAGAATCATTATCTCAAGCAAAACAAGCAACAACAGAAACAAAACAGCGCGAATCGCAGAAACAGCGACCGGGGCTAGCTAGAACCCCCCGCACACCCGAAGGCGGACCGAATTTCAAACGGGAGCGGCGCGGGAGGAGGAAGCAAACCTCTATCTGTAGGCAGCGACGGGGGCTGGTTGAGCGCAGCGGAGCGGGAACAGCTTCGAGGTGAAGGCGGCGGCGGGGGGCAGCTTCAAGTTCGCCGGAGGAGCGGGCGGGGACGGCTTGAAGCTCGCCGCCGCTGCGCCGGGCGGAGAGGAGAGGGGCCCGGGCGGGGGGTTTGGGCCGGGGGATTTGTTGGTGGGGTTGGTCGCCGCCGCCCGCTGCTGCGGCTGCAGCGCGGCGTCATGGAGCGGGTCGTCGTGTGGCGCTCCGCTCACCCTCTCCGGGACAAGAAGAGCTCAGAAAAGGGAAGGGAACGAATCGCTGTGAGGGCCGACGGAGGAGGCCGAGCCGGTCGCGCTTGGCGTGGGGCGTTACGGTCGGTTTGGCCGGGCGCTTTGGAATCGGTTGGGTGCCGTCGTGCGGGCGTGCCTTCCGGGTCAGACGGTCAATTGTCCACGCGCCTCTGCCTCGCGGCGTGTTACAGCGGCACACGGCGTGTCGGCAACTCCATCTAGTTTCTTCGCTCTTCAGCGTGTCTGCGCTGCAAAATGCAACTTCTGTTGAGTCTGTGCACTACCTTGCACGTAGGGAGCTCACAGTTTAGACGCTGGAGGCAAAGCGTATCCAGTAGCTAGCCCAGAAGCGACGGCAGCTTTCAATTCCACATCTGAGTTCGTCTTGTCGATGTAGTTGGCCACCAACCGCAACGTATTCACAGGTGACGTTGGAACAGTGCGTCATGTTTACGAGCCGTGTTTAGATCAAAAAGTTACTATTCATCCTTTTCTACCCTCTCATACTAAACACGCCCATAAAGAAGAAAAAAAGATTGTGCGATCAGGCCACCACGTCAGTTTGCTTTTAGTCAGATAAGCATGCTTATATCTAAATAATTTGAAAAATCATGCTAAAACATATGGTATGTTCGCTCCACTTTATGGAGCCAGACACCATCGGCTCCAGAAACTCCTCCGGTTCCAAGAAAATAGTCTGTGGGGCTACTCCAAAAATTTCCTACAACTCCTCATATGGTGTTCAAAAAACATATGGAGTTATCAGAAAAAGTATTGAAATTACCCACCAATGTCAAATACTTAGTGAAAGAAAAATGGTTATTGTAGCATGATTACCGTAGTGTGCGGCTCCTCACAACTCTTTTTTTCATCCAACAATCCCATTTGTGTCGCCACTAGTTGCTCTGCCGAAAAAATTTGTGGTGAGATGAGATGCATGCCAATGATGACCTTCTCTCAACCAAGTGCTATTGGCAAGTACACTCACTCCACATTAATCATATGTGAGCGCCGGCCTTCTTAGTCGAGGGGGCTAATCTTAGCAGCCATGTTCCCCCGAATAGTAGGAATAGGAATATGGAAAGGGGAACGACGCTTAAGAAAGCTTTTTACACTAGATTGGTCATATCTGAAACGACATTGTCCTCATTCCCCGACTGCTAATAAGAGATGATCCACCACAATCATCCTATCGCTGAGAGATGGCAACCCATGCACGCAGCGGTAGCGTGACAACTACTAGCATATATACTCCGTGACATCCAAAAGTAATAAAGACCATTTCTACAAAATACTACAACACAGAGAGTTAGGGTCACACTATTAGCATAACAGGTTTATTAGCTCCATATTTTTCTGGAGTTGGCGGAGTGGAGCTAAAAAAGGTGAAATTGATGGAGTAAGACTATTTTTAGCTGAGTTATCCCAAACAGCGCAATAGTCTTTTGGTAATGAGGCAACGACTGGAACAGTATGCTACTGCTTTAACATGAAAGAATCGCAATTGAATATACCAGGGACAACAAAATAAACCATCAGCCCCTACTACTCAGGCTTGTGCAATACGAAAAAAAACTAAAAGGTTATATTCCTTATTGGCCGTGAACCAATAATTGTATTCATGGCATTACGGCAACAAGTGCTAATGGGCACTTTGGAAGAGTAACTTCTAATTGTGTTTCACTAATAATAAAGGGTTCTATTTGAAAGTGCTCCTACATAATTCTTCATATTAATTTTTGTGCGTGAAGTGATATAGAGTGATAAATAAGTCAGGATAGGTTACTTTTTCCAGCTTAGCCACTTATTTCATTTCATGAATCAATCTTGAATTAGATATTGGAAAAACTATTTGAGAGAGCTACTCCTTATTAATAAACTAAGAAGTCGTTGGGAGTTCTGTCGAACAAGCTATAAGGGCAATCTCAATGCTACGACTATAATAGTTTCCATAGTATTTTAATATATTGTTATGTAAGACTTTTTGCTGATTCAATGGCATTGACATAGGACAAAGAGCGATAGAGAAGAAACTAGGTCTTATACAAGAAAGATTTTTTTTTTTTACAAAAATCAAAGATCTATAAAACCCATTTAGTTGGATATCACATATACAAAAGAGAGGATAAGAGAGTGGGGAGGAAGAATATTGGTGAGAATCGGAAAATGATGATTGAAAAAGTTTATTTTTGTAGCCAAAATTGCATATTGATCATTTTGAGCTACGGCTGGCATGTGACAAGTGACAAGTAAGATTTGACATGTAGGGACTCTCAAAATTTAGGCATCATCTCCTTTGTTACTTTTGTTTTGCAAGGATGTCATGGGCCTTAGTTAATGCAGTATAAGGATTTGTTTGATCGTATTAGGTAAAATTTAGTTCTATGTTTAGATATGAATTATTGTGGAACCAATTATATAAGTTAAATCTAATTGGTGAGTATAATCTATAATACTAATTAGGTTGTACTATATTGTAGAATGGCATGAGCTAATCGGGCTATTCTACTCGTTAGTTATCTATTTTTAGAATTAGGTTTGCAGTGAAAACCAAACAAAACCCTATGAGCTATTCTACTCGTTTAGGTCGGCTGGCTGGATGGGCTAGCACCTAGCAGCCCAGCAGGCCCAAAGCCCACTGTATGGACAATTACAACAATTTAAGGTAACCTCCTCCAACCCAAAACCCCAGCTCCATCCATCCCAGCCCCTCACCTCGTCTTCTCCCCCGCGACGCCGCCGCCGCCGCCGCAGCGCCGCCTCCAGAAACCGCGGGCACCTCCCATCTCCACTCGCGTTCTTTCAGAGGGTTTGAGGCGTCGTATGTAGGAGAAGATGGCGCTGGTAATCTCGATGGAAGGAATCGAGGCGCGGGCGCGGGAGCTCGGGGTGGACCTCTCCGCCGTCGATCTGGACTCCATCACCCTCCCTGCTGGCGAGGACTTCGGCATCCTCAGGTATACGCGCGCTCAGCTTCAAGCTGTATCTCAATCCGTTGCAAACCCTAGCGCATCGCTTCTATTATGTGGGTGTCCTTGCCCTAGGTTGCCCTAATTTTGCTTCACCCAGATGCGAGCTTCTTCGGCGGGATTTATTTAGATTCCTAGATCCGGTAATAGCAGTTAATATTTTGAGCGATTTTTCCCGTCGTCATTGATACTCCTATATGCTTCTGCTGATGTTGAACTGGCACTCGTGTGTTGTCTTGTGATTGCAAAATAGTATGCTTTTAGACTCATGTGTTTTGTGGTGCTACATGGCCTTCATGATGTATGTGTATACTTGAGTCTGTCAAATGCTAAAGAATATCATATCATGTCCAACTGTGCAGTGTTATTTGGATTTGCGCATCCGCAAACATTTATGCTGGATCGTTTTCGATGTTCTGATTTCTCTTTTTAAAAATTAAAAGAGGTGCCAGTTTTGTACTTGTTTTCTGTATGTAGGAGATTACACGAAATAATATGCTAGCTACAAAGAAGGTTAACCTTGTGACAGTAATGCCAATCAACACAGGTAAAATGGTGCCGTTGCTAGCCACCGTGGCAAGAAAGTGAATCTGTAGCATTTGTTAGATATGGAGATTGGTTTGAAATACTTGTCCATGCTTTTCTGAATTACAGGAATATGCTTTCAGTATTGCTGATTGCCTACAATTTTTTTTCACACTATTTGCAGTGATGATGAGGAGGTGCTTCGGAATGAGGACGATCCTGAGCTCGAAATGGGTTTATCCAATGTTATTGTTGTCGACAATCTGCCAGTTGTTCCACCAGAGAAGTTTGAGAAGCTTGAGAATGTCATTCGTAAGATTTACAGCCAAATTGGTGCGATAAAAGAAAATGGTCTATGGATGCCAGTAAACCCAGAGACAAAGAAGACATACGGCTACTGTTTCATTGAGTATAATACCCCTCAGGTATTTTACTTCTTGATAGCTCCATTTCTATCTTATCCACCCAATTATTCTCCAAGTTTGATGATTTGATTTCTTTGTGATGGTCATTTTATCCAAACATACCAGTGAACTTCTTCCATATTGGTACATTTTGACACTCCCTGCATCTTGGATGTGGTGCATGCAATGCTGTATAACCATTAGGAATTGTTCTGATAATTTGAACCATGTACTTTCGCTTTTTAGATGATTGAAACGGGCAGTCTCTTCGTTTAAGGGAATTGTGTTAATTATATTTTCCTTTGTTGGACATATTGCCAGGAAGCTGAGCTTGCAAGAGAAAAAACCAATGGATACAAACTCGACAAATCTCACATCTTTGCAGTTAATATGCTTGATGACTTTGAGAAGTACATGAAAGTTCCTGATACATGGACGCCTGCAGAAATAAAGCCTTACACTCCAGGAGTAAGTTTCTATTGCTTCTCTACTCTCTGGAAGCCTACTTATTTTTAGTATTCAACATTTTTTATACAGCTAAATTCATGTCATGCAACATTGATATCTTCATTTTGGACCACAGGAAAATCTTCTGAAGTGGCTAACTGATGAAAAGGCCCGAGATCAATTTGTAATCCGTGCTGGAACATTGACGGAAGTTTACTGGAATGATGCTAGGAAGCTGGCACCTGAACTTGTGTTTCAGAAGCAGGTACTTGCATTTTCTTGTTACTGTTGATTAAAAATAATAAGCTGATGGTTTGCTAGTTCCATTTATTAAAAATAATCCATATTGATACATATCTGTTTACTTCATTTTGTTTCCAGTACTGGACAGATAGTTTCATTCAGTGGTCACCTCTTGGGACATACCTTGCAACAGTCCATAGGCAGGGATCTCAGGTTTGGGGCGGTGAAAATGGCTTCGAACGTCTGATGCGTTTTGCTCATCCAATGGTACTGGTCTTCACCAATCTAAATTCTATCTGATATTTAATTTTCTAGCTGACATTATCTTGCAACAGGTGAAACTGATTGACTTCTCTCCTGGTGAGAGATATTTGGTCACGTACAGCAGCCATGAACCCAGCAACCCTAGAGACACACATGTAAGGAATTGCCATGGATTTATATCTCTGATCGTAGCTTTCCTTTTTGTTTAAAGAAATAGCCTTTTTCCTTTCTGATGACTATCATTCTTGATGTTGTAGCGGGTTGTCCTAAATATCTTTGATGTAAGGACTGGGAAGGTTATGCGAGACTTCAAGGGAAATGCTGATGAATTTACCACTGGAGGGAATATTGGCGTTTCTGGTGTTTCATGGCCTATCTTTAGGTGAAAGCACATGCACATTTGTTAGATGTTCTCAGATCTTTTGTAAGTTGTCTAGTTGGATGCTTACTATATTTTCATGTGTTTGAAGGTGGGGTGGTGGAAAGGATGATAAATATTTTGCAAGGCTTGGCAAGAATGTAATATCTGTCTATGAAACCGATACGTTCTCCCTTCTTGACAAGAAGTCCTTGAAGGTAGAAAATGTAGTGGACTTCAGCTGGTCTCCCACAGATCCAATCATATCCCTGTTTGTGCCTGAAATGGGTGGTGGGAATCAGCCTGCAAGGGTGAGCAGAAATTTCTGACCAAACCTGAAGATATTTTTTCTTCAATATTTATTAATTGTCAAGGCTAAAATTTATCTTTCTACTGGAAGGTGAGCCTTGTGCAAATTCCAGGCAAAGAGGAGCTGCGGCAGAAAAACCTTTTCAGTGTCAGCGACTGCAAAATGTATTGGCAGAATAGTGGAGAATATCTTGCCGTTCAGGTTGATAGATACACCAAAACTAAGAAGAGCACGTACACTGGCTTTGAATTGTTTAGAATTAAGGAGAGAGACATCCCTATTGAGGTCCTTGAGCTCGAGAACAAGAACGACAAGATCATTGCATTTGCCTGGGAGCCTAAAGGACATCGTTTTGCTATCATTCATGGTGATGGTCCTCGGCCTGATATTAGCTTCTACACGATGCGAACAGCTAATAACACTAGCCGTGTGTCGAAGCTAACAACGCTCAAGGCTAAGCAGGCTAACGCGTTGTTCTGGTCTCCTGCTGGACGGTTCATTGTTCTTGCTGGTCTGAAAGGATTCAATGGGCAACTTGAATTCTACAATGTTGATGAGCTTGAAACAATGGCAACAGGAGAGCATTTTATGGCAACTGATATAATGTGGGATCCTACTGGAAGGTGAGCTAATTACTAGGTTTAGAACATTGCTGATTCCACTTTTGATGCTGGTATTACTATTATCATGTTGAAAGTCAGAAACAGTGCTGTAAAGTTTTTAGACACCTGCAGATCACCTTCATGTTAAATGTAGAATCATTATTTTTATGCAATTCTAAACTCCATGTCCTTAGAATTGTACGCATCAAGTTCTATCTAAATTTTGCCTAAAAGTAACTGTACTGTATTTGGTGTTGACCCTAATAGCTTGAATGAACTGAACTGTTTTTCTTCATACTTTCAGGTATCTCGCAACTGCTGTTACCTCAGTCCATGAAATGGAGAATGGATTTCAAATATGGTCCTTCAACGGCAAGCACCTGTACAAGGTGTCAAAGGATCACTTCTATCAGGTAAATTTGCATTTACTTTCTCCTTTTGGGTGGTTTCCATGATGTATGATTGCCATTTAATGTTTATCTAATGCATGAGCTGAATCATACAGTTTATATGGCGCCCAAGACCGCCGTCTCTTTTGACTCCTGAGAAGGAAGAGGAGATATCGAAGAACCTGAAGAAGTACAGCAAGAAATACGAGCAAGAAGATCAGGATGCTTTCAACCAGCTGAGCGAGCAGGAGCGCAAGAGGCGGACACAGCTTCAGGAAGAGTGGGACTCGTGGGTTGCCAAGTGGAAGCAGTATCACGAGCAAGAGCGTGCATACAGGAGGGAGCTCAGGGATGGGGAGGCCAGTGACGAGGAGGAAGAGTACGAGGCCAAGGAGGTGGAGGTGGAGGAAGTGGTGGAAGTCACTGAAGAAGTTCTCGCGTTTGACCTGGATCAGGAGTAAAAGGCTTGTGATAGAATCTGCCGAGTTTTTAGTTTTCTATCTTGTCTAAGTTCCTCGCCGCCCTTTTGCATAATAGGACCAGTGATCAAGCGCACAGTTTGCTGATCGTTGTACTTGTCTATACACTTGCTGCTTGAATTTGTGGATCATGTATTCAGATATCAAATTTTGCTGCTGGATTACTAATCTTTGCCCGGCTTTGCCCTCCATCGTCTGAGTACAATGTTCTTTCATTTTCCCCTCCCGCCCCGCCTACACAGCCAGGCGCCAGTGACCACCCTTCCGGATCGGGATCCATCGGCCAACCCGGCCGCGCTCGCTGGTGGTGTTCCGCTGGCTGCGGTGTGGTGTGGCTGCTTAGGGCTTTACATGGGTTCCAAATGCCTGGGTCCACAGAATTACTTCCACGTCATGTTCAGTGACACCACTACTCAAACTGACGTTGCCGACTTGCCGTTCACTGCCCAGCAGTACTACCACACATTCAGAGTGCCATTCTATTTCTGATATTAGCATAAACCAAATCAGCATATTATGTTTGGCTAAATAACTGATTATTTTCTATCAACGACATTAACATGATTTGCAAATGATTGGCATCACGCAGGGTGTATAATGTCCTCCCCGAATTTCTTTACTGATCTCATACATACGTGCTTATCAAAATGGTTACTGGTACTCGATGCTATAGCTACAGCACAGGAAGCTATGGATACGCCAGAACCTATACTACAAAGGTGCCGCATGAAAAATATCATCTCATAACGCACAACACCGACCGTCTTATTCCAAACAAAAGATAATGTACAGACAACATCATCTACAGATAACACAAAAACGTGCACCCTGTGTCCAAGTCTTGATTCTTCTTCCACCGCCTGACCAATGGTGTGCCAAAATGGTCTTACTTCTCCTCGTACTCTACATCAATCACATCAGGTTCTGCTCTTCGTGAGCTTCTAGCACCACCAGACGAGCTGTTATTTGGCTGCCACACAATGTTTTGGCAGTTCATGCACCGGATCACTTGGTTGCGGTAGCCCACAAATCGTCTTTTGCATGCTGGGCATGTTCCCTGCAAATGAAACCTGATACATCAGTAACTAGGAACAGCCATACCAAGTCTTCTAATTGACTACCAAAGGATATGAAGATTGAAGAGTAGCCACGCTGCAAATACGTTAACATGACCATAGATGTCCAGATGGCTACTTCAATCATCAAAAAGGATCACACAACTAACCCAAACTAAGAGTGAGCTGTGATAAAAAAAAAGCAATCAAACTCTATGCAACACAGCAAATGACTAATCATAGACAATTTGCATTCAACTTCAACAGCTTACCCCTCTCAAATATACAGGAGAAGTGCGTATCAATATATTAAGAAGAATAAAGGGTGTGAAAACCCAAAACGAAATACACAGGTTCTAAAGAAACCTGAAACACCCCACACTAACTCACTGCTACACTTAAATGCCCGTAAGTGAGGAATCCGATTCAAATATGTATATCCAGAGGAACAACAAAACTCATGCTCAATTAGTTGAGCAGAGACACAGTAAGCTAATGGAAGATTAGAGCATGCAAAAAAAAAATGAGGTGACTGGAGACTCCAGCATGTAAACCCTGATCATGTATGCAACATTCTGCCAGAACTCCAAGTAGGACTGTAATAGTGCACATATAAGTCAACAATAGATTAAATCTAAGACAGGTGTGTTGTTACCTCAATGGCAACCCTGTTAGCAAAGGTCCCAAGAAGAGGTGCAGCAAAAGGCAGCACAAATGTACCAAAAATGAAAATTCTGAATAGCCACCCAGACAGCGCAAGCCATAGAAAGAACAGTGTCTGCATAAAACCGATAGTTAGAAAACATCTGCTATAATGAGAATGATATACTGTTATGTGCAGCAGAACGCCAGACCTAGAACTATGAAACATAATAATATGTTCTGAAAGGAAATTGTACTATGATAAATGGCATAGTGATTGTAAACAGAGTGGTACAAGTATATGTTAGTTAAAGCAATATTTGATTTTATGCACCAGAGTTTTTCACGGTTTCATCTCCATGACACCTGGATTGGTTAATATAAGTGTTAAACAAATGGATGCCACAGCTTTTTATCAATTATATCCCTCTTTTATAATTTGTTTCCTTTGCAATGAACAGAATTCAACATCACTAGCCCATCACAATGCATTCGCCGTACTGAGACTTAGATTCATCAGGTTCTTATGATTGCGTTGCAATTTACTCAGGCATCTAAATATATAGAAGAAATTTAGGACTGTTACTGGTAGCCCTAAATCAGACTAATCACCGCTAGGCTGTAATAGCAGTAATATACAAATATCATTGTCCATCATTGGCTATTGCTTGCAAACAAACCGTGGTAACAGTTATTTGTAAACTAAATTTAAACCTACGTATGAGAAAGAAAAAGTAAATGGGTGTATGCATTATCAGTTGGGGGACATGAAATGAGCTAGTAAGTGGAAATACATCGTCAAAATGCCACAGGAATGCAAGCTATGATTTAATTTCTATGATCAAGTATTTGGAATCCAAATTTGGCTACGATAGTCAGCTAATCCGAGTGAATTTGAGCTATCAGTCAACTTACAGCTAACGCTCTCCCAATGGGAGTTGCCATGAAGTCACTGAGCTCCCTCCGATACTGCACACCAGAAACAAAATTAACCACGGATTAGAGCGATGCTAGGTAACAGGGAGCGTAGAGAATCCGAACCCTGGGCCAGTTGCGGGAGAAATCGACGGAGAAGGTGCGCCACCGCCGGCCGATGCCGAGCTCGGCGTCGATCTCCACGGCACGCTCGCGGGCGGCGCGGGAGGCCTCCGCGAGCCTACGGGAGATCGAGAACCTCACGTCCAGGCGCTGCGCCGCCTGCCTCGTCTCGAAGGCGAGCCGCTCGGCGCCCGCGTTGGCGCCCTGCCACGCACGCCGCACGAAGCCGTCGAAGTCGGCGCGGCCGAACGCGCGCGGGGAGACCACCGTCGCGGCGCGGCGCGGGATCCGCCGGCGAGAGAGGGGGCGCGCGGAAGGAGAGGCGGCGGCCCCAGCGGCCGGTGGGGCTGGTGGTGGTGGAAGCCACCGCGCGAGCGTCGCCATGCCGGCGAGTGCAAGGGAGTGGCGAAGGAAACTCGCGAGATTTTCGTGCGGATGGGGTTGCTCCGTTCGTGGGCTGTTGGGGGGCCACTTGTTGGGCCTATTCTTCTCGTGTGGGTTGTCGGCCTCGTTTGTTGGGCTTCTCATGTTTGACTACCATCGTACTGTCGAATTGAACCGTTTCCTGTGTTTTTCCAAAAATAAATAAATAAATTAAAACGACCTTAAACACGAAAGCAAAGCTCTGTACAGTAGAGGAAGTGACCCTAAAAAAAAAGTAGAGGAAGTGAAGTTGTTACATGAAAAGAAAAGTAGAGGAAGTGAAGTTGTTACATGAAAAGATCTTAGTTTTATGCAGATCAGATCCTGCACGGAAAGTTTTTTTTTAGTCCACAGAGAAACGTAGGCAAATGATTTGTTCTAGGCAAGGCATAAGCATGCAATTGCTTGGAAGCATATCATTTGACTTTTGCACATAGAAGAAGAAAGAATATACCCTGCCTTGGTGCGGGTACCTTCTGCCATGCCATCTCGGGAGGCGGCGGATTCAGTACGGTGGCAGTCAAGCCCGGGTAGCAGCAGAGAGAGCCCTCCGGTGCCACTTGTTACCGCCAGAGGCCGAGAGCGAAGAGGAGGACAAGCCGCCGACGCCTTCCTCCCGCGGTCTTGGTCGTGGCACGCAGCCTCACGAGTCCCCCGTTTCCGTTACCTCATCTCCGTTCTGAGCCACTCGCCGTTGAACAGAGATCCAGCAGGGGAAAGCGACCCGTCAGTGGGAAAAGGAAGCTACGGGAGAACTCAATTCGAGCATCGCATCACATGCGGTCTCTTCGTGCGTCTGCTCCGCTTCGGCCCTTCCTCGCCGCCGACGCTGCCTCCTCTCTATATCAGCGCCCCCTTGAAGCAGAATCGGTATCGGCAGCAGCCAGTAGCAACGGTATCAGCTTCAGCAGAGGGGAGAAGAAGCGCGGCCGCATTTCTTGGACGAGGAGCGCGGCGGTTACTCCGGCGGGCATGGCGACCGACAGGTGAGCCGCCGAAACACATATGGGTTTCATGCCTACCCTGTTGATGTATTGCGGCTCGCGGGTAATACTGATGGTCAATTCTGTTTCACTCTCTGTCTGAAACCTGACGCGGCAGTGCCATGACGAAGCTGGCGCCGCTGGAGGCCATCCTCTTCGACATCGATGGCACCCTCTGCGACTCCGACCCCATCCATTTCTGTGCCTTCCGCGACCTCCTGCAGCAGGTACACGCCGCTTAATTCTTTCTCTGCCGCTTGCCTTGTGCCTCGTCACTGCTTTGTGTTACCTCAGAATGGATCATGCTATAGCTTAGCTGAGTGTGTCTGAATGTCTGATCCAATCGTCTCCGTCCTTGCTGCAGATCGGTTTCAACGAGGGTGTTCCCATCACTGAGGAGTTCTACAGCGCCAACATCAGCGGCGGGCATAACGATGACCTCGCCCGGTCTCTGTTCCCGGATATGGATCACGAGAAGGCTATGCAGTTCATGGATGGCAAGGAAGCGTTGTTCAGAAAGTAAGCCGCCTATTACCCAGCTACTGTCTGTCTGTACCTTGTTTAATAAGCACAGCATTTTTTCTTTTTGCGAAATAAGCACAGCAATTTTTTTTTTGCGAAATAAGCACAGCATTTTTTTTTTTTGCGAAATAAGCACAGCAAAAATTAATCTCAACCCCGATCACATTATGAAGAATTGTGAATTCCTGCACTGAAAAACGAACTATCATTTATGGCATTGTTTCCGAGTTTAATTTTATTTAGAATACTGTAGTATGCATTTTTTTCAGAATTTTATTTTGGTATATTTATTTTTAACAAAAAAATAATACGAAACTGTTGTAAGGATTTTAATTTCAAGGTTTAGCTTTACTTTTCTTTAGACTATGAAGTTTAGTTGTCCCAGAGGAATCTGGGTTTCTAAATCTGAAACCATAGTACACTACAGCATGGCATTGTCTGGAAGGAATCTCTGAATGTTCCTAGGCTTTACTAGCAGACAAAACTCTCGTTTTAGAACAATGCCAACGTTCTCAGATTTCTAATACAAAGAGCCATGCACAAGTTCGAACATGATCATGTCAAAACGAAACAAAACTGCAATCTTGTGCTACTTGGATGCTTGTTGAATGCTGACCTGAAGCTGAACACCTCGCAGGCTGGCACCAGGACAGCTGAAGGCCGTGGATGGGCTGCACGACCTCTGCCGATGGATCGAAGGCCACAACCTGAAGCGCGCGGCGGTGACGAACGCTCCGAGGGCGAACGCCGAGCTGATGCTGTCGCTGCTCGGGCTCACCGACTTCTTCCCGGTGCTCGTCATCGGAAGCGAGTGCGACCGGGCCAAGCCGTTCCCGGACCCCTACCTGAAGGCCCTCGAGCTCATCGACGCATCGCCTGACCACACCTTCATATTTGAAGTGCGCATTTTTCATTGTTTTAGAATGAATTTCCGAATGTTTTTTCATCACCAGCCTAGACAGCTAAAATGGTCGATAAATGACAATAATTCTGTGTTCATTTGGTTGGTTTTGGCAAGGACTCTGCATCAGGGATCCGAGCTGGTGTGGCTGCAGGCGTGCCTGTGGTTGGACTGACTACTAGGAACCCTGGGAAGGTGCTCAAAGATGCAGGAGCGAGCTTGCTGATCAAAGATTTTCAGGACCCGAAGCTGCTGTCAGTGCTGGAAGAGGTGAAGCCCGCAACGGAAAATGGGCAAGCCTGATCGGTGATTCTTGTCGTAATAGAATGCCATGCTGGACAATTACATTGCACTAGAATAACTTGGGATCCTCGGCTGGATCCTGGAAGTGAGCGTGCAGAAGTTTGTGCCTGCGGCAGTGGACTGGTTCGTAGCATCTAACATTCCGGTGATTGACCAAGCTCTTGCTCCTGCATGTTATCAGCTTATGTCGACCATATTTTTAAGGGAAACATGCCATCTAATAAAGAGAGAAACTTCATGTACCCAACACTAATGCCCAATTTGGAGCATGAAATGGAGTTGTTCCTCAAGGAATCTTGAAAATTTATTTCGTTCAGATAAGGGTCCTGAATCCTGATGCTCTTCCTTAGTATGCTTGGTTGTTGGATTTTCTCTAGTAAAAAAGATATGCACATATATATCAGTATATTTTTTTATGTGGATTGCCGCGAGGTAAATTTTATGCACATATATATTAGTTTGCACCTAGGCTTAGAGCATCTCCAACAGTGCCCAAAATAGGTTGTTAAAATCTTGTTTTGGGAATCAATGGAAAAAAATCTTGCTCCAACAGTGGCCTAAACTGGTGGTTATTTTTTCCAAACTCCCAAAAATAATTGACTCTAGAGCTATTTTTGCCCCCTTAGTTTGTACTCTCAGTCTTGAAATTTAACTATTTTGAGACTACTTATTAAAAACTGTTAGAGGAGGAGGCTTTTTTCACTCTCAATAATTTTTAGCAAGTTTATAAAAATAATGTTTTGGGATTATTTTTCCTGGGCACCGTTGGAGATGCTCTTAGGAATACAATCAATGACCCCGACTAGACGTAAGTACGTTGCCCGAACCAGTAATAAACTCGTGAATCGTTGCTTTCTAGGCCATATCCGATCCAAAGCACACCATACACGACGAGTGGTCTTTAGTTGCCAACCATTCTCAGCACCGACACCTTTGTTAACTAGATTTACCATGCATTCACATCCTACGGGGGCATAAGACATCTATTAATAATTAAACCATATATACCCTAAGTAATGTGGATTCAACAATCCACATAATACAGACCAAATCAATGCGTAAAAAATGAGGAGGGAGAGAGGATACCTTGCCGTCGAAGATCTATGGATCAAATTAAACTTTTCAAGGTCCAATATGTCCATCGATGAGGTTGGATGAGTTGGGGAAGGAGGTAAAGTTAGAGGAAGGAAGAACAAATGGAACAAGGCTCGGCTAGGAGAAGACGGGCCTAGCTATGAAGCGATGCTCAGGCACCACGGGTGACAGTTGAGCGTGAACTCATTTCCGCTCTTCCCCCGGTCGCCCCCTAGTAAGCTCGGGCGGAACCCGCCGTCGCCGTCCCTACAACGCCTCCTCAGCTTCTCCCCTTGCTGCCACCAGAGCACCGTGTCGATAGTCCGTGTGGGAGCAAGGAGGTGGAGGGCGAGGCATCCCTGCCTTTCTCCCACCCGCCCTCTCCCTCAAACCCTAAACCTAGGTCGCAATTCGTTGGTGTGGATGCGTGTCTCTCTACCATACCTGGGACACCGCCTCCATTCCTATTTCCTTTCATCGCTTATGGGGCTACTCGTGACCCCCGCTGTTTCTGGGTCCCTCTCCAGTCTCCACACCAGGGTTTTTTATTTCGAACCGGACGTCCGAACCGCCGGCCAGCGGTAGCGGTTTACCGGTCCGGTTTGACCGGTTACCGCTAGAAACCGGACAAATTCAAATTTTGAATTCAAATTCACATATCCGGCGGTTTGGAGCGGTTAGCCGCTCGGTTTGACCGGTTAGCCGGACCGGTTTGGCGGTTAGCCGGTCGGTTTGTGTCCAAAAAGATGGGCCTTAATGGGCCGGCCACTTTTTTTTCTTTTTCTTTTTTGATTTAACTTGTATTTGCCGAAAAAAATACCAAATGAGCAAATATTTGAAAACTTTTTACACCAACAGATTACACGCACCTTGAAGTATTTTTAGGAATTTTTACGTCATTTTTCCATTTTTTGAATTCAAATTTAAAAATTTTAAATTTGGACCGGTTCAAACCGCCCCTAACCGGAACCGGTCCGGGGCGGTTTGGTCGGGAACCGGTCAAACCGGACCGGTTCCCGACGTTTACGTAAACCCTGCTCCACACTCGCTGCCGCCGGCCCTGGGCCCCAAACCGGCCTCGCAGCGTTGCACTTGGTCGGCCATCGGGGTCTCCGCCTCCTACTGCAACCAGCTCCGACTTGTCAGGCCAGCCGTGCCACCGGATCTAGAGCACCGGGAGATCTGCTTCTCCTAGTCCGTCTTCTGCGGCGGGGGCTCAGCGGTCAACGGCGCATCTCTCGACTGTGGGACTCGGTGGAAGCGGCGCGCCTCTCATCAATGAGGCGCCCAACTGCTCGCATGTTGCACTCAGTGGCCCGTAACCCCACTGTAGGGCCCATTGGCCGGCAGTTGAGCAGCACCCCATTAAGGGGACTTGGCGGCGACAACACACCTCTTGGCTCTGGGGCTCGGCGGCCAGTTGTGGCACTACAATACTGCACCCCATGACTTGTGAACTTTGTGGCCACTCTCGGGGTGGGCGGTAGAGCTCGCTTGCACTGTCGAACCTAAGATCGAATCTACATGCCTCTGTCGCTGGCACCGTGTTTCGACCTTTTCGATATTGCATCAAGCTATCGTCACCTCCTACCTCTCGGAGTTCATAGTTCCCTTCCCTCTTCGGTGGCGTGGTCCATCACCGGCACTCGTACAACGTCAAGTCGCTAGGTCGCTCCTTTCTTCGTCGTCGTCCCCTACATGCCTCTCTCCTCCTGTCCATCCGGCTCGCCCTCTCCTGCGGAGGTCACATTCCTCCTCCGATCCTTCCCTTACCCTCCCCCCCCCCCCCCCCACAAGGTCGTGCTTTGATCGTCCAAAGGTTGCTTTCTCTCGCCGTCGGTGTTTGCTTCTCGTGGGCACACCTATTTTCCCACTCGATTGTTTAGTCGTTCCATGGTCATTCTTCGGTTGTCGTGATGGTGATGCCTTTCTATCGTGCCTGCAAATGTTGCTCATCACTGTCACCATGGATTACTCGTTGCTATCCCATTACTTTGCCTTTCATCCCAAGCCCTATCGGGTTCGCTGTGAGTTGTTGTTTTTGAGGGGCCTATGGTAAAAGCATTGGCATTCGCCACAGTCGACAACAGTTGCGTCTTTGGATGCATTTCACCTTGTCGATTCATTGTTGATAGGTTTTGCTAAGTGAAGACTTGGTCTGCTCCCTCAAGAAACAGGCAGATGATGGTGTTGTTGACATCACATCCTCGCTGGAGGAATCGTCTTGCAGAACCTTTTCGCTCTACTCCGTTGGCTTTTGGTTGTTAGGCGGGCGGTGACTTCTTGGTGCCTTTATCTTTTGCAGGTATCGGTTGTCTTAGGATGTGTATGGTATTGATGGTGTGGCTGTTTCTTTTTGTTTTGTGTCTGGTTGTCGCACCTTAGGGTCTTTTAAGTTGTTTTATTGTAATGCTCTTTTTTTAATAAAAAAATATGTTATACACGTCTTTAAAAAAAATACTCGGCACCACGCAAGGTTTGTGAGATCTGTGGCAGAGGGTTCCTGCTATATAGGCATCATCGCATATGTTGGGTTCTATAACCTCGGCGACAGGATCCATAGATATAAGACTTCAAACGTGATTTTTTGTTTTTGGAAAACTGATCGAATTTTAAAAAACTTGGGAGACTCGTCGGTTAGGAAAGGAAGCTCCGAAGTCAATTCAAGCATCGAATCACATGCTGTCTGTTCGTGCGTATGCTCCACTTCGGGCCTTCCTCACCGCCGCCGCCGCCGCCTCCTCCTCTCTATATCAGCGCCCTCTTGAAGCAGAATCGGTATCGGCAGCAGCCAGCAGCAGCAGTATCAGCTTCAGCAGAAGATAGAAGAAGCGCGGCCGCATTTCTTGGACGAGGCGGGCGGCGGCTACTCCGGTGGACATGGCGACCGACAGGTGAGCCGCCGAACACATCTGGGTTTTTTCCTATCCTCTCGTGGCGACCTCTCTCGCTGTATCGCTGGAAATACTGGTGGTCATCATTCGCTCTGTCTAAAGTCTGAACCTTGACGCGGCAGTGCCCTGACGAAACTGGCGCCGCTGGAGGCCATCCTCTTCGACATCGACGGCACCCTCTCCGACTCCGACCCCATCCACTTCTGCGCCTTCCGCGAGCTCCTGCAGGAGGTAAAGTCCCGTGTCTTAATTCTTCTCTGTCATCGGCTTTGTGCCTCTGTACAACACTGTGCCACTGTGCCACCTCTGGAGTTTTCATCCATGCGTCTGAATGTCTGATCCAAGCGTCTCCGATCTGGCTGCAGATCGGTTTCAACGAGGGTGTTCCCATCACAGAGGAGTTCTACAGCGCCAACATCAGCGGCGCGCACAACGATGACCTCGCCCGATCTCTGTTCCCGGATATGGATCACGAGAAGGCTATGCAGTTCATGGATGACAAGGAAGCGATGTTCAGAAAGTAGGACGCTTATTACCCAGCTACTATCTGATATCATTTTTTTTGCCCATAAGCTCAACACGATTTAAACTCAACCTTGGTCACATTGTGGAGATTTGTGCATAGAATTCCTGCACCAGAAATCAAGCGATTTATCATTTATGGAATTGTTTCCGAGTTTCCTGCAATATGCATTTTATCATTTAGAATCCTGCGATATGCATTTCATCTTCAGAATTTTATTTCAGTATATTTATTTTTTTAAAAAAAAATAATACGAAGCTGTTGTCAGGATTTTAGTTTGAAGGTTTAGTTTTCTTTAGACTTTCAAATTTAGTTGTCCCAGAGGAATCTGAGTTTCTAAATCTGAAACCATAGTACAACATGGCATTCTGTGGCATCTCTCTGAGTCTTGCTAGGCTTTACTAGCAGATAAAACTCAAGTACAATGTACAGTCTATGGTATTTTGGAACAATCCCAGCGTTCTCAGATTTTTAATACAAAGTGGCATGCATAAGTTCCAAACATTATCATGTCAATGAAACAAAACTGCAGTCTTCTGCTACTTGAAGGCTTGTTGAATGCTAACCTGAAGCTGAACACCACTCAGGCTGGCACCAGGACAGCTGAAGGCCGTGGATGGTCTGCACGACCTCTGCAGATGGATCGAAGGCCACAACCTGAAGCGCGCGGCGGTGACGAATGCTCCGAGGGCGAACGCCGAGCTGATGCTGTCGCTGCTCGGTCTCACCGAATTCTTCCCGGTGCTTGTTATCGGAAGCGAGTGCGACCGAGCCAAGCCGTTCCCGGACCCGTACCTCAAGGCTCTCCAGCTCATCGACGCATCGCCTGACCACACCTTCATATTTGAAGTGCGCATTTTCCTTTGTTTCAAATTAAATTTGTGAATGTTTTTCATCACCGGTCTAGACAGTTAAAATACTCGATAAATCACAATAATTCTGTGTTCATTTGGTTGGTTTTGGCAAGGACTCTGCATCGGGGATCCGAGCTGGTGTGGCTGCAGGTGTGACGGTGGTTGGACTGACGACTAGGAACCCTGGGAAGGCGCTCAAAGATGCAGGAGCGAGCTTGCTGATCAAAGATTTCCAGGACCCGAAGCTGCTGTCAGTGCTGGAAGAGGTGAAACCCGCAACGGAAAATGGGCAAGCCTGATCGGCGATTGTAGTCATAAAAAGAATGTCATACTGGACAATTACAATTGCACTAGAATAACTCAGGATCCTCGGCTGGATCCTGGAAGCTGGAAGTGAGCGTGCAGAAGTTTGGTGCCTGCGACAGTGGACTGGTTCGTAGCATCTAACATTCTGGCGAAGCTCCTGCTCCTACTTGTTATCAGCTTCTGTCAACCATATGTTTAAGGGAAACATGGCATGTAATTTAAAGGAAATTCATGAACCCAACACTAATGCCCTATTTGGAGGATGAAATAGTTCCTCGAGGAATCTGGAAAATTTGTTTCATTCAGATAAGGGTCCTGATGCTCTTCTTCCTTATTATGCTTGGAGCTTGGTTCAGTTCACATGTTGGTATGTTTGCCGCATTTTCTCTAGCAAAAAAATATGCACATATATATTAGTACATTCTTATTATGTGGATTGTCGTGGGATAAATTTTGAATCTGTCCTGCAAGGCTGCAACCCTGCATGTTAGACTGAACAAGAGGATGTCTTCCTTGCAATCCAGAATAAATGAATAATGCATGTCTGTATTGTTCTTTTTTTTTTATTTCTTCCTCAAATTGTAAATTGCTGCGTTGGGACCTGTTATCCTCGTTTGTATTCCTATATGCAATGATTTCGTGGATACAATTTAAAACTTCGGTAGTACTATATTCTATTCCATCTTTGTGCCGAACTCGTCGCTGCAGGCAGCATCAGACCTTGGGTGCTCTGGAACCGCAAGGCAGATCTTTGCAAACAGAGAAAATCCATACAATGACAGAGGGATTGAGTTTGAGCCTGTCCTTAGACGGAAGAACAGGATCTAGAAGGTTAACTTGCTTACGTCGTCAACTGTCAGTACCCGATTCTCGTGGGCTGCCGTGCTACGGCGACATACTCGTTTTGTACGACAGTTGCGCAGCCTCGATGCGGCGCAGATGCTCGTGCTCCTAATCCTATGCGGGTGTTCATCGAAAACCTTTGGAGTTTGGACGGTCACGCTCTGCTCCGAGGAAACGCGCGCGTCGAACGGGATCGGTGTCAATGCCTACGGAGGTGATGGAAACAAAGAAGAACGCAGCTTGTTTGGGGTATACCATGGATGGGAAGAAGCTTCCGCTGCTCAAGTTTTTTGAGCTGAGCCCCCGAGCCAAACTGCAACTTGATCCCAATTCCTTCCTTCTCAGGGCTGCAATTCTGCTACAGATCGTACCCATTCCTGATCCTGTTCATACCCTCTTACGAGCGTCGGAGCGTGACAACACCACCTGTGCAGAACACTCACTCTTGTGAAAAAGCCTCACTTCGTTGACCACGGTCTTGATCCAGGGTTTTTTTAGAGGGACGGTCTTGATCCTGGTGATAAGCTGTACAGTAGAGGACAACACACTGGTCAGTAGTCATGACCGTGTGGGCCGGGCCCACGTTTCTTTCTGAATCTCCCCCTCTCTGAGAAACGGCCACACGATTTCGCGCCCTGAAACCCGCGATTACAGCAACGAATAGAAATTAATGCTAGTTTTGATTTTTTACAAGTGCAACCGCGCTGCCTGCATTGCTTCGTCAGTCCACTCCCTCCTCCATCCCAAAAGCAGAGATTCTCCCAGAGCGAGAGCATCCCTCAAGCCTCATCTGAACATCTGATCGAAACGTAGAAGTAGGAAGGTCAGTCTCCATTCCCCTCCTCTTTGATTTCTCACGCCGCCTTCGTTTCTTTCCTGACCGTTGCCTGCAAAGGCTAGTCAGGAGCCGGGAGACGATCTCTGCTGATCTCCACGAGACGCGTCGATTAGGGCGCAGAGGCATGTGATTTCGCCCTAATCGCTGGATCACGACTCGCTGATCCAATGAGCTCCCTGAACAACAGTGCTTATAGTCTTTAGTAAACGATTCGCCTTTCCTCGGTTTGAGTATTCTTCCAGGTTACAACTGATGCTATTGGTACCTGCCTCTGCCTACCCGGTCATATCTGATCATTCCTCACATAGTTATATAGCACAACTGCACAAGTAGGAAGCTTCGAAACTTAACAAGATCAGAACTGACGATAGATGTCCTGCCAGATTGACAGTACGTTTTGATTTTCTGTTCTCCACTTGGATGAATCATGTAGTACAGTGGAGGTCACTAATTAATTGCTTTTCGACAAAGCTATCGTTATGGCCCCCTCTTCACCTTTGGGCTGAACACTCATTTACAATCACTGCTAATCCATTCTCCATTTCGGCATCATAATCATTGTTTCTGTCTTGTAAATTTCTCTACGTCAGATTAATGTTAGAACTTGTGGACCGATTTCCACGTATTGCTGTGCATCTCATTTACTAATATTTTTTCTCAGACACGCAAACGGCGTCACGTATTTTCACTACTCATTTGCTATAAGTGGCAATCATAAACAATTCCCAATTGTCATTAGCAGGCCATCTCCTTGATCCATCCACGTTAGTTTAGTTCTAGTTGGTTAGTTTTGGCAAGGTCCATTCCAAAACAAGCAATGTGCTCCAGCTCATTATCGCCGTTTACTAGTCTACTTGAGCAGCACGAGTTCTCAAAGGGGAAATACTAGCCCGAAAGGGTGCACACAAGTAAAATACATTGAGGAGAGATCTTGTGGGGATGCTAATTATAATACTGAATCCTTCTGACTCCCGGTGCATTGTGAACGCCGCATGCTTCTGCTTTTTTGGGTATGTTCTCCCAATATAAAGAGTTGGAGCCATGCAGGTGTCACAAGATCAATGCATCCAGGGCTTCCTACTAAGGTAAGCTCCCCTCTCCTCTCTCCTCTCTAGAGGGCTTATCTTCAGGCTCCCTTCATCTGCCTGCTACTGTACTCTGTTTGTCCTTATTTGCTCCTCCACGTTGTTTGTCGTTAAATATTTTGAACAATATGTGTTTTGTAGTTATCATGGACTTGTAAAGTTTCAGTGATCAGTGACACATGAAAGAAGCTGCTGGGAACAGTTCCTTTTAGCTTCCTCTAGTCCATTTTAACATGGGAAATCAGACTTTTCTCACATGAAACAAACTTCTCAAATCATACTGTGTCTACAGTCAATTAGGCAATGCCTTTTTTAGTTCAATAGTTGCAATTGTTGTCTACTGGTTGTTTCCTTGTGGATTGTCCAGAGTAACGAATGCGAATCACGAAACAGTGAAGGAGTTATACTGCAGGTAGGACTTTGATCTCACATTTAGTGGGCGACAAGAACTTCCCCCCTTCAAATATCAACTATAAATAGAAGGTAGCAGGGTGATCTTTTCTCATCACTACTTCTTCATTGATCCTGTCCTGTTGTATGGTTCAGCGCAGTGGGAAGCCTGATTTGAGCAGTCCTGATGGAGCATTTCAGGAGAGGCGTCGAGTTTGGGATGGCCTCCTTCCAGAGATGCCATTCGATGTCCTGCCAAATAGTGATCACGCAATTCCCTTGCCTCAATATATTTTGCATATTGTCATACACGGTATAGACTAAACTAGATACTAGCTAGGTTTACTAATAATTCAGACTAGTTTATGTTTTAGCACTGCTTATTCGTTGGCCTCTCTGCATCTTGTGACAAATTTAGATAAAGGCTCAACTGTTGCATCTCATCAGTGCGGCGTCAGCATACTTTTGCAACATGTGCTACCCTCATCTCTACATACCATAGCTTTGTTTTGGACCGGTTGCATTGGGTAGGTGTGAACACATCGCCATTGCTGAATGTTCAAACAGGCAGAGAGTGCACAGATCGATGGACACAAGGCGGCTACCCGCTGTAAAGAGATGTCACGGCGTTCTAAGTGCTGCCGCCCTGAAGTGATGCCGGTCATCCCTGAGCAAACAATGGAGTTCCTATCTCGGACATGGAGCCCCTCCTCCTCGGATCTCTTCCAAATACTCTCCCCCAGTGTATGTTTATGCTTTATGTACACTTGTACAGGGACCACAGCTTCATTTTCTTTTCAGTTTTCACCAACAGAGTGTCGACAGCTATCTCTCAAGTCACTCCATTGTTTACAATCCACATGAAAAATATAGTACTATTTAACTTCAACTAGATGCATTGGGTGTATGCAGTTTCCATACTATTATAATTACCTTGTAACTGTCGGTTGTTGTGCTAATGAAGAGCTTGGGATCATCACCGGGGGAGGATTCTGAGCTAGATGAAGCAAGCCGAGATGGACATGGAGAAGGAGATGAAGGAGAAGAAAAGCATCTTGACACGGTCCATTTTGATAGAGGAACAAACCAACTGCTCAATCAGACATGGGTCAGTCAGCCATTCGGGCTCACGTTTGAACAATTAGCTACATGAGTTTTCACTAGTCTGAATGAGCACTTCTTTCTTCGCCTGACAGAGAATTCTAGCCAGTGGCAAGACTAGCACCGGACAGCGCCGGCAGAAGCTAGTCCAGCCTGCCTGGGTAAGCAAGGACAGAGCACAAGATCATATTCAATTCTGAGGTTTCTATCGGAACCTGGGATTTTTTTTAAAAAAAAAAAACTGGTCCACAAGCACATAGTATCACACTGAAATACAGTAATATTCATTGTAGCTTCACTAACAGAACAGTATAGCACAGTTGGTATCTTGTCGGAATTGGTACAGTGATTGCTTTGTTTTGATTCCACTGGATAAAAACAATTTGCAGCTCAACGTCGGGAACCTGAAGGCGATGCTGCGAGGCTTCCTGCTGGACAGCATGCCGGTCACCGGAAGCCGGCGAAGGAGGCGAAGGGACGAGCTCCGGCTACACTCGGCGCAGGCGCACGCCGCCATTTCGGTGTCTCAGCTCGCCGCCGCGGTCGCAGGCATAGTGTCAGCGTGTGACCTGAGGCCGGCCGCCACGGCCAGCTCCGGCGACAAGAAGCTGGGCTCCGTGCTCGCGTCCGCCGCGGCATTAGTTGCCACAGTGTGCGCGGAGGCCGCTGAGAACGCCGGAGCCAACCGTGGCCGCATCACGTCCGCCGTGAGGACCGGCCTGGACAGCCGCTCGTCAGCAGAGCTACTCACCCTCACGGCCACCGCTGCCACATGTAGTAATTTGCAAACCACGGCTAGAACAACGAGATTTTAAAATTAACTTTTAGAATCCATTCCATTTGTGCTAATAACTGCCTGATGCTTCTGTCAGGTCTTAGAGGAGCTGCAGCGCTGAAGCAGAGGGCAGCCGACCTCAGGGGAATCAGTAGCAGTAGCACTAGCAGCAACGCCATGGCCATGAGCATCAGCGCTGGCATCCAGAAGGGCACGAATCTCAGGGTTTGCCTGCCTTGTGGTGAGAGACACCACCAACCGTGTACCCCCTCCGTCCCACTTTATTCGTCGCTCGGAAATTGTGATCCCTCTTACAGTTGTGTTTTCCGAGCGACAAACAAAACATGACAGAAGAGTAGTACTACTATCTTTTTTTAAAAAAAAGTAGTGCTAGTGCATCATTGGTTGCGCAGGGTGACATGTCAAATGATGATTGTCTGTTGTATGTATGCAGGAAGGGTGAGCGTGAGGACGGTGTCCGTCTTCCCTCAGCGCGGCGGCGGCGGCGGCGGCGGCGCGGTGGTGCTGAGGCTGGGGAAGAAGCGCCTACGTGGCGCGTTCGCCACCTGCAAGGACTGTAAGTGAAGTAGCACTCACCGAAGCTATTCCCCCGCTGCATTTAGTCGTTGCCGCGCGCGTGCATGCGCGTGGGTGGGTGTGCGCGCGTTGGCTGTGTTAATTTGTCGCCTCGCCCCGGCGGCTCGATCGCCGTCGCCGGGGAAGAGGAAGACGACGAAGTGCTTGCACCGTAACACCTGAGCCGGTTTGGCCGGTAGCCCCGGCCGACACGGTTGTCTCTAATGAACGACCCAATCATCGATCACGCATGCCGATCTGGCAGGGCTTGCCGGTCCAGTCCCGTCACATTGTTCTGTTGTACCCTTTGTACTGGTGGAGCTGTCATGATTGGCTCCTAGCTGCTTGGCTGCACATTGTGTTCGTACCGGCTTCTTTGACTGCCTGATTGATCTGCCGTTTGGTGGTAGTGATGAACTGATGCATGATTTTTTTTTTTTCAGATGTGGTCTCGGCGGTCGGAGAGGGCGGCGGCCAGGCGGTGGTGGAGGGGCGGCCGGCGTTCCCGGTGACGCTGATCACGTCGGAGGAGGGGGCCAGGGTGGAGTTGCTGTTTGAGCACCAGATGCACTGCAAGGTCTGGAAGGCTGCCATCGAGGGGATGCTGGCCGAGGAGAAGCTCAAGAGAGACACCCGCAAGTGAACCGATCGATCGGGCTGATTGGGCATGTGCACTTTTGCTGTACCGATCGATGTTTTTTACGCTTCTACTTGATCGAGTAGATTTGGAGGATTAGTTGTTCTTTCTCTCGTGTGGCTATGCGTGTCTTGCCGTCTTTATGTGTGTATACGCATGGGAGTGAATCGAAGAAGTTCATAAAATGGTGAAAAACCTGCTGTAGAATGGAAGTTACGTTATTGCTTATACATATACTGAAGACCTTTCAATCACTTCGCTGTTCGTTGTCGGACAAAAAGATCGTGTAGTTTGCAAAAGACTCGGCCTTGTTTAGTTTCTCAATTTACCACCAACTTGGCACATTGAGATCTGTACCTTCTTTCACATGACATGCTACTCAGTGCATCAACTTGATGCCAACTTCCCGAACTAAACAGGATTTACCACATGCATTCATCAGCGAAGCACAAACAATAAAGGAGCACGCGCGCAGAGAACAAAATGCCAGAGGCAAAACGAAAAAGGTTATACTAGGCCATTGGGGGGACGGCCAGCTATACAAAGGCCTCATTTTGGCCCAGTTTTGCTTTACTGCCATGCCAATATTGGTGTGGAATGGGAAAGCACGGCATGTTTCCTTTAGGCCCAATTAGGCCTACTTGTCAGCTGAGGGGTGGCCCACCACCACTAACGAAAGGTTTGAAATCTGGGGGAGGAATTTTGAAAGACATTCGAACCGACCGTTCCGTCTCTGTCCACCCACTGTCCAAGGCCCACCGTCCTTATCTGACCGTCGTCTCAACATTTCTATTCCGAAACTATCCTTTCGACTTCTAGCATTGCTGAAGACTACCCTCAACGCAAGAGTAATCTGTTTGCGCTCGTTTTCTTCACTTTGTATCAATTGTAGAGATGGGCAATTGTAGAGATGGGCGTGGTTCGGTTCGGTCCACAGGTTCGCCGAACCGGCCCACGAAAACGCCCCTAATGGACCCCTTTTTCAATCATGACATCGATTAGGATCACCGTAGGATCCTGTGGTTCGACCCACAGCTCAGCTAACCGCCTGCGACGATGACCGGCATCGCACCTCAGATCCCACGCTGGTGCCACCGCCGGCGTGCTATCGTCGTCCTAACCCTCACCGCGGGGGTCGGTAAACTGCTGGGCACCACCACCAGCAGCCTACATCCTCTCCCACGTCCCCTCTCTTCGTCCATGCGCCATGTCTTCTTCTACCTCCGCTCAAGCAGAACACCGAGCACAGCAAGGGCGCCAGCCAAATTCGGCCTCCTACCTCAACGATTCTCAAATTCCCTGCAGCTGTAGCTCGCATCCATCGAGCCAACCCTTCCCCAGTAATATTGGCCGTCGTGTAGCATCGGATCCTGGTACATTGCAGAGTCGTTTGTCGCAGATCTTGTTTCCACTGCCCGCCTTCCTCCAGTGCAGCAAAAGGGACATGGCAGCTTGAAAGTGCATTTGGCCCCCTATGTGGGTTTTGGTGTTGATGACATAAGCAATTAAGGAGCTAATGAGATTATTTGAGATGTTGAAAGATTTAGAGCTACAAGAGATATATTTTGGAGAAAGGAAGTCCCTCTTTTGAAAAGGATGGAAGGTGATATGCTTTGTTGAAGATCTTTTATCATTTTCTATTTTGAAATTGAGCATAGGAAAATCCGTACTATTAAGAGGGATGTGGAGAATTACTTGGAGATGCTCAAAAGTGCTTAGTAGAGATGCTAACAACCTATGAGAGACACACAGGCTAACACACTTCACTTATCCTGAAAATCAGCCTTCTGTCGGAAGTTCCGACAGGCACCTATGGAAGTTTGGGAATACTTCCGCCAGGGTCGCTCAGCCCTTTCCCAACTAGAATTAATTTATTCTTCGAAACTTCCTAAGCTCATCGGAAGTTCCGACAGACACTTAGACAGCACATAACGGCTAGTTTTTGGATGAGCGGGTATAAATACCCCCTCACCCCTCCTTCACTTGGTGCTGCCCCCATTCGAACTACACACTTGCTCAAGCTCTCTCCCCTCTTCCCAAACCCTCTTTTGAGCCATTCCTTCATCCTCTTTGAGCTAGGGCTTGGGATAAAGCAAGATTGAGTTGAGAGCCTTGAGATTTGAGTTGAGGAAAGCAAACCTTTGGTCCCTTGAGCACTTGAAGCATCTCCGGTGATTGATTCGCGTTCATTACTCTTGGAGCTTGCTCCTAGACGATTTGGCATCGCCCGTGGAGTGCTCAACGGATTGTGAGCTCCACGGGAAGTTTGTATTACCCATTCCTTCGTGGAAAATGTAGTAAGTGACTCAAACTTCCTTTGTGGTTGATTTGAGGGAGGAAAAGGTTAGTTGACAACCTTGCTCTTTGTGAGCTCCTCAACGGAGACGTAGCTTCCTTAGTGGGAGTGAACTTCGGGAACAAATACTTGTCTCTTGTCCATTTACTTATTTGTTCTTGTTGTTCATACATGTTCATCTAGGTCTAGACCTTTACTTTACCCGATCTATCTCTACAAGTTTTTTCGCTTGATAAGATCAGATTGTATCATCTCCTGGCATCATTGCGCAACTTTTGATTCATACAGAATTTCTGATTTCGCTTTAGATTTTGAATTTCGTGAAGAACACACCCGTTATCGGAAGTTCCTAAGAGCTTCTGAAGTTCCGTTCCTTCGGAACTTCCTAAGAGCTTCGGAAGTTCTGAAGAACTTTACCGTTGCTAAGTATTTTTCAGGAAATTTGAAGAAACGCCTATTCACCCCCCTCTAGGCATCACAACGGTCCTTTCACAGCTGTCCGTCCCAGTGCCTGGAGATAAAGATATGCTGGCCAAGCGCGGAGGCAGGGCCAGGATGGCTCAGGCGAGCGCGCTACGCGGAGCCACGGAGGTGATGGTGGCAGGCGGCGCGAGCACCTGGGAGCGCGGTGGCGGAGGCAGGGCCAGGATGGCTCAGGCGAGCGCGCTACGCGGAGCCACGGAGGTGATGGTGGCAGGCGGCGCGAGCACCTGGGAGCGCGGTGGCGGAGGCAGGGCCAGGATGGCTCAGGCGAGCGCGCTACGCGGAGCCACGGAGGTGATGGTGGCAGGCGGCGCGAGCACCTGGGAGCGCGGTGGCGGAGGCAGCAGATGGCGCAAGCACCGGCGAGCGCGGCGGCGGTTGCAACAGGTGGCGCGAGCGCCGGTGAGCGCGCAGGTGGGGTAGCAGGCAGCGCGAGCATGGAGGCATGGCGACGGTGCGGGCGCAGGTGAGGAAGAGAGAAATTGGTGAGGAAGAGAGAAATTGGTGAGATTAAACAGTTCGACCCGGGAGAACCGTTGGTGCACCGATCTTTTTGCCGGTGCTCCATTAGCACGTATTGGTTCAATGGATCGAGTCCGGCTCGCTCCATGGAGCAACCATGCCCATCTTTAATCAATTGACCTGAGGCAATTAACCATCATCTTATGAGTACATTGCTAGTGCAAAAAAAAATCACTTATATAAGAATATAAAAGGTAGGGGCACATGACAAAAACGAATACAAAATAAATTTAGAAAATGGAATATAATATCGTCCCATGCTAGTTACTACTCTCTCTGTCCCTTTATAATTGTCGCCTGACAAAAAAAAACCTGCACCCAATGCAACCGGGGAAAGACGCTGCTACCCCAAGAGTCTGAAAAGAGAAACTCGTCGCCTAGCACGCTGTCAGAAGGGAAAGAGTTGAGACTTGTGGCTGTGAGACCGTGAATGTGAGACCGTGAAGGCAGGCAGTACAGGCGTACAACTAGCTACTCTGGCCGCTGGAGTCTAGAGGCAAGCTGCAGAGCGACAATTATTAGCCTGTAGCTAGAACGACGATTATAAAGGGACGGAGGGAGTAGAAGATATCACTTTAAACCAGTTTGACTTTAGGGGACGAAAACGTCTAGTCTAAATTTCATCACACCAATAGAGTGAATTTTACACATTCATACAGCCTTTCTTTTAGAGATGCAAATGGAATTTACGGTTGGTAACTGGTTAATGGGTATAAAAAAGAAGGACAGAGATTTGATTTTTGTTAGGGTTGCGGTTATTATATGGGCAATTTGGTGTACGCGTAACGATTTGATTTCGGAGAAAAAACAATTTACTTCCTTTATGCATGTTATCTTCCGGAGAGCATATTAGCTTCGATATTGGTCTCTACTGTGGAAATACAAAGGAGACTGTTCGATTGGCAAGCAAGGCATTGGAGGTGGTCGCCTTAGATATTTTTGCCAGAAATGGATGGAGAAGTAGCAATAGAATTTGCTTTTAATTTATCCATCTTGTTTGTGTGCATGTCCTCTTCTTTTTTATCAGCCTGTGAGCTGAGAATATTGTTAAACTTTGGCTGTGTGCGGCGCAGAGGCCAGAACAATTTTTTTTCTAAAAAAAAGCTTGAAATCCTTTTCGTATCGACAGAAAAAAAAACTCTTTCGGTGAACAAAACGGAGTTCCCGCCCGACGACTTAAAAAATGGATGGGGGCAAAATCGGAAGAGCAACGAAAAAAGGATGGCAGTTACCACCACAGCACACAGCAGTGACGCACTGACGCCTCTATCTGCTCGCACACCTCAGGCTCTCAGAGACAGCGGCGAGCTGTTCCCCTCGATCCTTCCGAATTCCGATTCCTTCTAGAATCTTCTGCGCCCCTCCGTCGCAACACAGCGCTTCTTCCTCCTCCTCCCACGCCAAGATGGCGACCATGGGGAACGTGATCGTGCTCGTCAACCGCATCCAGCGCGCCTGCACCGTCCTCGGCGACCACGGCGGCGGGGACGGCGCCGCCTCCCTGCCTACCCTCTGGGAAGCGCTCCCGTCCGTCGCCGTCGTCGGTGGCCAGGTCTGCCTCTTCCTATCGCCTCTAGGCCCTAGGGGATTGGACACCATTTTTTTTTGTTCCGTGATTAATTACGAGGACGCTTAATTGCGCGGTGACGTACAGAGCTCCGGAAAATCATCGGTCCTGGAGAGCATCGTGGGAAGAGATTTCCTGCCTCGAGGATCAGGTAGGCACTGAATTTTGGGTTAGCTACTGAACTTTTAGTCCTTTTTTTTGCTGGATTGATTTATGGTTTTGTGTTTTGGGCGAAAGGGATTGTGACGCGGAGGCCACTGGTGCTGCAGCTGCACAAGACGGAGGACGGGGCGCAAGAGTACGCCGAGTTCCTGCACATGCCAAAACGCCGATTTACTGATTTTTGTGAGCACGCTTTGTCGTCTTCTGTGATACGTACTTGTGGGGTTATTGTGGCTAGAGCTGCTTTGAATTAGTTTATAGGTAGTGGTAATTGGATTGCTATTATACTAGCTGGGTTGTATCAAGCAACAGTAAAATTGTTGTGTATTAGTATGCCTGCCTGCAGAAGCTTTGCGTAGTACCTTTTGATTGAAAACGCAGTCGGATTGCCGACTGATTTAAGTTCTATTCTAATTTCTACACCATGAGGATAACAATTGCTTGCTTTACTTAATGTGTTTCCTACTTGCTTTGTTACATTTGCCATTTCCGCATCTGTAGGGGCCTAGGAGGCTTGATCTTTTTATATCTGACTGCAGTGTAAATGCAATGATCAATTTTGTTCCATTTTTTTAATCAGACTTTTGCATCATGTACCCAAGGGTAGCATACAACAGGACGTCAACAATTACGACAAAACCTTTTAAACCAAAGCATATTGACATAGACTAAAGATCAAAACCAACAAGGTTCAAGAATAAAGAGGGTAAAAATGTGGCATATACAACATTATTGAAAACATCTGTCATTAGTGATTTTCTCAAAAATGGATTCTTTTTTATTTTCTGTACAAGAAATGACTAAAGGTAATCATTAAATCTATATACTTACAACAGATGGCAACAATGATTATTTCCTGCAGCTCTTGTGCGGAAGGAAATCGAAGATGAAACAGACAGGTTGACAGGAAAGACAAAGCAGATATCTCCAGTTCCAATTCATCTCAGCATATATTCTCCAAATGGTACTCAAAGTTGTTTCCTTGTTTTAAATCGTTGGTCAAGAGGAACATTACTGTTGCTTTTAGTTGATGTAAATCTTAATTTCACTTCCATGCCGTTTCTATGGCACTACATCATTACTATTTGACAAAAGTAGCATTGCATTTTTTTATATTTTCTTTTATTTCCAAAGCCATGTTTTGATAATTGATATTGATGCAAGCAGAGGCTTCTTTTGTACTAGTAGTTTGTAGTGCTGTTGATTTATGTACAGAAACATCCTTGTAGCTCCAATCTTCTGATTTTGAATGAATATTTACTTGGTTCTGTTGATTATTGCAGTGGTCAACCTAACATTGATTGACCTGCCGGGTCTAACAAAAGTTGCTATAGGTATTTAAATGACTACATTGCTTTTGTTCAGGTTCTTAACTCTTAAGGTTCAGCAAATTTTGAAGGAATGTTTTACTGACCATGTTTTTTTTCCAGCGGGGCAGCCTGAAAGCATCGTCCAGGATATTGAAAACATGGTGCGCTCATATGTAGATAAGGTATGGACGATGCAGACATCTATATAAGTAATTATGACCTTGACATGTAGTGTATGATTAAATGAGGTAATACGGCATTGGTAACACGTAACAGCAGCACGGCACCTCTGTTTGCCTTTCCAATAATTTTCTAATGCATCAGCTTTAAGACCTAACTCCTATGGTTCTCAATTCATCAGTTATATCATCTTAATTTCTTAGTGGCAGTTATTGCTATATCAGGCTACTAAGAGCAGATTTAACAGCATGTCTATTTTGCATTGTATTTAGTTGATAACAATCAGCAAACTCATCTGTCTATTCAAAAGCATCTAATTACATCGCTTGAGCTCACAGGAAAATGTAATCAGACTGGACTCTTACCACCTCTTCACCCCAAGTCATTGCATGTCTAGGGAATACTTTATGTTTTGCAGACCCTTTGATTTTCCTTCAAACAGTTTTATACATAATTCCTCTAGCATGGGCTTTATTTTTATGCTCACTTTCTATTGAGTTCAGGTTCCTATATGTGCCAATGTTTTGGTTTGCATATTGAATATGACTATACTCTAAGTTACAGTCATTAGCAAGTGTCCAAATTGATTTTTTCTTATGTGGTTGTATTTCCATATTTTTTTAGCCAAATTGTATTATATTGGCTATATCTCCCGCCAACCAAGATATAGCAACATCGGATGCCATCAAGCTTGCTCGGGATGTTGATCCAACTGGTATGAATCAAGATTTTACTCTTATTTGGCCATGATGTATTACTGCTATTAGCTGTTGGTGCCTGCTTCAATTCTGATGCTGAAACTTTTTTTTTTTGGCATATGCCTTATAAATTTGTTAACTCTGTTTTGCTTCAAACCTTTCGACATCATTTGTGCTTGGCAACAGTGAATTGCATGCAAATTTTTGCATGGACACCACATTTTTGGGTACAACCTGAAGTTTGTTCGTGCTAAGCATTTCCCTAGGTTGAAGAACGTCTGTGCCCCAGCTGTGCAAATGTGGGGAGTTTTGTACCCTACTAACTGGTTTTAGATTTCCCCTCCTAGAGTTTCCCAACATGTACACTAGAAAATGGGAGATTTTGTTTCTCGAATACGCAGAAATGCATATCATTGTATTGATAGAAGGAGAAGAGTATTACATAGACTCACACAAACACACAAACAGGACACACACACTGGACACACGGACTCACACAAACACTCCCAGGACACACAACCACACCACTCTTACAGCTCAAAGGTAAATGCCTGAAAGAGGCAAATATCAAGGACCTTACCAACGAAACGACCTGGAATTAGCCCACTCCCCTGACAGTGATCTGAGAAAGGCCCTTTGCTCCTGCCATATTCCACAGGTGCGCTTCATCCAAATGAAAATGGGAGAAATTGCTAACCTCATTTGCAGTATAACTGTTGTCTTCATGTCTACAAATCCACAACATTCAGACTTTCCGTTGTTCAGGCCACCTGAAAATTAATTTATAACAGATAAATATGGCATACAGGGAAATACACATAAAGGTCGAAAACACCACTGGAATAAGAGAACGAGAACTCAAATGTCAGTTACCAGATCAGCTTTGGATTGTGTATGATGTATAACAGTGCAGAATGATAAGGCGAGAGCTTGGTGGGACATAAGAGTAGAGAAGAACAATTCACAAAATGGATAGCCAAACAAGGCCTACCCCTTCTGTGACCAGGCCGAGGAAACAATTCAGCATTTGCTATTTTCATGTATTTTCAATCGGTGGGTCTGGTTTTTGGTGCTACAACATCTTAATTTGCCTGCTGTAGCACACACATTGATGACAACTTGCTTCTCTAGTTGAGGGGGGAAAGGCTATCAGAGGTGTGCCAAAGGAAAGGAGAAAAGGACTTAATTCTCTCATCACTCTTGTATCCAGGTGTCCTGGGAGATTTGGAAACACCAGAATTCTTGTGTGTTCGAAGAAACATCGCCAAACCTTCATGCTCTTATCCAGACAGTGGGTGATGAGTGCACCTTGTCGTGTATGGCAGGTGCTTCTAAAATCCAGGAGCTTCTTGCAGGGTCGCTGGCTCCCCAAGCTTTTCTTGGTTGGTCTGGTCTTGTTCTTGCTTCCATGACTCGAGTTCCTAGTCTGGTGCTGGGTCTAGTCTCTGGTGTTGTGTGTGAGTGTGCCAGTGGCCCCGGTTTTTGGGCTATGATTTTGTACTCGGTTGGAAAAAGTCCTATTGAGGTCCCTCAACTTTTGCCTAAGTCTAGTTTAGGTCCCTGAACTATAAAACCGGGTAAAACGCGTCCCTCAACTTTTAAAACCGTCCATATTACGTCCTCCAGCGGTTTTATACGGTTGTTTGCTACAGTAACCGTGGGTTTGCTACAGTTACTGTAGCTTTGCATTTTCTTTTATTTATTAATTTTACTAAATATTTGAAAAATTATAGTAAATCACATAAAAATCATAAAATGAAAACTCTAATTTTATTGGACTCTATATGAGTAGATCTACACACTGAATATATATTATGGTTTGCTTTAGTACAAAATTTTTGTTGCACCTTTAGATCTATGCTCGTCTGGAAATAATATAAACTGCACCTATGAATTGATGCAACAAAAATTTTGTACTAAAGCATACCATAATATATGTTCAATTTGTAGATCTACTCATATAGAGTCCAATAAAATTAGAGTTTTCATTTTATGATTTTTATGTGACTTACTATAATTTTTCAAATATTTAGTGAAATTAAATAAATAAAAGAAAATGGAAAGCTGCAGTAACTGTAGCAAACCCATGGTTACTGTAGCAAACAACTGTCTAAAACCTCTGAGGGACGTAATATAGACGGTTTTAAAAGTTGAGGGACGCATTTTACCCGGTTTTATAGTTCAAGGACCTAAACCAGACTTGGGCAAAAGTTGAGGGACCTCAACAGGACTTTTTCCTACTCGGTTTGGTTTGTCTTTCCTCTTTCGTAATCGAATGCTGCGTTATTCAAGAAAAAAGGAGCCTCTTGGAGTGTTGGTGTATTTACGGTAGATGTCGCTATGTCACCCATCCGTCTTTTTGTTTCTGCCCATGGCTTAGACCACTGCTTTTCGTGCTCTTAGATTAAGTCAACTTTTCATTGGACATGTTCTCCATACCAACACCAGTCCATGTTTTTTGCTCACCTAGTTATTTCTTACCTGAGGGATTTTCTTAAATTTCTTCAGGTGAAAGGACATTTGGTGTGTTGACTAAGCTTGATTTGATGGACAAGGGAACAAATGCACTTGATGTACGTGCCTATTACTCTTTTGTTCTGTGTCAATGTTGGACATAATTGGAAACTTTATTGTCTTTGGACTCTGCAACCATTGGTGCCTATTTCAGGTTCTTGAAGGAAGAGCTTACAGATTGCAGCATCCCTGGGTTGGAATTGTAAACCGTTCACAAGCAGATATCAACAAGAATGTCGACATGATTATTGCTAGGAGAAAAGAGCAAGAGTTCTTTGCCTCTAGTCCTGACTATTCCCATCTAGCCAGCAGGATGGGTTCAGAATATCTTGCTAAACTTCTTTCACAGGTTTAATGCATTCTTATGCTGTTTTCATTTCTATTGTTTATGGGCTAAAAACAGTGGAATGACGAAGTGATGTTTCCAACCTTAAGGAATTAGAGGCTGTGATCAGAGCACGCATTCCAAGCATAACATCTTTGATAAACAAAACAATTGACGAGCTCGAATCTGAGATGGATCACCTTGGTAGACCTATTGCCTCTGATGCTGGGGTATCTTACCGACCATTTGAGCTTGATTGCATTGAATTCAAGTATTCAAGTGAAGTAAGAAATATCTTGTCTTTGCTTTTGCAGGCTCAATTGTACCTCATCTTGGAGCTTTGCCGTGCATTTGACAAAATATTTAAGGAACATCTCGATGGAGGGTACTTGCGTATAAGTGATCATTTTTTTAATTTTCTAGACTATGCCCATTTATTGGTTGTTGAAGACTGTCTGAACACCTGAAATGTGAATGTAAATATTGCAGACGACCTGGTGGTGATCGAATATATGGGGTTTTTGATAATCAACTCCCTTCTGCTCTGAGGAAGCTTCCATTTGACCGTCACCTCTCCGTGCAAAATGTTAAGCGGGTTGTGTCACAGGCAGATGGTTATCAGCCTCATTTAATTGCTCCTGAGCAAGGGTACCGTCGGCTGATTGAATCTGCTCTCAATTATTTTAGAGGACCAGCTGAAGCTTCTGTAGATGCTGTAAGATATCTTCTTCCTGTGCTGAATGCAATAGTGTTTTGTTTCATCAATTGAAAAGTCTCTGTCTTTACCATCACTGCAGGTGCACTTTGTTTTGAAGGAGTTGGTGAGGATATCCATTGGGGAAACTCAGGTTGGTCCCTTGTTTCTTAGATACCAAAGTCTCTATTACACCCCTTTCCCCCTGTACTTTAGTTACACAACTTGCTGCATCTTTAGGAATTGAAAAGATTTCCAACTCTTCAAGCGGAGCTTGCTGCTGCATGCTATGAGGCCCTCGAGAGATTCCGTGAAGATGGCCGAAAAACTACTCTAAGATTGGTTGATATGGAGTCAGCATATTTGACGGTGGAATTCTTCCGCAAGCTCCCACCGGAAGTTGAAAAGACTGGAACTGGAAATCCCAGAACCGCAAACCCTCCCACTCCCTTGGATGATCGTTACACTGATCCACACTTCAGGAGGATTGCTTCTAATGTGTCCTCATACATTGGCATGGTATCTGAAACGCTGAAGAATACTATTCCCAAGTCCGTTGTTCACTGCCAAGTCCGTGAAGCTAAGCGCTCCCTGCTTAATCATTTCTATACTCAAGTGGGCAGGAAAGATGTGAGTAACCTTGGTTTTCTTTTTCTTTTCTTTTCTTCTCATTTCTCCTCTTATCAAACCTTCCGGGGATAAAATTTGCTTTTTCAGGCTAAGCAACTTGCAGTACTCCTTGACGAGGATCCTGCACTCATGGAGCGCAGGCTGCAATGCTTCAAGAGGCTTGAGCTGTACAAGTCTGCACGTGATGAGATTGATGCTGTGGCATGGACACGATGAAGGTAGTAACATTTGACATGCTCGTAATCAGCCTTCTTAATTAGATGTGTTGTGATTTGACAAATGCAGAATTAACTGCCAGGTATTCTGCACTTTTGTTGTGCAGTCTTAGTAGACTGATAACATGTCTTGTATATTAGCGGAATTAGCCTGTTAATATCAGTGGTGTGCTTGTGTTATATCTATGTCTCGGCTCTTAACTACACTAGAATACAAATTGGAAAAAGTCTATATCACACCCCCACCTATGGAGGGTGGACTACATAACCCCCCCAACCTATGAAACGGTCTATATCACCCCCTGAACTTCTCAAAACCGATCAAATTACCCCCTAAACCATTTTTCAAAATCATAGTAAATCACAACAAAATCATAAAATGGAAAATCAAATTGTGTTGGACTCCAAATGAGTAGATATACACACTGAATATATAATATGTTATGCTTTAATGTATTTTTTTACAACTATGGAGAAAAGCATAGATCTAAAGCTATAGTGAAAAAAAATGTACTAAAGCCTATCATATTACATGTTCAATGTGTAGATCTACTCATTTGGAGTCCAACACAATTGGATTTTCTATTTTATGATTTTTTTTAAACTGCTTTAGGGGGTAATTTGATCGGTTTTGAGAAGTTCAGGGGTGATATAGACCATTTCATAGGTTGGGGGTTATGTAGTCCAACCTCCAAAGGTTGGGGGGTGATATAGACTTTTTCTATTGTATTTATTTGTCTTTGGTAACCCATGTGAAGTTAGTTTCATGGGATGCACGTGTTGATTCTTAAGCCAAGTCTTTCATTCAGTGGTAAGTGTTGACTGCAAAATTGGACTTTCAGGTAACTGCATTTTGGTGCAGATTGAATATTGTTTTATGCAGCTTGGCCCCAGTCAAACATAGATAATAAATCCGCAATGTTGGCTGTGACTGAGCACCACCATGCAACTGAATCAGGGAGGTTATTTAGGGCAGTTAGTAGTAGGAATTGGATAAGAGTGTCTGTGTCTGATCATTCTTGGCCTGCTCAACCTGCAAGACCCGTCTGCCGTCTACCTTTATTTGTTAGTATTGCACTATTGCTGACATTTTCCACTTCCGGTATGAATGAGAAATTTCCCCGCTGTCGCCTCTGTAGTACCTGAGGGCCTGGTACTCCAGAGACACTGATGCAGCCATGCTGGAAGGCAGCAAGCTGAGGCGACCTCGCTTTGCATAATTGCATCAGGCTTGGTCGTTGACACCACGGGCGCAGAGGTTGTCCACGCGCTACATCCAAATCAATCGGATCGTGGTTGTGTTGTTTGCCAGACAACGGATGGATATGAGCAAGGAAAAAGGAGAGCCGGATTCAAAAAACGAATACCCTAGTACGCGCAGGTTGCGGAGCACGGACGGCTGACGTCGCACGCAAACGTGTGTGCCGACTGCGAGCGTGTTCACGATTGGCAGTGCAGGATCGATCGGAGATCAGTCTTCCTTTGACGCATCGCTCGGAGTCGGACTCGAAGTCGCCGACTCCGATCAGACCCGCCTGGCGCTGCGCATGGCCTATATACATACAAGTGGTACCCAAATTAAATAAAGGAGTAAAATTGCTTTGCTTTGCTGCTCCCCATCCCCGTCTGATCCAGAGACCGATCCTTCCTCCCTTCTTCCAATCATCTCTTCTCCGGCGAGGCGGGAAGAGATGGACGACAATGGGCAAGGCCCATGGTTCCTGACTCCTGACAGGATTATCTATTTCAGTGGCGACAACCCCTACGCCTCCGGGAGACGTCGCCGCTACGACGACACGCCATTCGTCTCTTCTCCGGCGAGGCGAGAAGAGATGGACGACGATGCGCAAGGCCTATCGTTCCTGACTCGTGACAGGATTATCTTCGTCCATCGCAACAGACAAAGGTGGAGACGTCTCCGCTACGACGACATGCCGGTGCCGGACCCTAATGGCTGGCCGGGGCTGCTCCCCCAACCCCAAGCCGCCGCTGGTGATCACCGCAGCAGCAAGCGTGCCCGCGTCGCCGCCTCCAGAGAGGCCATCCTGGGCCTGCAGGAGGTGACGGGTCGCCACTGCTTCGGGGAGGAGTGCGCCATCTGCCTGAACGATTTCCGTGCCGACGAGACCCTGAGGGCGATGCCCTGCTCCCATGCCTTCCACCAGCACTGCATCTCCGAGTGGCTCCGCCGCAATGGCGTCTGCCCTCTCTGTCGCCACCGGCTGCCCACTGCTTCCACGCCCAATGAGGAGGAGGAGGAGGACGAGCAGGACAGCGATGACGAGGAGGACGGCGAAGACCAGGTGTACTCGGTGGTGCACAACGCCACTGGCATTGCTTACACACCGGAGGAGGAAGCCGAGCAGGGGGGCGGCGGAGGCGGCGAGGAGGACGGGGAACACGAGGAACACAGGATGAGCGGCGCTGGCATTGCTCTTGCGGAGGAAGAGGAGCAGGACGGCGGCTGCGATGAGGAGGACGGGGAAGACGAGGACGACATGGAGTGGGAGGACGGCGGCATCATCCTTGACGAAAGCAGTTGAGCTGCTGGTGCCCGGCACAGGATCGGATAGCTTTTGCTTCTATGCATTTAGTATTTGTACCAAGAGAGGCAATCTTGTTTATCATGGGCCCGATTGGTTGCCTGTATAGGAGGCCAGCCAGGCTGTCCAGATGCAAGGGTGGGCTGATTGGTCGCCTGAATTAGGTGGTGGGCCTGGTTCGTTGGATGCAAGAGAAGGCCACGGGCCTGGCTCATGTGATGCAGAAAATTTCTTCGTTTCTGCTGGGCCTGGCTGGCTCGGTGCAAGCTGCTGTACTTGGGGCCAAGTGCAGTGACACAAAATGAATACAGGCGCAGGTAACCAATCGGCTGCTGGGTTGAGCATGGCTGCATGCGAACGGAAACCAAACAAAAGCTCATTGCATGACCAGAGCCTGGGCCACGGGAGCGAGGTTGTGCAGATACGAGTCAGGCTGGTTGGGAAGAGAACCAATCAGGCCCCATGTGTGTTCAAAGCCTGGAATTCATGCTTGTGAAAGCATATTCTTCTCCATGATGGATTGGATCCTCTTGTTACTTCCATATAGCCTTACTTTCATTTTATATCTTCTGCATCCGCTGATGCCCTGACCTAGCAAGCACATGTAATTAGCACACACATAAACATCTGAGCCAGCAACCTCTTTGTTGACGACCAAAAATGGCTTAAAGCCGATCAGGCTGGAACAGCCGGTCTAGACCGCCTGTATACGCGGTTAGACTGGCTGGGCCTTGTAGCCGATCTGGCAATGTGCCAGGCGGTCTAACCCCCTGTCACAGGCGGTCTGACCGCCTGTCCCCGAGTCCGAGTAGAATCAGGTTTTTGCACGTTTTTAGATCTGTACAAGGACTTCCTTGCGGGGCAAGACCTCCCCACCCTATAAATATAAAGGGTCGTGGCCGACTGAGGACCTCTGCCCAATCGTACAAATCATTGTTCTACTTTTTATCTTCAAACCCTAACTTTTCCAACCCCTTTCCTTCCTGTCTCACACGGCCCGTTTGGCAGCCTTCTCTGCATCTTCCTTCAGCTGATCCTTCCCGCCCTCATCAGTGTCGACAGCGGTACCATCTCTGACATATACCAAAGCAGGTGAGGAGGAGGAGTTGAGGTCACCTGAAAATGCGCTTGCTAGGCGGCGGCGAGGCCCGCGGGGGACCGACACTCGCCCCTGTAGCGGCCATCCCTATCTCCTTGTCCGCCTCCATCGTCACCAAGGGAAGCCGCAGCGGCGCTGCTCCAGTGAGTCTCCGCCCGCTTGCTCGGCGACAGGGAGGCCCGCAGGAGGCCGACCGGCGCTCGCCCCTGTCGCGGACGTCCCTCCCTCCTTGTCCGCCTCCATTGCCACTCAGGGAAGCCGCGGCGGTGATGCTAGTCTCCGCCATGACGAGGCGGTGGACGGTTACGGAAAAAGAAAGCAGCCGAGGTGGATTTCTTTTGTTTTCTGCGGTAACAAAATGGAAAAGGCGGACTTGCAAGGAGAACCGTTGCCCGGACCAGCCCGCCGGGCAACCCCCCCCCCCCCCCCCCCCCCCACATCCCGATCCCGCACGTGAAACAGTGTTGGAGGAAAAAAAATTCATAATGCACAAACCGTGTATCCAAGTTGAATTTCGATTGCACCATTGCGTTTGTTACAGTAAGAGCTTCAAAACTAGACCACATTTGATCATGTTTAGACATAATCTTTTTGGAACATTTTTTTATACAAGTTGAAAAAATATACATGCGGAATAAAAGTTGCACAAAATGAACAATATGTTCTATTTCAACGTCGAACATATTATTTTAGCTGTTGGAACAAACTTTTCACATAGGCAGAACAAAAATTATATGTAGGTGAAACAAAAGTGATGCGATGGAATCATACCATAGAACAAATTATCGTAGCCGTGGAACAATATTTTGCACGAGCAGAACAAAATGTTACATGAGTAGAACAAAAGATGCACGGAAGGAATGTAACGGGACGGTACCACAGAATAAATCATCCTAGCAAATTATCATAGCCGTGGAACAAAATTTTGCACGAGCAGAACAAAATATTACATGAGCGGAACAAAAGATGCACGAAAGGAATGTAACAGGACGGTACCGCGGAATAAATCATCCTTGGCTGCGGAACAAAATCTTATACGGGCAGAACAAAATTTTATGCAGGCGGAAAAAAAAACTACACGGACGAAATATAATGAAGCAACACCACATAACATCTCGTAGTTGTTGTGTAAACAATCTAAGCAACACAATTTGTTCGGTGTTGAACCGAATTGTTCCGCTTGTATAAAATATGTTTAAAAAAAATTTAATCTAAATATGTTTGAGTGTGGTCTAGTTCTAAAGATTTTGTTATAATAAACACAATGATGCAATCAAAATTGTGAAAGGGCCTGTAGCCTAATGGTTAGAGCACCTAAGTAGCACCCAATAAACCCAAGATCGACTCCCTGTGGGAGCGAACTAAGTTTGGAATAAAAAAAAATTACACAAAAAATAGGTTGGTGTTTCCCCTACTGACTTCGGTAAAAAAAAATATGATGCAATCAAAATTTAATTTCCTTAATTTGTGAGTTATGAATTTTTATAGAGTATTTTTATATGTGTTGTACACACGTGAGGGTGGGGGTGCCCGGACGGAGGTTATCGTCCGGGTACCCGGACCATGGCAATTGCGAGGAGAACCGGGGATCGCAAGTTTTATTAGGAGGATAGGAAAGTTGTTTTTTTTTGTTTAAGTAAATTGCACCCACCATACAACAACTTGTCATGTGGGTGCAGATTGGTCCAACAATTGTAAAATACTCAATTTAGTGTGACAACTTAACATGTGAGTGCATATTGGTCCATCAACTTGTAAAATGCTCAAGTTAGTACAATATCTTAGCAAATTGATACATATATATAGTCTAAATGTTATAATGACGAATATTTGGCTATGCAGAGAGGCATATGAGGGAATAAGGCATATATTGTGTCATTTTTTGATTCTACATCTCAATAACATGACCAAAATTAATTAATTTTATTTTTTATCGTCTTTTAAATTTGATGCTCTGATATTTTCTTATAACTTTTCACACTACTATTTTTTATATTTTCATCTTACCACAGTGGAATTAACTAATAGGTTTTATTTATTTTCATCACACTAAATACTTCATATAAATCTATTTATAACTGATACATGTTATAAATACAGCCTTAATGAATTAACTAATAGGTTTTATTTATTAACAATTATAGTTAAAGGAAATAATTTCTATCTAAACTTAAAGCACAAAAATAAGCACAAATCAAGCTTCTATTGTCTGAATTAGAAGAACATAATTTTATATGGAGAAAACAAAATTTCTCTTATTTTCTAAGGTGAGTATATTTTTTAATTTATAATAAAGGTTATATCTTGGATAAATATATCGTCACTATAGCGTGAATATCAATGGCCATGCAATGATCAATTTTTTGTTTCGATGCAATTATGCCATGCATTTGTTGTTTGTCGTGGCCAATTACATGTCAATATAACATTTGGACTCTGCATGCACTAATTTGCCAAGTTATTGCACTAAGTTGAGTATTTTACAAGTTATTTGATCAATCCGCACATGTATATCAAGTTGTTGCACTAAAATGAGCACTTTACAAGTTAGTGGACCTATTTGTACGCACCTAACAAGTTGTTGTATGGTGGATGCAATTAACTCTTTTTGTTTTCTTTTTGAAACGATGAGATTCCGTTAAATCACAGATAGAGTACAAATATGGGGCAAAGATCACATTACATAGTGATGTTTGCGCTAAGGCTTGGCATAAAAACAAAAAGACAATTACAAGGTACAATAATCAGCCTTGCTTTCTTTGCAAGCGCATCTGCTGTCCTGTTTGCCACTCTTCCAATTTTGATGACAGAAAATTGCCTTTTATTTAGCTCAATGTGAAGGTTAGTGCTTGACTGAGAATTACCGAAAAGATGACTACTTACACATTAGATTACTAGTCACATTGAAAAATGAAGGTTAATGTTGGACTGAGAATTGCGGAAAAGATGATTACTTACACATCGGATTATTAGTCGCATTGAATAATGAAGGTTAGTGATAGACTGAGAATTAATCAAAAAATGATTACTTAAACATTGGGTTACTAGTCACATTGAATAATGAAGGTTAGTGCTCGACTGAGGCAGCGAGCAAATTGATGAATCCCATAGGTCCACGTCAAAGATGTAGCGGTGATGCAATAACGAGTAACGAGCTACTAACACTACGTTGTGACATGAACTTCCGAACTCAAGGAAATGAGAACTAGTAACACTATATTTAGATTGATGAAAAAACAATGTAGCTCCAGAAAACTATTGTAGCTAAGTCATGGGAAGTGTGTCCTGTGAGAAGATGAAATAATATAAATAGTGAAAAGTGAGGATGAATAGCATTTTTTAGCAATTTGAACAGGACCGGTTGAAAGAGCATCTAGGCCTCTCAATTGGTTTTGGTGATTAATGACGACATGATCATTGCGACTAATGTTTGTTTTTGCAGCGGCAATTCTTAAGTTAGAGCAACAATGGGCTTTCATTGTTGAGATGATTGTATTGGTGCAAAAGATATGCCCGAAGATTAAGAAGCTAGTTCTAAGTGCTGTTCGGATGATGAGAGACACTTAGAGTAGTTTAGGTTTTATTTTCCTAGAGTTATGTGGGGTGCACACTTGTGAAACCTAGTGTTAGTGATGAGGACATCCCAGCCATGGATACAAATGCACAAATGTACGAAGGACCAATTACACATAGCCAAACAAAACAACTCCGAAAAGATGTGAACTCACTCCTTACTGCAATGAACATCAATATAACAAAGAATGTTATACTAACTAGGTGATTTACTTTTTTTTTGCTTAGATTCACTCATGAAGATACTCGTCCGGGTTGTTTGGCCTCGTGCTAGGGTTCTTTATTACTCGCGCCGGGGTTCTTTTGGACCGAGATCGGGGTTCTTTTTCTCATGGTTCCCGAAGGCTACGAAGGCGAATGAATACTTGTTGGAAAGATTATTAAGTCTACTTTACAGAAATAGAAAGATCAGGGTTCTTTGGAATTCCAATGCCAAAGTTCCAGGTTTTTCTTTTTAGAAGGTCAAGAGCCATCTCGAGAATTATCCAGGGTTAAATTTTCATTCAAGGCTGTACCATCTAGGGTAGAATCACGGAGCATATTATATATGATTGGAGGCATCTTTAAGTATATTTTCCAGCCCAACAAACGGCTTGTCATTTGGATTTCGCAATAAGTAGTAATGCTTGTTTTAGTGGAGACTGCACAACATCCAAAGAGACTCGCGAGAACCGAAGAGGACTCAATAAATGGCTCCACCACTTGGTTTGCCACTTCCAATGTGGTGCTTTCAGTTTATATTTATCTTAAACTCATCTAGGAGGGTTATTCCTAGTATAAATATCCCCTATGTGCTACTGAAAACATATCTTGATTACTGATAAACAAAGAACCTCATGTGGTTTTTCAGCCACGCTGCTGAGTGCCTTGCGCACCCTTGCTCTTCCTTGTTCTTCTTAAACTTGTGAAGAAGATCCCTCTGGGATCCCCTACTTCGTGCTCTATGGTTGCCGGTTCGGCTGCGCCGATTTGTGTGGTTTAGTTCCGTAATCTGTGCTCTACAGTTGCCGGTTCGGCTATGCCGTTTTACGTGGTATTACACCCGGATTGTGGTTATGCGGTTGTTCAGAGATCGAGTCGAAGTCCGCAAGGTTTCGGTGCCTCTCTCCTCATCGCTTTGTGGCATCCAACCTTGGCAGGTATAAACTACTTACGCGCTGTTCGCAACAAGTTATCTCTTGTTCGTTGACCTACTGTCGTGAAGATCGAACCACCCTCTTACCAATTCATATCGGTACCTATCAGCTAGGTAGTACAAATGAAGCCCTGGTGAAGGTTGGAAACTCCAAGAATTTGAATTGGACGAGTTTCAGCCTAAAGAAGTTTGAATTCAGAGAAGTTCAGCTAGGACCGACTAATTAGGTGCTCACAGGTGCAATGGACCAAACCAGTCGGTGTCCTGTTTGCTTTGCGAAGTAAACAGGGGCACCGACTCATTCGGTCCTTGTCAGTATGGTCCACCGATTCAGTCGGTGCCCCTAGGGCCATGTTCTAGCCTAAGTCAAGTGAGCATTGATTGATTCGGTGGTCATGCGTGACCCACTGAACCAGTCGGTCATTATGACTAGAAATGATTTTTCTATTGTATGATTTTGGGCCGGACCGATTGATTCGGTGCCACCCAACCAAGGCCCACCGAATCAGTCGATGGCCTCCAAGTTCCACTTCGAGGCTAAGTCCCTAAGGAGACCGACTGAGTCAGTGGGTACCACCCAATCGGTCAGTCATTGTGGTCAGAAGTGGTTGTCCGGCTGTGATGCGCACCGATTGATTCGACGCCCCTCAGCCGGACCCCATCGCATCAGTCGGTGGTCCCTGGCTAGCCTTTGAAAGTTCAAATCAAAGGAGGCACTGACTGAATTGGTGGTCACCTTTGGAGGGCACCGAATCAGTCGGTCTCTCTACGTCAACACCAACGGCTAGGGGATTTGAGTGGGCTATTTATAGCCTCTCTCCTCCTAAATTTGCGCTCTCTTGCCACACGAAATTCATTATGCTCCTAACTAAGATTTGAGAGCCACTGAAGGTAAGAGAGGCACTTGGACTTATTGGAGTTCTTGGTTTGAGAAAATTAATAAGGACTCTTCTTTAGTGCTTGGGAGTAGCAAGTATGCATCCATCTAGCTTTTGGTCTAGTGTAGGTCAAGTGAAGATCTTTGACATGTTACTCTTGGTGAATCGGCATCACCTAGACGGTTTGGTGGTGTTCATCTTGGAAGCTCACATGGAGATCGTGTGAAGTCCCAAGAAGGTGTACACGGTATTGGAATCCGTTGTTTCGGAGTGGGGAATGAATATCCACTACGACTTGATCCATGCGCGGATCAAGGGGAAGCTATACCTTTGTGCGGGTGCTTCGACGAGGACTAGGGGAAGTAGCGGACTCCTCGATACCTTGGGAAAAATCGTCTTTTTACCCTTCTCTTTACTTTGTGCAAGTTTACTTTCTGTATTTCAATTTTTAGACTTACCATGCTAGAATAGGGTTGTAACTAGCTTGCAAAATTTCTTTTGTCAAGACACACACACCTTTTTTTTTTTGCTTTGACTATAGGACGACTGAACTTGACCCACTTTCTTTTTTTTTCGAATCACACAGTACAAACGCAGACGCTCACAAACACGCACGCATACTTGCCCCTACAAACATACGCACTTGTAGGCATATGGGGTGAATTGGCTTATTGCGTAGGATTGTTTATTACATTAAATTTATAGAAGTCTAATTCACCCTACTGTTAGTCATCTTGATCCTTTCACTGACCCAAATTACCGACATGAAATTTCCAGCCTCTCGCTGAATCAACGTGCAACAAGCATATGCGGAGTGGATGCACGATATGTGGAGAGCTCACGACAGCTTGCATTAGTAGCCTGTACCTTGGTTGCTTCTCCAAATAAGATATTACTGGACATGCACAAAAAAGACAAGCATATTGCTGAATTACAAATATATTTTTTTTATTGTAGTCGCTTGCAATCATCAACGAGGTACCGCACGTCGTGGGTCTGATGGCTCATACAGCTCAGTGAGCTGCAGTGCAAATTCCAGCTGATGAGCAAATCATATCGGCATCAAGGTCTCCCCATTTCAAACACAAAAAATAAAAAAAGGAAAGCTGCACAAGCGAAAAATGTTTTTACTAAACTACTACCATGGGTGCAAAACATATACAAAAAAACTGAAGCTGCAATAGTTAAGGCAAATTACTTAACAGCATACATTTACTAAATTTTTGATCCAGGCAACAAGTTAGACAGGCACACGCTGGGGATATAAAAATGATCTACACATTTATGGAGCAGATGGGTATACACAGTTCAGAATGATTGAATTACCAAAGTCACTGGAGTGTGCATATTACTAGAAAAAAAACAAGGGAGTCCATAACTGAATCCGATAGCTTCTGAATTACCAAATCACATCGCTAGAGTTTCAAGAAACAATTTCTGAATCAATTGCCTGGCATATGTATACATATTTGTTTCAATTGGTATTCTCCACCCACATACATCCTATACTACACGTCATTCCACATCATCACATTCTAATGGTTTTTGTCATTGAGTTGTTGGAAGAGGCATATCCATGGGTTGATATGTGTCTCTTGGTGTTTTTTTAACTCTTATGAACCTGCAAGCGTGCGGAAATACCGATGTAGCACTTCACCCGGAAATATTCAGGGTATTTCATCCACAGAGAATAGAGTATAATTATTTCTCACTAAGTTACCTCTAGGAGCTGGGAATGAGAGATTGGTTTAAGATAGTGTTGTTCTTTTCTAATGGAACTTCAAAGATCAGGGATTTCTATCGCTTGCTTCGATAACCTAATTTGACCTTCTTTCGAAGACCCTCAAGCTATAAGAAACACTATTCTTAGTTCTCAGCAGAGAGGGATACACAAAACCCTCGGTCACCGCCTTGCGTGGTGGGTCTTGCACTGAGTTTTTCCACATCCATACTGATGATAGCTTCCGTTGAGTGCATTTAGCTCGTCCTTTGAATTCTTTGAGAAGCGTGCCGAATAAGATGACCTTTTTCCTGTGTCTTTTTATTCTTTTCTCTGTATTTTCACCTATGGAGGTCTGCATAGTACAAATTACTAAAACTTGTGTAAATAGTTAGCAATAAAGCTCTACTGATCTAGTTTTGCTGTCTGATTATGTTTTTTTTTTGACAAAGAATATTTATGTTTAAAGGACCGTCACAGTGTCTTGTTAATTTTTATGGACTTGTTGGTGCCATCTCCTGAAGCCCTGTACTTGCACTTACAGCATCGTGAAGAATTTGCAAGCCGTGCTATGTCCACAGGGTTGCAGCCGTATTAGAGCTTGTTCATCGACCTTTGTAGGGCAGGGGTCTTTTGTCATTGCGCTTGTGGATAATGTAGTAAAGAAGTTGTGTCATGTACTAGGATCCAAAAGCTGCATTTTAAAGCATGTGTGAGGGAGACTAGCAGCAAATGTATATTTCAAAAAATTGAAGAAAAGAGAAAAATTATGAATTGGGAAATATTGCTGAACTTGGTAAATGCACATCAATGGTAAAGTAATCATATTGACTGAATAATCTCTAGCACTGTGGAGTTCTCAGGTCACGACCCTCCAACAGCTGCGCCATAGGCTGCAGGTGCACACAGTATCCCATCTTTTTTTTTTCATTGGGAATATGTGAAATTACGGAACCATAATTACTAAAAAGAAAATACTACAAAAAATTAAAATACCGACAATAAGGAAAGAACTATACAAAATACCGAAAAAAGATGTACTTAATAAAACACATATACATGAGGAAAAGAGAAATACTGGAGAAATAAATTAGTGAATAAAGGGAAAAATACCAACAAGCACTGATGATGAAATAAATGTTCTACTGGACAGAATTAAAACAGTGAAAACAGGAAGGAAGGCTACAGCTTAGAAGAAATGCAACAGGAAGGCTTGTGTTAGAAGTCTTTATTCAATAATATTCACTCTCATTTAGTAGTTAGCATCAAAATAGCATAGAGTAAGCACTGAACAGGGAAATGCAGAATCAAAAGTTGGATTTAAATCAGTAATATTCACATTCAGTAGTATGATGGGATGGACTGTTGACCATCAGTAATATTCAGTTAAGATGCAGTTTCGAACTTGAATTGAACTACTGAATGATGATTAGACAGTCTACTTTTACACACGAAGATGGGATTACTGAATGGAAAAGAAGAATTTTATAGGTATGGATATTTTCGCGTTGACCCTGTGGAACAAATTGAAACTACTGAAGAAATTGGTTCCCATTACTTGCTGAGTGAAAGACAATGAAATCAAATCTAGTCCGTTACTGAAAAAAGAGTGTCTAACATGTTCACTACTGAAGGCAATGGATCAACATCAACCACTGAGACTAATTAACAGACTCATATAAAAGCAGCACTAAAAAGATAGAAATATGAGAAAGAAGGATTTGTGATGGTAATATTGCCGTTTAGTAATTTGCGCTAGTAGAACTCAGTAGTATTCACTCAAAATTTGCAGTCTGTCCATTTTGTCTTTTTTTATATCTTCATAAATAAGTTGAATTTTAATTCAAAATTTTGCAGGATGGTAGGGGACATCACAATGCATGTTAAGAAAATATATTATGATTTTTTTCATAATGATTTCTGTATAATTTTGTATTGTAAGTGTTAATTTATTATGAAGTATAACACCTATCAAAATAATGATAAAAAAATATGGTATATTTTTCTAGCATTTGTTATGATGTCTATTATCATCTTGCAAAATTTGAACTTAAGACTCCACTTGTGCATAAAGAAATAAAAAAGATAAAATGTATTAAGGTGTAAAGCGAGCCAAATGACATAGTTTAGGGGGTAAACTGAACCAAATGACATAGTTTAGGGGGTAAACTGAACCAAGTCATAGTTTAAGGGGTTATCCAAACTTTGGCTATACTTGAGGGGAGTAATTTGGACTTTTTCCAAAAAAAAAAAAAGTGTTACATGGAACTGCTCCAGAGTCAAAAAGAAAGAAAAGAAGCTGATACGATGCATTACTGGACCCAAAAAATGAATTCACAACTGGACCTAATAGGATGCAGTACTAAATCCAAAAGAAACAATTACTGTCCAATTGCTTATTGAAGTTAATTGCATGCTCTAGTAATTAAATCAAAAGTCAATTACCAAAGATCACATATGGGATGCATCACCAAGAACAGATTGACTACTGACCTTCAAAAAAGGATCGATTACTGAACACAAGGATCATGGATCATGGGAGGAATGCTGAAAAATGTTCTGCAGGATAAACCCTTGTCACTGTCAGGATATTCGCTGACAGGTGAAAACAGAAATTCAGAATCCCGGTGCCATGTACAGTTTGATCTCTGTGATCACCCTAGCATTGTTCAAAACGTAATCAGACTCATGAAGCCAGACTGCCAGAGGAACTGGAACGAGGTGAAAGAGGACTTGCAGCAAAGATGGCAAATGCAGAACTGTAGATTGTGGTTTCTCCAAAAAATTCAAAAAACTGGCGACGAACAGGGCATGCTGATTACATCACAAAAAACACAGGATAGAATGCGGCGGGTGTGAGGAACTCACCTCAATTTCTCAGCACGTTGCTCCTTTACTACCAGCATGATCAGGAAATTCGCCCAAAAATTGAAACCCTAGAAAATTAGCCTCCATAAAAAATTGTACTAGATCCGAGGACATCAGTTTGAGGCTGGTGATGAGCTTGTCGGTACCTCTCTGGGCCTGCGAGCCTTTTGTTGTTGGGTCGATGAGCCCATGTATGTTGGCCCATTTCGGTCAATGTTTTCTCTTTTGATTTGTTTCTAATCGCCAGTGTCCTCGCCAATGCAGTTAAAGGGGGATCTTCCTTTGCTGCTTGCCGGAGTAATCCGATCCAGTCCCAAGCTGCTGGCGTTCGGATCAGGCGCACCTATCAGGAAAGATCGATCGGGGGTCGGAATCGGAGGCGTCCTCCCGCCAAGGCATGACCTATATATAAAGTGGTAAGACAAGGGGTAAAATTGCTGGCTTTCCTTCTCCCCCTCCGTCTGATCCAGCAATAGATCCTTCTTCCCTTTGATCAATCTCTTCTCAGGTTCTTCTCCAGCGAGGCGAGACGAGATGGACGACGATGGGCAAGGCCCATGGTTCCTGACTCGTGACAGGATTATCTATTTCAGTGGCGACAACCCCTTCGTCTCCAGGAGACGTCGCCGCCATGACGATACGCCGGTGCCGGACCCTGATGGCTGGCCGGGGCTGCCCCCCCAACCCCAAGCCGCCGCTGGTGATCACCGCAGCAGCAAGCGTGCCCGCGTCGCCGCCTCCAGCGAGGCCATCCTGGGCCTGCAGGAGGTGACGGGTCGCCACTGCTCCGGGGAGGAGTGCGCCATCTGCCTGAACGATTTCCGTGCCGACGAGACGCTGAGGGCGATGCCCTGCTCCCATGCCTTCCACCAGCACTGCATCTCCGAGTGGCTCCGCCGCAACGGCGTCTGCCCTCTCTGTCGCCACCGGCTGCCCATTGCTTCCTCGCCCGATGAGGAGGAGGAGGAAGACGAGCAGGACAGCGATGACGAGGAAGACGGCGAAGACCAGGTGTACTCGGTGGAAACCAAAAGGGAACAATTTAACCACTCCTTCATTAGAAAATTTGCACCAAAGATATTTAATCAGTTTGCCTATTCTCCCTCTCAAAGGAACTGTGGTGGAATCCTTACTGGCTGGAACAGGTGGATTTTCTCAGGGCAAATCATCGACAACTTGATATTTGCAGTAATTGTCAAGTTCACCTCCAACCACAACAATGAAACATGGATGCTCACAAATGGACCATGTCAAGACACTGAATGAGATGACTTTGTTAACTGGCTGAATGATCAAGAAATCCAAGATGATGATAATTGGATAATTATGGGCGATTTCAACTTCTACATGTCACTATCTGACGGAAACAAACTAGGAGGAAATTTAAATAATGTGTTCATATTCAATGAGATCATAAGCAACTTGGGATTTCAGGAAACTCCTTTAAAAGGCAGAAAGTGCATACGGAGAAACATGCAAGAAATCCCTTACTAGAACAGATTGGTTGGTGCTTCACCTCCACAAACTTGATCAGTCACTATCCAAACACTCTCTGGCTCCCTCTATCCAAACCAACATCGGATCATATCTCTTGAATGGTGCAAATTGACACTTCAATACCTAAAGCAGATGTTTTTCGTTTTTAGAACTTCTGGGTTGAACAGCTAGATTTCTTTGAAGTAGTGCAATGTACTTGGAACACAGAAACTAGAGCAACCAATAATGTAACAAAACTGATAGCCAAGCTTAAGCTGTTAAGAAGGGTCCTAAAAAAAGTGGAATAAAGGGATCTAAAAAGTAAACAATCTAATCTAACAAAGCAATGAGACTCTAACTGTCCTTGAAAAGCTTGAAGAATAGAGACAGCTTTTTGTTCAGGAAAGGAATTTTATGACCATTCTCAGGAAGTAGATTACTTCCCTGTTAAGGTTCCAGCAAGAATATTGGAGGAAACGATATATATTTAGATGGACAAAATTTGGAGATGAAAATACAAAGTTTTTTCATGCTGCAGCCACAGAGAGATATAGACACAATACCATCACAGGCCTAGAAATACAGGATGTAAGGATCATCTATGATCATTTTGAAAGTCAGCTCTTTTACTGGAAAATTTCAAACAAGAATTGGAACCTCTATTAGCCCAGAGATGCAGTACAATCTTGATGAACTGGTCATGAACCATGAGGGATTAGAACAGATTTCAACGCCATTAAGCAAGGAAGAAATTGACAATGTAGTAAAGCAAATGCCAGGTAGATAAAGCCTTGGGAAATACTCAATTGTACCACTACATTGTCTAGAAGGATTTATTTCTTCAAGAGAAATTTCCCAAGGCTTTTCAGCTTTGCAAAAAAAAAAAAACAGTAGATCTTAGTGTCTTAGTGGCGGATTTTTTATCAGAGGCAGACCTGACATCTCACTTTCATTTGCCATTATCTGAGCAAGCATATGAAGAGTAGCAAGAACTACAAGAAATTGTACAAAGTATTCAAATTCGACAAGAGGATAAAGGTCAATGGCCTTACATCTGGAGATTAACTAAATACACAGCCAAATGCATGCATCTTCACAAGCAAATACAGCCCCAAAACCTTTCCTGTGGATTTGGAGTTCTAGATGCAGTACCAAATTAGTAAGAGTCTTCTCATGGTTACTTCTGATGGATAGATTAAACACTAGAAATATGCTAAAGAGAAGAAGGTACAAGCTGGAAGGTAACAATTACAATTGTGTTCTTTTTTTTTTTCGAACAACGCAGGAGAACTGCGCGTCATTTCATTAAGGTAGAAAGAGTACAATGGTCAGGAAAGACCCAACCCGAGCCACAAGACTCACAACACACACCCACACACCCCAAACAGTCGTACAGCTACAGGCACGCCACGGCCAAGAAATAAAAGAACGACCAAAGGACTAGAACTTAAACTCCCCTAGGCAACGACCTGGACACAAGATCCTGGAGTTTGGAGGCGCCAGCCGAGCACCAAAGGCCACCTTCTAGGCTAACCCACCGGAGGACTTCCTGGATGTTTGGCCTTTTTTTATCAAATACACAAGCATTTCGATGTTTCCATAACTCCCAAGCCACCAATATTACTAGGGAATTTAGGCCCTTGCTTGCTTCTTTTGGAGCTGTTGTAATTGCTCTCTTCCACCATCCTGAGAAACGTTGTACTGTAGGTTGTGGCGACAATTGAATTAGCCCTATCTGCTGCATGATTAGGGCCCATACTTGGCGAGAGAACACACAACCTACTAATAGATGGTGTATTGTTTCCTCTGCTTGATCGCAAAAGGGGCAGGCCTCTGGATGGGGCAGATTTCTCCTAGCCAACCGATCAGCTGTCCACACTCGGTTATGGAACACTAGCCAAATGAAAAACTTACAACGTGGAGGAGCCCAGGTTTTCCAAATCCTTCTCCATGGCCCAAACCTGATGGATCCCACAAAGAAGGCTGCATAGGCGGACTTACTACTGTAAACACCATCCTGAGTCAACTTCCATTTAAATTGGTCTGGTACATTTTGTTGTAATACTATGCCATCCACCATATCCCAAATGCGAAGATAATCGAGCAGGACTTCTATAGTAAGAGCTCCTCTGATATCACGTACCCAACTCCTGTTTTGTAATGCTTGAGCTACCGTCCTCCTCTTGGCAGTTCGTTTTGTCACTGTTTTGAACAGATCAGGGGCTATCTCCGCCACAGTATGTCCATCCAGCCATCTGTCTGTCCAGAATAATATTTCCTCCCCATTTCCAATTATAGCATCAACTGCTACATGGAAGAGAGCACGTGCTTTATGAGGAACAGTAACAGGGAGACCAGCCCAAGGTTTCTCCGGATCTGTCTTTTGTGCCCATAGCCAGCGGATCCTCAAGGCCCAACCAAGAAGCTCGATGTTATGAATCCCAAGCCCTCCGTATTCAAGTGGTCGCTGCACCTTTTCCCAGGCCACCAAACAATTACCACCATTGGCCTGATCATGACCCTTCCAAAGAAATCCTCTCCGTCTTTTGTCGATGGCTTTGAAGAACCATTTTGGAAGATCCATGGCTATCAAATGGTAAATTGGAGCAGCAGTCAGCACCACTTTAACCATGACCAGGCGCCCAGCTTTGTTCATTAAAGATGCCTTCCATCCTGGGAGATAATCAGCCACCTTATCAATTAAAGGCAGCAGCACCTCCTTAGTTGGCTTGCCAATTGTGAGTGGGAGCCCGAGGTAGGTACAAGGGAAATCCTTGATTGAGCAGGAGAGAATACTTGCTGTAAGTGTCAACTCCTCCTCGGAACAGTGAATGGGAGATACTGAGCTCTTTGACAAATTGGTTCTAAGACCAGATGCATGTCCAAACAGGTCCAAAAGATGCCTAACAGCATGAAGATCCAAGCTGTACGGCCTTAAGAAAACCACCGCATCATCAGCATAGATGGAGACACGATGTCTGGCTTGCTGAATGGCAAGGGGCTGCAGCAGACCTTTCAAGGTGGCATACTCAACCAAGGAATTAAGAATGTCCATAACCAGTATAAACAACATAGGAGAAAGGGGGTCTCCTTGTCTGAGGCCTCGATGATGAGAAATAGTATCCCCCGGCTCACCATTGACCAGGACTTGTGTTGAGGAGGTAGATAGAATAAGGCAAATGAGATCCCGCCACCGCTGTACTCAGCTCAAAGAGAGGAAATTGCCTTCCATTTATTCTTCAGTTGTCCATTTGCCTGGGAATGCTGGCAAATAATAGGAATCCAGTAGCAAACGCATACTCCCTTTTTCCAAATGATGAAACTGGCAAGGCAAGATTACAGTCGGCCCTTCTTCATGGAAATTTTCATTATTGCAACCTGGCACATCTGGAAACAGAGAAACAACTTGATCTTTGAAAATCATCAAGCAAGCGTAAGTAACTGGAAAAGAAGCCTCAAATAAGAATGTTCCCTACAAGCCCAAAGAATGAAAGATACTCTCAAATCCCTCTTCTTAGATGGCTCTTTATAGTTGTACAGTTTTCTTTTGTATGGTTAGTTTAGTGTTTCAGTTTTCTTCCACTGGTTGGTTTGAGATGTAATTACCTTTCTTTCTTTTCTTCTTTATTTTAATTAATAAAATTTAACAGCGGGGCTTCCCTCTATTTTTGGTTAAAAAAAATAATGTCTACTTATGGAGTTCTAAGGACATTGGCCCAGTCCGTCTTGAATTACTTGAGGACGAAAGAAAGATTTACAGCTGTTGAACATCAAAATTGAATCGCAAGATTCGCTGAAGGAGTTGTACCCTTGTGTGGGTGCTCCAACAAGAAGGGAGAGTTTCGAACCTTTGATACCTTGGGTAAAAAGCACCGTTCTAACCTTCTCATTTTTATCTGCATTTGATTCTTAGACTTCCCATACTAGGAGTTGGACAAGGGTGCAAAACTTTATTTCGACTAGATAGACTTTGCAAAGTTTTCAAGCACATGGGTTAATTGTTTTTTCCTAGTATTGTATTTATCTCACGGAAATTTTAGGAGTCTAATTCTCCATCTTATACATCTTGGAACCTTCAAAAAAAATGTAATGGACCGTGAAGAGATAAAACTTCAATTGCTTGGTGAAAGAACACCGCATCTCCTCCTGCAGAGATCCCATGCGCTGCCTCACCTATCGTCGTTCGGGCCACAGAGTGCGTTTCTGCAAAGAGCTGCGGCGGCAAGCCCCCCAGCTCCACCACAACTGCCACCTCCGCCAGCACCACGACCTCCGCCTCCGCCTACACCCCCACCTCCGCCGCGCTCGCCTCCGCCCCCACCTCCGACGATGGTGCCCATGGCGGTCGGAGATTCGCACCCACGCCCCGAAGAGGACACAATGTTCGTCCCCAACTCCTAAGACCTCTCTCGGGATGCCCGCGATTGGGAGTCTTGCACCTTGGTCCCTTGGGCGCAATGCATCTACCGAGGGGGCTGGTGTGTGCGACATCCCTGAGCTTCTCACGAGGGAGCTTCGTCTGCGTCGTGGTGAGGTCAGCGTCATGCTTCACCAGCCGGAGCCGTACCTGATCCGCTTCGAGAATGCGGAGCGGGCTCGGCAGGCCCGAGGACATGGGCGTTTCACTGGCAGCGGGATCGACATCTACGTATGTCCTTGGTACAACCTAACTGATGCCTTCGCCTTTTGAATGTTCTACAAAGTGCGTCTCTGCCTCGACGGGATCCCATCCCATGCCTAGACGCCAGAGATCGTTGAACGTGTCATCGGCCGCCGATGCGTCCTGCAGTGCATCACCACCGACTTGGTGCAGTTGGTGGACACCAGTCACATGGATCTTTGGGCTTGGGTGATTGATCCGAGCTAGATCCAAAAGAAGATTTGGCTCTTGTTCATGCACAAGCCACATGAGGCCTCGTTGGTAGCCTTCGTCTCCATGGACCCGCTGTTGGAGGCCTGGCACCAAGGCGTCCGATTGAAGTCTTCATCCACATGCCGCTGTTAGAGGACTAGACCGAGGCAAGGAGGAAGTTTGAAGAAGGAGTGGACAACCCCATGAATGTCATCCTCATCTGCCGCAAGTAGGAATGGTGCTATGGCCTCGTCGACGGCACCCCGCCAAAGGCACATGCACGGTACCCGATTAGGCTCCCCAAGCCCCCGACACTGAAGGAAGGTGACGCTGGCTCGTAAGCCTAGCCCTCCCACGCTGGGCGTGGATGGATCGGTGGCACCAGGGCAGCACGCCAGGCGCTAGAGGACGTCGCTGCCGATGCCACAAAGTGCGATACCACTGACTCCCAAGCAGGGCAACGTGAACGTGACGACCGCGGTCAATAGAGCGCCGACAACAACAATGCCCGCGAATGTCAAGAGGAAGAGGCTCTATGGCGCCAGCTACACCAGTGTCAATGGAAGGCGCCGGGTCGTGGCAGTGGAGGCTGCAAGGACCCGGGCCTGTCCTGGCATCACCATGATGACGACAACGACATGGGGGATGACCAACAAGGCAAAGGGTACCGATACAACGACTACTACTACTAGGGGGTAGCCAACTCGGTGCGTTGCGACCGCACCCACTCCCCGCCGCACCGGGACTACAACGCATCCACGACCTGCTGTCAGAGCGCATCCCATCTCCAAGCGCTCTTCACCAACACAATGGGCATCATCTCCAACAGCAAGGTACGGAATCTCCCTGCCTTCCCTAACAGTGCAGGTCGGCTCGGCGATCCGAACGCTACTGCAAACCTCGTCAGCAAGTTCTGCCACATCATCAACAAGGTGGTTGTAGGCCCGGGGAACCAAGCCTCTGCCTCTCTCAATGACATGCTCTTCCGCTTGCCGCTTCTACAAATCTCGATGACATGTTGCTTGCCTCTCTCGACGACATGCTCCACGGTGGAGGATGTCAGCACCGCGCTCGACGACATGCTCCTCCGCCTGCCGCTTCTACAACTCTCGACACCTCTCCATGAGCTCGGCCACAGCGGCAATGGTGATGCGGTCGCTGCTATGGCAATGGCCGAACACCAGAAAGGTGAGGTCGGCATCTACATCTCCTAGATAACGACCAAGGACGACGCCGACAATGACGACGTCACGCCAAAGGCCACTGGCGAGAGGACGCAGGGCCTCTCCGACACTAGACCTAAGCATTTTGTGGGCCGGGCCGAGAAAAAGCCCAGTTTATTTCGGGCCGGAAATTTGTGCCCACACCCATCCCATGGGCAAGTTCAGGCCGAGTTTTCGGGCCGGGCTCGGGCCGGGCCGTGGGCGGGGCTTCCTGTCCTTTTTTAGTTAAAAAATAAATGAAATTAATCATCTGGGCGGGCTCGGGCCGGCCCGAATTTTTTCGGGCTTGGTTTTCGCTGCCCAGTCCCATCCCATTAGAAGGCATGGGCGGGCCAAAACCCACCGGGCTCGGGCCGGGCCCACGGGCCGGGCCGGGCCAAAAATGCTCAGGCCTATCCGACACGTACACGCCCCCAGACCCACCTCCACATGGTGACAACGACAACGACACGGTGGTGGTCGACGCTGCTGACAACGACACCATAGTTGGGATCAATGCCTATTCTGCGCCCAGCCGAGGCAGAGATCGGGTAGCTCCCACCACCAAGGCAGACAAGGCAGCAACAGCACAACAGAGACGAAGTCAAGCCGCGCCGCAGCGCCAGACTAGCAAGCAAGCCGGCCCTTTCAGCAATGGAAAAGGCGTAGCGCAATCTATGCCACAAGCTAGGCTGTGTTCAGATTGAAAAAAGTACTTCTTCAACAAGTTTTTTCTATTCATCCCACTCACAGAACACGCTTCCCAGTGCACTATTCATCTAGAAAAAGTACTTTTTACTTCCAATCTGAACACAACATAGGCCTCCTGTAGGATGACCTCGTCCCAGTGGAAGAAGTCCTGAAGACCCTCGCCAACATGTTCACTGGGCCTCTGCCGAAGAGGCTCATCGCCACCATGACTTCAATCTTCGGCTTCAATGATGACCAGGCTGACAACGTCAACGCGGCACTGCTTCAGCATGCAGCCGAAACCCTCGACGACCTTCATGTAGATGTTGCTGCATCTGTTTGAGAGTTTACAGTGCCCCCCACAATCTCCAATCAAACTTACGATTATCTACTATTGTGTTTGCACCACTCTTATGTTTCTTCCTGCCGACTGTTATGCTCCACGCCCTGCTAGGTGCGACCTTCGGGCTTTATGTTGGACTCTGTTGGCTGTGACCTTCGAGCTCCTGTTTTCAGGATATTGTCTGTCCAGACCATGCGATGTTTTAACCTCCATATTACGAAGGGGATCCGCCTGCTGCATATCGACGAACTACACCCTACGGACCGTGCTCCATTGGTTGTCTACCGATAGACAGATACGGCCAATGGACCCTCTAGAGTTATGCGATACACTGTTGATGAGTGACAATATAAGTGTGCTTTGTTGGAAGGTCTGCGGCCTAAACGCAGCGGCTCGATGCCTAACGGTCCACAAAACTCTCATAATCACGCACGCCCACGTTGTCTGCCTACAAGAGACCAAACTTCAACAAATTGATCGACCACTAGCCTTGTTCCTAGGTGCCTATAGATTTGATAACTTCTGCTATAAGCCAGCATGAGGCAACAAGGGGGGAATTCTTGTCCCGTGGAATGACTCCATCGTTGATCTGCAAAATTGTGAGGTAGAAGCGACAATACGCCACACTACAACATCCTTTAAACTCACCACTGTCTATGGCCCTTCACGTGTTGCAAAAAAGACATCTTCCTGCGCCACATATGCAACCTCAAGCCTATTGATGACACCAAGTGGCTATTGTTAGGCGACTTCAACCTTATATATCGGGCATGAGACAAGAACAACAACAACATAAACCTAAGACTCATGCGGAAGATCTGCAGCATCATCAACCGTTGCGAGCTAAAAGAAATACACCTATAGAATATGAAATACACATGGAGTAACGAGCATCGGCGCCCAACACTAGTGCGCCTCGATCGTGTTTTATGCAATCAAAGTTGGGATCTTCATTTCGAAAACCACACGCTCCACGCTTTATCATCCTCTCACACAGACCATTGCCCCCTCCTCCTCTGCAAACAAGAGGAGCCAAGAAGACCGTCACCCTTCAGATTCAAAAATATCTGGACAAAACTACCCAACTTCATGGATATAGTACAAGAAGCCTGGAACAAACTGACCATGCAGGTGAAGTTGTTTCACTATCTTGGTCACAAGTTATTCACAACAGGCCAGGCCCTGAGGAGCTGGAGTAGGATGGTCATCTTTGACGCACGCCTCAAGCTCCATATGGCTCAAGAGGTTATCCTGTGATTCGAGGAGGCTCAGGACAGCCGCGACCTCACAACGGCTGAATGGGACCTTCGAAAACGCTTCAAGAACAAACTAATGGGATGGGCAGTGCTCAAGAAAGCACGGAGGAAGCAATGCGCAAGAATAAACTACCTACGGGAAGGAGACACTACCAACACGAAGTTCTTCCACCTCAGAGCAAACACTAGACGGAGGAAGAATTACATCCAGAGCATAAAACACAACACATGTTGGGCGATCACACACAATGACAAGCTGCCTATCGTACAAGATCACTTCCTTGCGACAATGCAAAGGCTGGGTCAGCGCACGAAAGACTCCAACTGGGAAACATTACAGCTCCCGTCTAAGGATCTCTCCTCGCTTGATCACCCAATTACTGAGCAAGAAATCCTCATTGATGGCTACACTGGCCTCTTCTGCAAAGCATGTTGGCCAATTATCGAGCAAGCCATTTGTTCCTTCCATGATCTACGATGCGGAAACTTCAACCTACTCAACAAAGCAAACATAGTCCTGATACCGAAAAAGGAAGGAGCTGAATATATCATGGACTACCATCCTATCAGCCTCATAGATGCCGTTGCAAAAATTGTCTCAAAGATACTAGCTCTTTGTTTGCAACAGTTCATGATTGATCCCATCTCCAATTGTTAGAGTGCATTCATCAAAGGTAGGAGCATCCACGACAACTTCTTGCATGTTAGAAACACAACAAGGGCCCTTAACAGGAATAAGACTTCAGCACTTTTCCTCAAGTTGGACATATCCAAAGCCTTCGACTCGGTAAGATAGGACTACTTGCTCTCTCTCTCATGGAGAAAAGGGGATTCCCACCCTGGTGGTGTGACTGGATAGACGCCTCCCTTGCCACATCCTCCTCAAGGGTTCTCCTCAATGGCTGCCCGCTCGATTCCATCCAGTAGGCCGTGGCCTGCGGCAAGGCGACCCGCTCTCTCCTCTCCTTTTTGTGTTGGCAATTGATCCACTACAAAGGCTCCTGGAGGTAGCATAAAGCAAAGGACTCCTAAGCATGTCGAGGGGACGAACTGCAAGACTCCGCATTTCCATGTACGCGGATGATGCGGCAATATTCATCAAGCCAACAGAAAAATGCACGCAATCTAAAAATCCTATTATTGCAATTCAGAGAGGTGAGGGGTCTCAGCACGAGTCTGCAAAAGACAAGCGTCCCGCCAATCAATTGTGACGGCACAAACCTAGAAAATGTATTGCGCATTCTGCCGGTCAAGAAGGCTGCCACTGCATGTAAAGCAACTCAAAAGGATTCACTTCCAGCCGCTTGTGGATAAAGCAGCTGCCAAAATGTCCACCTGGCACGGAAAGCACCTCACGCAAGCGGGCCGTGTTTGCCTTGCCAAAACAGTTCTCTCCGCACAACCAGTTTACTTCCTCAGGGTGCTCAAGCCAACGGAGGAGGTGGTTGACAAACTGCACAAGATCAGAAAAGGCTTCGTTTGGGCTGGTAATGGGGTGATCACAAGAGGAAAATGCAAGGTCAACTGGACACGCACCTGCCTTCCTAAGGAATATGGCGGCCTAGGTGTTATGAGTCTTGATAAGTTCACGCGCGCACTTTTCGACTGCGGTGGCTGTGGCACGAATGGATAGGGACGAAGCCCCCTTGCGACGAACAGGACCAACAACTGTTCGCTGCTTGCACGACAATCCATATTGGTGATGGCAACAAAACAAGCTCCTGGCATGCAGGCTGGATAAATGGACAACGGCCTAGAGACATCATTCCGGCACTCTACAATGCCTCCACGTGAGAACAGGAAAGTTGCGGATGCGCTAGATAATCACAACTGGATACGCGACTTAAACTTCCCAAATGGGCTGACAGCAAACATGTGGCAAGGGAACCCACGCAGGAGGATAGCATAACATGGAAATTAATGACAAACGGTCAATACACGGCTTCATCGGCATACAAAGCTCAGTTTATCGGATGCACCAAGGAACCGGAGTTGCGTGTCATATGGAAAACATGGGCGCCGCCAAAATGTAAGCAGTTTACGTGGCTCATACTAAGTAGTAGAGTTTGGACATCAGACCGTCTAGCTGCGCAGGGTTGCGATCACAGCCCAACTTGCCCCCTTTGCCGCCAAGTAATGGAGACCGCGTTGCATCTTGTAGTGGATTGTCGTTACATAAAACGAATTTGGGCTTTAACGAGCTCCTGGTTGCATCAGCCGCTGATTCACCCACAACATTGGAGACCCTCGGACACAGCGAGGGGTTGGTGGGAGGTCGTCACCACAATTGCGGGACCTTTGAGAAAAGCCTCGCATTCCTTGGCCATTCTTGTCACATGGCAAATTTGGAAAGAGACAAATGGAAGAATCTTCCAACGGCAAGGGCACTCAACCATATCGTTGATGGCAATAACCAGAAACGAGGCCGCCGCATGGATAAAGGCAGGGGGCCAAGGATCTAGAATCTTTATTTTTGGGAGAATAGGGCCTTTTGTATAACTTATCCCATTCAGTCAGGTTTTGTACTCTCCTTCTTTACCAATGAAATAGGCACAACTTATGCACATTCGTTCGAAAAAAAAGTGATGTGGTGAAACAAGCAAGGATGGTTTGGGAGTGGATAGGTTCGGGGTAGAGGCCTCCGTGAACTAAGACGATGGCTTGCTCAGTTTTGCTAACCAAGATGACTTAATAAGTCTAATCTAATTAGACTTGATTCCTACTGCTGCATCAAAAAATTGAAGGGATTGAGATGTGTCGACTTTTATCATTCACAAGTGAGTTACACACGCTGGCCTGCCGAGCGCGAGCAATGAGATGCAAAGTGTAAGTAGCATCGACAAGAGCAATAGTTCAGCAACATACACACACATAGTAAGCCATATAGCAATATACAAAGTAGCAGAAACCGAGCCATTGTTTACTCAGCATAGTCAGCAGGTCTTGCCAAGCAGCCCGAGCTGCAATTTGCAATCCTTGGAGATGGCGGGGCAATCCTCGAATGGGGCGGCGACGGAATCCGATGACACCGAACTGTGCGGATAAAATGTAACTGCACCGAGCCTGGCGGCGGTGGCTAGCACACGCCGGACGAAAGCCATCTCTCCGGCGCCGCCTCTGTAAGACCGAAGGATGAGGTGCTCCAGAGACTGCTTGATGCAAGGAGGCACCAAGCTGAGCGACCATGCTCTGCAACAGTCCTGGTTGTCACCAGGAGCACAGAGGTCGTCCAATCGCTGCATCCAATAAACGTAAACGTATTGAGATGTCGGAGATAGATCGGTCAATTTCGTGGGTGTAAAAAATAAAGAAGGAAAGGGGACTAACGAACGAACATACCTCGATGACGAGCTCCTCAAGCCGAGGCAGGTTGCAGAGAATGTCCACCAGCACGGACGCGTGGTGCAGCATGCACACGTGCACGCGGACCTCCAGATTGCTCATGCTTGGGAGTGCGATGACCCGCCGCTGCTTCACCTTGGTACTTGAGCCGCACCTCGTGCCGTAGTTCGCGATCCTGATGTTATGAGAGTGGAGATCGAGCTGGTGGAGCTTCTGCAGCGCAGGGACCGAGTTCAGATCGATGGTGGACACGATCTCCTTTCCTGAAGCAGGAGGTGCCGGGGGAGTAATCCCCACGACGAGGACGTCCAGACACGGGGCGTTGGCGACGGTGAGTGCGCTTCCGGTGCAGTGCCAAAGGTGCAGCTTCGTCAGCGTGCCGGAGTCGATCACCAGGCCTTGAGCGCCACACCCGACCGTGACATGGCAGCCCCCGATGGTGAGGATTCTCAGGCATGGTAGCCTGTGCACCACCGCCGAGAGGGCTTGCCCCGAGAACCGGCACCCTGCCAGGTGAAGCTGCTTGAGGGAGGGCAGGTCGTCGGTTTGGGCGCCCTGCCAGTCCAGGGCGAAAAACCCCAACGCCAGGGTTGTCATGCTCCAGCTGCGGAGGCGGTGCAAGGGGAACTCCATCTCCATAGGCTGCGTCAGGTTCAGAATCACAAGCTCCCACACGCCCTTGCACGACAGATCCTCCACCCACTCGCGGAGCAGTCCCTCCCCGGGGCACACGCTGTGGTCCAGGCGGAGTCTCTCAATGGGACCAGGGTGATTCTTCAATACCTTGGTGATCGTCTTGGTAAGATCCTCGGCCTCCACCTGCTCCTCTTCCTCCGCCGCTGGCAACTTTATCTGTACGGCTTCGGTCAGGTCGGAGTCGTGCAGCACAAGCGGTATCTGCTGCCACTTCTCGTTCCATGGCTCCAAGGCTCGGCCGCACGCCCAAAGATCAAGGAATTGGTTGCTATACAATACCGGCGCGTCCGGGGATGCCGGGAAGACGGAGTGGATGTGGAGGATGACTGCAGCCGTCCGCTCCACCAGCGATCCCTGCAAACAAGAAATTGGAACTTAATTGCTGCATGTTACGATCCTGGACTGAATCAGGACATTTGTTTACAATTTAACAGAACGACATGGAGATAATTTCGTCCAATGCATTACGAACTTACACATTCATTCACACTCGAAATGCCCAAATCACACTTGACTGACCAAATTGACAAAATTGACAGTAAACAGTTCACTGGCAGCTATCACTAAAAACACAAGTATGGGTGGATATCACCAGTTGTACAAAGTATAGGAACAAAGGTGAAATGTCCACTGGCAGCTATATCAATTTATTCTTAGTTAGATGGAAGTCAGATATGATGCATATGTTTCTGCAGGAGACAGCAAGACCACAAGATTACCAGGAAGAAGTATATTTGACCCTGTGAGTGAGCAACATAGGGGCTTTGTGGAACAGTTTTGTTTGGCATTATGGAGCCCTTTCCAACACAAGAAACAACCTCAAGATTGTGACACACTTAGTAAGCAAAGCATCTCTTGGGGCAGGAGAGCACATGAGTGATCATCATATCATCAGTCATAATTGGCAAAAATCAGTTCAGGGGGCAATGTACACAGTTCTGAAGACTCAGGCTAAATAGACATAATTTACTAATTGAAAAGTTATATAGACTTCTTTCCCTGACAAGAAACCCCTACAAGCTTGGATGCACTGGTAAGTTGTATATCCATGGAACATGATAAAAATAAAGTAAATGGATGATACCTACTCCCTTCGTCCTATGAAAAGTGCAATTTAAGCATCTGAAAAGAATTCCACGAAAGAGTATAATCCTAGGAATTGGACTGCAACTACTGCCTAATTAAGTGTGTATATTTGATTTGCATGCCAAAATTAACTCATGATTTTAGGAAGATTTTTCACACCACCACTAGTCTGTCGGTAAAAAACTATAATTGCACTCTTCATGAGATGGAGGAGTACATGTTTCTTCGTCATCATTACTCCACCCGTAAGAAAAGTTAAATGGAAAACTCGTCACTCCTTGCAATCTGGGTCATGCCATCAGAAAAATGACTAACTGCATTTTTTTCACAGTTAAAAGTCAAGGAACGTCTGCCATTACTGTAACTTTCATTACTATTCTTTGCAGTAAAAACAAACCAAACTCGAAAGTATAATGTTAATCCATCCCTGAAAAGCAAAAGGGGCCCTGATCAATCTGCCACACAACAATGCATTACACCTGATGGCCTAACATGATGGAACAAGTAAATGATTTGTTCATATTTAACAAGTAAATAGCATTGAGATAAAATCCTAGTTTGAGTTTGTTGTTCAAGAGACTTTCAGATTAGTCCATTGTCACTGAGCTGTGCACGTTTCGGAACTATAGGTAAGATAAATGCGAAAGAGTTATAACCCGAGGAACCGAACGATAAGAACATCGAGAAACTGCTTCCTCGCACGCACAAGAACTCTTTGAGAAGGACGCACCTGCGGATATTGCCGCAGCATCTCCGACGACCTCTCCCACGCCAGGTTCTTCTTGGGCCTACACGCCTCAGCCTCGGACTCCAGAAGCATCTCCCGCGCCGGATTCTTCTTGGGCCTAGACGCCTTACCCTCGGACTCCAACTCCACCACTGATCCCTGAAAAATAACAAGAAATCGGAAGTTAATTGCTGCACGTTACGAAAATTTACAGATAATCGTGCAGATGCAGTCATTCTGGACTGGATCAAAACATTTATTCACAATTTAACAGAACAGCATGGAGATAATTTCGTCCAATGCATTATCAACTTAAAGATTCATTCACACTCGAAATTCCCATGCTTAAGAATCATTACATTGACTGACAAAATTGACAGAACGAGATTTCAAGAACTCTATGAATTAGATGGCCAGGATCAAAGAATCACTAGAAAGACGCGTCGTTGCCACGCTAAGCCAGTGAGTCTCACCAACAAACTGCTGTTTCTTGATTTTTCACGCACAAGAACAAGAAATAGCTCTGACACGGGGAAACACCTTTGATTCCTCACGCACAAGAACAAGCTCTCAAACGGGAAAACACCTGCTGTTTCTTTATTCCTCATGCAAAAGAACAAGAAACAGCTCTGAAGCGGAGAAACACCCAGAAACATTCCCAATGACAAGAACAAGTAATAGCTCTGAAACGGGGAAATACCTTTGATTCCTCACGCACAAGAACAAGAACAAGCTCTGAAACGGGAAAACACCTGCTGTTTCTTGATTCCTCATGCAAAAGAACAAGAAACAGCCCGGAAGCGGAGGAACACCAAGAAACATTCCCCAAGCACAAGAACAAGTAATAGCTCTGAAACGGAGAAACACCCAGAAAGCACCCACCTGCCCGTAGTGCGGTAGAATCCCCGACGAACTCTCCCGCGCCGCCGGGTTCTCCTTCGGCTCAGATGCCTCAGCCTCGGAGGCTACCTGCATTGTTGCAGTTCAGCCCCAAGAAGAAAGGGCTCCCGCTCCACGGCGCAAGGGCCAGTCGAAGACAGAACTCCCGCTCCACAGCGGAAGGGAAGGAGGAGGAGCTCGAGCTCACCTTTCTGCGCTTGGTCGGCGGCGGCGAGGCCAGCGGGGAGGCCGACCAGCGCTCGCCCCTGTCGCGCCCATCCCTCCCTCCTCGTCCGCCTCCATCGCCACCCAAGGAAGCAGCCGCAGCGGCACTTGTCTCGGCCATGGCCAGCGGCGGGAGGTTGCAGGCGGTTACGGAGAGAGAAAGCGCAAACCGACGTGGATTTCCTTTTCTTTTGTGCGATAAGAAAATGGAAAAAGGTTAAAGGCGGACTTGGAAGGCTGGGGATGGTGGGAAATCATGTTTTTATTGGGAGCGTGGGATAAGTCGGTTTGGTTAAGTTTAGTGGGCCCGGTCGGCAGGGGCACATCCGTATCCGATCAATCTGTGTGAAATTATTGTTAATGGAAACAATGTAATCTTCTTCCTGTGCTGAATGCATTAGTGTTCTGTTTCATCAATTGAAAAGTCTCTTGCTCTCTTTACCATCACTGCAGGTGCACTCTGTTTTGAAGCATTGGGGAAACTTAGGTTGGCCCCTTGTTTTTTAGATACCAAAGTCTCTGTTATACCCTTTTCCCCCTATACTCTAGCTACAAAAGTTGCTGCAACTTTTTTTTTAATAAAGGAATATTATTATTCCGGCCTCTACAAGCATATATCCAGCCATTATTACAAAAGAAACCACACATGTCCACTTAGAAAGATAAAAGGTAGCGATTTAGAAGCAAATTCTATCACTAAAACGACACCCGTTCTTTGCAAAGATATCCCTTGCCATAGTCTCCAAAGCCTGACATGCTCCTAGAATAGTTTCTCGGTCCTCCTTCTGTAATAAGGCCCAGAGTCTGATCCAGTGAGTAGCCCTGAAAAGTATCTGCAAGAAAGATTGCGGGTTTGTTTTATCAAAAACAATATCATTTCTACTTAGCCACATGGCCCAACAAACTGCGCTTACTCCTGTAAGTACAAGCTGTTTTTCCCTCCACTTTATCCCTTGTATCCATGACCCAAACATATGAATAACATTATTCGGTTTATGTAGACCAAAGGTAGTATGGATTATTCTCCAAATCAACTTAGCCATCTGACAATAAAAAAAAAGATGTTGTATAGTCTCTTCGTTACTACAGTAGCAACATTTCTTATTTCCATGCCAGTTTCGTCTAGCCAAGTTATCTTTAGTGAGAATAACCCCTCGGTGGAGGAGCCAAATGAAGACTTTTACTTTAAGGGGAAATTTTAATTTCCACAAGAATGTGTTAATAGGAATGACCCCTACATCAAGAACCGCTCTGTACATTGATTGAACAGAGAAGATTCCATTTTTTTTGTAAAGACCAAATAAGCATATCCGGCTGATCTACCAATTGGATAGTTGCTATCCTGTTTACCAACTCATGCCAATTCCTAAGATTATCCCCCCTTAAAACTCTCCGAAAGGACACGTCCAGTGGAGTCAAAGACATGACCTTTTTCACTGTAACATGTTTCCTAATTACTAGGTTGTAGAGAGCTGGGTACTGTGTACAAAAGCTAGTGTTTCCTAGCCACTTGTCTTCCCAAAATCTAATGTGTTCCCCATTTCGGGGTTTAAAAGTTACATATTGAAGGAATTCATTCTTAACCTCCAGTAAGCCCGACCAGAAATGTGAATCCCCTGGCTTTTTCTCTACTTGGGATATAGTTTTGGAACCTAAATATTTGTCTTTTAGGATTTGTTGCCAAAGTCCATCCTCATTTATGAGCTTGAACAACCATTTACTTAAAACACATTTGTTTTGGATTTCTAAATCCAAAATTCCTAAACCTCCTTGGTTTTTTGGTCTACACAAAAATACTCCACTTTGTTAACCTATATTTCCATTTATGACCATCTCCTTGCCAGAAGAATCTAGATCTGAAGTAGTCCAACTTCTTAATAATTTCTTTTTCCGTTGCTGCATCTTTTGGAATTGAAAAGATTCCCAACTCTTCAAGCGGAGCTTGCTGCTGCATGCTATGAGGCCCTCTAGAGATTCCGTGAAGATGGCCGGAAAACTACTCTAAGATTGGTTGATATGGAGTCAGCATATTTGACGGTGGAGTTCTTCCACAAGCTCCCACAGGAAGTCGAAAAGACTGGAACTGGAAATCCCAGAACCGCAAACCCTCCCACTCCCTCGGACGATCGTTACACTGATCCACACTTCAGGAGGATTGCTTCTAATGTGTCCTCATACATTGGCATGGTATCTGAAACGCTGAAGAATACTATTCCCAAGTCCGTTGTTCACTGCCAAGTCCGTGAAGCTAAGCGCTCCCTGCTTAATCATTTCTATACTCAAGTGGGCAGGAAAGATGTGAGTAACCTTGGTTTTCTTTTTCTTTTCTTTTCTTCTCATTTCTCCTCTTATCAAACCTTCCAGGGATAAAATTTGCTTTTTCAGGCTAAGCAACTTGCTTCTACCCCAAGAATACGATCATCACTATCCATCGTAATAGCATCAGAAACTTGGTTATACCACCTTGCTTCTACCCCAAGAATACGACCATCACTATCCCTCATCACCACACCACCGCCTCCAATCAAGTTCTGTGGATCGAAAGTCCCATCTGTACGTATTAACCTTCACCCAACCCTCCTCTGGTTTCTGCCAAGAGACCTTCGGCCGACTCCGAGGGCGGACAGGTCCAGTGTCCATGCACAACAAAGTCTCAACCATATATACCAGCGACATGCTTGACCACCGTTCCTGAGTCCCACTACTTCTTTCCATGTCTTCTTCCATTCCGACCTGTCCATAGTGACCAAGCACCACATATAGACAAAGCTGCGTCCTCCTTTGAGAACACCTTGCCAGACAGTAAGTATGCTGCCCATGTCGTTGGATGTAATATTGGGAGCTTCCTCCCCTTGATAGCCTTCATGTCTTCCCAAAATCGCTTAGCAAAGGAGCACTGTATAACAACATGGAAAACGTCTTCTGTTGAATGCCCACAATCAGCACAGAAGCTCTCCGTGGCGACATGTCTTCGTTTCAGTTCCGCCTTTGATGGCATAAAATTGTTCACCACTCGCCACTAGAAAATGCGAACCTTTGGCGGCACGGCACATCTAACTTCCATAGAATCACCCACACCATTGTGTCACTGTTGGGCCTTGGCCGGCATCGAGTTCTCTTTCCCGCTGCATTTGTTCCGCCTTCAGAACCATTTATGCTAAACGCAAAGAATAATGGCCCCCGCCTCTCGTACGCCCATGCCACAACATCCTCCGACAGCCTACTCCCGGGTATAATCTTTAGAATCTCCTCTGCGTCAAACGACACAAAGGACTGACGCACCAGTTGCTCATTCCAAACTCTCGTGCCTGGAACAAAAAGCTCATCAACTATAGTAACATTTGCATCAGGTAGTATAACTCGTGGTTTCATCGACGCAATGCTTGTCCTCCTAGACATTGATCGAACTTCCTGGCCCAACACGCTTGATCAGCCCGTTCGATGAAACATCTCGGCCATACAACATTGCTCTCCATACTTCTGAGCTTCTCTTCTTCTTTGTAGCAGCCATAAAGTCAACATTCAAAAAATACTTACCCTTAATCACCCGAGAACAAAGAGTGTCCGGTCTTGTAGTGAGTCTCCACCCTTGTTTACCCAACATGGCTTTGTTAAAGAGTGGTAACTCCCTAAATCCCATCCCCCTTCTCCTTTGGGTTGAGTTAACTTCGACCAGCTCTGCCAATGAATCTTATGGTTGTCCAACGAGCTACCCCACCAATAGTTAGAAATATAAGAAGTGATTTCTTGCAGACCTTTGGTGGGAGCTTAAAGCATGACATGGGATAAGTCGGTACTGCTTGGGCATTCGATTTCAGCAGCACCTCAGGCCAGCACAGCTGAGCATGTTTTCTCCCCACCCAGACACAAAATTCCTCACCCGATCAGCCAGATAACTGAAAACCCCATCCGATGATCTCCCCACAGATGTAGGAAGGCCCAGATATTTTTCACCTAGCGCCTCAGTATCAATTTGCAAGCACTCATGCACTTCCTGCTTCACATCGTCCACACAGTTAGAGCTTAAAAAACAGCAGATTTTTGAGTATTTACCAGCTGACCCGAGCCCTTGTGATAGTCTTGTAGAATAGCTGTAATCTGCTCAGCACTCCTGGTGCCTTGTGTGAAAATCATACAGTCATCCGCAAACAATAAGTGAGACACCCATGGAGCATGTCTACTTACCCTTACACCTCGCGAGATATATTGCAGACCACAAAACTTGAGCATGCTTGTTAACCCCTCAGCACATAATACAAATAAGTAAGGCGACATCGGGTCCCCCTGCCTGATACCCCGAGTTGGCTTGAAGAGCTTCGGATATTAGCCATTCACCCTAACCGAGAATGAAGCCGTGGCCACACACCTCATCACCAAGTCGCGCCACCGAGCAGAAAACCCTAATGCATCCATTACTGCATCTGATATTTTAAACCTCGCATCAAATATTTTAAACGCTCAAGCTCATCCTATCCAAAATTAAAAATTCCCTTTCTTTTTTTTTCTCTCCTTCTCTTTGTGCTTTCTCTGATTTTTTTTCCTTATTGGCTACAAAATTAAAATTTCGGCCTTTTGTTAATCTCGAAGATGATATGATGATGTAAGTTAGGCACTATGTAGCTGCTAGGCGGCCTGAGAGCAAATTTGGGAAAAAAGAATTCCAGTGGTAATTTGGAGCGATTTGTGTTGGTCTGTAGTTCAAATTTGTCATGACTTTTTTTTTTCGAGGAACTCTACGGTAGGCTTACGCCGACCTGAACTTTCTATTAATTGGATAAAGTTTACATCCAAGGACTTTAGAGGCGAGGAAGGGAAGAGACGATCTCTAGAACAGATTTACATGATTACATCATTCAAACGCTCACACCAAGTACGCAGTCGTGCTTTCTGTACAGGATCAGACAACCGGTAACACCAAAGAGCAAGGTCTTGTGCTTCATCCCCAATCACCATTGCAGCTGTCTTGGCGTGATTACAGAAGACACAAGCATTACGGTTCTTCCAGATATTCCATAGTGAGGCGATGATGACAGCATGCCGACACGAGTCAGCTTCAGCCTCCCAAAGCAAGTCCTGAGACCATAGTTGCTGAAGGTTGGAGAAGTTGGGGACAAAGGCAACACCAGCCAGTGACCAAACTTGGCGAGCTTGGTGGCAATGAAGGAAAAGGTGTTCCTGCGTCTCTTGAAGTGAGCAGGAGGGGCACGTTGGCGCTGAAGTGATGTGACGGCGATGAAGTAGGTCTCGAACTGGGAGGCGACGACGGTGGATGAGCCAAAGAAAATGCTTGCATTTCGGAGGAGCCCAAGAGTGTCAGATGAGTGGAGCATGGTTGTCCGTAGGGTGATGTGCCAGGGCCAGTTGATATGCAGCCGCCGCAGCATACGGTCTATTGCTAGGCTTAAGTAAGCGACAATCTTCCTGTTGTAGTGGTAAGTGACATTGCAGCAAGGCATCAGATAGATCCTGAAGTTCAGACAACGCTGCACCAGATAGTCGGTACTGTAGATGAAGATCCCAAATGCCATTCCCTCGTGCAGCGGATACCGTGATGTTGGGCCTAGTAGTGTGCGAGAATAAAGCAGGCATGAGCTGCGAGAGCGCTGCCGGTCCAAGCCAGTGATCATGCCAGAAGGAGGTGTGTTGTCCATTACCAATATACACCTGTGTCGCTCCTCTGAAGGTAGGGAGTAGGGCTAGTAGTGAGCGCCAAACCGGGGTGTCCAGGTAGTGGGTGTCACCTAGATCTCTGCCGGCACTTGGGCCATATGTGGATTGAAACCATTGCTGCCAGGATGTGGATGATGGTTCAAGAAGCTTAACCCAGAACTTCTGCAGAAGGCATTGGTTTTGCATTTTCAAATCTTTGATACTGAGCCCTCCTTGATCTTTTGGGAGGCAGACCACTTCCCATGCCACTTTACATTGGCCTCCATTTCACTTATCATCTCCAGTCCAGAGGAAGGCACGACGTCGCTTGTCCATTTTGCCAATCATTCCATCAGGAACTTCAATAGAGCACATGGCATAGATTGGCAGGGATGTGAGTACAGAGTTGACAAGAATGGTTCATCCAGGAGTATTGAGAAGCTTGCCGCGCCAACCAGCCATGTATCTGTCAAAACGTGTGATGATTGGCTCAAGGTCGATCATCTTGATCTTGTATGGTGTGAGAGGCAGGCCGAGGTATGTCTGGGGAAAGGAGGCAATTGGGCACCCAAAAACACCAGCGAGTTGTTCTGCAAATCCTGTAGAAACATTCATTGGGACTAGAGTGCTTTTGTCAAAGTTGATTGCTAGACCAGAGAAATCCGAGAAGCGTTGTAGAATTCCCTTCAAGGCAACCAATTGTTCATAGTCAGCTTGGAGGATGAGGAGAGTGTCGTCGGCATATTGCAGAACAGGACACGGCAGGTCTTGGCGCAAGGGGTGGCAAAGTTGGCCTTGCATCGAGGCTTCCAGGATCATTCGCTGTAAGATATCGGCCACCAGGATGAAGAGGTACGGGGACAGAGGATCCCCTTGCCTAAACCTCTCTTGCATTGTATCCATTTGCCTGGAATGCCATTCAATATAACTGCTGTTTTGCTTGAGTGATTGAGATTGTCGACCCAATTGCACCATTGTTCAGGGAAGCCTCTGGCCTGTAGGACCAAATTCAGAGCGGTCCAGTTGACAGAGTCGAATGCTTTTTGAAAATCCAACTTAAGGACAACACCAGGTGCTTTTCTTTTGTGACAGCATTGGACTATTTCTGCAGCATAGATGAAATTCTCAGCAATGCATCGACCCTTGAGGAACCCTATCTGATCACTGTGGATGAGGGAGGGGAGAACTGGCTGCAGGCTGTTAGTCATAGCTTTGGTTGCAATCTTGTTCAGGCAGTTTTGGAGACAGATGGGCCGAAAATCTTTAGGGTGCTGAGCGTCGGGTTTTTTGGGTAGCAAGGCAATATAGGCTTGATTTATTCCACGTAGATCAGCATTGCCAGCTTGGAAGTCATGAACAAATTTCATGATATCTTGCTTCAATAGTGTCACACTTGGTTTTAGAAAGAAAACCAGATGCATCTCATATGTGTGCCAGGATCAAGTTTCACACATATGATAGACTTCATGAATAAACAGAACACAAAGTTACAACGAAAAGAATAAAATAAAGACAATACAAACGTTTTCTAGCAGCGGAATCTTGAACTCTTCACCACAGGCAGCAGTTGACTGGGGGTTACGTACGCCTAGCATCACCTTCAACAACTTCACACACCTTCTGAATACTGAGCAGCAATAAGCAAGGATGAGTACACTTATGGTTGGTACTCAGCAAGGCCACGGAAATAACTAGAACAATTTAATCATCAACTTCAAGTATATTAATCATGTGATGACCGCGAACACGGCTGTTATAACAGTTTTACACTCTGCAGAGATTGTACACTTCACCACAATTCGCGTAAAAGCTCCGACGAACTTTAAACCCAACCATGCTGCACCACAAAGGCGCATACCACACTTCCGAGGTGTGATTGCATAGGGACGCTACGAAGCCTTTACAAAGAATTCCTACATGTGTGCCTGTTCCCAGCACTTACGGTTTCAACAGAAGACAGAGTCTTCCGATCCCCGCACCAACACATCCACAAACAAATAACAACCCAACAGGCAGCACAAACACAACATGTAGTTCATCTAATTATTCAGCTAAGACCAGAGCCATGTAGTATTGTGGTTGTACGGTTAATCCCGGGTGGTTCTCCATGGTTTCCAATTAACACATATGATTTCATAAAGCATAGGTAGAAAGATGGTTAGGGACACTTGCCTTTCCGCAAAAGAATACCACTGCTTAGTCTTCAACTCTTGTTCTTGACAGCTTCGGAACGATGCTCCTCTAATCGTAGCAAACATCGAGCACAAGCATAAACATGCAAGCAAAGAAATAGATACAACTAAGAACAATACACCAATCAAAAGAAAAGCTTTAAAAGAACGCACTAAAGATAGGGCTCGCTACTACGATCACAAGGGCGCAAGAAACGTTGAAAACGGAACAACGGTTGGAAAGGATACAACTAACGAAAGAATTATTTTATAAAAGAAAGTAAAAACTACGTGCTTCATTTATTTTAATTAAGAAAAATGCATGTAATGAATAAGAGGAATATTCAATATTATACTTTCATATGAAAAGACGAGTAAAGCCTAATTAATTTTATTTGCAAATATTTATATAATGATTATACCGATTAAACATTTTAATTTGCAATAAAACATGAGAGAACATTTAGACAAATAACTTAATGTATCGTGTTGGGCTAAACAAGTTATATTGAAAGCACATTCAAGTTGTGAATTAGTCATATCAATTTAGATTGTACAAAACCGGTGTCTAACCCTAGTTAGATTTTAATTATGAAAACTAATTCAATAATTGTTAATCAAGTTAACATGTGATTATGAAAGCTCGGATATAACCTAAGTAGCTTTTATTTACAAAAACAAGGCAAATGCTTATTAACCATATTGAATTAGCTTATGAAAACCGAGGTATATCCTATATAGCTTTTAATTGGAAAGACTAGTTAAATAAGAATTAGCCAAATTAATATTTATTAATTTATTTCAAAACATGAAACATGGTAAACAACACTGGTGAATTAAACTCTATGCTTATAGAAGCTTAACGCAACAAAAACGAGGTTAAACGGAGTTAAAACGTGAAATCTAGCGATAAAACAAGGTCTGGGGGCTTAACTGCGAGGAAACAGGGCTTCCAGGGGCTATTTTGAAAGAAACCGAGGGCTAAAACATAATTACGTATGAAAACACGAGGGCTAACGCGTAAAACTAGCAACCAAGGACGGCGGGTTTAAATCCATGAAAGGTCAGGGGCCTAGACGTGAAGAAAAGGATCTAACTGGAATTACTTTTGACTAGCGTTGGACCGCGGGTTGATTAGCAGCAACTACAGGGGTGTTTCTGCAAAATAGCCACGGCGGAGCGGTGCGTGCTGGGTTGACTCGACGCGCGTTCGATCTGGGCCATCGGATTTGGATCTAGCGGTTAGGGTTAGATCGGGGTTCTGGGAACGCCGGAGACGGCGGCGCATGGCGGCGACTGGCGGCGCTCTCGCCGGAGCTTGGCAAAACCGGGGCTAGGATGCTCTATTTCTCGCCGCCGTTGGTCTAGGAGGAAGAGGAGGCAAAGGGAAACCCGTTTCAGGGGTTTGTGATCAAAGCTTGGGCGGTGGAGGCGGCTGACGACATGCGGCGGCGGACGAGGTTGACGACGAGGTCGTGCGCGCAAGATAGAGTGGAAGAAAGAGGGAAAACGGGCTCGGCGAGTTCCTTACCGCACAAAGATGCTCCCCAGCCAACTCTTGTCGACGGCGAGGCGGGGAAACGGTGGATTGGAGGCGGCGCTCGGCTCAACTCCGGCGAGCAATGGCGGACGGCGCGAGAGAGCTCGGAAGCTAGGGTTTTGGCTTGCGGTTCGAGGAAGGCTCGAGGCGGCGCTATAAATAGGCCGGTTACAGCAACCTTGGCGTGCGCGCCACGGAGACGGGCGGCGGCGCGAGATCGGACTCTGTTAGAGTCTGGTTTGGGGACGACGGGAGGTAGAAGATGACACCCAGGGCCCGTGCGTCAGTGAGACAGAGAGAGCAGTGGGAGAGAAGAGGGGATGACAGCAGGGCCCACACGCCGGTGAAAGGAAGGGAGAGAAAGGGAGAGAGGGAGGTCGGGTTGGGCTGGGAGAAGAAGAAATGGGCCGGCGTGGAGAGGGAAAGAGAGGAGGGAGTTGGGCCGGGATGAGCTCGGCCCAGGAAGGAAAAAGATTAAGTTTATTATTTCGGGAAATAGATTCTAGTTCAAAAACAATTCTAGGAAATCCCAGAAAATGTATTTAAACCATAGAAAATATTCCAAAATCTCCAAAAATGCTAGGAAAAATTCCAGAGTTAGAGTTGGAGACTTTGAACCAAAATAAAATATTTGGAGCTCATGAAAAGGGAATTTAAAGCCTTCTAATAAATGGATTTGACTTTAGGAAAAGAGAATTAATTCCCAGAAAATCTAGGAAATTCTCAGGAAGGATTTGATCAACATCTAAACGCATTTTGAAAACTTCACACTCAAGAAAGATGAGATTCAACGACATGAATGCAACACTTCAATTAAGACAACAGACAGCATGATTATTTTATTTAGAAAATTGATTATTTTTCTACGGTAAATTTCCCATAAATTAAACAAAGGTTGGAAAAGTTTTAATAATTTATGAAAATTATTTATTTAATTTTTCTTTCTAATCACATCCCGAAATCCCAAATTTCGGAATGTGACAAATAGTGGCCAATTTTCTTGGAATTTTGGACCAAAACCATCAGGGCCAGGTGCGCTGTCGACTCGCATTTGAAAGAGAGCTGCTCTGATGTCTGCTTCAGTGAATGGCATCGTGGCTAGTGATAGGATGAGCGCATTAGCTCAAGACATTGGATAGGATGAGCTTGCGCGTTTAAAATATTTGATGCTGATGGATAGCTTTTGCTTCTAATCTCTGTAGAAAATAATCTTTGAGGCAACTGTCTATGTAAAATTACCAAGAAAGTCAACGTTGTTTACCATCTTCTATTCATAGACTGAAATTCATGTTTGTGCAATTATCACATTCTCTTGAACTGATATTCGTCCCCATGTTGGATTGGATTGGATGTTCTTGTTGCTTAAATACAGAGTTTCACTTTCATTTTGTATCTTCTGCATCCGCTGATGCCCTGACCAATTGGTAAAGTTTCTGCTCGCCTCATATTTAGGCATCTAGCAGACAATGTGAAATACTGAAATGGTAGAGTTCATGAGAAAGGAATAGGAAAAAAACAGTTGATGGATCTTTGGTGAAAGACGGTGATGGTTTGGTCAGCGTTAGGTCATGGTCCTCATATTATTTTGACATCTTGTATTTGATAAGCCAAACCAGGTACTGGGTTCTGAAAGAGAAATGAAGAAACCGATGAACAATATATCACCAAACAAGTTGAAAGGCTTTGGACTTCAGTTATGGCTTACTCCTATATGACTATTACCTGTTATGGAGATAACCATCATCAAAAGGTTTGCACTTCTGTGACTTCCCCTGCTATCTCTGCATTAGGTATCATGATGTGTTCATTTTTGTTGGCATGCACTAGGCTTGCCAAATTTGGTTTGTTGTAGCAAATAGGAGGTAAAAGAATTTAAAGAAATAGATTCTACATTTGGAGTTTCAGGGACACAGGCCCCGGTCCATCTTGCATTACTTGAGGACCAAAAAAAAGGTGTACAGCAGTTGAGCGTCAGAGTTGAACTGCAACATCCGAACGCTCCTTGACGAGGATCAGCGCCTAGCAGCAATATACAATGCAATCTGTCCTATGCTCGGAATGTTCCATTCTATCAAGCTTATAATACAGTCAAGATGTAAACTGCTGATATTCTGTCCTGAGCAATGCAATGCAATGCAATGGGACGCGTTCATGGACTTGTAATGAAACATACATTCATTCTCCAGTTACAAATGTTGCTGTGGGCTAGAGCGGCTCCTTGAGAGATAACCCTGCGCTCATGGAGCGCATGCTGCAATGCTTCAAGTTCAAGAGGCTTAAGCTGTGCAAGTCTGCACAAGATGAGGTTGGCCATGGCATGGACACGATGAAGGTAACATCTGGCATGCTTCTTATTCTCCTTCTTAATTAGATGTGTTGTGACGGCAAATGCAAAATTAACTGGCAGCTATTCTGCGATTCTGTTGTGAAATCTTAGAAGACTGAGACCTGTCTTTGTATGTTATCCTGTTGATATCAGTTGTCGTGTGCTTGTTTTAGTCTCAGCTCTTAACCGCCGTGGAACACAAATCTAGTAGTAGTCTTTGGTAACCCATGTGCAGACTTGTACGCACGAATGAGAATGAAGTTTATCTGTTTATCCGTGATGGCTAGAATCTGTAGGACTCACATGTTAATCCGTCAGCCCTAGTCGTTCCATTAAGTGGTAGGTGCATACTGCGGAATTTGGACTTTCAGGTAACTGCATTTTGGTGCCTATTCAGTATTGTTTTATGCAACTGGCGGCAGTCAAACATACTCAGATAACAGATTCGCACTGTTGGCCGCGAGCAATACCCTGCAAGTATGCAACTGAATCAGGCAAGCTATTTGGTGTCCTCCACCTGACCACCTTAACATATACTAAGGAGAACTAGATAAGAGCCGTCCGATGAACAATACGGGCATTGTGTCTGAACATTCCTGTCCTGCTCGACCTGAAAGACCCTGCCGTCTACCTTTTTTTTTTTAGCTCTTTTACAGTGCCTTATACTACTAAAGAGTAGTATAGAGTATAAAGAGGATCGAACGGTTGATAATGAGGGGTAGTTTGGTAAGTACCGATTTTACATTTACACATATGATTTCACAAACAGCAAAAATCACAACTCGTCCGAATATGTGGCAACAAACTGCATGTTGCCATGCATGGACCTATCTTGGGTTGCTCTGTCACCCTTCTTCTTCGACCACAACAACCAACCTGAGGACAGATCCGGCAAGTGGAGATATGTCGGCGATTTATGCTGACTAGGTTCTCGAGGGGGTGCCCCGAGAGAAGGGTTTAGGGAGAAGTCGTCGAGAATCTAGAGCCGAAGGTGACAAGAGACGGTTTTAGACAGGTTCGGGTCGCCGGAGCGTAATGCCCTACGTCCTGTATGATGTATCTTGTATTGATGAGATTGTTTTGAGGGGGTCCCTGCCTCCCCTTATATAGTCCGGAGGGCAGGGTTACATGGGAACCGTATAGGACTAAGAGACTTTTACAAGTTTATCTCTAATTCCCTAATACAGTATATCCAAACCGACTAGGAGTAATCCTTGTCTTGTGCGTCAAGTCTTGTTCATGGGCCGGCCCATAGGATGGGCCACCAGGGTTGTTTAGTCCGTCAGGACTCTACACCCACAAGCCCCCGAGCACCTTATCTCCTGAAGAACAGCCTTGTTGAAAGTACAGAGTTCTTTGAGGTCCTCCAGAGTTCTTTTGAAATCCGCCAGGGTTCTTCGGAACCCGCCAGGGTTCTTTGAGACCCACAGGGTTCTTTGAGACCCACAGGGTTCTTTGATCTTGGAAGTTGCAACCATGCTGCTCAATAGGTAATGATGTGCTCATAAATCTTCTCGAAGTTCGGATTGGTGCGCACCGATTAGGTGCGCCCAATTGGGCAGCCCCCGAGCCTCGTTTATCTTTGAAGAAGAAATTCGAGGCTCTTTCGAATTCCGAACCAAAAGAGAATCAATTTCCGAAGAAACCCGAATTCTTGTAGAATTCCTCATAAATTTATCAATTGAAGCCGAAAATTCTCAGAAAAATATTTCCTGAAAATATGTCCACAGCCCCCGAGCCTAAATTTGAATGAATTCAAATATAGGATCAAGAAAGGACCCAAATTGAAAATTACCGAAGTAACGCTTCGAAAAGTCCATATAAACCGACCGCGACCCTTTGTATCCGTACGCTTGCGCAAAACAGATCTAGGGTTTGCGACAGTTGCAGTTCGCGTAATCCAGAGATCGCGCACAAGCATCCACAACTTCCCCCAATCTTAGATCCAATCCACAGCAAAGCACAAGAGAGCCCAATGGCCGGTGGTGAAGGATCTAGCCGCGGCAAAGGCTCGAAGAGGAGGGCAGAGGCGATGAAGCAGATCGTTACGACCGAGGAGACAACGTCCGCGGGGGACATGCCAATTATTGGAAATCCAATCAGCGACTGGCCGACCAGTATCTTGAAGGAGAAGCACATCAAGGCCCTAGAGGCGGATGGATTCTTGCCAGCACAAGGAATCAGCCGATGGAGAAGCGCATACGGGCATGAATACCCCACCGAAGACACCGAGGAAATCACGGTATGGAAGGCCTTTTATGAAGTTGGATTTGGCATGCCAGCATGTGATTTTTTCCGCCGTGTGCTGCAATTTTATGGAATTGAACTATGTCATCTGAATCCCAACTCCATTCTCAATCTATCCATCTACATCCATCTGTGCGAAGCCTTCTTAGGGATAGATCCCCATTTTGCCCTTTTCCGCCATCTATTTAGGGTAAAGACCTCCAGCGGGCCACTGCAAGTGGTAGGCAAAGTAGTTATCCAGTTCCGCCAGGGCATGAGGCCGGTATATTTGGATTACACAACGAAGGAAAGCCTCAAGGACTGGCAGAAGGAATGGTTCTACGCATGGAACCACCAGCCACAGTTGCAGAGCCGTTCAGGAAATCCTCCAGTAATGAAACCATTCTGGAGCGAGACAGTTGGAGTCAACCAAGCCATGCAAATCCCTGATCTGCTCAACATGATCAGAGACCTAAAGGCACAAGGGCTCACAGGGGCCATGGTATATAAGTCATTCCTGCTGAGGAGAATCCAGCCATGCAAGCAACGCTGTAACCCAGGGTACTTGTACTCTGGGGAAGCAGACCCCTCAAGGAATGCCACCGGGAACATATCGGAGAAGAGAGTGAACCAACTCTTGAAGAAGTTCCTGGTGATCACTGATGATCAATTTCCTTTAATAATGGAAGTATCTGCGATAATCATGACACCTGAGGTAAAATCCATTTCTGAATACAGTTCTTCATTGTTGAAAATATATTGTGAACTAATGTCTTGATCATCACAGTATGAAGCCCGGCGCGCCTTATATGTAAGTCTGCCGCCCCTGGACCCAACCAACACTGAAGAAGCGGCATTGCTGGCACGCTGTGTGGATCCAGGGGTAAGAGATCAAGTGCGCATGAAATCTGCAATTGAAGACCCTGACGAGCCAATGGTAAAACTTGAACCACAGGTCCCTGAAGAACCCCAAGCCAAATCAGGAGCGACCTCCAGGGGAACTGAAAGGTCCAAGAGACCGGCGCCATCAGAGGCACAAGCACCAGTGCCCAAGAAAGCACGCACCTTGCCCAAGCCCCGAGCCAGAACAATCCCAGAGGAAAGGGCAAAGGTATCCCCACAACCCAGGACAACATCTTCAGTGGGGATAGCCATAGGAGAAATTGGAACCAGCATGCCGCAGCAAAGCAGCTCTGCTCGGCGGGCATTATCTGATGAAGAGATCCTGCACGAGATATTCAACCCTGTCTCCACGCCGTTTGAAGGGATAACACCAATAATTGAAGAACCCTGTTGTCGGCGATTTATGCTGACTAGGTTCTCGAGGGGGTACCTCGAGATAAGGGTTTAGGGAGAAGTCGTCGAGAATCTAGAGTCGAAGGTGACAAGAGACGATTTAGACAGGTTCGGGTCGCCGGAGCGTAATACCCTACGTCCTGTATGGTGTATCTTGTATTGATCTGATGTTTTAGAGGGGGTCCCTGCCTCCCCTTATATAGTCCGGAGAGCAGGGTTACATGGAGACCGTATAGGACTAGGAGACTTTTACAAGTTTATCTCTAATTCCCAAATACAGTTTATCCTAACCGACTAGGACTAATCCTTGTCTTGTGCGTCAAGTCTTGTTCATGGGGCGGCCCATAGGATGGTCCGCAGGGTTGTTTGAGTCCATCAAGACTCTACACCCACAAGCCCCCGAGCACCTTATCTCCTGAAGAACAGCCTTGTTGAAAGTACAGAGTTCTTTGAGGTCCTCCAGAGTTCTTTTGAGATCCACCAGGGTTCTTTGAGAGACCCGCAGGGTTCTTTGCTCTTGGAAGTTGCAACCATGCTGTTCAATAGGTAATGATGTGCTCATAAGTCTTCTCGAAGTTCGGATTGGTGCGCACCGACTAGGTGCGCCCAATTGGGCAGCCCCCGAGCCTCGTTTATCTTTGAAGAAGAAATTCGAGGTTCTTTCGAAGTCCGAACCAAAAGAGAATCAATTTCCGAAGAAACCCGAGTTCTTTTAGAACTCTTCTTGAATTTATCAATTGAAGCCGAAAATTCTCAGAAAAATATTTCCTGAAAATACTCCTACAGCCCCCGAGCCTAAATTTGAACGAATTCAAATATAGGATCAAAGAAGGACTATAAGTGAAAATTACCGAAGTAACGCTTCGAAAAGCCAATATAAATCGTCCGCGACCCTTTGGATCCGCACGCCTTTTGCGAAACAGATCTAGAGTTTGCGACAGTTGCTTTGCTTGCGATCCAGAGACCACGCAAAAATCTTCCACATCTTCCCCCGACCCAAATCCAATCCACACCAAGTCCCAAGAGACTGCGATGGCCGGTGGTGAAGGATCCAGCCGAAGCAAGGGCACAAAGAGGAGAGCGGAAGCCATGAAGGAGGTCGTGACGACCAAGGAAACAATGCCCGCGAAGGACATGCCACTTGTTGAAGATCCAATCAGTGACTGGCCAACCAGCAATCTGAAGGAGAAACACATCAAAGCTCTGGAAGCAGATGGGCTCCTAGCGACTCGAGAAGTCAGCCGGTGGAGGTGCGCGTACGAGCATGAGTACCCCACCGAAGATACCGAGGAAATCGCAGTATGGAAGGCATTTTATGAAGTTGGTTTTGGTATGCCAACCTGCGATTTTTTTTCGGCGTGTGCTGCAGTTTTATGGAATTGAGCTCTGTCACTTAAATCCCAATTCTATATCCATCTTTGTGAAGCATTTCTTGGAATAGATCCGCATTTTGCGCTGTTCCGCCATCTCTTCAGAGTGAAGACCTCAAGCGGACCATCGCAAATAGTAGGAAAAGTGGTTATCCAGTTCCGTCAGGGCATGAAGCCAGTGTATTTGGAGTATGCAACCAATCAGAGCCTGAAGGACTGGCAGAAGGAGTGGTTTTATGCTTGGAACCACCAACCACAACTACCCAAGCGCTCAGGGAAACCTCCAGTGATGAAACCATTCTGGAGTGAAACAGTTGGAGTTAATCAAGCAATGCAGATTCCTAAGCTGCTCAATATGATCAGAGATCTGAAGGCACAAGGGCTGACAGGAGCCATGGTGTACCGGTCGTTCCTTTTGAGGAGAGTCCAACCTTGCAAACAACGCTGCAATCCAGGGTACTTGTACTCTGGAGAATCTGACCCCTCAAGGAATGCTACCGGAAAAATATCGGACAAGAGGATTAATCAACTCTTGAAGAAGTTTCTGGTGAGCAATGATGAACAATTTCCAGAAATAATAGAAGTGTCAGCAATCACCATGACGCCTGAGGTAAGAACCATTTCTGAATGTCAACATACTGCCTTGTTATTTGAATACCGTGGCACTGACTAGTGTCTTTTTTACAACAGTATGAAGCCCGACGCTCACTGTATGTGAGTCTGCCGCCCCTGGATCCCACCAATGCTGAAGAAGCATCAATTTTGGCACGCTGTGTGGACCCAGGGGTAAGAGATCAGTGTCGCCAAAGCAAACAATCTGCATCTGAAGAATCTGACGAACCAACTACTCATGTTGAACAGCAGGCGTCAGAAGAAACCTGTGCCAAAGCAGAGGTTACCTCCAAGGGAGGTGAAAGGTCCAAGAGACCAGCACCAACAGAAGTACTAGCACCTGTGCCCAAGAGAGCACGTACTCTGCCCAAGCCCCGAACCAGGACCATCCCAGAGGAAAGGGCAAAAGTATCCCCACAACCCAAGACATAATCTTCGGTGGGGACAGTTATTAGAGAATTTGGCCCCAGCATGCTGCAGCAAGGCAGCTCTGCTCGGCCACCACTATCTGATGAAGAAATCATGCACAACATCTTCAATCCTGTCTCTGCACCATTCATAAGGACAACACCAATGGCTGAAGAACCCTATCCAGCTGGACCGTCGACGTCGGAGCAGGAATCTGAGGAAGAATTCACCTTGGGGGAGCCAGAGATCCCCATGCGGCCTTCCATTATGTGAGTATCTTGTCGAGCAGTACGGAATGTACCTTCGTAATATACTGTTGTGACTAATTAAATCATTGTTGCAGAACTGAAGAAATGCCATCAACCAGGGAAGAGCCTTCAGTCATTCATACAACCATAGAGCCAGAGGCCACAGTGACCGAAGAACCCAGGGCGATGACAGAAACAACCCTGGAGGCGGTTCAGCCGACTGTGCCATCAGATCAGAACTCTGCGGAGCCCCCGAGCATCACAAAAACAACCCAGGCCAGGGCAGAAGCAGAGTGCTCAAGGGGTAAACAAGCCGAAGCATCAACCCAAGAAGAGCAAACTATTGAAGAAATCCCCAGAGTACCCAGAGATACTGGTACTGAAGAAGAAATCGGTAGCTTCCGCATCGGGAGCTACGATCCAATGTTGAATCCAAATCCGCAGGCCTTCGACTTTATCTTCGACGCGGAGGAGGATGAAGAACATATTGATAGGGGACTGTACCACGCCGAGAGAGCAGTAGCCTACTTCAAGGTACGTGAAACAACCCTGTACTTGTAGTCCAATTGAATGTATCTTATGATAATATTTCTGCAGGCCGTCGGCGAAGCATCGAGGAAGAAAACGGAGTATATCCACAACATCTCGATGATGCATGCCAAGGCGGACCGTCTCCAAAAGGAGCTGGAGCGCGAACGCGAAGACCGCAAGCTCCAGGAGGCGGAAGACGCCGATGTGATCCGAACCTTGCATCTGCGAACCAAGGAGTTGGTCGCGGAGAAGGAGGACATGAAGAAGAAACTCGCAGCAGCCAAAGCAGAGCTCAAAGGTACTCTGTTACTGCCAGAATCTTGTAATATAATATCCGTTGCTTTCGTTGAATAACAACTCTGTCATTGTCTTGTGTGAGCAGGGGTGCAACAGCAGCTAACAACAACTCAGAGCAAGATGACGGATTGGTCCAACTTGGCCAACCGTCACGAAGAAGCGTTGAGGACTCTATCTGCTGAGCACGATGTCATCAAAGAAGAACTCAGAATAGCAGTCCAACAACGCAGGGATGCTGACTCGCAGTTGATTCAAATCATTGAGCAGCAAAAGAAGCTTGCCAAGGATCTTGAAGATGCTCGCGAAGAGAGGAATCAGCTATCCACAGAGCTCATCCAGGCGCAGAAGCATCTTGCAGACAAGAAGGCGCTGGACGAGAAGCTTGAGCAGGCAACCAGGAGGATGTCAGAGCTGGAAGAGTCCTTGCGGCTGATGAAGAAGTCGGACGATGACCTGGCCGAAGCCTTGAACCGGATATCACTGCTAGAGAAGGCAGCAAACCCGGTGGTGAAAGCCCTAGTCCCAGAAGACCTAGCATCGCCGCTGTCTTTCCTGGAACGCCTGAAGGCCATGCCACGACAGCTGAAGGCTTATATCAAGAGATCATCAAAAGCTTGTCTTGTGCATGTCCTTGCTGTAATTAGGTCTAGGTACCCTGAAGTAGATATAGGCAAACTTGTAGAAGGCGCAGAGCCCAATTGTACTGAAGCCGCCTTCAGGGACCTGAAACAAGAGGCCGAGCCGGTTGCCGAAGCAATTGCTCAGAGCCTGAGATTGTAAATTAAACTAGTATTCTTGTAATATAAGTGTTATGCAATGGAATGCAATATTTGTCATGGAGAACGATCCGTTGAGGCCTCGAAAGAACCCGGAAAGACTCCCTATAGCCATAGCTATTTTTATCTGTATGAAGAAAAACTCAGAGTTCTCAAGAAGGAACCCTGGTGTGCCATCACATAGTGTGGCGGTGACCAAAAGTCGTTTTGGGGACTTTAGTCATGGGAAACAAATCTGTTAAGGCCTCGAAAAAATCCAGAAAGATCCCTTATAGCCTAGGCTATCTTTTAGAATGTACCCCGGGAGGATACTTGGGAACAAACTGTATGTGTTTTGCCGGAGCAAGAACCCAGTAAGACCCACGGAGCGGCAGCTTTAAGCTGGAGATTATCGCAGGGTAGCGAAATTGAAGGAACAGATCCGTTGTTGGCCCCGAAGGAACCCGGACAGACCTCATTTATGGGCTCCGAATGTATGAAGGAAATACTGTCCGAGTCTTGAAAGAACACGGAAGATTCAAAGAAAAACCCAAGGATTTCTAAGAACCCTTGGCCGTCTCTGTGTCAATGACCAGGACTTAGTCAAAATATACATGGCGTAAATTTTAACTGAAAAACAGCCCTGTTAAGGACCCGAAGGAACCCAGGGAGATTTCTTATAGCATAAGCTATATTTTAAAATGTACCCCGGGAGGATACTTGGGAACAAACTGTATGTGTTTTGCCAGAGCAAGAACCCAGTAAGACCCACGGAGCGGTAGCTTTAAGCTTGAAAATTATCGCAGAGAAGCGAAATTGGAGGAACAAATCCGTTTTTGGCCCCGAAGGAACCCGGACAGACCTCGTTTATGGGCTCCGAATGTATGAAGAGAAAACTTTCCGAGTCTAGAAAGAACACGGAAGTTTTGAATGAAAAAATCCAAGAATTTCTAAGAACCCTTGGCCGTCTCTGTGTCAATGACCAGGACTTAGTCAAAATATACATGGCGTAAATTTTAACTGTTGAAAAACAGCCCTGTTAAGGACCCGAAGGAACCCAGGGAGATTTCTTATAGCATAAGCTATCTTGTAAGGTGTATCCCAGGAGGATACTTGGGAACAAACTGCATGTGTTTTGCCGGAGCAAGAACCCAGTAAGACCCACGGAGCGGCAGCTGAAAGCTGAAGACTATCGCAGAGTAGCGAATTAGAGGAGCATGTCCGTTCTCGGCCCCGAAGGAACCCGGATAGACCTCGTTTGTGAGCTCCGAATGTGTGAAGAGGAAACTGTCCGAGTCTAGGAAGAACACGGAAGTTGTGAATATTGTCGCAAAGACAAAGTAAACAACCCTGAAAAGGGAATTTCATTGAGGTATATCGCGTTGCCGAAACAACGGTACAAAAGAACGTATGGTGCGGAAGCAACCAGTTCATGTATTGCCGAAGCAATGTTTGCAGAAGAACGCAAGATGCTAGGGCATTTGGTGTTCGTGGTGCCGAAGCACTGTTGCAGAAGAACTCAGGATGCCGAAGCAACTAGTTCATGTATTGCCGGAGCAATGTTATAGAAGAACTCTGGATGCCGGAGCAATTGGTTCATGTGGTGCCGAAGCAATCAATACATGTGTTGCCGAAACAACCCAGCTTGTTCTTGATCAACTCTCTGGAGACTCCAGGCATGTCCGGAGGGTCTTGAAAAAGAACTCGGTTGGTCATCATAGTCCGGGTTCGTGTCGAAAAAAGAACCCTGTTGGTTGCCGTAGTCTGGGTTCTTGTCGAAAAAAGAACCCTGCTCGGATAGGAAAAGAACCCTGGCGACACTTCCTACGAGTCGCAGGGTTGATCTTGGCCTGGCCTCCTGGAGGATGACAGAGGTCACGGTCCTTACTGAAGTACCCTAGCAGATGCTGGAGATGATCATCAGGCCGCCAAGTAGTCTTGTACGACGACTATCTGCTTGGTCTTGATACTTGAGGGCAACGAGGCAGGAGTCATCGTTTGTCCGAGTCGAACTCGGCTTCTGCCTCCAGGTACTCCTCCGAGTTGGATACGATCCAAAGATCGTGTTGGAGTCGGAGACCCTTGACGATCTGCGCACGGTGACCCGCGCGGGTGGTGGCGGAGACGCCATTGTCTCGCCGCACAATTCGCGGCGTAGTCTGCGCGGGCGGCGGAGCTGACGCAATCGTCACGTCGCGCAGTTCATGCCGAAGCTTGCCGTCCTGGTTTGCAGTGCAAAGCCAGGAACCAAAGACGAAGGTCGCGCCTTCCTCGAACTTGACGTTGACGGAGGCGCTGAAGGATGCCATCGACTCTTTAATGAAGACTCGACGAGTAGATCCCACGGACGGCGCCAAAGTGTCGGCGATTTATGCTGACTAGGTTCTCAAGGGGGTACCTCGAGATAAGGGTTTAGGGAGAAGTCGTCGAGAATCTAGAGTCGAAGGTGACAAGAGACGATTTAGACAGGTTCGGGTCGCCGGAGCGTAATACCCTACGTCCTGTATGGTGTATCTTGTATTGATCTGATGTTTTAGAGGGGGTCCCTGCCTCCCCTTATATAGTCCGGAGAGCAGGGTTACATGGAGACCGTATAGGACTAGGAGACTTTTACAAGTTTATCTCTAATTCCCAAATACAGTTTATCCTAACCGACTAGGACTAATCCTTGTCTTGTGCGTCAAGTCTTGTTCATGGGGCGGCCCATAGGATGGTCCGCAGGGTTGTTTGAGTCCATCAAGACTCTACACCCACACCTGTCCAGCGGGACCTTCGGCGGCGGAGCAGGAGGTAGAGGAAGAGTTCACCTTGGGGGAGCCAGAGATCCCCATGCGACCCTCCACCATGTAAGTATTTTGTCAATCAATACACAATGTAGCGGCGCATAATACCGCTATAACTAACAAACTTCATTTTCCCAGAGTTGAAGATACTCCAGCAATAACAAGGGTAGAATTCTTGGTTGACCATGCAGCTGTAGAGCCAGAGGCCGCAGTGTCCGAAGAACCCAGGGTTGTTCCAGAAACAACCCTGCCGGAAGTTCAAACAGCTCTGCCATCAGACCCGCCAGTACCAGAAGAAGCCCAAAGCGAAGAAATAGTTGCAGAGGTGCTGGCGGGCATCGAACAACTGGTCACGGAAACGGTGATTGAAGAATCCGAACTGGAACGCCGTGACCAGTCCACTGCGCAGCCCCCGAGCGTCACAGAAACAACCCAGGCTGGGGCGGAAGCAGAGTGCTCAAGGGGAAAACAAGCAGAAGCAACAACCCCAGAGCAAGAAATTGAAGAGATCCCCAGGGTACCCCAGAGTACCGGAGCTGAAGAAGAGGGTGGGAGCTTCCGCATCGGGAGCTTCGACCCGATGCTCAATCCGAACCCGCAGACCTTCGAATACATATTGGACGCGGAGGAGGATGAGCACCACATCGACAGGGGACTTTACCATGCCGAGAGAGCAGTAGCCTACTTCAAGGTTAGTAAAGCAACCCTGGTCTTGTAGTATTGAAGAAACATTTCTTATAACAACTCTGTTGTAGGCTGTTGGCGAGGCATCAAGGAAGAAGACCGAGTACCTCCACAACATTTCCTTGATGCACGCCAAGGCGGACCGTCTCCAGAAGGAGCTGGAGCGTGAGCGCGAAGATCGCAAACTCCAGGAGGCGGAAGACGCCAACACGATCCGTACCTTACACCTGCGCACCAAGGAATTGGCCGCAGAGAAGGAGGACGTGAAAAAGAAGCTTGCAGCGTAGAAAAGAAGCTTGCAGCGTAGGAATTGGCCCAGGGACGATGCCGTAGAAAAGAGTATCCGCCGGCTGCAGCGTACTCGTGTCGAGGCCCATGGACTTCAGCGTCTTGGCGAAGATGAGATTGAGCCCGCTGCCTCCGTCGATCAGGACCTTGGTGAGTCTGCTATTTGCGACCACGGTCTCGAGGACAAGAGGGTATCGTCCAGGAGAGGTGACCTCCGCCCACTGATCCTCTCGGGACCAGGTGATGGTGGTGTCCGACCACCGTAGCGGTGTAACCACCGCTGGTTCTGCTGCATAGGCCTCGCGCCTTGCATTCTTGCGGTTGCGCGAGGTGTCGCTGACTGCCATGCCTCCGAAGATGACGTTGACAGTGTTGGTGATGTCTGGGAAACCGCTGTCTCCCTTGTCGTGCCCGTCGTCTCCCTCTCCGTCCGACTTGTGCTTCTTGTTGGGCGTGCTGAACGTCTCCCGGAGGAGAACGCACTCGCCCATGGTGTGCTTGCTGTCGGGGTGGTAAGGGCAGCGCTTCTTGAGAAGTTTATTGAACTCTTCCCTTCTTTGCTGCGCGGATTTGGCGGAGCGGATGGTCTGGACAGTTGCGACCGTGTTGTGTGGTCGCTTCCGCGGGTTGTTGCCGTTACGCTGGAAGGAGTCGCGCGGCTGATCCCTGTTATCTTCCTGGTTCTTGCGACCAGGGTTGTTGGGTCTCTTGCCGTAGCGCTCCCGTTCTTGATCATCGGTGTCCATCCAATTGGACACCAGTGCGCGAAATTCCTCGAGGTCGCGAGGACGGTTGTGACCGAAGTCACGGAAGAGGGTGCGATCTGTCATCCCTTCTTGAAAGTAGTCGATGACTTCTGAATCGGGGATGGGAACGCAGGATGCCTTGATGGCGAAAAATCGCCTGTTGTAGTCGCGCAGGGACTCGTCTGGCTTCTGTTTGCACGCGCGGAGTTCATACTTGCTGCCAGGGCGCTCAAAAGAACCCTGGTAGTTGGAGACGAAAGCCTTCTTCAGCGCGTGCCAGCTGTCGATGGAGTCTGGATGGAGGGACTCGAGCCAGGTGAGAGGACCCTGCTCCATCGCAACTGGGAAGTAGAGCATCTTGGAGATGTCGTCGCCCCCTGATGCTTCAATTGCAGAAGAGTATCTGCGCAGCCAGATGTTTGGATCTTGCTTCCCGTCGAAGTTGGCGATGCCTGGTGGCTTGAACTTTCGCGGGAAAGAGCTGACGCGGATGGCGCGTGTGTAGCGTGGCAAAGCATCAGGGTTGGGGACGTCGTATCTTCCTGCAGAATCCGCAACGTGAGAGGTAGCTCTCCCCCCTCGGATCCGGATGATGTCGTTGCGGGCGTCGTTCGGCGTGACGTGAGAGCGAGCTGGGCGGGGTTCTTCGCGACATTGGGACCTGGGAGGTTCCTCGCGAGGGCGGTGTTGTTCTTCACGAGGCCTGTTCTTATCCTTTGTTTGTCCTGCGGAGCTGCCGTAGTGGCTGCTCTGACGCTTGGCCGACGGTGCTTGGTGGCGCGAAGAACTCTTGCTTTTGGAGGAGGAGCGGCCTCCGTCCAGGCGATCAACCATGACCGCTGCGGCTTCTAGGCGGGCTTTGACGAGGTTGATCTCAGGGGTAGTTTGGAACCCCTCGAACACGCTGACTCCGAACAAGATGTTGGCCACAGGGGAGTTGAAGATATCTTGCTTGTCGAACTCAGAGTTGAGATTTTTCTTCTTGATGAAGCGACGTCGGAGGGCGCGGTTGCGGTTGCGCTCGATACGGAGTTCTCGGTCCGCGTCGGTTTCTCCTTCCTCTGTTGGAGCGTCGTCGGAGACAACTTCTTCGTCGCTGTGATCGTTGAGGATCACGCAGGACTGGCGACCGGGGTTGCTAGGCCCGGTTCTTCTGTTACTCGTGGCAACAGGGAGCTCTCTGCCTTCTTGGAAAGGAAGCAGAGGTAGGATGTCCCGTACCGTGGAAGGTACGTTTGCTTCAAAAAGAGCTACCTCGGGATCCATGTCAGGCCAATGAACGATAACCCCCGAGGGAGTTGTGGTCATGACAAGATCCGAGGTTGCTCCGCCGGGTTGGAGAACCTTCTTCTTCAGGTGCTTCTGGTGGACCGCGGCTGAGTTTGTTAGCCCGGAGGGAAACTGGGATGCGCGCGGCCCACGTGGCGAAGTCTTCGTCCCGCGGGGGTTGGAGCCAGAGTTCCTGGGTACCCGCGGGGTTGCTGTCACGGTCCTGATCGTTGAACCCTGGCGGGACTCGGAAGTGATCCGGAGTCCGCCAGGGAGTCGTGGACACGTGGCTTGATCCTGCCCCTTGATAGGGGTTGGGTTGACATGGTCGGCCCGGGATTGAATCTGCTTCGGGCGCCATGTACTCCTCCGAGTAGGATACGATCCAGGGATCGTGTCGGAATTCGTGATTTTCCGAGATCCTTGCGGAATAGTCTGCGTGCGTGGCGAAGCTGGTGCGGCCGCCTTGTCGCGCAGTTGGTGTTGAAGCTCGCCTTCCTGGTTTGCGATGCAAAGCCAGGAGCCGAAGATGAAGGAGGCGCCTGCCTCGAACTTGGTGACGATGGAGGCGCTGAAGGAGGCCATCGACTCTTTACTGAAGACTCGACGAGTAGATCCCCACGGACGGCGCCAAAGTGTCGGCGATTTATGCTGACTAGGTTCTCGAGGGGGTGCCCCGAGAGAAGGGTTTAGGGAGAAGTCGTCGAGAATCTAGAGCCGAAGGTGACAAGAGACGGTTTTAGACAGGTTCGGGTCGTCGGAGCGTAATGCCCTACGTCCTGTATGATGTATCTTGTATTGATGAGATTGTTTTGAGGGGGTCCCTGCCTCCCCTTATATAGTCCGGAGGGTAGGGTTACATGGGAACCGTATAGGACTAAGAGACTTTTACAAGTTTATCTCTAATTCCCTAATACAGTATATCCAAACCGACTAGGACTAATCCTTGTCTTGTGCGTCAAGTCTTGTTCATGGGCCGGCCCATAGGATGGGCCGCCAGGGTTGTTTAGTCCGTCAGGACTCTACACCCACAAGATACGACTACGGCCCCTCAGAATCTCCAATGCTATCGCGCAGCCACTCGTCGCCGGCGGCGGCTAGCCTGTCCTCGTACGACAACCGTTGTGCCATGAATATGGAAGGTTTTAGAAATGTTCCAAATAAAATATTTCTAAACACAAATACCATTAATGTGTTGTTCCTAATATACCCTTATACTACCATACTTAGTCATATATACTACCTATATCACTCTTGTTGTTTTTAAGTAGTATACAATTAATTTGGACCGTTAGATGTTCGCATACTAGTCCTTTTTATCAGTAGTATAAGGCACGTAAAAGACCTTTGTTAGCCATTGCTGACATTTTCCACTTCCGGGACGTCATTTTCTCCTGGATGGTTCTCCCCCATGCTCGCATTCTTTGAGCAGCATACGAATTGATCAGTCGTGTGTTCTTTTCCGTTGATCTGACCCTTCTTGGTTCGTCCGGGAATTCCTCGCCTGTTGGCCATGGATCCACGCTTTCTAGACGCCGTCTTTTCTCGCGCCCTGTGATCTTCCATGCGTTGCCCGCATATGCAGAAGAGGTCTTCTGGAGCAGAAATGCAGAGTGCGTGACTTGTTATCCGGATTCTTGACAAGTTCACCCACGCGCCTTTGGCTGACCAGAAAGAGTCTTGCTAAGAACTACAAACCGCGAACAAGACACGTCGTGTGCTAGAATTTCCAGTGAAGTTTTTGCCTTGCGAGTCAGAAGAAATGTGCCCGTCTAAAATTAGGCTTCGAGAATTACGTACAGATCATCTCCTCCATTCTACATACTAGGGTTTTAGGTCTTAAAGAGCAGGTCGCCATGGATGATCGTTGTCGTTGGTTGTCCACATTCTCTACAGGTACCAAGCCGACATCGCTGCCGATCCATGAGTACGTACCCGCGGCGTAATAGCAGCACGAAAATTTCCCGACCAACAATATTCATTGATGGTAGCAACAAGAACCAATATGCTTACCTGTCACGGTCGCGATGCCAATGCCTGAACAAAATCCAAAGGCCGCACCTTGGACTTTTAGAAAGCGTAAAATAAAGAACACCAGGCCGATATAGTATCAACCCCTGAATTCTTTTCCCTCCATCATTTGTTTATACAAGTAATAATGCGATTATGCGAATCATTCAGGCCGGTAGCTGTTGGCCGTTACCTAGCAATAGCATAGTGGCACTACATCTCTCATGCCATGCCGCCGTTGGCCGTTGCTGCTGCTACGAATAGGAAAATGGCAGCAGCGGTTGCCACATTCTCGTGCAGGCCTTCCTCTTGCAGCTCCGTTCGTTGTCCGATCCCCGCTGCCGCCGCATCACTCGCTCTCCCCTGGCCTTAAACTAGAGGCGGTTTGCACATGTAACCCCCGTGGCGCCCCTGCTCGCCACATGGCTGGCACGGGCGGCGCCCACGCACCCCTCCTCCTCTCCAAGTCTCCACTATTTCTCCCGATCGCCGCATGATTGCGATGGCCCCGATGAACAGCAATGATACGATACGACGACCCTCCTCTCCTGGCCATCGTCGTCCCTGCCACTGTTCCTCGGAACGGAGGCTACTGTTTGAATGGCTCCTCCCCATACCGCCATACGTCCGTCAGCTCCTGTTCCTACCGTCAGACCTGGACAAGTGTACGTCCTGTACACACGGGCCAGTGACGTATATCAAACGGATGAATAATACTACGCGCGCGCGTAGGAAGAAGCTTCTTCGTGTCGGGCCCGTCGGCCCATCTCTCTCGAGCACCTGGCACTATTCACGGAGACCCTGAGATGGTATACTATGTATGGTATCCACACTTCTATACTCCTATTTTTTTAATTACACAGTACAGACGACACTCACATACACGCACGCACACTTGTCCCTACAAACATACGCACGTAACCCTACCCATATGATCACCTTCGAAAGACTGGATCGGCAAATCCTCCAAATTCACGCACGCACACTTGTCCCTACAAACATACGCACGCAACCCTACCCATATGATCACCTTCGAAAGACTGGGCCGGCAAATCCTCCAAATTGACGAAGTCACTATAAGCGCCTCGCTATCGACGGGCACGTCGCCTACCACTGAAAGAATAGCGCCGGTTAAATCCTGGAATAAATCCAGGAAAATACGAGCACCAGTGCCGAATCGAGGGCTCGAACCCTGGTGGGCTGGTTCCACCATAAGGAACCTTGCCAGCTGAGATAGAGCTCAGTTCGCACTTCTATACTCCCATGGAGATTGGAAAATGCACAGGGAAAATTCTTCTTCGAAATATCAATGCACAGCGAAAGCAAAAATTCACTGAAACAGCACCACAGCTGTTCTCCAGCAACCTTCTGCACGACGGTACTGGCAGCGTGTTAATGGCAGTATGGGGGCGTTTTGTACACCATTGTTTTTGGTATTGACTTGAGCCCAATCGACCTTAGGACCAGGGTTCACGTAACCGTTGGGAACCGGTCCGGTTTGACCGGTTCCCGACCAAACCGCCCTAGCCCGGTTGCAAAACCGCTCGGTTACCGCCCCCGAACCGGCACTATAAAACCGCTCCAACCGGTTAGTCGGCCGGTTTCATCGGTTAGCCGGACCGGTTTTTTAGGTTCGGGAACCAGTCTACCGCGGTAAAAAAAAACCCTGGCTAGGACTCTAAACACAACCAAAAGGACGGGACAGCGAGAGGGGACGATGGAACCGTTGCCCCTGGTTCCTCCTCATCCCCACCAAGGCACAGATCGAGCATGTGTGCGATGTCTGCCCTCCCTCCTCGCATTGAAGCTTGTCCTTTGGTGAGAACGGGGACGATAGATAAATCCCGTGCCTATGGACGTCCTTGAATCAATAACTCCGTTCTTGAAGGGTTTCCCGTCTAGCAGTGCTCGAATTGGCACGCAGTTCATTTTGCTTGCGCATTCTTGTGTCTTGTTTTGGACCTAGTAATTTCATGCAAAACACAGAGTCATCTCCCATTGGAATATCCTGTGTGAGCGTTAAACCAGTACGACGACCACGATGTCAGCCTCTTTGTTTGGTGAAAATGTTGTAGTTTGACCACGTAGATGCACTATACTTGAGCCGAGACTTTTTCTGCGACGGAGACTTGAGCTTTATTTTGCTTATCTTTTTTCTTAAAAAATAATTAAAAAAAGAAACATGGCTAGCCTGCGCCAGGGCCCCACCGGACCCCGTTCCCCCACTGGTGTCTCCGTCCTCCCCCTCCCTCGAATAAATCCTCGCCATTACGGCGCCATTGCCCGCCCAACTACTCTCCGTCTCCCCCCTTATTCTTCAATCACAGCCGAGGAAGCAGAGGGACGAACGGGAAAAAGGCCAAGAAGAATCCAAGCTGCACAGCGGGGAGTACAACGCTGTGCTATACAAAAGCCACGCCCAACTCCAAAACCCAACCAACAAACCAACCAACCAACCGCGCCGCTTCCTTCGTGTCCGGTGGTGCGCGATCTGCTCGCCTGAGCTGTGCTGCGCCGGGACCGGCCGTGATGAGCGTAGGGAGGAGATGAGGTGCAAGCTCCACCCTTACGCCAACGCCGTGGGCGTCTGCGCGCCCTGCCTCCGCGACCGCCTCCTCGCCCTCGCCGCCGAGCGCGCGCAGGCCGCCGCCGACGCCAGCACCGACGGCGGGAGCAGCAGCTGCGGCAGCTCACCCCCGTCTCTCCCCCTCCCCGCGCGGCGGCGCCACCACCACGGCCACGCCGGGGAAGGCGGCGCCTCCGCCAGGGGGTTGTTCCCGCGCTCCGTCTCGCCGTACGCCGCGCACCGGAGGTCCGACGCCGGCGCGTACGGCGCCGCCACATCTTCGTCGGCGGCGCAGCAGCAGCCCAACCTGCTCTTCTTCCGCACGCCGCAGGTCGGCCCCACCGCCGCTTTCCACGCCGACGACCCCGCGGAGGAAGGCGGCGGGAGGAAGAAGGCCGGGCAGCAGAAGCGGTCCTTCCTGTCGGCGATCTTCGGCGGCGGAAGACGGCAGCACGGCCGTGACGAGGAGGCGGCTAGAAGAAAGGAGCCTCCCCGGCGATCCACCTCGTGGCTCTCGGCGATCATCCGGCGCAAGCGGAGGCCGGTCGACTTGTCCACGGCGGCGTCCTTCCCCGCGCCGCCGGCGCAGGTGGACGAAGAGCCCGAGTCCCCCAGCGGCGGCAGCAGCAACAGCTGGTGGTTCCCGTCCCCATCTCCGGCGAGGCAGCAGCAGCACCACCGGCGGCGACACGGCGGCGGCGGCGGCGCGGGCGCCAGCGGTGACGGGATCTCGGGGTTCACGGTGTGCCTGAGCCCGCTGGTCCGGCCCAGCTCCGCCGGCGGACGTCGCCGGTGCCAGCCGCCGGACCCGTCCTCCCTGGGAGAGAGCCACCGGCGCCACGCGTCGGCAGGGGGCGCCGCGTCGTTCGGGCGCAACACATCCCGGAAGCTCGCCGATATGGGTAGGTTCCGATGACGCGGCCTCGCCGGCCGGTCAAATTCCCTTTCTTTTTTCTCCTTCTCTTTATGCTCTCTGATTTTTTTTTTCTTATTGGCTAGTACAAAATTAAAATTTCGACCTTTTGTTAATCTCGAAGATGATATGATGATGTATGTTAGGCACTCTTGTATTAGCTGCTAGGTGGACTGAAAGTTGCACAAAAAACAATTCCAATGGTAATTTGGAGCGATTTGTTTTGGTCCGTAGTTAAAACTTGTCATGACTGGCGCATTAGCTCAAGACATTGGGATTGGATGAGCTTGAACGGTTAAAATATTTGATGCGAGGTTTGAAATTTGTTGGGGAGGAATACGTCAATTGCGACGACTTGGGAGGCATCACCTCTGACCTCCGACCCGCGACTTCAATTTTGTCCGCTGCTGTGCTGTGCTCACAGTAATTCGGCTGCGAGTGGTTAGCTGTGAGCTTTCTCGGCCGGCGTCGCCGCGTCGGCGTCTGCCCGCTCGCTTCACTCCACTCGCGGGGTGGTTGTCAGTTGCGCGGAACTGTTGTCGTTGGATTCTTCCTCTTCCGTCAGCAGGGTACTTTCAGTGCTTGTGCTGTCCGCCTTCAATGGTTCTTCGGACAGTTCGATCAGGCCCCCGATTCGGAACACTCCTCTGCTGTAGGCTGTAGCGGCATGTGTAAGCAGGCGTACAGGGAGTGCCCATCGGGATCCGTTAACTACGCGTCTCCGGTGGATTACTGATGCCAAACGTGCCGCCAAATATGGCAATTCTATTTTCGTACTTCCACATGGGATGGGTTGCTGTTTCGGTCATCACCCAAGTGATATAGCTAACGAACCGCGTCACGTCCTGCCGCGTGGCGACATGGCCTAAACTGGGCTCGCACCACGGCGGCGCCGAATTTAAGCCATCGTCGGCCCGGTCGTCGCCAGTTGCCCATCTTGACGATGCTGACCATCAGTTTCGGACAGCCACTATCACTCACTAAATGATATCGATATGGTTTGACGCTCCCGCGCCGTACGGTGAGCGTGCTGCGCGTGAGCCGCAGGTGATAGTGCTACGGCACGGACGAACGATCGGCGCGCACCTCTGCACGGGCGAGAGAGCGAGACAGATTCGGATGGCTCGCCGTCACGGCAAATCTTGCGACGCACACCTGCATGAGTGAGCGCACACAGCATAAGAATTATGCCATGATGATATGATATGACTCACTCTGTCCCTCTGCCTGATGGGTGGATGGATGGCGTCCAGTCCCAAGATCGCCGGAGGCCGAGGCGTGCGTTGCGTTGAGAGGCGCATCAAAGGGAGCGAGCGGCTGAGCGCTCGATGCCGTTGCCGCGAGCGAGAGCATCGGCAGTGAGGAGACCCGAGGAGGGCTTCGTGATTGCTCGTGCCGCATCGTAGGAGGATAGGGTGAAAGCATTTAGCAGCGCCATGGGAATGCGAGACGGGGGGATGACGATGATGGAAAGGGCCGCACGCCTGGCGCGCTCGTATCATGACGGACGGGGGGCACCGTCGCGCATGGCATGGCGCGGCATCATCATCATCCACCCCGCATCCCGTTGGCGAAAGGGCCGCCACGGCCAGGTGCAGCAAGAAGGCAATCACCAAGCCACTCGCCGGTGCGAGGCCGGGGCTGGGCGACACCTCGTCCGCCCCGGCGTCACCGTCGGATCGGCCTGTCAGCGTTGAGGGCGCAGCATCAGGTTCCCAGCTTGGCTGCACGCACGCACGCTGTTCAGTGCCAGTCGGATTCCAATTCCATTCCTTTCACCGGATGATGCCAACGCACCGCCACCGTCGGTTTTCCCCCAGCTACATGCCAAACTGCCAAGTCCGATCACCCTGCAGTGCAGTCACGATCAGGCCACACGACGCTGCAAGACACCGTACGCCATTCTTTCAACGTCGCTTTTTCGTTACGTGCCACCGCCGTGTGCGCCGAGTGCCCCCCATTGCCCGAGTGACGCCCGGCTTTATTTCTCAGAGTGAGATGACACGACTTCGAGCTTGTTGCATGCACGGCATGGTAGCAACACCAGTGCCAACGCAGAACTCGGTCAATCCGAACTGCCTGCTCCGGCGAGTGCGCTCGCCGTTCCCATCGCTTTTTCTCCGTCTTTCTCCGGCTGCCGGATCGCCCATGCCAAAAAGCTCGTCTTCGACGTCGGCGAAAGCAACCGCCTGCACAAACAGGGACAACCAGACAATGTAAACAAATTTTAAGAGCGGCACCAGACTTTCTGCAAAGCTTATGGGGACGGACGGGAGGCAAACATAAACAGCCCGTCGAGCACGCGGTCGTTGATGGCGATCGTTAGACGCGGTAGGTCCAGTAAAAGCGATGTACATGGAGATGGAGGTGTAGTCCCCGACCTTAATCTGTGCTTCGCCTCGGCCGCTTGCATCACACAAAGTCGACAGAAGCATTGAAGTGACTAGATCTTTGTAGTAAATAAACTACGAAGAAGATCTAGCAGGACATTCTTTTTGTGGTTCAAATTTGGTCCGCCATTCTTGACCCGATGACCCGAGTAGAACTTGTGCTTTGCTGAACAGCAGATCTCGTCCTCACTGCATCGATCAGCATCGACCTTCCATCGTTTTCTTCTCCAGCACTCTTATAGCATCTGAAAACATTTCATATAAAAGGTTAACAAGGTTAAATGTAAGATTTCTAAGCAAATCCAAAAGTATGTAAATGCCTTTTTTTTACCATGTCTCCAGGGAAAAAAAAAACTAAAAAGAAAAAGGAATGTGAAATGTCTTGCAGTTCTCTCAAGTTAGTGATGTACAGTACGAGTCAACTGTGCAGTGTGCATCGGGCAACAGCCAAGACGAGTCAGCTTTTAGGCGTTGAAAGAAACTTCGACAGCTGCGAATGAACCCTGGTGCGAACAACGGGTAGTGGTTGGTGCTCGATGGCACGTTGGAACAAAAATAAATAAAGCTGGGCAGGGCTGCTCCGCCATCCAAGTATCCAACATCTACTTGCTCCCCTCTACCAACCACAAAAATAAGAAACCAAAACATAGTATAAAATAAACTGAAACAACCAATGGGTGGGAGCGTCTTGTCAAAGGGAATATCAGTGGTAGATTGCCAGTCTGAAGTAACCAACCTTCCTCCTCACGCGTAAGTGCCAGGCAAAAAGCCTGATTTCCTAGCTAGTTGGTGCTGGTCAGATACCAAACTTGCAGCGGAGCAATCCCTCAGTGGCAGCCTGAGACTGAGAGTGATGGCACTAGATTGATCAAGTTATCAGATGGCCCAACTGTTGAAAGCTCTATTGAGAATCATAGTATAGATAGTCAAGGTGATACAGAACCTTGATGCTGGCACTAGGCCCTTTGTTAGGTTGAAAATTTGATTCCTCTGATCTACAGAGAATCAATCTATGGAGGGCCTACCTCTATTTGTCTAAACTCAAAATTCTTGAAATAGTAAAATACTAGGGGGAGAACCTTTGCCTTTTTGTCAGCAATACCATTGTTGCAGTACATCAGGAAGTCTGGTTTCCTGGTTCAGAATCTGACCCATAAGAGATTTTCTAGGAACTCGGTTGAACCAACCACAAAAGCCAGGGAAGTAAGAATGGACATCTTAAGAGACACTGGATCATAACTGCGTCTCATCAAACTATAGTGGGAAACAATAACTGTTGAGAGCCATCATGTCTACCACCATATCAATTGGTATAACAGAAGACTGGTGAAGATAAATGATTGGCATACCTCAATGTGCTCCATGGGACCCAGGTTCCTTGTCAAGATCCATACTACCATTTAAATCTGAAAGTGGATGTTAGAATCAATGTTAGGCAGATTGATACAGCAGTAAAAGACTAGCATCGTACGAAAGAAGGCAGAAACAAACTGGAAACAGTAACAGAAGTACAGAACAAAACTGCAACATGCAGGCACCAGTCGCTTGTAATTTATAACTCAGAATAAGACAAAAAAAGGGGAACTGTTGAACCATAATGTTTTGATGATCCAAATGGATTGTTGAACAGTATAGATCGATGTAGCTTGGAGCTCAGACACCTATGTGCACCACTAAATACATGCTGCTACCAGATATAACATTATCAGGATGATACCACAAGCTATTTTACACACAACTAAGACACATAATAAAACCCTGAAGATGAGTAAAGTACAGCTCCAAGGATTCGCCAGAATTCACCAGAGGAAGTTAATGTTATTTTGTTCTTTGTGGTCACTGAAACAACTGTAAAAAATTATAAATGTGAACCCATATAACTATATCAAATAAACATTAACTATCTTTGAACATTGCTGATACTGTGATACAGGTTCTACACTGCTATTCTGAAAGCCAGTTTGTCCCTGTTATTAAATTACACCAGTGTCATCATACAACAAGTCAATCCCCAATAATGCTCTTATAAAACAGTATAAATTGCAAGGTCAGATTTAGTATTAGCTATACAACATCTGCTTTGCTTAAATCTCTTGAGTTCTTTTCCTCTCCCTAGCAACTTTCCAGAATACAGATGAGGGCCATTTGCGTGTTGATCGCAATAAGTAACAACGATAACTACCGTCAAAGCTGATGGAATGTTGGTAAAAGCAAAAGGATTAGAATCGCAAAATTATATAAGAAATTATTGCTCCAAAGAGAAAAATTTGCAGTTACAGCCAGCACATAATGTTGGAATTCTTCTTAGTCAAACGTAACAGCACAAATCATCATGTGCATGATATGTACTTGATGAAAAGGAATTATAATAAAGAATATAAACGGCAAACAACTAATATATGTTTCCTGTAGTTATTCGACAAGTATTAGAAAAATAGAATATGGCCTGTACCAACAAAAAATTGCAGTAAAACATGTTCAGCAAATTGAAATACGGCTATCAACAGGCACAACAATAGAGCAATACAATTTGTCCAACCATTCAACAAACAGTATACCTGAGTAAAAGCAATTAATAGTTAAACGACAAACAGCTTACTGCTGACTAAAGCACTTCAACTAAACAGAAGCAGCAATTGACAAAAATGAATAAGTGAACAACCAAACATGATCCAAGTAGGTGCAAATAATTAGGGATTCTGAACAAATCATATGGCCCATGAATACAATGAACATCGGGCTTCTTTTTCTTCTTCACAGCAAGGTCTGCTTCTGATAAAAGATTACACAGAGAAAGAATACACAAGCAGGACACCTGGTTAGAATGTGTACACAATTGACTTATTTTTTTCTGTGTAGCTTTTAAAATGCATAAACAGGCTTTGTAAAATCTTACTAAACATCAGGATTGATATATGAGCAGCTAGCTCTTCATGTGGCAATATATGAGCAGATAGCTCTGCATGCGGCACACAGTTTGGTACCAAAATGTATTCTCTACTAGTTCCATGAATGTTATGCTTTGTCAAAGCTATATTTGAGCACCACAGACAGAATTCACCATTGCCCTCAGCGTTAAGGAATGGGCTTGACTGATGTAGCTGCAACTGCCATCTCCTTGAGCAAGAAGCGGCCATCTGCCCAGGTCACCACAAACCGGTCAGCAAAGAGTCATCTGTGGACTCGGCCAATGCAGCTATCATATCCTTGAGCGTGAAGCAGTAAAGCATTTGGTTTCGTGAAATTCCATAGCGACCAGCCAGGCAGCCGCCCATCCACAAATGTTTCTTGGATTTTTACAGGGATCAACAACACTCATGACATCTCAGCAAACTTTGGGAAGCCCTGACAACCCTCATTTCGTAGCTCTTTTTCACCTGATTCATCAGTATCTGAACCAAGGTCTTGTGTGGATCCTTGGGCATCATTCTCTTTTGATGAAGGAAGTAAAACTGCATTTTTCTTGTAGCCCCATACAAGCATTGAAATATAGTCCTGTGGTGTTATAAGCCCCTCCTCTCTAATGCAGGTTCGCTGCTCCTCCAATGTCTGTTGATCTGTCAGCTTTATATACTCCAGCAAAATCTTCTCATGGTCTGGCCGCCATCCACTAGGCAACGGCGTATAATCAGGATCGGGAACCATTGACATCCTTGTATACTGAAGACCATCAATTGAGTCCACAAGGCCCATTCTTAGCAAATTGTGATACTCTGGTGACTGCCCTTTCTTATCCTTCAGTGGCCGACTAAGGTTCCTTGATGCAATCTTATAGACCTTTGCCCTTGACCGCAGTTTGTATTTGGCAGCATATAACTTTGCCAAAGACCCCCTTATAATATAAGAGCAGAAATTGACCACCTTCTTGCGGTTATCAGCGTAGCGGTACCACTCCGCCATTGTCAGTAAAAGCTTATTCATCTGAGAATTTGTGTGAGCTTGTGTGGCATGGAACATACGGAAGCACGGTTGTGGGTCTGGTTCCCTGTCTCCTTTTAAAAACTCAAGCTTTCGGAACTGTTTGATGCACTGCTTCAGACTAGCCGTAACCGATAGCAGTGTACCAACTCCTTTCTCACTTATGATCTTGCCACCTGAGGCTGTGTAACGCAGTGTTGGGTACACAACTCGGCGGCACAGCACATGATCAAGAAACATGATCCCTTTAGTGATGTGCTCAATAGGGAGGCTTTCATTATCAAGTTTGATCCGGAACCGCTGATCGCAAAATTCAACTAGCTGCTTCCGAAGCACCGCCGCATCGGCTCTTGGCCCCCTCACGCCGATCAAGAAATGCCCGCCATATCGAATATAATCCACCTTCCTTGTCTTGTCAGGGCCACTTGTGGGAACAAACTCTGGCCATGATGTATTGCCTTGCTCTATACCATCATCCCCTCCCACAACATCCGACTTGGATGGCTTGTAAAACTCCTTAATCTTCTCTTCCATCCACTTATCAAGCTCATCCAGGCACACATTAGCAAGCAATGGGCTCAGAACCCCACAATGTCCCCAGTCAGGCTGTGTCAGTGCCTCCTCAGGTGCAAACCCAAAGAACGTCTGCAACCAGTAAGGGTCAGGCTTCGGCTCTCCCTCTGGCAGCACCTTCTTCTTCTGGTACTTCCTCTTCGTCGTCTTCTTCTTTACTGCAGCATCATCACTTGCTGTCACCACCGGGGTGAGCAGCGCCGAGCGAATCAAATCCACCACCTTCTTATCACGCACATCACGGATAAGCGCACCAACCACAAGTGCAGGATCAGGCGAGTGCAAAAGTGGAGAGAGGTCACCCTTGATATACCAGAGGTATGGAGCGAAGCTGCGGCGGATGGTGCGGATGGCGGCGTGCGGGGATCGACCGGGCCGGAAAGCAAATGACTTTGGGGAGAACCTGGCCTCGTACACTGGCTCAAGAAGGAGCAGGAGCAGCTCCTGCACGACGCGGTCCTGGAAAGGGGGCGGGCCGGGGGTCGTGAGGAGGGCGCGGAGCTTACGCTTGGAGAGGGTGGACGGGTCAGGCGCGTTGGCGGCGCGCGGGGACTGGATGAAAGGGGTGAGGCGGTTGCCGAAGCGGAAGCGGGCATCCAACACGGCGTTGCGGAGCGAGAGGAGGGAGGCAAGCGTGGAGGCCGGGATGGAGGAGCGCGGCAAGTAGGAGCCGGTCTCGTCGGCGTACGCCTTCTGGTAGGCGAGCACCCACAGCTCGAGGCGCGAGAGGAAAGGAGTGAGTGGCTGTGGCGGCGCGGGGGTGGACGAGGCGGAGGCGGCGGCGGCGGCGCGGAAGGAGGAGACCCAGATGGAGGCGGTGATTGCCACCGGGTCGTCGCGGAGGAGCTGCGTCGGGTCCAAGGGATTCCCGCTCCCGCCACCGATGCCTCCGACGACGCCTCGGCTTGTGGAGGCGGCGGGGTCGACGACGAACTGGTGCCGCCGCGGGGGTGTGGGTGGGTGGTGGTGGGGGTGGGGAGAGGCGATGGAGGATAAGCCCCGGAGGCGGAGGAGGGAGGTGAGAAGCGCGCGGCGAGGCGGCGGCATCGGTGGAGGCTAAAACCCTCGCGGTGGCCCGTGGCCGGCGGCGTGGTGAGGTTTTGGCCTTGTTTGACGGGGTGAGGGGGAGCGCCGAAGTGGGTGGCGTCTGCACGGCGACGGCGGCGGAGCGGCGGGGAGGGATGACGGGCCGCCAGCCAGTGGAAGGAGAGCGGGATTTGGGCCTTTGATGGATGGCGGTCCAATGGGCTTTCGGTGACCCGTTCCGAAAAAAACGACATGTGCGTGCTGTTTTTTTTTATTTTAGAGCCAGCACAGATATATATGCAAAAGGTTTCTAAAAAAAGATATATGCAAAAAATATATAAAAAAAGATATATGCAAAACAAAAAAAAAAGAGATATATGCTGTCGGCTTGAAACGCAGCGATTAAAAGGATTAAGGAACCCAAAAATGTCCTATCTATGCAGATAGATGAATCACCACTTCACCAGCTTATGTACATGCGTTAGAGCAGCTGACAAAACCTCCAGTTTCGAGGCACATGATGGCGGATGTTGCTGTTGGTTCTGATTTCTGAAGCAACTACTAGGCTAGATCTCACTAGGATGACAACATCATCTCTCTGTACGAAGGGGACCGATTTACATGTTGTAGAGGGTAACAACAGGCGACAGATGCCATGGGCCACGCGGCTCTTTGGATGAGGATGGATTTTGATTGCATTGAGTTGAGACGTTGAACCTCTTCTCATCGCCCATAGCATCCAGAATCAGATTCGGATCATCTCAGGATGGCGGTTGGGAGCCGATCAACCCTGCGTTTAAGTGGTGTGTTGGAATGAGAACAGCTCTAGCCATTTCCATGTACTGGAAGGAACAGCGCCTGCGATTCAGAGTTTAGCATACTTTACCTGCCCAATTGCGATAGCTCAGGCTCCTGCAGCAGTAAATCTTGCAGGTTCTCAGCCCTGGCAGCACTGTGTCCAGTAGAAAAAAAAGTAAGATTCAGCAGCTTCACTGCCAATAGATTTAGAGGGCAGGGAGACATGTAGATAATAACACACCTGGAATCAAGAGAGAGTAGTCTATGATGAATCGAGTTATCAGAGCCAGTGTAGGTGACAACAAGGTTTCCAGCATCTGGGTGCGGCCAGCTTCGGGTGGTAGGAAATCTGAGAACAAATGTCCCTGGCTCCTTCAACAGTTCCCTGGAATTCCTTAGTGCATTATCAGCTTCCTGTATTGTAATCAACCCCTCTATCCATCTAGGTGATGTGCAATCCCACAGCTTTTTTATTTTGTCTCTTGACAACGAAGCAGCCACTGGGTATAACCAGTACCATAGCCGATCAAATTCGTCTCTTCCAATATCCTCGCCACAGCCAGCGATTCCTCTCAAGATCTCCAGGTCCTGAAGCAGTAAACGATTTGACAATTAAAACATGTATTTCTTGCACTAATTACAAAAGTACAACCTCAGAGGTTGATGTACTGTGGATCAGAGGTCATGTACAGAAAGAAGTGAAGTTCTACCTGCTCTGACAAACCCCTATTAACAGAACGGCCAATGTCCATAAACTTTTTTATGATGACAGGAATGGCTGATGACCAAAGAGCGCGTTCATTGTTCTTTGAGATCATGCTCCAAGCAGCAGCACCCTCACTGATTAATCGCTTAGACATCAATATTTGGTTTCTGGAAGGGTAGAAGAAAAGAGAGAAATAGTTTCAATGATACAAGGAGAGGAAACACTTAACGAAAATATAGGGCCCAAGAATTTAGGTACCTGTGGTGGGAGCAACCACTATACAATGAGACCTTATCTGCAAGTTTTACCAAGTCATCTTTGCTAAAAGTAGGAGCTGCACCTCTAAGAAACTTTGACCGATCATATGTGCTATCAAGACAGTATCTGAAAACCACAGCGTCTGAAAAGGATTCAACATCATCTACATCTGATCCGCTCCAAGAACTTCCCGAATCAAAGCTGTCACAGGTGGATGTTGAAGAGTCTGTCCCCATGAAATTCTGTGCTTCCTTGCTTGCAACCATCTTTCTCGTGTGCTTATTCTACAAGAAGATAATAATTATCAAATCAAGAAATCACACACTAATCATAACTTGGCAAGTACTTCAATCTAACTGATGCATTAGTCATTACCTGTACCTTCGCCATTCCATCGCCTTCTATCTTGGAAAACTTGGGCGTTTGAAAACGCACTACTAAATTGTTGCTATGAGAATGTAGGCGGCCATTTACTCTCTCAGCATTAACTAAACCTTGGGTATTATTGAGCAAGTCAGTTTCATCTGCCATTGCAGAACCCACCCTCTTTCCAGAACCCGATGGGCGGACAGTGCGGTTTCGAGATATGCAACGAATTGTTTTGGAATGCGCCTCCAGAAAAGGATATCTCCGCATGTGATGAAGTGTAGAGAATTGAATACGGAAGAGCTTATTGTCGCATTTGGAGGAGAGCTGGAACAATCAGACACTATGTCATAGACAAAAATCAAGCGACTAATATCATAACTTCTAAAAAGAATCATATGGAAACACATGTGATTAGATAGTCAACTATTTTGGCTATGAGCATCGCTTGATTGCGGATGCTGTGATGCTGGGCTGGGTACATGAACTGCTAATGTAAAAGCATTTAAGCTTTTGAGCAGTCAAATTAGATATCCTAGATTCAAAAGGCTTTCCATTGCACCTCAAACTGAACACTACATAAGTGGTCGGTACATAGTGTTAGTGTGTCATTGTCACCTGTCACGACTCTACGCCTGCTGATCGCTAACGGTCCAACAGCTGGACCTGTCCTGTAATGATCTAAATAGTATCAATGATCACACATATGTAAAGGTCAAATATTTTTTGAGACACTTTGCTCCTATGGAATGGAGAGGAGAGAACCTCATTTGGAATTAGGTAATATTTATCAACCACAGACAGGAAAGGGGGTCCATATTGTGGCTCCAAGCCTGGTTTCACGAACGGTTATGGTAGCTATTTAACACAGTTGCAAAAACAAGGGAAACAGATAGCTTCCGTAGAGCAGTTGGTAGAGGCTCCTGGTGAGAACCCACCGACCCAGGCTCGAACCCGTCTGCTTGCGAATTTTAGGAAGGGGCAATCCCTCCTTTTAGACTTCAAAGAAAATAAAACAAGGGCAACAATTCTCCAACATGTCATAAAAGGGATATGCATTTCATCATATGCAAGTCTCACTATGCAGCTATTTCTTGCAAGTCTCACTATGCAGCTATTTCTTGCAAGTCTCACCCTAAATAGCCAGTCTACACAGTGCAGATAATTGTTTTCCCAAAATGCAGACACCATCCAACAATTATCATACACCCAAATCTTTTTTATCGCTTCACCTACACCCACATGACCCCAAAAAGGAAAGCTATAAAACTCATTAATTGGACTGCCGGAACCTGGGCCACAAATCAAACATGAAAAAAATATCCTTCCAAAGGGGCGTCCAAAATGCCTTCGTACAGAAAAGGCATTACTGCCGCATGTCATATGCAATTTCAACAGTCTATTTGCGTGTACAGACAGCCATAGAAAAAAAATATACCAGCTGCAGCCTCTACTAGGCTACAGCGCTGTTGAAGAGCACCATTCAAGACTCTGCTTCCAACAGCGTGACAGGGAAGACAAACAACTGTCTTTACAAAAAAGCCATACAATCAGATGTAATTCCTTTTTGTGTTCAGGGAAAAAAAGAAGTCAGCTGTATATATGTACTAAAGAAATTTTACATCTGGAGAAGCCCACCTGTGATATTTTGAGTTTAAATAGTGCACGTCCATGAATGATTGGTAGAGGTTTGCTTATAGCTGGGTATTCAAGTCCTTCACAAGTAATAAGCAAGGGAGGCTCTGAATCATCCCTTGATTTCTCAACTACTGTTCCATTGTCAGCGTAAACAAGCGAAGCAACAACCTAGAAGATATATAAATTCATAAGAACACTATACAAACAAATAAAAAAAGTATGCCCAGTAGATTGTAAACTTATTAAACAAACAAAGAACCTCTTTATCCTTTACAGGTTCACCAAAAGCATTGATTAGTACTACTTCCAATATGAAGTTTCTCCTGCAAGATGCCTGCATCAACAGATCTCCAAAATTAGGCAATTTGTGTTGTTATTTTTTTATTTAATCCTTCATTCGGTATATGAAAAAAATATTTTCCACCCCACTCGCGTGGGAGCTACCAGCACTGGGTTTGTCCTTTTTTTATTTTCTCCAAGTCAAGTATGATTTGTCATGTTGTTTTTTAAATGGCATATTTCACTGAAACACGTAGAATTTTGTTGATATGTTTAACATAATGAAAGAAAACAGAGAACAAGCAGTTCCCATCAGGAACAAAATCACAAGCATCTTCCTTACCTTCCCACCCACAATGTTCCAAATGCCATCGTCACCCTCTTCGATTCCATCAGAGCTTGAGTAGTCAATAGATAACTTAAATGGTGGGTTCTGCAATTCAACGAGAATATCACAAAATCAGTACCATCGGAGCCCAATTATTGGCCATGGTATTAGTTTAGATGGATCACCTTTGCATACTGTTCTTGTATAGTTCCTAGTACACGAGACACCTCAATATTATAGATATAGCCGTCACGCTTGCTACCATTTCCAAGTAAGCTAATTTTGTTTGCATTATCCTGATGGTCTGGCTCATCATATAGGGAACAAAGATGAGTCTCAGCAATTAGATCACCATTGACGTGAAGACGCATGACATTTTCAGTAACCTGGCACAGGTAGATCAAAGAATGTTAAATAAAACCACTGTCCTGATAAGGCAGACCATTTACACAGCAGGAAACAAAGATCATACCTCACACCCAATGTGGAACCATTTCTCAAGAGGACATTCACTTGTAGATGATAGATTAGTTGTGCCGGTCCATGGATATGAACTAGTAGCAGGAGCAGGAGCTTCTCTGTGCAGACTCGTCAATGGGAAGAGAAGCAGTTTATTTCCTTCGCCTAAAGCAAGAAATGGCAACTTATTGGCATCTCCCACGGTGACCTGCACAATCAAGAACTCCAACCAATTTAACATCGATTCTGATACTGAAACTTCACAAGAAGACCCAGGAATACCCTTTCGCCCTTTTCCCAACGAAAAAGTTTCCCCAGAAACTGTAAACACCAAATTTCCTGAAACTAACACATAATGGAAATAACACAGTACTGGCTCCTGATCAACATTTTGCTATGCACGGTGTGCTTCTGAAAACACAACCTACCTCCAATACTAACCGAATGGTTTTGAGGATACAACCGCACTTAAGACCTACGAAATGCAACACTCAACACGGCAATTCAGACACAAAAGTCTTCATTGCTCTCTCCTTGAGCCTATACAATAAAACAATTCCTACAGAATCCAACACCAAGAAATCACCCAAAACCCGTTGGGAGAGAAGAATCCATCCAACCTGGTGGAGGATCACCGAGGACGGCCTTGCCGAGCTGGACAGGTAGAGCCAGAAGCTGATGGCGAAGCCTCCTCCCCCGCCGCCTCGGGCCGTTACAGGGTCCAGCTCGACGCGCACGCCGCCGAGGTCGCGGTAGCCGCCGTCGCTCCCGCCGCATTCCGATTCCGGCGCCGCCATCGCGCCCAAGGGCCCCGGGTGAGGGTTTGGCTGCGCCCTTTCGGCCCGTCGGCTCAGGCGATGAACTGAAGGATGGTCCGGTAACGGTTTGTTCGGTGACGACTGACGAGGTTGGGGGAGTGGGTGTCGATAGAGAAATTTCGAGCGTCAGTCTGGGGTTGGGCTGCTCCTGTTCGTCGGATCGAAGGAACGAAATGCCTTGGTCTTCTTCTTTTTTCCCTCATACACAGAGAAATTATCATTTGGCCTCACCAAGCTGAAAAAGGGTCGTGACTCGTGACTTGCGAGAGTATATTATAATTCTTAGCACCTGTCCAATTTCAATAATTTCTGAGAAAATGAGCACTTATTTCACAATTTTACACCTCCATGTTAGAGCGTTAAACACCCACATAGCTGCGTGCTTGAAATTAGAAATATTGATCCCCATGGCCTTTTTCTCTTAATCTTTGACAAATAATGCTTATTCAATTAATTAGTTAAGTAAGGTGAAATTAGTATCACTAACTATATTCAATCTAGAAAAGTATTTTTCAAATACATATAGTATTTCTTAAAAGGCAATTGTTAAATCAAATAAAAAATAATGGTGATAAAAAAAATCTGAGAACAGAGTGAGTATCCTACTTTATTTGTATGATGGTGTGGATTTGTGCTTCCTCTGGCTCTGATCTCTCTCTGAACCGTACATGCGAAGAAAATGAATCCAGTTTCATGTATCATATATAGAAGGTATGTTTATAAACTTTAAACTATATCATAGATATTGTATAAAGCATGTCCGGCTAAAAAACATGACCAAGTAGAACGGAAGACCGGAGCGACATAAATTTCGGTGCGATGAAAATTGTTTTCTGCAAATCAAAAATTTAATAAAAGTGGAGATGCGGGGTATCGATCCCCGTACCTCTCGCATGCTAAGCGAGCGCTCTACCATCTGAGCTACATCCCCTTTTGTATTTTTAAAGGATGATTAACCTATATTACCAAATCTTGGACTCCGCAACGTCTATTACCAGAAAACAATGTCACAGCTGATGCTCTGCGGCTGCGCGGTTTGTCTAGGATCGGACAGCTCCAGACCTCAATTTTGTTCTTATTTTGAACGGCATATGAGAAAAATAATCGTTAGTCAGGTCCCAGATAAACTGTTACGCTGACGCAGGCCCATATTGATGTTCAGTTGTTGGTTGACTCAGCGGCCAGGCGAAAAAAAAAAGAAGATTGAGATGCCCATCAAAGCTACATTACTTGTTTCTTTTTCTTCCGAGTCAATTGTGCCATTGCACATTTCTGCTAGCGCTCTAGCCTCTGCCCATTGATTTGGTGAAGACTCAACGTACACAAAAGTTTTCTTTGACGGGTATTGAGGAGCATCCCCACCTGATATAATTGCAATTACAAACTACACTCATAAGGAGAATATATTATGTAAAACTACAGAGATCAGTAAACATAACACTGCACCCGGACTCAGCCACAGAGGAATCACCAACAGCTACTATAACTTAGGGCTTGTTTAAAAAAAAAGTAGTGAATTGAAGCGCGGGAATTTTCTCTGTTTTTCTGTGAAATTAAACTGATTCTTATAAATTTCTACATAAATCCTGTGAAATTTCTGCGTTCCAAATATGCTCTAAAATAGAATGATAGAGATTGGAAAAAAAGCTGGTTTCATTTAAATTCCGTCCCCTCCATTCCTCTTCAAATCTTCAATCCACCTCTTTCTAAATAAGCTCTTAGCATTTTTTTTAATGCTTGACTAGGTTTGTGAAAGTATACCAGATAGTTAGTCCGGTACTCTGATGAAGATTGTGTGTGATAACTTTTTTTAAAAAAATAAAATTGTGTGAGTGCATAGAATGATGCACTAAAATGGCTAATAAGTATACTCCTCGCTACTGTAATATTTGTCGTTGATTGGCTTCATAACGTTAAAAAAAATAGAGAACGGAAATGGTAAAGAAAGAAAAACACTTGCAAAACACGAGTAAACTAGAATCAATTTTCTTTTGACTACGACCAGTAGACCGCCATTTCATTTGGTTGCCATGTGCATCAAAGTATCAAACCAAACACACACACAACAACCACCCAAACTTTTCCTCTACTGTCATACAGGTTGGCGAATCATTAGTACGGCTACGAATACGTTTTTTTGTTTAAAGAACGAATACGTTTTTTTAAGAGAAAAAAATAGCAGCAGTGTAAAATGCTGGCAGGCCCTGCCTGCCTGACTAGTGGACAACCTGCCCTGCTCTGATCGAGGCTTCAACGAGTTCTCAACTCTCCTGACGAGAGGCGGGGAGACGGACAGAAAAGCAACCAACTTCTCTTTCGCGGTTTCGCCTCACCGGCCGCGCCGCCCACCGTCGCCTCGACTCCTTCCTCTTCTCCGGGTCCCCAGCCAGGCAGCCAAGGTAACTCATGCCCCTCCCCTCGTCTTTCCTGCTCTCTCCTCTTCCCAATCCTTCCAGCCACTACGAAGATCTCACAGATCTTCACCTTCCTCTGGCCTATCTCTCTGGCGCTCTATTCTCCATGCATGAATGAACAGAGCATCGAAAGAGATGCACGCGTCGAAGCTGGTAGCCGCGGGGTCCGTCTCCGTCCTGCTGATCTTCCTCCCACCTTTGTTGACCGCGGCACCTTTGCAGCTAAAAGGCACCGGGGATTTATTAGAGTAGGCTAGTTATTAATTAACAATTGGCATCGAAGATCAGACTAAAGTGATTAGGTTTTTTTTTTGAAGAAAAGGAAGTCATTAGTAAAAATCAGTATCGAGATGTCAAAGGCCCGCACCTTTCACGGGTTTGGCACTTTTCTCATAGTTTATTCAGTAGCAGCTTAATCAGCACACGCCACTTGTTTCCCTCATCGCAAGGGCGCTGTCACTGTAACATATATGTTCATTTTCTTTCTTTTCTTTTGCCCACTACTTTTTGGTTCAGCCGACTAGCTGTTTGTGGTGTTCATACCATTGTTCTTTTTCACTCGTATGAGTTCCTTTTGCTTGTGCCTTATGTGTCCCAGGAAAAGTTCTCTGTAGGTTTCAGTAACTCTGGTTGTCCCCAATTTTCTTTCTTTCATAAAAGTCCCATTTTGACGTTTGGTAGAATTATTCCGTTTTGATATGTGGACGAGAGTAGTAATGTACTATGAACTAATTGATGCTGACCTGAGCGGGAAAAAAGGTTATCTGTAGATTTAGAACACAACTCTCCAGCCTCCTCAGCCTTGTATTGAGCTGAGCTGTGATAATGATTTGTCCAGATACAGCCTACAAAAACGCACCAAATCTTATCTCTTTGTCCTACTCATTGTTTGGTTCCCATGCTTCCTGATTTTATATCGCTTGCAATTTGTTATATGAAGCGAAGGATGGAATTTACGAGTCGCCAGTTATACTTACTGATGTCACAAATAAGACTTCCTGACCTTTTTGTTGATGGGTTGTTACCAGAATTTGTAGGTGAAGAAACAACCCTGCGACAGAATGGAGAGCTCCTCAGCTAGAAGCAATGCTTCTGTGGAGAATCGGTTGGGTTATGCAAGAAGCACATCCATGGATTCAGCAAGTCCTTCTTTAGCTGCTAGGTCCGGTTCAATGTTAAGTAGGAGAAGTAGCAGACAGGGATCAAGGGGATCCATCAGCCTCTCCCGCGAGATGGGGGACTCCATACTGAACTCAATGAGGCATTCTCTTCAGTCAGCAGATCAAATGCTTGGAGACATCGATAGCTCGGTTCTGGCTCAGCTCATCGAAAGTGGTCGGGTTTTAGCACCCGAAAGCGATGTTGATGAGGATATAGCTAATAACTCAAAGCATGATAAGGTTGGGCCTCTTCCAGATACTGCAATGATGCAAAACAATGGCAGAAGTGTGGTGGCACCTATATCTTCAATAGAACCAAAAGATGCTATACTGATGTCTCAGTGAATTCAGCTATCAAGGTAAAGATAATAGTTGAGTCACTTTGTTGTTTGTGATTCTCAAATCAATTCAATTCTATTGATGTACTATTCAAACATTGTGTTTCTGCTATAGAGTCTGACATGAAAATGCCTCTGTTTGCCTGTAGGTTGAACCGTACAAGCTTTCCATGAAGCTTGACTATGCTGCTTACATGATCCATTTAGCAGTCTTTGGATTTTTCGGGGTAACTCTTCAAGATCTTGCATGCGTCTGTTTGTGGTACATATTAATTAACCTAAGCTGGTCTGATGCAGAATTTGTGCTGTTTCATGCTGTTAGTCCTAGATAATCTGGGCCTTTGATATTCAGAGAAAGTTTACTCTCATATTTTATAGCATGCACAGCTCCTTATTACGTGTTTGCTAACGTCAAGAGTACTTTTAGGCACGAGTGCTTAGCTTGCATCATTCCATTGGCTTGACTGTGTTTTGATAACTGAATCAGGTGTTCACAAGATATGGACTGCAAAAACTGTTTGGCCCAGACTGTTTGGCCCTCACTTCAGACCAAAGCCCACTATACCCTGATCTTCCATCTAACATGGTATGTGCTACCCTGTAAGTGCTCAAGTAACACCGATACAGTGAGTCAACGAATTATTGTAGAGAAATCACATGGGATTTCATCTGTATTAACTCATATTTATTGATATTTTGCTTGCGCCAGCTTGGATCTTTCCTGATGGGTTGGTTCGGGATCATCTTCAAGGCTGATATACGGCACATATCTGATCATCTTATTGTTGGAATCACGACTGGGTATATGGGAAGCCTTACCACCTTCAGTGGGTGGAACCAGAAAATGGTTGGCTTATCTTCCAAAGGTCACTGGGTATATGCTGTAGCAGGAATAGTACTAGGTATAATACAATGTGTCCAATATTTTGTGTTATCAAATAAAACCTGAACAAAAATCGTTCTTCTGATGGCTAGTAACACCTAACCAACTCAGGAATGTTCATTGTCAATGAGTCCATCACGGTTGGCGCCGAGACTGGTGAACGCCTACGGAGTCTGATCCTTAAGCACATCAGGGAGAAGAGTTCAATAGGTCACAAATATGATTGGGAGCACTGGAGGATGGATACCAGGACTTAACAATCTGTGCTTCTGTCTGTGATGATGGTTTTAATGTCTTTCTTGTGGGTTCTGAGCATCGTGTTGGCTGTAGTAAATGTCCGAAATCTTGCTGATGGCGCTGTACTCTGGATGGGTTGCTCAGTAGCGCCTCCAGGTGTTTGGCTACGCTGGTACCTGGCAAGGCTCAATGGCCAGGGAATTGGCAAGCAGGGATCCTTTAAATGGCTGCCCGTTGGGACCCTTGCAGCCAATGTTCTTGCTGCAGGCATCATGGCTGCACTTGCTGTGACATCCAAAGCGGTATGCCAGCCATTTTTTTTTTCCATACAGATTCACCATTTGCAGTTATTATATTGATTCCATACATCACCCTGTACATCTGACTGGTCTGATTCTTGTTCTAGGTACATACAAAGCAATCAACAGTTATTCTTAGTGGAATACAGCTTGGTTTCCTTGGTTGCTTGAGCACAGTGTCTACTTTTGCCGCTGAAGTTTACACCATGTGAAGGTGTTGTTGGGATAAATTTCTGCTCTCCCTCTCTCCAAACCCTAAGGTTGGGATAAATGTACAAGTGTACATGGGCCTCTAGATGGGCCACTCTACTACATGGGCTGCACATAGCCTTTATACACCAACACTCCCCCGCAGTCTGTACAACCGTCGCAGCGGAGTACAAGACTGGACACAAGTCGAAAAAAGACCTATACCCCCCCGCAGTCTGAACATCCGTCGCAGCGGTGTTCAGGACTGGAAAGAGGAGAAAAACTAGGTACAAACACACACTCCCCCGCAGTCCCAACTAGCCACTGACTATGTTGAGACTGGAGCGGAACTCAGTGAAGGTCGAGGAAGGAAGACCCTTGGTGAAGATGTCCGCAAACTGGGACGTGGTCGGAACATGTAGAACACGAACCTGGCCAACGGCCACCCGGTCACGGACGAAGTGCAGGTCGATCTCCACATGCTTCGTCCGCTGGTGTTGCACCGGGTTGGAGGAGAGGTACACGGCGCTGACATTGTCGCAGTAGACGAGCGTGCTCTTGGTGAGTGGGCAGTGGAGCTCCCCCAAGAGCTGACGCAGCCAGGACGCCTCTGCAACGCCGTTAGCAACAGCCCGGTACTCCGCCTCGGCACTGGAGCGGGAGACCACCGGCTGTCGCTTGGAGGACCAAGAGACAAGGTTGCCCCCAAGGAAGACGGCGTAGCCAGAGGTAGAGCGACGAGTGTCAGGGCAGCCAGCCCAGTCAGCATCAGTGTAGACAATCAGCTCGGAAACGGGAGACCGGTGAAGAGCAAGCCCGTAGTCAGCAGTGCCCCGGAGGTAGCGCAGGAGCCGCTTCATAGCATTGAGATGAGGCTCCCGAGGATCATGCATGTGAAGACAGACCTGTTGAACGGCATAGGTGATATCCGGCCGAGTGAAAGTGAGGTACAGCAGAGCTCCAGCAATACTCTGGTAGGCGGTTCGGTCAGCCACAGGAGCACCCTCAGCAGCCGGAAGCTTAGCCAGAGTGTCAACCGGGGTGGAGCAAGGCTTGCAGTCAGACATCCCAGCCCGCTCAAGAATCTCAAGGGCATACTGTCGCTGGTGAAGGAAGAGACCGGACGGGCGGGACTCAACAGTAACACCCAGGAAGTGGTGGAGCACACCCAGATCCTTCATAGCAAACTCCTGCTGTAGTGACTGCATGATCCGCTGAAGAAGTGCCTGACTGGAAGCAACCAGGATGATGTCATCAACATACAGCAGCAGATATGAAGTCTCAGAGCCGTGGCGGTAGACGAACAGAGAGGTGTCAGACTTGCACTCAGTGAATCCCAGGGAGACCAGGAACGAAGCAAAGCGAGAGTACCAAGCCCGAGGCGCCTGCTTCAAGCCGTAGAGGGACTTGTTGAGGCGACAGACCAAGTCTGGACGAGTAGAATCCACAAACCCGGCTGGCTGAGAGCAGTAGACTGTCTCGGAGAGAGTGCCATGAAGGAAAGCATTCTTGACATCAAGCTGGTGCACCGGCCAAGACTGAGAGAGAGCAATAGAGAGGACAGTGCGGACTGTCGCAGGCTTCACCACCGGGCTGAAAGTCTCATCATAATCCACACCAGGTCGCTGGGTGAAACCCCGAAGAACCCAGCGAGCCTTGTAGCGCTCCAGTGTACCATCTGCCCGACGCTTGTGTGTCCAGATCCACTTGCCGGTGACCACATTGCAACCAGACGGACGCGGTACAAGGACCCATGTCTGGTTGGCAAGAAGGGCCGCGTACTCCTCCTCCATCGCCTGTCGCCAGTGGGGATCCGCCAGAGCCTCACGGACAGAGGAGGGTACCGGCGAGATCCCCGGCTCCATCTCGGAAGCGGAGAGAGCCGCGGGCCGGAGCACGCCAGCCGCCCGCCGTGTCACCATGGGATGGGTGTGGTCGGGATCCCGATGGATGACAGGCGGGTGGTAGACGTCCGGATCCAGGCGTGAGAGAGCCCGGGCGCGGACCGGCGGAGGAGACGGTGCCGGTAGGTCCGATGGTGGCAGCTCCGGTGCCACCACCGGACGGCGCTGGTAGACGCGGATGGGCTGAGCGAAGCGAGCCGCGCGTGGCGCGGGAGAGGGCGCCGGGGCCGCGCTTGGCGCGGGAGGGGACGCCGGGGCCGCGCGTGGCGCGGGAGGGGGCGCCGGGGCCGCGCGTGGCGCGGGAGGGGGCACCGGGGCCGCGCGTGGCGCGGGAGTAGATGCCGGGGCCGCGCGTGGCGCGGGAAAACCTGCAGAGAGAGGGTATACAGAGAATGGTGGAGACTCCACCGGGTCAGTAAAAACAAGAGCCTCCAGCTCTGGATCGGCTGAAGATGGCTGAGAGGTGGAGTAGGGGAAGACAGACTCGTCGAACACAACGTGACGAGAGATAATGACTCGACGAGAGGAGAGGTCAAAGCAGCGGTATCCCTTGTGGTCAGGAGAGTACCCAAGGAACACACACAGAGTAGAGCGGGGAGCAAGCTTATGTGGAGCGGTGGAGGAGGTGTTAGGGTAGCACGCACACCCGAAGACCCGGAGATGGTCATACCGGGGAGGTGTACCAAAGAGAGCGTGGTGAGGTGTGGGAGCAGGACAGGCACTGGAAGGAAGACGGTTCAGGAGGTAAGTGGCTGTGTGGAGGGCCTCAGCCCAGAAGCGAGCAGGGAGGGACGCCTGGAGAAGAAGGGTACGGAGGACATCGTTCGTGGTCCGAATCATCCGCTCGGCCTTGCCATTCTGAGCAGAAGTGTAGGGGCAAGACATGCGGAGCTGAACACCCTGAGAGAGAAAGAAGGCCCGAGAGGTGTTGTTATCGAACTCACGACCGTTGTCACACTGGACGGCCTTGATGGTGAGACCGAACTGTGTGGAAACCCAGGCGAAGAAGTGGAGGAGGGTGGGGAAAGTCTCGGACTTAGCTCGCAACGGGAAAGTCCAGGAGTAGTGAGAAAAATCATCAACTAGCACCAAGTAATACTTATAACCCGAGATGCTCAGAACAGGAGATGTGAAAAGATCACAGTGAATGAGCTCAAAAACATGATGAGCATGTGAAGAAGAAGAAGAAAAAGGGAGTCGAACATGACGACCCAGCTGACACGCATGACAGAGATGCTCATCGGAAGTTCGAGTACAAGACACAACTGCACTACGACTAAGACGAGCCAAAACATCTCGGCCGGGATGGCCAAGTCTGCGGTGCCAGGTAGTAGAGGAGGGAGTCGACGCAAGGGCAGCGGAAGAGGTGGGAGCCGAACTTGATGTGGTGGAAGCAGGCAGGCGAAGGGTATAGAGCGGACCCGCGCTGTCACATCGGAGCAGAGGACGCCGGGAAGCCAAATCCTTCACAGTCAAACCAGAAGAGTCAAATTCAACGGAACAAGAGTTGTCAGAAGTGAATTGACGAATGGAGAGGAGGTTGTGAACCATCTGTGGAGTAACAAGGACATCTGAGAGACGAAAAAGACCAGGAACAGAACCCACAGAAGTGACAGGAAGACAAGAACCATCGCCCACCATAATGGAAGAAGGAAGGGAGGGGTGAGGTGGGTGAACAGACGAGAGTATACCAGCATCAGGAGTAGTGTGGTGGGAAGCTCCGGTGTCCGCAACCCACTCGGCGGTGACCGGCGGAGTCAGCCCGACGGTGCTGAAGGACTGGGCGAGGGCAGTCGCGTCCCACCCCCCCGGCCAGGTCGGTGCAGGAGGTGCCCAAGCCTGAGCGGGCGACGGCCAGGGAGTAGCTGCGGGTGGTCCCGGTGGAGTCCAGGCGAAGGGGGAAGGGGCGGCGAACATCGCCGCAGGCTGGTGTTGAGGTTGAAACCCCCCCCCTTTGAGTCTGGTACGGCCACATGGAGATGCGTCCGGTCCAAGGGTAGCTGACCGTCGGCCAGGGCGCACCTCCCAGAGTAGGAGCCGAAGGTGGTGCGGTAGTCGTGGGTGCCGGTGAGTCACCACCACCACGGCCCCCACCTCCGCGGCCACCAACACCGCCACCACGGCCACGACCACCACCACCGCGGCCTCCACCACCGCCACGACCCCCACCGCCACGGCCTCCAACACCACGACCTCCACCACCACCACGGCCCCCACCCCCGCTCGGCCCGGGAGGAGGAGCACCAAGGACAGAGGTGGCAGCGAGCGCGGAGGGCGGGGATGAGGACGAGGAGGAGCCAGGTGTAAGGCCACGGGAGACCTCGTCGTCGAGCAAGTCCTCCCACACCTTCATAAAGGAAGGGAAGGGACTCTGTCGGGGCAGCCAGACCTTCAGGACGTCGTAGCAGGGGTTGAGCCCCCGGAGGACCTGGATCACCAGGTTCCGGTCACTCACCGGGCACCCCAAGGCAGTGAGCTCCTCCGCCATCTTCTTCATGTGCTGGCAGTACTGGGTGATGGTGAGATCGCCCTGGACGAAGGTCCGGAACGCTGCATCGAGGCGGGCTGACCGCGACTCGGCGTTCCCGTAGAAGTGCCCCTCGAGAGCCCGCCACGCGTGGCGAGCGGTGTCGCCGTGGGTCCGGACGAGGTCCTGGAGGTCCAGGGCGAGAGTCCCCCGGATCCAGGAGAGAGCGACGGCGTCGAGGCGGATCCACGTCACGTCCCGTGCGTCCTCAGGGGTGTCGACGAGGACGTGGCTCTCCAGGGCGTAGCGGGTGAGGGCGAGGAGGACCTGCTCACGCCAGCGTGCGTAGGAAGTCGAGGTGGTGTCGAGGACGACGGAGACGAGCGAGCGGATGTTCTGGACCCCGACCGCCTGAAGGTGGAGGTGAGCGGCGAGAGGGTCGGGCACGGTGGGGCGGGGTGTAGAGCCGATGGGCGAAGCCTGGTGGGAGGACGAGCCGCCGGAGTCAGCGGACTGCACGACGGGCTGCTTGCCAGCAGCGACGAGGGTGCGCTCGGCCTCCGCGACCTGACGAGCGAGAGTCTCGGCGGCTGTGCGCTCGCGCTCCCATGTGAGGGCCGCAGTGCGCACGCGCTCCTCAGCAGCCACGGCCTCCGCCCGAACCGCCTGGAGGGCCTCCGCGAGGGCGATCTGGGTGGCGGAGGGGCCGGGGGCGGCGCCGTAGGATGCAGCACCCCTGCGGAGCCCAGGCCCGCCTGGCCCAGGTCCGCAGGGTGTAGGCCCGCAGGGTTCAGGCCCGTTGGGCCCAGATCTGAGCCCGTTGGGCCCAAATCGGGACTGGCCAGCGGCGGGGCGGGCGTCGGAGGCGGAGGGGGTGGAGGCAGGGGTCGGGCGTCGGGCGTCGGCGCCGGGGGCATGCCCAGGCCGCCGCCGGCGGCGGCAGAGGCGACCTGGCCGGCGGCGGACGGGACGGCGCCTGAGCCAGGGGCGCCGCGCGCAGAGGCCTGGGCGGCGGGAGCAGAGGAAGGAGAAGGGAGGAGGGGAAAGGAGGAAAGGGGAGGAGGCCGGCCGACCATGGCGCCGCCGGCGGCGGCGGCGCAGGGGAGGCGTAGGGGAGGAGAAGCAGGGGAGGCGGCTGAGCTAGCCTGATACCATGTTGTTGGGATAAATTTCTGCTCTCCCTCTCTCCAAACCCTAAGGTTGGGATAAATGTACAAGTGTACATGGGCCTCTAGATGGGCCACTTGTCGGTGCCTGATTTGGTCGCACCGGCACCGACGAGTGATTGCGGTGCTAACCACTCGTTTTCCCGATGGCGAGAGTGAGAGACAAGGGTTTATCCTGGTTCCGGCCACGGGGCCGTACGTCCAGCAGTGGTGCGATGCACCTGGTTACGTGTTGCTTGTAGTAGGGGTTTACAAGCAAGGTGGGAGAAGGAGATAAGCTCCTAAGTCCCAGGCTATGGTGTGTGGGTGCGCTCTAGAGTGGGTATGAACTCGTGTTCTTCTCCTTCCCCCCCCCTTTGCATGAGCTTCCCTCCCCTTTTATAGACCAAGGAGGAGGGAACGGATACATGCGTTCGTGTCGTGACGTGGTCGTGTCGTGACGTGGTCGTGGCGCTGACGTCGTTTGGTGCACCGTGCTGCCCATGCCGTGTACCACGCGGGCGGGAATCGCGCCTTCCTACTCCGGCTGACGGCATGGCGACAGTTGACGCAACGTCCTCGAGTGACGGTCCACGGCTTCGAGGGTAGAGGTCTTCGTACGGCCGCCTGGGTCGGGGTTCGGTAGCTTCCCTCGAGGGTTGCTTTCGAGGGCAGTGGCGCATCCGAGGCGGGCGGAGTCAAAGGAGTGGTTGGCACAGTGTTACTGCCAGGTTAGGTTTGCCGTGCGGCGTGGCGCTCAGAAGTCCACTGTGCGATTGGATTTGACCGATGTCTTCTCCGTGGCATGGGCGGTGACATGACGCAGCGATTTCCCCGCTTTTTGACCGTGGAGGGACGACATCATGTCTTGAAGTGATAGATCGCAGAGCGAGGGCGTCGTTCCCGGCGTGGCGGGCTCGAGCATGGACCGCGTGCTCGAGCTAGCCGACCCTCGTACGAGACGGAGATCCCTGCTCGAGGGTCGTTGTAAACCTCGAGCTCGGTTAGGCTCGATCGTCACGGACATCCCTGCTCGAGGGTGGTCGTCTACCTCGAGCGGGATGGGTTCCAAGGAAGAAGTCGTCGTGACGGGTCTTTGCCGGGCTGCAGAGCCGGGCCGACGTCGTCGTAGGCCTTGTTTCTAAGTAGTTTAGGGCCCAAGTTAGGGTACCCCTTTTCCAGGGTCCCGACAGTAGCCCCCGAGCCTTCGCAGGGATAAGGTTTTCATCCTGCGAAGGCTGGAGTTCGCCGAGGCTTTCGAGGCCTTCGTTTCTTCGTGGGTTCCGGGAGTCCGTGGGGGCGCGCTAGCGCACCCGCGGGTGTAGCCCCCGAGGCCTTGGGAGAGCGGTTGACACTCTCTCAAGGTCTCAGCCTGATGCACAGAGCATTTGCTGCTTCCTCCAGTGTGGGTTCGTCCACTGTGCCTGAAGTAGGGGGGATTTCGAGCTTTCTACGTGCCTCGAGCCCCTGTTTGAGGGTGCTGAGGAGGAGGCGACCCATGCTTCCCTCGGTGGGATCGAGCCACGGGCGCCTGGTTGAGCTGTTAACGGGTGGTTCGAGCGGACGTCCATACCCCATCCGATAGGGGTAGGCTCGTGGTCACAGGACACGCCCGTAGAAGCCTTTCGCAAAGTATGCTAGATGGGACTCGACCTCATTCGATAGAGGTCGAGGGCTCGATGCTCCCCTCGAGGGGTCCCTCGATCTAGGCACTTTGCCCTGCCTCGAACATAATCGGCTGGCTCTCTCGAGCGTTCGAGCTTCGAGGGTACCGTCGATTATCCCTGACTCGGTTGATCTGAGGCCCTTGTCGAAACCCTTCGTAGGCCCAAGGTTCGAACCCCTGATCAGTAGCACGATGGCTTCTTCAATTCGAGGAAGAAACCATCGAGCGTGATTTCATGGTTCCGCTCCGCGCGGGTTTTCGAGGTTTTCGAGACCTCTTTCCCTCGAGGGGGCATCGTCGAGCCTTCGAGCTTCGAGGTCCCTCCTTTGAGGGTGGGCGTCTTGAATGCGCCCTCGTTCTGCGCGAGTCATGATGACCCGTAGCGAAAACTTCGCGGTTTCGTGCGATCGTGGGAGAAGTGGGCGCGCTTTCTCGGGTGAGGCGTGCGGGCGCAGTTTGACACGACCGCACGTCTGCCGCGCCAGACTCCTCGAAATTTACGGCGTAGTTACTCGATTGCGCGGTTGACGCGGCCCGTGCCGTTACGTCTCCCGGGGCAGGCCTGGCTGTCAGTCTAGGGACTGTCGTGCCAAGGCTGGAGTCCTGCCGTGCTTAGCTCCGCGGGGGGAGTATAAATAGCACGGCAGTGCCCATGCCAAGGGTACGCTTCCCTTTGCGTTTTCGCCTTAGCCTTCAGTTCCCTTCGCCCTAGCTTTTGCCTTCATCTTCTTCCTTCGTCCGAGCTCTCCCTCCTCCGTCATGGCCCAGTTCGCCGATCCCGTGCCATGGAAGCCGTCCAACGCCACCAAGCATTGTTTGGACAGCTTGGTGGAGGTCGGGGTGCTGCCGCCCAACGTCGACGGCGAGCCGCCCGTCTGGATCTCGCCGGGGGCCGCTACGGAGCCGGATCCGCCGAGGGGCTACGTCGTCAGCTTCGCTCGTTTCCATGAGCGGGGCTTTGGAGTTCCGGTGGGGAGGTTCATGCGAGCGTTGTGCTTCCACTACAAGGTGGAGCTGCACAACTTCTCGCCGAACGCGATCTCGCAGGCGGCGGTCTTCGTCGCCGTCTGCGAGGGTTATCTCGGCATCGAGGCCCATTGGGACCTTTGGTGCCACCTCTTCGTCGGCGAGCTTTTCTTGGAGTACGTCTCCAAGGGGGTTCGTCGCCCTGCTCGCGCCGGCGGCTTGGTGCTCCAAGTTCGGAAGGGGCGCAAAGACCTCTATATCCCGAGCTCCATGGTTTCCAACAACCAGGACTGGGATAAGGGATGGTTCTACCTCCGCAACGACGGAGGACATCTGCCGCCCTACACCGGCCTGCTACTGACGGAGAAGCAGCCCGACTGGCACTTTGGCGTGTCGCCGCCGTCGCGGAAGAAGAAGCTCGACCCGCTGGTGGACGCGCTCCAGCGGCTTTCGAGGCTCGGCCTCACCGCTGGCGGGGTCATCGCCCACTTCCACCGGCGGCGGGTGCTTCCCCTTATGCGGCGGAGGCTCTCGTTGTACGAGATGACTCCCGATGCCGACCTCACCGGCACGGTGATGGCGGCGGAGCCATTGCCCGTCGCCACCGCCGTGCAGCGGGCGTGGCGCGCCGTCGACAAACTGCCGGACGACCCTTGGGCAGTGCCGATGCGGCCCGAGGATGGCTATGTGAGCCTCGTAAGTGATCCTCGATCTTTGCTTTTGCTTTTTTGGGTTTTGTTCTCGTGTTTCCGACCTTACGAATGGTGCCTTGCAGGGTGTATCGCGTGGCCACTACTCCAAGCCTCCCGTCCCCGAGGACAAGGCCGTCAACCGCGCCCTCGCCGAGAGGGCGAAGGAGGCCAAGGCTCGGAGGGAGGCTCGATTGCAGCGGAAGGAGCGGAAGAGGCAGAAGCTCGAGGCGGAGAACCGCGAGCGGGCGAGGCGGGGGCTCTCACCGCTTTCCGCGCCAGAATCCTCCACCGACCGTGATGGATCTGACGAAGACGGCGGGGCGAGGAGCCCGTCCCCGTTCGAGCTTCCCATCGGTGGGCCCGCCCCTGCTGCGGCGTCCGGGGGCGGTGGTGAGGTCATCGACCTCGGGACACCGCCGTCGACCGCGGTACCTTACGTCGAGCGTCCCGAGGGAACCCAGGGCCAAGATGAGGCCCCTCCGTCGATCGCGGGGCCTTCCTCTGAGGGTCCATCGGGGGCAGCACCGGCTGCCCTCGAGGAACCTCGAGGTGGAGGCGAGGTCCCCGAGCGGCCGAGCGCCGTCGAGGAGGCCCCGGCCCGTGGGGCGGAAGCGGAAGTCCCCCAAGTAGAGCCCGTCGACTCTACGAGGGGTGAGGAGGCCTCGAGGGTAACCCCCCAGGGGGGAACCGTCGTCTTCGCGGGAGACGAGGCCTCGAGGTCGGCTCCTCAAGGGGAAACCGTCGCGGCCACGGGAGGCGAGGTCCCGGGGGCAGCTCCCGTTCCGGCCTCGAGGCCAAAACGAAAACTCCCCTTCGTGCGGTAAGTTTTCCTTGTCGCTTGCTTGTCGTTGGTGTTTCGTTTTTTGCCTCTAACCGAGTTTCTTTTCGTGTCACAGTCGCTCTGGGGGGCGGAGCACGCCTTCCCTCGCGCCAACCAAGGCCCTCAAGATCGGGTCTAGCTCGTCGCCGCACCCGTCCTCGCAGCTCCTGGGCCCGACGAACGAAGTCGTGGAGGACTTTGTTACGTTTTTTGACACCCAGGCGGAACTACAGGCCCGGCAGCAGCCGCGCGAGGAGGCGCCTCCGGTCCTCGAGGGGCCAAGGCCGCCTCAGCTCCTCGAGGGCGCGGTCGAGCCCCACGTCGAGGCAGCCCGGCCCGAGGAAGCCAACGCCGCGCCTGGGGAGGCTCTTCGCGTCGAGGAGCCGTCTGCGGCGCCCGTGGAGGCGGACGCCGTGGTGGTCCCTCCGCATGAGGGGGGCGAGAGGCGAACCCATGGCGGCGGGTTCCCCCACTTGACGGAGCTGGCAGAGGCCCTGGGGGTTGGGGCCCCCGTGACGCAAGGGCGCGAGAGTGGCGGGGCCGCGCCGTCGACTCTCATCACGGTTCAGCCAGGGCCATCGGCGGCCTGGTCCTACGAGGCGCATGCCCGTGGAAACGCGGAGACGTGGCAAGCCCGCAGCGTGCTTCCCCAGCGGTTCGTCGACGAAGCCGTGGCAGAGGAGACTCTGTGGGAGGTCCAGTCGTCACACGGCTTGGACGTTCGCAGGGCGCTGCAGGACATCCTCCGTCTTCACGACGATGTCGGCAAGGTCCACCGGGTACGTCTCGGTGTAAGTGATGTTTTTGCCATGCCTTATTTTTCCAAAGAAGGCTTATCTCTTTTTCTTTCCGCAGGAACTCCGCAAACAGGCGCTCGCGAAGAACGACCAGATTGCGGAGTTATCGCTGGAGCTCCGTCGCTTGTCCGGGGTGCTCGAGGCTCGAGACCGCCAGCTGGACGCCCTTCGAGGTGCTCGGGACCAGGCCCTTGCCCAGGGTCGGGAGAAGGGCGAGGTCATCGCTTGCCTCGAAGGCTCGGCCAGCGCCCTCCGCGAGCAGCTCGCGACCCGCAATGACTGGCTGGAGAACGAGCGGGCTGCGCGTCGCGCGGCGGAGCTGGCGGTCGCGGAGGAGCGGCGTCTCGCGGTCGAGGCTCGAGACCGGCTCGAGCGGGAGCAGACTGCTCGGGCCACGGCGGAGCGGCAGGCGCGAGAGGTGGAGCAGCGGGCCCAGGAGGCGGAGAGGGCCCTCGAGGCTGCTCAGGGACAGGTCGAGGGTAAGCTGATTTGGCTCGAGCTCTGACCCTTTCGTTTTGTTGCTTTTTGGCTGACTCTTGTTGGTGCAGCATTGAAGCAGGCACTTCAGGCCGAGACCGAGTCGAAGGAGGCCGTGCTGGTGGCGCAGACGGAGACCCAGCGCGAGCTCGATGAGCTGGTGCAGGCGGCCTCGGCCGCCTGCAACAAGATTGCTGGTCCCGGCCTGCAGTTTGGGAGCACCCTCGCAAGCCGCGTTCGAGCGCTTGGGGGCCACTTCACTTCGCGCGTGAAGGAAGCCCTTCTGCTCGGAGTTCGGAAGGCGCTTGGAGTGGTTACGACCCACTACCAAGCGGACCTCTCGAAGCTCGCCGCTGGGTACGTCGTCGCCGACAACCTCAACGACGAGGAGGCGGTGGCGGCGATGGACGAGGCCGATGCTGCTGCTGACGGGACGGCGCGAGTGCTTGCCGGCTACTTCGAGGGCGCCCTCTTTCCTGGCGAGGACGGCGGCGGCTGGGACGACCTTGGCGGTGGGGGCGATCCCTGAAAATCTCGGGCCATCGAGCCCGATTGTAAAGAAGTAGATTAGGATTTCGAACTCCTTTTTTGTAAGACTGATTTGCTCGTATCTTACTGAACATCGTTTATTTTGCTTTAAACGTGATGTTATTTTTATGCGGTGCCTTCGCGACATGCATTAGTCCGATGCTTGTGCCTCGAGGGGAGAGCGTTGCTAGGATCGTTCGTACGTGAATGACTTGGGCGGAGGGAAGTGAGGTGTTGCCGTAGCCTCGAGGCGTAAGCGAACACTCGGCTCAGGCGACCCTGCCCTTGTCCGTTTCACGCCTAGCGTGTCTCCTTCGAGGTTTCGCAAAGGATTTTTCTTTTGAAAAGCGACGATTTTTTCGAGGGTTAGCCCCCATGTAGCCCCCGAGGGAGGGATGGCTCTACCGAGGGTAGAGCCAAACCTCCCTCGAAGCTTGAAAAGAATAAAAGTTCGTTTTAATTTCTTCCAAACTGTGGGGGTAACAGCGTCGATACTTAATTCAAAAGAACTTGCACAAAACTAGAGTATGTACAAAGATTTCGAGGGCCGCGGGGCCACTCTAGGGATAGAAACGACGTAGCTGTTGGATGTTCCAGGCGTTCGTGAAGACGTGCCCGCCCTCGTCAGCTAGCTTGTACGTTCCGGGCTTGAGAACTTCGGCGACGATGTATGGCCCCTCCCACGGGGGTGAGAGCTTGTGTCGCCCTCGGTTGTCCAGTCGAAGCCTCAATACGAGGTCTCCTTTGCAGAGATCTCGGTGCCGGATCCTTCGAGTCTGTTGTCGACGTAGGCTCTGCTGGTACCTTGCCGAGTGGAGTAAAGCCACGTCTCGAGCCTCGTCGACCTGGTCGAGCGAGTCCTCTCGAGCTTGGCAATTTCGCTGCTCTTGGTACGCTCGGAGCCTAGGGGACCCATATTCCAGATCCGTAGGGAGGATGGCCTCTGCCCCAAAGACGAGGAAGTATGGGGAGAATCCTGTTGCTCTGCTTGGGGTCGTTCTCAGACTCCAAATCACCGATGGTAGCTCTTGCACCCACTTGTGTCCAAACTTCTTCAGTTTGTTGTGAATTCTGGGCTTTAGGCCTTGTAGAATCATGCCATTGGCACGTTCTACTTGGCCATTCGTCTGTGGGTGAGCCACTGCTGACCAATCCACTCGGATATGGAAATCGTCGCAGAACTTTAAGAACTTCTTTCCTGTGAATTGCGTACCATTGTCGGTGATGATGGAGTTGGGAACCCCGAACCGATGGATTATATCGGTGAAGAAGAGCACCGCCTGCTCAGACTTGATCCTGCTGATGGGTCGAGCCTCGATCCATTTGGAGAATTTGTCGATGGCCACCAGCAGGTGCGTGAAGCCCCCGGGTGCCTTCGCCATTGGCCCGACAAGGTCGAGGCCCCATACGGCAAAAGGCCACGTAATGGGGATGGTTTGCAACGCCTGAGCGGGTAGGTGCGTCTTGCGCGCGTAGAACTGGCACCCTTCGCAGGTCCGTACCACCTCCGTGGCGTCCGCCACGGCAGTGGGCTAGTACAAGCCTTGTCGAAAGGCGTTACCCACGAGCGTTCGTGGAGCGGCGTGATGCCCGCATACGCCCGCGTGAATGTCAAGGATAAGCTCTTTTCCTTCGGGTATCGGGATGCAGCGTTGCAGGACCCCCGAGGCTCCCCGTCGGTACAGCTCCCCCTCGATGATAAGGAACCGCTTGGCTTTCCTCGCTACGCGCCTTGCCTCCGTTCGATCGCTAGGCAAGACGCCTCCGTCGAGCCAATCGAGGTACGGGCTCCGCCAATCTCGAGGTGCCGAAACCTCGTCGATTTCCATTGCCTCCGCCTCGTCCTCATCTCCTGAGCAGGCTTCGTATCCCATAGGCTCGTCCTCGTCCGCCCAGAGCTCCGCGCTCGTGGGGTCGAGGGCGGACGGTTGAGCGTCGGGTACGGTCGAGGCTTGGGTCGAGGCGGTGAGGGTAATCGAGGGTACGTCGATGTCCTTGGCAAAGACGTTCGGGGGAACGGGGGCTCGCCCCGACGCGATCTTCGCCAATTCATCGGCTTCCTCGTTGTACCTTCGTGCGATGTGGTGAAGCTCGAGGCCGTCGAACTTGTCTTCGAGCTTACGTACCGCCTGGCAGTACGCCGCCATTTTTTCGTCGTGGCAGCTCGATTCCTTCATCACTTGATCGACGACCAGTTGCGAGTCGCCGCGAATGTCGAGGCGCTTAATGCCGAGCTCGAGTGCGATTTTCAAGCCAGCAAGAAGCGCTTCATATTCGGCCATGTTGTTGGACGCAGGGAAGTTGAGCCGCACAACGTATCGAACGTGCTCCCCGCGGGGTGAGATGAAGAGTAGGCCGGCGCCAGCGCCGGTCTTCATCACCGACCCATCGAAGTACATTTCCCAGCAGTCGAGGCCGGACTTCGAGGGAGGGAGCTGGGTGTCGGTCCACTCAGCCACGAAGTCAGCCAAAGTCTGGGGACTTGATGGCCTTCCTCGGTGCGTAAGCGAGGGTTTCCCCCATCAGCTCCGTCGACCATTTCGAGATTCGCCCAGAGACCTCGCGGTTCCGGATGATTTCGCCCAGCGGAAAGGACGACACGAAGGTCACCGGGTGGGCCTCGAAATAGTGTCGCAGCTTGCGTCGAGCCAGCACGATGGCGTAGACCAGCTTCTGGATGTGGGGATACCTCGTTTTGGTCTCAGATAGGACCTCGCTAATGTAGTAGACCGGTCGCTGGACTGGCAGAGAGTGTCCTTCCTCGTTCCTTTCTACTACTATGACCGCGCTGACGACTTGAGTCGTTGCTGCGACATAGAGGAGGAGAGGTTCGCCCTCTTTTGGTGAGGTAAGGATCGGCGTGTTTGTTAACGCAGTTTTGAGTCGGTCAAGAGCTTCCTGAGCCTCCGCAGTCCAGGTGAAGTGCTCTGACTTCCTCAAAAGTCAATACAGAGGCAACCCCTTCTCTCCGAGACGAGAGATGAAGCGGCTTAGGGACGCTAGGCACCCCATCACCCTCTGTACGCCCTTCAGGTCACGGATCGGTTTCCATCTGTTGGATGGCCGTGACTTTCTCGGGGTTGGGCTCGATGCCTCGTTCGGAGACAATGAAACCCAGGAGCATGCCTCGAGGCACACCGAAGACGCACTTCTCGGGGTTGAGTCTTACTTCGTGCGCCCTGAGGCAGCCAAAGACGACCTCGAGGTCGCGCACCAGGTCGTCCGCCTTCCTGGTTTTTACGACAATGTCGTCGACATACGCTTCTACGATACGACCTATATGATCCCCGAAGACGTGGAGCATACAGCGTTGATACGTGGCCCGGCGTTTCGAAGGCCGAAGGGCATCGTAACGTAGCAGTACATGCCGAAAGGAGTGATGAAGGAAGTCGCGAGCTGGTCGGACTCCTTCATCTTGATCTGATGGTAACCGGAATACGCATCAAGGAAACATAAAAGTTCGCATCCCGTCGTGGAATCCACAATTTGGTCTATGCGTGGTAAGGGAAATGGGACTTTTGGGCACGCTTTATTCAAGCTGGTGTAGTCTACACACATTCTCCACTTTCCACTTTTCTTTTTTACTAGCACAGGATTTGCTAACCACTCGGGGTAAAACACCTCCTTGATGAATCCGGCCTCCAAAAGCTTGCGTACCTCCTCACCGATCGCCCGCCGTTTCGCTTCGTCGAAACGACGGAGACGTTGCTTGACCGGCTTGGAGTGGGGGCGGATATCAAGAGAGTGCTCGGCGACCTCCCTCGGAATGCCTGGCATGTCCGAGGGGCTCCACGCGAAGATGTCTGCGTGAGCGCGGAGACAGTCGACGAGCACCACTTCCTATTTGTCGCTGAGGGAAGAGCTGATCCTCAACACCCTGCCGTCGGAGCTATCGGGGTCGAGGGGAACAGTCTTGGTGTCCTCAGCGGGGCGCGAAGCTCCCCTGCTGCCCGTTCGTTGGCATCAGGGAGCGTGTTGACGATTGCTTCGAGATCTGCCACGAGGGTCTCATCGAGGGCAAGAGCCTCTGCGAGCTCAATGCTCTCGATGTCGCACACGTAGGCGTGCTCGACCGTCGGACCGACCGTGATGACTCCGTGAGGCCCTGGCATCTTCATCTTGAGGTAGGTGTAGTTGGGGATGGCCATGAACTTAGCGTAGCACGGCCTCCCAAAATGGCGTGGTAGGCTCCCTTGAAGCCACGACCTCGAAGGTGAGCACTTCCTTGCGAAAGTTTGCCGGGGTTCCGAAGCAGACGGGCAGGTCCGATCTGCCCGAGGGTTTGGACGCGCTTTCCGGGCGCGACCCCGTGGAAGGAGGATTTGTTGGGCCGCAGCTCGTTGGTGCTGATCCCCATAAGCTCCAAAGTTGGAGCGTACAGGATGTTGAGGCTGCTGCCGCCATCCATGAGCACCTTGGAGAAGCGCGTGTTGCCGATGACGGGGTCGACGACGAGAGGATACTGCCCGGGGTTCGGGATATGGTCGGGATGGTCTTCGCGACCGAACGAGATGGTCTCCGATGACCAGTCGAGGTACGAGGGGGTCGCTGGGCGGACCAGCATGACCTCTCGGCGTTCCCTCCTCCGCTGCCGAGGCTTCAAGTTAGCTGCTGGACCTCCCCGTGATGAAGAACACGTGTTCCACCTCGGGATATCCGTCGTCATCCTTGGCTCCACCATCCTTGGGCGGACCGCCATCCTTTCGAGGGATGCGGTTGTAGAACTTCCGCAGCATCTCACACTGTTCGAGGTGTGAGCGACTGCGGTCTTGTGGTAAGGGCACGGCTTCTTGAGGAGGTCGTCGAAACACCCCCACCACGCGGGGGGACCTCGAGGTCCCTTGTGGTTAGGGTCGACCGCGAGGGCCTCGTCCTCGACGTCGCCCGTCCCGCGGGGGGCCGGGGCTTCTTTCCCTCTTGCCGTGTTTTCGTTTTTTCGAGGGGCCCTTCGCCTTATCGTCCTCCGCGGACGCTTCCTCGGGGCGTTTCCCCTTTTTGTCGTTGAAGATGGCGTTGGCCGCCTCTTCCCCCGAGGCGTACTTCGAGGCTATCTCGAATAGCCGGTTCGCGTCGGGGGGTGGGCTCCTCCCCAACTTGCACACCAAGCTATAGCAGGTGGTGCTTTCGAGGAAAGAGTGGATGATTTGGTGGTCGGAGATGTTGGGGAGCTCGGTGCAGCGCTTGGAGAAGCGCCGGATGAAATCCTCAACGACTCGCCAGGTTTTTGCCTGCACCCCGAAGGTCCCACGTGTTTCCGGGGCGCACGTAGGTGCCTGGAAATTTCCCACGAAGGTCTCGACCAGGCATCCCAGTCGCGGATCCGGTTGTTGGGGGCAAGGTGCTGCGAGCCATGTCCGCGCGGAATCTGCAAGGTGGAGTGGCAGATTGCGGATAATCATGGCGTCGTCTGTGGCGCCGCCGAGGCTGGCACGCTAGGCGGTAGTGCGGAGTAGTCGAAGCCATACCCTGGGTCCGTTTCCCCCAGAGTACTTGGTGATGGTTGTAGGCTGTCGGAAACGGGGGGAATCGGGCAGTGCGGATGTAGCAAGCTGAACACCCGCGTGCCTGCTGGCTCTGTGGCCGCATCCCGGTTCCGCCCTACGTCGGTTGCAGCCCGCGCTGGTGGGTCCGGGCTCCCTCTCGCCGCCTGATGATTCGTTTCAGGGTATATTCGAGCGTCGCCATCATCGTCCGTGCCACGGGTGTCCGAGCGGTGACCTCGCGGTTCCCTGCTGGAAACGTTCGTGTTTCGAGCGCACGTGGCTCGCTGGCGTGGCGTCGCGCCGTGTCGCGGCGGGAGTTGCCCCGGGATTGTGCTCGCGCACCTGCGTTGGGTCGGGGTGAGCGTACCGAGGATTTCCCTCTCCCGTTCGCCCTTCGAGGCTGAGGAGCGTCGAAGGCGGGAGGCCGAGCTCTCGGCATGCTGTCGGGCAGCATGCTCGACAGCTTTTGAGCCTCGAGGTGCAGTTTTCGCCCTTCGGGGGTTGGCTGCCTCCGGCATGGCCTCGGAGCAGCGCGGCCGCCGCGATGAGCTTCTGGCTCGTTTCTGGGGGCGAGATCGTGCGATCTTTGCCCTCGGCGATGATGCGGGCCTGAGCCACTCGTCCCGCGTGTCGGGCGTCCGTGCCGCGTTCGTCGTCTTGCTTGGCTGGTTCGCGGTCGGAGCGCGCTGGTGCGAAACGTCACACTAGCTGCGTGGCCGATGGCGCGGATCCCGCTCGTCCTCGGAAGGAGAGTGAATCCGATGGGTCCGACGGCTGCGCGCGCTGTCAGATCTACGCCATCAGTTGTCCCCTGGCCGTCACCCGCCGTCGTCGTCGGACGTCGATCCTTCGCTGAGCTGTCCGTCGTTGACGACGAAACACTCCTTGGTGGGTCGTACTCATCATCGGAATACCCGAGAGCAGTAATCCGCCGCTGTTTGAAAGGCAATAAAGGCCTCTGGGTCGCGGAGACCCGAGTAGTCCCCAACCAAGGTGTGACGCGTAAATGCGTGTCTATCATCGGACTCTATGCGGGAAACGGCGGTAATGGGTCGCGAAGTCTCCTCGGAGACGGGTGGCAACCAGGTTGGTCGCCATAACGCACTCATAAGTAGTCGCGGATGGAGGGCATACGCATCCGCGGAGTTGCGTAGCCCGTAGGGATAGATGCGCCGTCGTAGCGCGTGGTGGAGTCATGGGCCCTGGGAGGAGGGAGCAGCCCTCTCCTGTGACCCTGACCGCAGGGCGTCCCCCTTCCCTCGTGGGATGGGGGTTGCCGACGTCGGCGGGCGCCTCGGCGGCGCGTGCTCGTCGTGCACCGAGTATCCTGGACGACTCCGTCGTCGTGGTGCGCCGGAAGCTGGTGACGAGGCTCTCCGGTTGGGTCGCTGGATCCTCTGGAGAATGCGCATGTTGGTAATCGTGCACATGTTTGGAACCCAGCAGGCTCCCGAACCGGATCTGCCTGGCCCTGCTGAGCAGACGTTCCGCCCAGCGAGCCGTCCTTCTGTCGGAGTTAGCATCAGGAAGAGGAGTAGTAGCGAGCGCGTCGGAGTCCTCACCTGGCGGCCAACATGTCGGTGCCTGATTTGTCGCACCGGCACGACGAAGTGATTGCGGTGCTAACCACTCGTTTTCCGAGGCGTAGAGTGAGAGACAAGGGTTATCCGTGGTTCCGCCACGGGGGCCGTACGCCAGCAGTGGCGATGCAACCTGGTTACGTGTTGGCCTTGTAGTAGGGGTTACAAGCAAGGTGGGAGAAGGAGATAGCTCTAAGTCCCAGGCTATGGTGTGGTTGTGTGCGCTCTAGAGAGTGTATGAACTCGTGTTGCTCTCCTTCCCCTTTGCATGAGCTTCCTCCCTTTTATAGACCAGGAGGAGGGAACGGATACATGCGTTCGTGTGTGACGTGGTCGTAGTCGTGACGTGGGTCGTGGCGCTGACGTCGTTTGGTGCACCGTGCTGCCCATGCCGTGTACACACGCGGGCGGGAATCGCGCCTTCCTACTCCGCTGACGGCATGGCGAAGTTGAACGCAACGTCCTCGAGTGACGGTCCACGGCTTCGAGGGTAGAGGTCTTCGTACGGCCGCCTGGGTCGGGGTTCGGTAGCTTCCTCGAGGGTTGCTTTCCGAGGGCAGTGTCGCATCCGAGGCGAGGCGGAGTCAAAGGAGTGGTTTGGCACAGTGTTACTGCAGGTAGGTTTGCCCGTGCGGCGTGGCGCTCAGAAGTCCACTGTGCGATTGGATTTGACCGATGTCTTCTCCGTGCCATGGGGTGGTGACATGACGCAGCGATTTCCCCGACTTTTTGACGTGGAGGGACGAATCATGTCTTGAGTGATAGATCGCAGAGCGAGGGCGTGTTCGGCGTGGAGGGCTCGAGCATGGACCGCATGCTCGAGCTAGCCGACCTCGTACGAGACGGAGATCCT